>CM050175.1:71513298-71632635 GCA_027410445.1 Discoglossus pictus | reverse complement strand
GGGGAGGGCCAGGGGGTGATGGTGGGGTGGGGCCAGGAGAGTGTCTGTTCTGCTGTGTATGTGTGTATTGGGAGAGGCCAGGAGAATGTCTGTTCTGTTGTGTATGTGTGTATTGGGAGAGGCCAGGAGAGTGTCTGTTCTGATGTGTATGTGTGTATTGGGAGAGGCCAGGAGAGTGTCTGTTCTGCTGTTTATGTGTGTTGGGAGAGGCCAGGAGAGTGTCTGTTCTGCTGTGTATGTGTGTATTGGGAGAGGCCAGGAGAGCGTCTGTTCTGCTGTGTATGTGTGTATTGGGAGAGGCCAGGAGAGTGTCTGTTCTGCTGTGTATGTGTGTTGGGAGAGGCCAGGATAGTGTCTGTTCTGCTGTGTATGTGTGTATTGGGAGAGGCCAGGAGAGTGTCTGTTCTGCTGTGTATGTGTGTATTGGGAGAGGCCAGGAGAGTGTCTGTTCTGCTGTGTATGTGTGTTGGGAGAGGCCAGGATAGTGTCTGTTCTGCTGTGTATGTGTGTATTGGGAGAGGCCAGGAGAGTGCCTGTTCTCCTGTGTATGTGTGTATTGGGAGGGGCCAGGAGAGTGTCTGTTCTGATGTGTATGTGTGTATTGGGAGAGGCCAGGAGAGTGTCTGTTCTGCTGTGTATGTGTGGTGTGAGAGGCCAGGAGAGTGTCTGTTCTACTGTGTATGTGTGTATTGGGAGAGGCCAGGAGAGTGCCTGTTCTGCTGTGTATGTGTGTGTTGGGAGAGGCCAGGAGAGTATGTGTTCTGTATGTGTGTATTGGGAGAGGCCAGAAGAGTGTCTGTTCTGTTGTGTATGTGTGTATTGGGAGAGGCCAGGAGAGTGTCTGTTCTGCTGTATGTGTGTGTATTGTGAGAGGCCAGGAGAGTGTCTGGTCTGCTGTGTATGTGTGTATTGGGAGAGACCAGGAGAGTGCCTGTTCTCCTGTGTATGTGTGTATTGGGAGGGGCCAGGAGAGTGTCTGTTCTGATGTGTATGTGTGTATTGGGAGAGGCCAGGAGAGTGCCTGTTCTGCTGTGTATGTGTGTGTTGGGAGAGGCCAGGAGAGTATGTGTTCTGTATGTGTGTATTGGGAGAGGCCAGGAGAGTGTCTGTTCTGCTGTGTATGTGTGTTGAGAGAGGCCAGGAGAGTGTCTGTTCTGCTGTGTATGTGTGTATTGGGAGAGGCCAGGAGAGTGTCTGTTCTGCTGTATGTGTGTGTATTGTGAGAGGCCAGGAGAGTGTCTGGTCTGCTGTGTATGTGTGTATTGGGAGAGGCCAGGAGAGTGCCTGTTCTGCTGTGTATGTGTGTATTGGGAGAGGCCAGGAGAGTGTCTGTTCTGCTGTGTATGTGTGTATTGGGAGAGGCTAGGAGAGTGTCTGGTCTGCTGTGTATGTGTGTATTGGGAGAGGCCAGGAGAGTGTCTGTTCTGCTGTGTATGTGTGTATTGGGAGAGGCCAGGAGAGCGTCTGTTCTGCTGTGTATGTGTGTATTGGGAGAGGCCAGGAGAGTGTCTGTTCTGCTGTGTATGTGTGTTGGGAGAGGCCAGGATAGTGTCTGTTCTGCTGTGTATGTGTGTATTGGGAGAGGCCAGGAGAGTGTCTGTTCTGCTGTGTATGTGTGTATTGGGAGAGGCCAGGAGAGTGTCTGTTCTGTTGTGTATGTGTGTATTGGGAGAGGCCAGGATAGTGTCTGTTCTGCTGTGTATGTGTGTATTGGGAGAGGCCAGGAGAGTGCCTGTTCTCCTGTGTATGTGTGTATTGGGAGGGGCCAGGAAAGTGTTTGTTCTGATGTGTATGTGTGTATTGGGAGGGGCCAGGAGAGTGTCTGTTCTGCTGTGTATGTGTGGTGTGAGAGGCCAGGAGAGTGTCTGTTCTACTGTGTATGTGTGTATTGGGAGAGGCCAGGAGAGTGTCTGTTCTGCTGTGTATGTGTGGTGTGAGAGGCCAGGAGAGTGTCTGTTCTGCTGTGTATGTGTGTTGGGAGAGGCCAGGATAGTGTCTGTTCTGCTGTGTATGTGTGTATTGGGAGAGGCCAGGAGAGTGTCTGTTCTGCTGTGTATGTGTATTGGGAGAGGCCAGGAGAGTGTCTGTTCTGTTGTGTATGTGTGTATTGGGAGAGGCCAGGAGAGTGTCTGTTCTGCTGTGTATGTGTGTATTGGGAGAGGCCAGGAGAGTGTCTGTTCTGCTGTGTATGTGTGTTGGGAGAGGCCAGGATAGTGTCTGTTCTGCTGTGTATGTGTGTATTGTGAGAGGCCAGGAGAGTGCCTGTTCTCCTGTGTATGTGTGTATTGGGAGGGGCTAGGAGAGTGTCTGTTCTGATGTGTATGTGTGTATTGGGAGAGGCCAGGAGAGTGTCTGTTCTGCTGTGTATGTGTGGTGTGAGAGGCCAGGAGAGTGTCTGTTCTACTGTGTATGTGTGTATTGGGAGAGGCCAGGAGAGTGCCTGTTCTGCTGTGTATGTGTGTGTTGGGAGAGGCCAGGAGAGTATGTGTTCTGTATGTGTGTATTGGGAGAGGCCAGGAGAGTGTCTGTTCTGTTGTGTATGTGTGTATTGGGAGAGGCCAGGAGAGTGTCTGTTCTGCTGTATGTGTGTGTATTGTGAGAGGCCAGGAGAGTGTCTGGTCTGCTGTGTATGTGTGTATTGGGAGAGGCCAGGAGAGTGCCTGTTCTCCTGTGTATGTGTGTATTGGGAGGGGCCAGGAGAGTGTCTGTTCTGATGTGTATGTGTGTATTGGGAGAGGCCAGGAGAGTGCCTGTTCTGCTGTGTATGTGTGTGTTGGGAGAGGCCAGGAGAGTATGTGTTCTGTATGTGTGTATTGGGAGAGGCCAGGAGAGTGTCTGTTCTGCTGTGTATGTGTGTTGAGAGAGGCCAGGAGAGTGTCTGTTCTGCTGTGTATGTGTGTATTGGGAGAGGCCAGGAGAGTGTCTGTTCTGCTGTATGTGTGTGTATTGTGAGAGGCCAGGAGAGTGTCTGGTCTGCTGTGTATGTGTGTATTGGGAGAGGCCAGGAGAGTGTCTGGTCTGCTGTGTATGTGTGTATTGGGAGAGGCCAGGAGAGTGTCTGTTCTGCTGTGTATGTGTGTATTGGGAGAGGCCAGGAGAGCGTCTGTTCTGCTGTGTATGTGTGTATTGGGAGAGGCCAGGAGAGTGTCTGTTCTGCTGTGTATGTGTGTATTGGGAGAGGCCAGGAGAGTGTCTGTTCTGCTGTGTATGTGTGTTGGGAGAGGCCAGGATAGTGTCTGTTCTGCTGTGTATGTGTGTATTGGGAGAGGCCAGGAGAGTGTCTGTTCTGCTGTTTATGTGTGTATTGGGAGAGGCCAGGAGAGTGTCTGTTCTGTTGTGTATGTGTGTATTGGGAGAGGCCAGGAGAGTGTCTGTTCTGCTGTGTATGTGTGTATTGGGAGAGGCCAGGAGAGTGTCTGTTCTGCTGTGTATGTGTGTTGGAGGAGGCCAGGATAGTGTCTGTTCTGCTGTGTATGTGTGTATTGGGAAAGGCCAGGAGAGTGCCTGTTCTCCTGTGTATGTGTGTATTGGGAGGGGCCAGGAAAGTGTTTGTTCTGATGTGTATGTGTGTATTGGGAGGGGCCAGGAGAGTGTCTGTTCTGCTGTGTATGTGTGGTGTGAGAGGCCAGGAGAGTGTCTGTTCTACTGTGTATGTGTGTATTGGGAGAGGCCAGGAGAGTGTCTGTTCTGCTGTGTATGTGTGGTGTGAGAGGCCAGGAGAGTGTCTGTTCCACTGTGTATGTGTGTATTGGGAGAGGCCAGGAGAGTGTCTGTTCTGCTGTGTATGTGTGTATTGGGAGAGGCCAGGAGAGTGTCTGTTCTGCTGTGTATGTGTGGTGTGAGAGGCCAGGAGAGTGTCTGTTCCACTGTGTATGTGTGTATTGGGAGAGGCCAGGAGAGTGTCTGTTCTACTGTGTATGTGTGTATTGGGAGGGGCCAGGAGAGTGTCTGTTCTGCTGTGTATGTGTGTATTGGGAGAGGCCAGGAGAGTGTCTGTTCTGCTGTGTATGTGTGGTGTGAGAGGCCAGGAGAGTGTCTGTTCCACTGTGTATGTGTGTATTGGGAGAGGCCAGGAGAGTGCCTGTTCTGCTGTGTATGTGTGTATTGGGAGAGGCCAGGAGAGTGTCTGTTCTGTTGTGTATGTGTGTATTGGGAGAGGCCAGGAGAGTGTCTGTTCTGCTGTGTATGTGTGTATTGGGAGAGGCCAGGAGAGTGTCTGTTCTGCTGTGTATGTGTGTTGGGAGAGGCCAGGATAGTGTCTGTTCTGCTGTGTATGTGTGTATTGGGAGAGGCCAGGAGAGTGTCTGTTCTGTTGTGTATGTGTTGTGAGAGGCCAGGAGAGTGTCTGTTCTGCTGTATGTGTGTGTATTGAGAGAGGCCAGGAGAGTGTCTGTTCTGTTGTGTATGTGTGTATTGGGAGAGGCCAGGAGAGTGTCTGTTCTGTTGTGTATGTGTTGTGAGAGGCCAGGAGAGTGTCTGTTCTGCTGTGTATGTGTGTATTGTGAGAGGCCAGGAGAGTGTCTGTTCTGTTGTGTATGTGTGTATTGGGAGAGGCCAGGAGAGTGTCTGTTCTGTTGTGTATGTGTTGTGAGAGGCCAGGAGAGTGTCTGTTCTGCTGTATGTGTGTGTATTGAGAGAGGCCAGGAGAGTGTCTGTTCTGTTGTGTATGTGTGTATTGTGAGAGGCCAGGAGAGTGTCTGTTCTGCTGTGTATGTGTGTATTGGGAGAGGCCAGGAGAGTGTCTGTTCTGCTGTTTATGTGTGTTGGGAGAGGCCAGGAGAGTGTCTGTTCTGCTGTGTATGTGTGTATTGGGAGAGGCCAGGAGAGCGTCTGTTCTGCTGTGTATGTGTGTATTGGGAGAGGCCAGGAGAGTGTCTGTTCTGCTGTTTATGTGTGTTGGGAGAGGCCAGGAGAGTGTCTGTTCTGCTGTGTATGTGTGTATTGGGAGAGGCCAGGAGAGTGTCTGTTCTGCTGTGTATGTGTGTATTGGGAGAGGCCAGGAGAGTGTCTGTTCTGCTGTGTATGTGTGTATTGGGAGAGGCCAGGAGAGTGTCTGTTCTGCTGTGTATGTGTGTTGGGAGAGGCCAGGATAGTGTCTGTTCTGCTGTGTATGTGTGTATTGGGAGAGGCCAGGAGAGTGTCTGTTCTGCTGTGTATGTGTGTATTGGGAGAGGCCAGGAGAGTGTCTGTTCTGCTGTGTATGTGTGTTGGGAGAGGCCAGGATAGTGTCTGTTCTGCTGTGTATGTGTGTATTGGGAGAGGCCAGGAGAGTGCCTGTTCTCCTGTGTATGTGTGTATTGGGAGGGGCCAGGAGAGTGTCTGTTCTGATGTGTATGTGTGTATTGGGAGAGGCCAGGAGAGTGTCTGTTCTGCTGTGTATGTGTGGTGTGAGAGGCCAGGATAGTGTCTGTTCTGCTGTGTATGTGTGTATTGGGAGAGGCCAGGATAGTGTCTGTTCTGATGTGTATGTGTGTATTGGGAGAGGCCAGGATAGTGCCTGTTCTGCTGTGTATGTGTGTGTTGGGAGAGGCCAGGAGAGTATGTGTTCTGTATGTGTGTATTGGGAGAGGCCAGGAGAGTGTCTGTTCTGTTGTGTATGTGTGTATTGGGAGAGGCCAGGAGAGTGTCTGTTCTGCTGTATGTGTGTGTATTGTGAGAGGCCAGGAGAGTGTCTGGTCTGCTGTGTATGTGTGTATTGGGAGAGGCCAGGAGAGTGCCTGTTCTCCTGTGTATGTGTGTATTGGGAGGGGCCAGGAGAGTGTCTGTTCTGATGTGTATGTGTGTATTGGGAGAGGCCAGGAGAGTGTCTGTTCTGCTGTGTATGTGTGTTGAGAGAGGCCAGGAGAGTGTCTGTTCTGCTGTGTATGTGTGTATTGGGAGAGGCCAGGAGAGTGTCTGTTCTGCTGTATGTGTGTGTATTGTGAGAGGCCAGGAGAGTGTCTAGTCTGCTGTGTATGTGTGTATTGGGAGAGGCCAGGAGAGTGTCTGTTCTGCTGTTTATGTGTGTTGGGAGAGGCCAGGAGAGTGTCTGTTCTGCTGTGTATGTGTGTATTGGGAGAGGCCAGGAGAGCGTCTGTTCTGCTGTGTATGTGTGTATTGGGAGAGGCCAGGAGAGTGTCTGTTCTGCTGTGTATGTGTGTTGGGAGAGGCCAGGATAGTGTCTGTTCTGCTGTGTATGTGTGTATTGGGAGAGGCCAGGAGAGTGTCTGTTCTGCTGTTTATGTGTGTTGGGAGAGGCCAGGAGAGTGTCTGTTCTGCTGTGTATGTGTGTATTGGGAGAGGCCAGGAGAGCGTCTGTTCTGCTGTGTATGTGTGTAGTGGGAGAGGCCAGGAGAGTGTCTGTTCTGCTGTGTATGTGTGTTGGGAGAGGCCAGGATAGTGTCTGTTCTGCTGTGTATGTGTGTATTGGGAGAGGCCAGGAGAGTGTCTGTTCTGCTGTGTATGTGTGTATTGGGAGAGGCCAGGAGAGTGTCTGTTCTGTTGTGTATGTGTGTATTGGGAGAGGCCAGGAGAGTGTCTGTTCTGCTGTGTTTGTGTGTATTGGGAGAGGCCAGGAGAGTGTCTGTTCTGCTGTGTATGTGTGTATTGGGAGAGGCCAGGATAGTGTCTGTTCTGCTGTGTATGTGTGTTGTGAGAGGCCAGGGGAGTGCCTGTTCTCCTGTGTATGTGTGTATTGGGAGGGGCCAGGAGAGTGTCTGTTCTGCTGTGTATGTGTGTATTGGGAGAGGCCAGGAGAGTGTCTGTTCTGCTGTGTATGTGTGTATTGGGAGAGGCCAGGATAGTGTCTGTTCTGCTGTGTATGTGTGTATTGGGAGAGGCCAGGAGAGTGCCTGTTCTCCTGTGTATGTGTGTATTGGGAGGGGCCAGGAGAGTGTCTGTTCTGCTGTGTATGTGTGTTGGGAGAGGCCAGGAGAGTGTCTGTTCTGCTGTGTATGTGTGTATTGGGAGAGGCCAGGAGAGTGTCTGTTCTGCTGTGTATGTGTGTATTGGGAGAGGCCAGGAGAGTGTCTGTTCTGCTGTGTATGTGTGGTGTGAGAGGCCAGGAGAGTGTCTGTTCTACTGTGTATGTGTGTATTGGGAGAGGCCAGGAGAGTGCCTGTTCTGCTGTGTATGTGTGTATTGGGAGAGGCCAGGAGAGTGTCTGTTCTGTTGTGTATGTGTGTATTGGGAGAGGCCAGGAGAGTGTCTGTTCTGCTGTATGTGTGTGTATTGTGAGAGGCCAGGAGAGTGTCTGGTCTGCTGTGTATGTGTGTATTGGGAGAGGCCAGGAGAGTGTCTGTTCTGCTGTGTATGTGTGTATTGGGAGAGGCCAGGAGAGTGTCTGTTCTGCTGTGTATGTGTGTATTGGGAGAGGCCAGGAGAGTGTCTGTTCTGCTGTGTATGTGTGTTGGGAGAGGCCAGGATAGTGTCTGTTCTGCTGTGTATGTGTGTATTGGGAGAGGCCAGGAGAGTGTCTGTTCTGTTGTGTATGTGTTGAGAGAGGCCAGGAGAGTGTCTGTTCTGCTGTATGTGTGTGTATTGAGAGAGGCCAGGAGAGTGTCTGTTCTGTTGTGTATGTGTGTATTGTGAGAGGCCAGGAGAGTGTCTGTTCTGCTGTGTATGTATGTTCGGAGAGGCCAGGAGAGTGTCTGGTTTGCTGTGTATGTGTGTATTGGGAGAGGCCAGGAGAGTGCCTGTTCTCCTGTGTATGTGTGTATTGGGAGGGGCCAGGAGAGTGCCTGTTCTGATGTGTATGTGTGTATTGGGAGAGGCCAGGAGAGTGTCTGTTCTGCTGTGTATGTGTGGTGTGAGAGGCCAGGAGAGTGTCTGTTCTACTGTGTATGTATGTATTGGGAGAGGCCAGGAGAGTGCCTGTTCTGCTGTGTATGTGTGTGTTGGGAGAGGCCAGGAGAGTATGTGTTCTGTATGTGTGTATTGGGAGAGGCCAGGAGAGTGTCTGTTCTGTTGTGTATGTGTGTATTGGGAGAGGCCAGGAGAGTGTCTGTTCTGCTGTATGTGTGTGTATTGTGAGAGGCCAGGAGAGTGTCTGGTCTGCTGTGTATGTGTGTATTGGGAGAGGCCAGGAGAGTGTCTGTTCTGCTGTGTATGTGTGTATTGGGAGAGGCCAGGAGAGTGTCTGTTCTACTGTGTATGTGTGTTGGGAGAGGCCAGGATAGTATCTGTTCTGCTGTGTATGTGTGTATTGGGAGAGGCCAGGAGAGCGTGTCTGTTCTGCTGTGTTTGTGTGTTGGTAGAGGCCAGGAGAGTGTCTGTTCTGCTGTGTATGTGTGTTGGGAGAGGCCAGAAGAGTGCCTGTTCTGCTGTGTATGTGTGTATTGGGAGAGGCCAGGAGAGTGTCTGTTCTACTGTGTATGTGTGTATTGGGAGAGGCCAGGAGAGTGTCTGTTCTGCTGTGTATGTGTGTTGGGAGAGGCCAGGAGAGTGTCTGTTCTGTTGTGTATGTGTGTGTTGGGAGAGGCCAGGAGAGTGTCTGTTCTGCTGTGTATGTGTGTTGGGAGAGGCCAGGAGAGTGTCTGTTCTGTTGTGTATGTGTGTGTTGGGAGAGGCCAGGAGAGTGTCTGTTCTGCTGTGTATGTGTGTATTGGGAGAGGCCAGGAGAGTGTCTGTTCTGCTGTGTATGTGTGGTGTGAGAGGCCAGGAGAGTGTCTGTTCTACTGTGTATGTGTGTGTTGGGAGAGGCCAGGAGAGTGTCTTTTCTGCTGTGTATGTGTGTATTGGGAGAGGCCAGGAGAGTGTCTGTTCTGCTGTGTATGTGTGGTGTGAGAGGCCAGGAGAGTGTCTGTTCTACTGTGTATGTGTGTATTGGGAGAGGCCAGGAGAGTGCCTGTTCTGCTGTGTATGTGTGTGTTGGGAGAGGCCAGGAGAGTATGTGTTCTGTATGTGTGTATTGGGAGAGGCCAGGATAGTGTCTGTTCTGTTGTGTATGTGTGTATTGGGAGAGGCCAGGAGAGTGTCTGTTCTGCTGTATGTGTGTGTATTGTGAGAGGCCAGGAGAGTGTCTGGTCTGCTGTGTATGTGTGTATTGGGAGAGGCCAGGAGAGTGCCTGTTCTCCTGTGTATGTGTGTATTGGGAGGGGCCAGGAGAGTGTCTGTTCTGATGTGTATGTGTGTATTGGGAGAGGCCAGGAGAGTGTCTGTTCTGTTGTGTATGTGTGGTGTGAGAGGCCAGGAGAGTGTCTGGTCTGCTGTGTATGTGTGTATTGGGAGAGGCCAGGAGAGTGTCTGTTCTGCTGTGTATGTGTGTATTGGGAGAGGCCAGGAGAGCGTCTGTTCTGCTGTGTATGTGTGTATTGGGAGAGGCCAGGAGAGTGTCTGTTCTGCTGTGTATGTGTGTTGGGAGAGGCCAGGATAGTGTCTGTTCTGCTGTGTATGTGTGTATTGGGAGAGGCCAGGAGAGTGTCTGTTCTGCTGTGTATGTGTGTATTGGGAGAGGCCAGGAGAGTGTCTGTTCTGTTGTGTATGTGTGTATTGGGAGAGGCCAGGAGAGTGTCTGTTCTGCTGTGTATGTGTGTATTGGGAGAGGCCAGGAGAGTGTCTGTTCTGCTGTGTATGTGTGTTGGGAGAGGCCAGGATACTGTCTGTTCTGCTGTGTATGTGTGTATTGGGAGAGGCCAGGAGAGTGCCTGTTCTCCTGTGTATGTGTGTATTGGGAGGGGCCAGGAGAGTGTCTGTTCTGATGTGTATGTGTGTATTGGGAGAGGCCAGGAGAGTGTCTGTTCTGCTGTGTATGTGTGGTGTGAGAGGCCAGGAGAGTGTCTGTTCTACTGTGTATGTGTGTATTGGGAGAGGCCAGGAGAGTGCCTGTTCTGCTGTGTATGTGTGTGTTGGGAGAGGCCAGGAGAGTATGTGTTCTGTATGTGTGTATTGGGAGAGGCCAGGAGAGTTTCTGTTCTGTTTTGTATGTGTGTATTGGGAGAGGCTAGGAGAGTGTCTGTTCTGCTGTATGTGTGTGTATTGTGAGAGGCCAGGAGAGTGTCTGGTCTGCTGTGTATGTGTGTATTGGGAGAGGCCAGGAGAGTGTCTGTTCTGTTGTGTATGTGTGTATTGGGAGGGGCCAGGAGAGTGTCTGTTCTGATGTGTATGTGTGTATTGGGAGGGGCCAGGAGAGTGTCTGTTCTGATGTGTATGTGTGTATTGGGAGAGGCCAGGAGAGTGTCTGTTCTGCTGTGTATGTGTGTTGAGAGAGGCCAGGAGAGTGTCTGTTCTGCTGTGTATGTGTGTATTGGGAGAGGCCAGGAGAGTGTCTGTTCTGCTGTATGTGTGTGTATTGTGAGAGGCCAGGAGAGTGTCTGGTCTGCTGTGTATGTGTGTATTGGGAGAGGCCAGGAGAGTGTCTGTTCTGCTGTTTATGTGTGTTGGGAGAGGCCAGGAGAGTGTCTGTTCTGCTGTGTATGTGTGTATTGGGAGAGGCCAGGAGAGCGTCTGTTCTGCTGTGTATGTGTGTATTGGGAGAGGCCAGGAGAGTGTCTGTTCTGCTGTGTATGTGTGTTGGGAGAGGCCAGGATAATGTCTGTTCTGCTGTGTATGTGTGTATTGGGAGAGGCCAGGAGAGTGTCTGTTCTGCTGTGTATGTGTGTATTGGGAGAGGCCAGGAGAGTGTCTGTTCTGTTGTGTATGTGTGTTGGGAGAGGCCAGGAGAGTGTCTGTTCTGCTGTATATGTGTGTTGGGAGAGGCCAGGAGAGTGTCTGTTCTACTGTGTATGTGTGTTGGGAGAGGCCAGGAGAGTGTCTGTTCTGCTGTGTATGTGTGTATTGGGAGAGGCCAGGAGAGTGTCTGTTCTGCTGTGTATGTGTGTATTGGGAGAGGCCAGGAGAGTGTCTGTTCTGCTGTGTATGTGTGTTGGAGGAGGCCAGGATAGTGTCTGTTCTGCTGTGTATGTGTGTATTGGGAGAGGCCAGGAGAGTGTCTGTTCTGCTGTGTATGTGTGTATTGGGAGGGGCCAGGAGAGTGTCTGTTCTGTTGTGTATGTGTGTATTGGGAGAGGCCAGGAGAGTGTCTGTTCTGCTGTGTATGTGTGTATTGGGAGACGCCAGGAGAGTGTCTGTTCTGCTGTGTATGTGTGTTGGAGGAGGTCAGGATAGTGTCTGTTCTGCTGTGTATGTGTGTATTGGGAGGGGCCAGGAGAGTGTCTGTTCTGCTGTGTATGTGTGGTGTGAGAGGCCAGGAGAGTGTCTGTTCTACTGTGTATGTGTGTATTGGGAGAGGCCAGGAGAGTGTCTGTTCTGCTGTGTATGTGTGGTGTGAGAGGCCAGGAGAGTGTCTGTTCCACTGTGTATGTGTGTATTGGGAGAGGCCAGGAGAGTGTCTGTTCTGCTGTGTATGTGTGTATTGGGAGAGGCCAGGAGAGTGTCTGTTCTGCTGTGTATGTGTGGTGTGAGAGGCCAGGAGAGTGTCTGTTCTGCTGTGTATGTGTGGTGTGAGAGGCCAGGAGAGTGTCTGTTCCACTGTGTATGTGTGTATTGGGAGAGGCCAGGAGAGTGTCTGTTCTACTGTGTATGTGTGTTTTGGGAGGGGCCAGGAGAGTGTCTGTTCTGCTGTGTATGTGTATTGTGAGAGGCCAGGAGAGTGTCTGTTCTGTTGTGTATGTGTGTATCGGGAGAGGCCAAGAGAGTGTCTGTTCTGTTGTGTATGTGTGTATTGTGAGAGGCCAGGAGAGTGTCTGTTCTGTTGTGTATGTGTGTATTGGGAGAGGCCAGGAGAGTGTCTGTTCTGCTGTATATGTGTGTATTGTGAGAGGCCAGGAGAGTGTCTGTTCTGTTGTGTATGTGTGTATTGGGAGAGGCCAGGAGAGTGTCTGTTCTGTTGTGTATGTGTTGTGAGAGGCCAGGAGAGTGTCTGTTCTGCTGTATGTGTGTGTATTGAGAGAGGCCAGGAGAGTGTCTGTTCTGTTGTGTATGTGTGTATTGTGAGAGGCCAGGAGAGTGTCTGTTCTGCTGTGTATGTGTGTATTGGGAGAGGCCAATAGAGAGTGTCTGTTCTGCTGTTTATGTGTGTTGGGAGAGGCCAGGAGAGTGTCTGTTCTGCTGTGTATGTGTGTATTGGGAGAGGCCAGGAGAGCGTCTGTTCTGCTGTGTATGTGTGTAGTGGGAGAGGCCAGGAGAGTGTATGTTCTGCTGTGTATGTGTGTATTGGGAGAGGCCAGGAGAGTGTCTGTTCTGCTGTGTATGTGTGTTGGGAGAGGCCAGGAGAGTGTCTGTTCTGTATGTGTGTATTGGGAGAGGCCAGGAGAGTGTCTGTTCTGTTGTGTATGTGTGTATTGGGAGAGGCCAGGAGAGTGTCTGTTCTGCTGTGTATGTGGGTATTGGGAGAGGCCAGGAGAGTGTCTGTTCTGCTGTGTATGTGTGTTGGGAGAGGCCAGGATAGTGTCTGTTCTGCTGTGTATGTGTGTATTGGGAGAGGCCAGGAGAGTGCCTGTTCTCCTGTGTATGTGTGTATTGGGAGGGGCCAGGAGAGTGTCTGTTCTGCTGTGTATGTGTGTATTGGGAGAGGCCAGGAGAATGTCTGTTCTGTTGTGTATGTGTGTATTGGGAGGGCCAGGAGAGTGTCTGTTCTGCTGTGTATGTGTGTATTGGGAGAGGCCAGGAGAGTGTCTGTTCTGCTGTGTATGTGTGTATTGGGAGAGGCCAGGAGAGTGTCTGTTCTGCTGTGTATGTGTGGTGTGAGAGGCCAGGAGAGTGTCTGTTCTACTGTGTATGTGTGTATTGGGAGAGGCCAGGAGAGTGCCTGTTCTGCTGTGTATGTGTGTGTTGGGAGAGGCCAGGAGAGTATGTGTTCTGTATGTGTGTATTGGGAGAGGCCAGGAGAGTGTCTGTTCTGTTGTGTATGTGTGTATTGGGAGAGGCCAGGAGAGTGTCTGTTCTGCTGTATGTGTGTGTATTGTGAGAGGCCAGGAGAGTGTCTGGTCTGCTGTGTATGTGTGTATTGGGAGAGGCCAGGAGAGTGTCTGTTCTGCTGTGTATGTGTGTTGGGAGAGGCCAGGATAGTGTCTGTTCTGCTGTGTATGTGTGTATTGGGAGAGGCCAGGAGAGTGTCTGTTCTGTTGTGTATGTGTTGTGAGAGGCCAGGATAGTGTCTGTTCTGCTGTATGTGTGTGTATTGAGAGAGGCCAGGAGAGTGTCTGTTCTGTTGTGTATGTGTGTATTGTGAGAGGCCAGGAGAGTGTCTGTTCTGCTGTGTATGTGTGTATTGGGAGAGGCCAGGAGAGTGTCTGTTCTGTTGTGTATGTGTTGTGAGAGGCCAGGAGAGTGTCTGTTCTGCTGTGTATGTGTGTATTGGGAGAGGCCAGGAGAGTGTCTGTTCTGCTGTGTATGTGTGTATTGTGAGAGGCCAGGAGAGTGTCTGTTCTGTTGTGTATGTGTGTATTGGGAGAGGCCAGGAGAGTGTCTGTTCTGTTGTGTATGTGTTGTGAGAGGCCAGGAGAGTGTCTGTTCTGCTGTATGTGTGTGTATTGAGAGAGGCCAGGAGAGTGTCTGTTCTGTTGTGTATGTGTGTATTGTGAGAGGCCAGGAGAGTGTCTGTTCTGTTGTGTATGTGTGTATTGGGAGAGGCCAGGAGAGTGTCTGTTCTGCTGTTTATGTGTGTTGGGAGAGGCCAGGAGAGTGTCTGTTCTGCTGTGTATGTGTGTATTGGGAGAGGCCAGGAGAGCGTCTGTTCTGCTGTGTATGTGTGTATTGGGAGAGGCCAGGAGAGTGTCTGTTCTGCTGTGTATGTGTGTTGGGAGAGGCCAGGATAGTGTCTGTTCTGCTGTGTATGTGTGTATTGGGAGAGGCCAGGAGAGTGTCTGTTCTGCTGTGTATGTGTGTATTGGGAGAGGCCAGGAGAGTGTCTGTTCTGTTGTGTATGTGTGTATTGGGAGAGGCCAGGAGAGTGTCTGTTCTGCTGTGTATGTGTGTTGGGAGAGGCCAGGATAGTGTCTGTTCTGCTGTGTATGTGTGTATTGGGAGAGGCCAGGAGAGTGCCTGTTCTCCTGTGTATGTGTGTATTGGGAGGGGCCAGGAGAGTGTCTGTTCTGATGTGTATGTGTGTATTGGGAGAGGCCAGGAGAGTGTCTGTTCTGTTGTGTATGTGTGTATTGGGAGAGGCCAGGAGAGTGTCTGTTCTGCTGTATGTGTGTGTATTGTGAGAGGCCAGGAGAGTGTCTGGTCTGCTGTGTATGTGTGTATTGGGAAAGGCCAGGAGAGTGCCTGTTCTCCTGTGTATGTGTGTATTGGGAGGGGCCAGGAGAGTGTCTGTGCTGATGTGTATGTGTGTATTGGGAGAGGCCAGGAGAGTGTCTGTTCTGCTGTGTATGTGTGTATTGGGAGAGGCCAGGAGAGTGTCTGTTCTACTGTGTATGTATGTATTGGGAGAGGCCAGGAGAGTGCCTGTTCTGCTGTGTATGTGTGTGTTGGGAGAGGCCAGGAGAGTATGTGTTCTGTATGTGTGTATTGGGAGAGGCCAGGAGAGTGTCTGTTCTGTTGTGTATGTGTGTATTGGGAGAGGCCAGGAGAGTGTCTGTTCTGCTGTGTATGTGTTGTGAGAGGCCAGGATAGTATATGTTCTGCTGTGTATGTGTGTATTGGGAGAGGCCAGGAGAGTGTCTGTTCTACTGTGTATGTGTGTTGGGAGAGGCCAGGATAGTATCTGTTCTGCTGTGTATGTGTGTATTGGGAGAGGCCAGGAGAGCGTGTCTGTTCTGCTGTGTTTGTGTGTTGGTAGAGGCCAGGAGAGTGTCTGTTCTGCTGTGTATGTGTGTTGGGAGAGGCCAGAAGAGTGCCTGTTCTGCTGTGTATGTGTGTATTGGGAGAGGCCAGGAGAGTGTCTGTTCTACTGTGTATGTGTGTATTGGGAGAGGCCAGGAGAGTGTCTGTTCTGCTGTGTATGTGTGTATTGGGAGAGGCCAGGAGAGTGTCTGTTCTACTGTGTATGTGTGTTGGGAGAGGCCAGGAGAGTGTCTGTTCTGTTGTGTATGTGTGTGTTGGGAGAGGCCAGGAGAGTGTCTGTTCTGCTGTGTATGTGTGTATTGGGAGAGGCCAGGAGAGTGTCTGTTCTGCTGTGTATGTGTGGTGTGAGAGGCCAGGAGAGTGTCTGTTCTACTGTGTATGTGTGTATTGGGAGAGGCCAGGAGAGTGCCTGTTCTCCTGTGTATGTGTGTATTGGGAGGGGCCAGGAGAGTGTCTGTTCTGATGTGTATGTGTGTATTGGGAGAGGTCAGGAGAGTGTCTGTTCTGCTGTGTATGTGTGGTGTGAGAGGCCAGGAGAGTGTCTGTTCTACTGTGTATGTGTGTATTGGGAGAGGCCAGGAGAGTGCCTGTTCTGCTGTGTATGTGTGTGTTGGGAGAGGCCAGGAGAGTATGTGTTCTGTATGTGTGTATTGGGAGAGGCCAGGAGAGTGTCTGTTCTGTTGTGTATGTGTGTATTGGGAGAGGCCAGGAGAGTGTCTGTTCTGCTGTATGTGTGTGTATTGTGAGAGGCCAGGAGAGTGTCTGGTCTGCTGTGTATGTGTGTATTGGGAGAGGCCAGGAGAGTGCCTGTTCTCCTGTGTATGTGTGTATTGTGAGAGGCCAGGAGAGTGTCTGTTCTGTTGTGTATGTGTGTATTGGGAGAGGCCAGGAGAGTGTCTGTTCTGTTGTGTATGTGTTGTGAGAGGCCAGGAGAGTGTCTGTTCTGCTGTATGTGTGTGTATTGAGAGAGGCCAGGAGAGTGTCTGTTCTGTTGTGTATGTGTGTATTGTGAGAGGCCAGGAGAGTGTCTGTTCTGCTGTGTATGTGTGTATTGGGAGAGGCGAGGAGAGTGTCTGTTCTGCTGTTTATGTGTGTTGGGAGAGGCCAGGAGAGTGTCTGTTCTGCTGTGTATGTGTGTATTGGGAGAGGCCAGGAGAGCGTCTGTTCTGCTGTGTATGTGTGTAGTGGGAGAGGCCAGGAGAGTGTCTGTTCTGCTGTGTATGTGTGTTGGGAGAGGCCAGGATAGTGTCTGTTCTGCTGTGTATGTGTGTATTGGGAGAGGCCAGGAGAGTGTCTGTTCTGCTGTGTATGTGTGTTGGGAGAGGCCAGGAGAGTGTCTGTTCTGTATGTGTGTATTGGGAGAGGCCAGGAGAGTGTCTGTTCTGTTGTGTATGTGTGTATTGGGAGAGGCCAGGAGAGTGTCTGTTCTGCTGTGTATGTGTGTATTGGGAGAGGCCAGGAGAGTGTATGTTCTGCTGTGTATGTGTGTTGGGAGAGGCCAGGATAGTGTCTGTTCTGCTGTGTATGTGTGTATTGGGAGAGGCCAGGAGAGTGCCTGTTCTCCTGTGTATGTGTGTATTGGGAGGGGCCAGGAGAGTGTCTGTTCTGCTGTGTATGTGTGTATTGGGAGAGGCCAGGAGAATGTCTGTTCTGTTGTGTATGTGTGTATTGGGAGGGCCAGGAGAGTGTCTGTTCTGCTGTGTATGTGTGTATTGGGAGAGGCCAGGAGAGTGTCTGTTCTGCTGTGTATGTGTGTATTGGGAGAGGCCAGGAGAGTGTCTGTTCTGCTGTGTATGTGTGGTGTGAGAGGCCAGGAGAGTGTCTGTTCTACTGTGTATGTGTGTATTGGGAGAGGCCAGGAGAGTGCCTGTTCTGCTGTGTATGTGTGTGTTGGGAGAGGCCAGGAGAGTATGTGTTCTGTATGTGTGTATTGGGAGAGGCCAGGAGAGTGTCTGTTCTGTTGTGTATGTGTGTATTGGGAGAGGCCAGGAGAGTGTCTGTTCTGCTGTATGTGTGTGTATTGTGAGAGGCCAGGAGAGTGTCTGGTCTGCTGTGTATGTGTGTATTGGGAGAGGCCAGGAGAGTGTCTGTTCTGCTGTGTATGTGTGTTGGGAGAGGCCAGGATAGTGTCTGTTCTGCTGTGTATGTGTGTATTGGGAGAGGCCAGGAGAGTGTCCGTTCTGTTGTGTATGTGTTGTGAGAGGCCAGGAGAGTGTCTGTTCTGCTGTGTATGTGTGTATTGTGAGAGGCCAGGAGAGTGTCTGTTCTGCTGTGTATGTGTGTATTGGGAGAGGCCAGGAGAGTGTCTGTTCTGTTGTGTATGTGTTGTGAGAGGCCAGGAGAGTGTCTGTTCTGTTGTGTATGTGTTGTGAGAGGCCAGGAGAGTGTCTGTTCTGCTGTGTATGTGTGTATTGTGAGAGGCCAGGAGAGTGTCTGTTCTGTTGTGTATGTGTGTATTGGGAGAGGCCAGGAGAGTGTCTGTTCTGTTGTGTATGTGTTGTGAGAGGCCAGGAGAGTGTCTGTTCTGCTGTATGTGTGTGTATTGAGAGAGGCCAGGAGAGTGTCTGTTCTGTTGTGTATGTGTGTATTGTGAGAGGCCAGGAGAGTGTCTGTTCTGCTGTGTATGTGTGTATTGGGAGAGGCCAGGAGAGTGTCTGTTCTGCTGTTTATGTGTGTTGGGAGAGGCCAGGAGAGTGTCTGTTCTGCTGTGTATGTGTGTATTGGGAGAGGCCAGGAGAGCGTCTGTTCTGCTGTGTATGTGTGTATTGGGAGAGGCCAGGAGAGTGTCTGTTCTGCTGTGTATGTGTGTTGGGAGAGGCCAGGATAGTGTCTGTTCTGCTGTGTATGTGTGTATTGGGAGAGGCCAGGAGAGTGTCTGTTCTGCTGTGTATGTGTGTATTGGGAGAGGCCAGGAGAGTGTCTGTTCTGTTGTGTATGTGTGTATTGGGAGAGGCCAGGAGAGTGTCTGTTCTGCTGTGTATGTGTGTTTTGGGAGAGGCCAGGAGAGTGTCTGTTCTGCTGTGTATGTGTGTTGGGAGAGGCCAGGAGAGTGTCTGTTCTGCTGTGTATGTGTGTATTGGGAGAGGCCAGGAGAGTGCCTGTTCTCCTGTGTATGTGTGTATTGGGAGGGGCCAGGAGAGTGTCTGTTCTGATGTGTATGTGTGTATTGGGAGAGGCCAGGAGAGTGTCTGTTCTGCTGTGTATGTGTGGTGTGAGAGGCCAGGAGAGTGTCTGTTCTACTGTGTATGTGTGTCTTGGGAGAGGCCAGGAGAGTGCCTGTTCTGCTGTGTATGTGTGTGTTGGGAGAGGCCAGGAGAGTATGTGTTCTGTATGTGTGTATTGGGAGAGGCCAGGAGAGTGTCTGTTCTGTTGTGTATGTGTGTATTGGGAGAGGCCAGGAGAGTGTCTGTTCTGCTGTATGTGTGTGTATTGTGAGAGGCCAGGAGAGTGTCTGGTCTGCTGTGTATGTGTGTATTGGGAGAGGCCAGGAGAGTGCCTGTTCTCCTGTGTATGTGTGTATTGGGAGGGGCCAGGAGAGTGTCTGTGCTGATGTGTATGTGTGTATTGGGAGAGGCCAGGAGAGTGTCTGTTCTGCTGTGTATGTGTGGTGTGAGAGGCCAGGAGAGTGTCTGTTCTACTGTGTATGTATGTATTGGGAGAGGCCAGGAGAGTGCCTGTTCTGCTGTGTATGTGTGTGTTGGGAGAGGCCAGGAGAGTATGTGTTCTGTATGTGTGTATTGGGAGAGGCCAGGAGAGTGTCTGTTCTGTTGTGTATGTGTGTATTGGGAGAGGCCAGGAGAGTGTCTGTTCTGCTGTATGTGTGTGTATTGTGAGAGGCCAGGAGAGTGTCTGGTCTGCTGTGTATGTGTGTATTGGGAGAGGCCAGGAGAGTGTCTGTTCTGCTGTGTATGTGTGTATTGGGAGAGGCAAGGAGAGTGTCTGTTCTACTGTGTATGTGTGTTGGGAGAGGCCAGGATAGTATCTGTTCTGCTGTGTATGTGTGTATTGGGAGAGGCCAGGAGAGTGTCTGTTCTGCTGTGTTTGTGTGTTGGTAGAGGCCAGGAGAGTGTCTGTTCTGCTGTGTATGTGTGTTGGGAGAGGCCAGAAGAGTGCCTGTTCTGCTGTGTATGTGTGTATTGGGAGAGGCCAGGAGAGTGTCTGTTCTACTGTGTATGTGTGTATTGGGAGAGGCCAGGAGAGTGTCTGTTCTGCTGTGTATGTGTGTATTGGGAGAGGCCAGGAGAGTGTCTGTTCTGCTGTGTATGTGTGTTGGGAGAGGCCAGGAGAGTGTCTGTTCTACTGTGTATGTATGTATTGGGAGAGGCCAGGAGAGTGCCTGTTCTGCTGTGTATGTGTGTGTTGGGAGAGGCCAGGAGAGTATGTGTTCTGTATGTGTGTATTGGGAGAGGCCAGGAGAGTGTCTGTTCTGTTGTGTATGTGTGTATTGGGAGAGGCCAGGAGAGTGTCTGTTCTGCTGTATGTGTGTGTATTGTGAGAGGCCAGGAGAGTGTCTGGTCTGCTGTGTATGTGTGTATTGGGAGAGGCCAGGAGAGTGTCTGTTCTGCTGTGTATGTGTGTATTGGGAGAGGCCAGGAGAGTGTCTGTTCTGCTGTGTATGTGTGTTGGGAGAGGCCAGGATAGTATCTGTTCTGCTGTGTATGTGTGTATTGGGAGAGGCCAGGAGAGTGTCTGTTCTGCTGTGTTTGTGTGTTGGTAGAGGCCAGGAGAGTGTCTGTTCTGCTGTGTATGTGTGTTGGGAGAGGCCAGAAGAGTGCCTGTTCTGCTGTGTATGTGTGTATTGGGAGAGGCCAGGAGAGTGTCTGTTCTACTGTGTATGTGTGTATTGGGAGAGGCCAGGAGAGTGTCTGTTCTGCTGTGTATGTGTGTATTGGGAGAGGCCAGGAGAGTGTCTGTTCTGCTGTGTATGTGTGTTGGGAGAGGCCAGGAGAGTGTCTGTTCTGCTGTGTATGTGTATTGGGAGAGGCAAGGAGAGTGACTGTTCTGCTGTGTTTGTGTGTTGGTAGAGGCCAGGAGAGTGTCTGTTCTGCTGTGTATGTGTGTTGGGAGAGGCCAGAAGAGTGCCTGTTCTGCTGTGTATGTGTGTATTGGGAGAGGCCAGGAGAGTGTCTGTTCTACTGTGTATGTGTGTATTGGGAGAGGCCAGGAGAGTGTCTGTTCTGCTGTGTATGTGTGTATTGGGAGAGGCCAGGAGAGTGTCTGTTCTACTGTGTATGTGTGTATTGGGAGAGGCCAGGAGAGTGTCTGTTCTGCTGTGTATGTGTGTATTGGGAGAGGCCAGGAGAGTGTCTGTTCTGCTGTGTATGTGTGTTGGGAGAGGCCAGGAGAGTGTCTGTTCTGTTGTGTATGTGTGTGTTGGGAGAGGCCAGGAGAGTGTCTGTTCTGCTGTGTATGTGTGTATTGGGAGAGGCCAGGAGAGTGTCTGTTCTGCTGTGTATGTGTGGTGTGAGAGGCCAGGAGAGTGTCTGTTCTACTGTGTATGTGTGTATTGGGAGAGGCCAGGAGAGTGCCTGTTCTCCTGTGTATGTGTGTATTGGGAGGGGCCAGGAGAGTGTCTGTTCTGATGTGTATGTGTGTATTGGGAGAGGCCAGGAGAGTGTCTGTTCTGCTGTGTATGTGTGGTGTGAGAGGCCAGGAGAGTGTCTGTTCTACTGTGTATGTGTGTATTGGGAGAGGCCAGGAGAGTGCCTGTTCTGCTGTGTATGTGTGTGTTGGGAGAGGCCAGGAGAGTATGTGTTCTGTATGTGTGTATTGGGAGAGGCCAGGAGAGTGTCTGTTCTGTTGTGTATGTGTGTATTGGGAGAGGCCAGGAGAGTGTCTGTTCTGCTGTATGTGTGTGTATTGTGAGAGGCCAGGAGAGTGTCTGGTCTGCTGTGTATGTGTGTATTGGGAGAGGCCAGGAGAGTGCCTGTTCTCCTGTGTATGTGTGTATTGGGAGGGGCCAGGAGAGTGTCTGTTCTGATGTGTATGTGTGTATTGGGAGAGGCCAGGAGAGTGTCTGTTCTGCTGTGTATGTGTGGTGTGAGAGGCCAGGAGAGTGTCTGTTCTACTGTGTATGTATGTATTGGGAGAGGCCAGGAGAGTGCCTGTTCTGCTGTGTATGTGTGTGTTGGGAGAGGCCAGGAGAGTATGTGTTCTGTATGTGTGTATTGGGAGAGGCCAGGAGAGTGTCTGTTCTGTTGTGTATGTGTGTATTGGGAGAGGCCAGGAGAGTGTCTGTTCTGCTGTATGTGTGTGTATTGTGAGAGGCCAGGAGAGTGTCTGGTCTGCTGTGTATGTGTGTATTGGGAGAGGCCAGGAGAGTGTCTGTTCTGCTGTGTATGTGTGTATTGTGAGAGGCCAGGAGAGTGTCTGTTCTGCTGTGTATGTGTGTTGGGAGAGGCCAGGAGAGTGTGTCTGTTCTGCTGTGTTTGTGTGTTGGTAGAGGCCAGGAGAGTGTCTGTTCTGCTGTGTATGTGTGTTGGGAGAGGCCAGAAGAGTGCCTGTTCTGCTGTGTATGTGTGTATTGGGAGAGGCCAGGAGAGTGTCTGTTCTACTGTGTATGTGTGTATTGGGAGAGGCCAGGAGAGTGTCTGTTCTGCTGTGTATGTGTGTATTGGGAGAGGCCAGGAGAGTGTCTGTTCTGCTGTGTATGTGTGTTGGGAGAGGCCAGGAGAGTGTCTGTTCTGTTGTGTATGTGTGTGTTGGGAGAGGCCAGGAGAGTGTCTGTTCTGCTGTGTATGTGTGTATTGGGAGAGGCCAGGAGAGTGTCTGTTCTGCTGTGTATGTGTGGTGTGAGAGGCCAGGAGAGTGTCTGTTCTACTGTGTATGTGTGTATTGGGAGAGGCCAGGAGAGTGCCTGTTCTGCTGTGTATGTGTGTGTTGGGAGAGGCCAGGAGAGTATGTGTTCTGTATGTGTGTATTGGGAGAGGCCAGGAGAATATCTGTTCTGTTGTGTATGTGTGTATTGGGAGAGGCCAGGAGAGTGTCTGTTCTGCTGTATGTGTGTGTATTGTGAGAGGCCAGGAGAGTGTCTGTTCTGCTGTGTATGTGTGTATTGGGAGAGGCCAGGAGAGTGTCTGTTCTACTGTGTATGTGTGTATTGGGAGAGGCCAGGAGAGTGTCTGTTCTGCTGTGTATGTGTGTTGGGAGAGGCCAGGAGAGTTTCTGTTCTGCTGTGTATGTGTATGTTGAGGAGTATATATGAGTATAGAGTATTATTACTATGGGTATGCTCTATGTATTGCAGTGCCCTGTGTGATCCTATGCACCTTGCACATCAATCATTTGTTGGATCCAGCCTACAAGTGCCGACACGTTGGTGAACACTGCCGGCGTGACGTCCTCTTTACAGCTAGCTCCAAAGCTCACAACTCCAAACATGGAGTAAGTCTGTGTCTCCTCCGAAAGGCAAACCAATGGGCTCCCAGTTTGCCCCTAAAAGAGAAGGTCTGGGATTATTAGCATTAAACAAATTGGTTCTCCATTAAAGAAAGCACTAGCATTTTTAGTTGTCACATTCCTATTGTGCAGATAGAACTTTACTATGAATTCAAAGTCTCCTCCCCCCTCAGAATGTTGATCAGCAGTTCCAGTACCTGGCACTATCCAAACTGTATCACATATATAGTTGTCAGTGTTGTGGACGTTTGCAATGTTGGTCACGCGAAGCGAGCCATTGACGTACACATGACTTAGGCTGCAATGAGTGCTGAAGGCGCTCATTGCACTGCGAGCGCATTTGATTCAAATCAGCAACTCGAAAACACCAAAAATCCTAGTGGCAAGATGTGGCAAGCTCATAGAGACTCATCCAAAGCCACTTGGAGATTTGATGTGAAAGGTGGCTCTACAGAGTATTGACTATAGGGAGGTGAATAGTTATGCACATTGACTTTTTCTGTTATTTTGTCCAATTTGTTGTTTGCTTTCATTGTTTTAACTAGGACCATTAATTCTACTGGTTGAAAATGTTCTTATTTATCCCTAAAAAATACAAACACGAATGTCTAACCTGTTCATGTAATTAAAAAAAAATATATATATATATTTTATGTCATCACTATTCAATGGAGAAAATAAGTAATTATTACCCATGGTTCAACTGGCCTCACGATGAGCACCTTCGACGCTCATTGCAGCCTAAGTCCTGCGTGGTCGACGGCTCGCCTCGCTTCGCAAGCCTTGCAAAGCGTGACAAAGCCGCAAACGTGACCAACGTTCTTGGTCCAAAATTATGCATGTGATATTGTAACTTGGTGAGCCCCCAGCAGAGGTAATGAAAGATAATTACAATGGGGTTTGTAACTTTCTCTAATTTGTTATTCATGCTCGCAAATAAAGTCTAACCCGCAACTGAAAAAAATATCAAGTATCTGTCAAAAATATTACAAGAACTAAACAGGACTCGCAAGGGCTTTTTGAAACACCTATTATAGCTGTAACAGCAATTAAACACACAGCACTGTACTATAAAAGCCAGGGTAGGCAGGGAAAGACATTAGAAATAATTGCACAACAGTCTCAAACCCACAAATATGCGATTAAAAATATTATTTTTAACTGTTATTACTGAGTAATATCGATCTTGGGACTCAAGGGATTAATACATATCAGGAAACCCACATGGACTAGAACAGATGATCTAGATTGCGTGCCTGATCAGCAAATATTATTTATTGGCTCTCATTAATTCATATCTTCCGACTACGTGTAACCTCCATGTGTTACTGACTTCATGATGACGGTCTCATTTACTATTGGCTGAGTTCAGTCTTCAGGTTGGAATTTGCGAGCTGCAGTCAATAGAATACATCTAAACATTTATCGAAAGAGACACCTGCAGCCAAAATTATGGGTTTGAGGCATTTGTAAATGTAAATGGCATCGCTCAGTGGTGTCCGACTCTCCGTGACCTCATGGACAACACACCATGCTGATTCACTTGGTTTTCATGGCAGAGATATTGGAATGGGTTGCTAATTCCTTCTCCAGTGGGCCACAGCATAAAGCTCCTGGTATTCCAGGGTGGTCTCCCATCCAAGTACTGACCAGTGTGACCTCTTGGTTCCCTGGCTGGATTGGAATCCTATCCACTGGGCCACCATAGAAACCTTTTGCGAGCAGCTAATAGAATAGGGCCCATTGTCAGCAGTCATAAAACATATTGTCACTGATCAGAGGGACTCGGCAACAATGGAAAGTTCCTGGATTTCACTATGAATATTATTAACTTTTATGTACTTTATATTATTAGGCTCTTAGGTTCAAGGAAGTTTAAATAGGTCTCTATAATAAATCAGAATAATAAATCAGCCCTAATATTATGAGGTCTATTTCGATGGGTAAAGAAGACATCTGGGCCAGTTCCATATCTATTAGCTATTCTTATTCTTCTTGTCTCGAGATATGTTGTTTGTATCCAAGACATTCCCATAATGCATGAGAATAAATAATACAAAAGAACTGACAAGGATGTGAGCCAGGTCAGTACGTCTCCTGGGAGGAAGTCAAGCAGTGATGGCGCCTCCTATCTATGCACAGTACAGACTGGCACATGCTCAACCCATTTAAAACATTGCTCAACAATGAAAAATATATATGTTTGAAAACCAGATGTCTGAATAAGGGTGTAATTAGCAAGAAAAATGTCAATTTTTAGAGGCGTTAAGTATACTTTTATGAGGTTGTGTGTGAGAGGGGCAATTACATTTGTGCAGGAATAGAGCTACAGATATTGTTGCAAGCTGTCTGCTTTTGAACATATATGGAGGAAGAGGGTGGGTGTTAAACCCTCTAGCTCTCAGGCAATAACAAAACCAGATAAGATGGAATCTGCCGTATATGTAAATAACATCTTCAAAAAATTCAGATTTTATTTTTTATTTTATTTTTTCGGCTCAAGACTTAAACAGCTGCTATTGTTGTTATTACATACTTCAGAAATAAGTGCTGTTTTGCTTGAACTACAAAGGCAGGGGTGGATCTACCAGTGGTGCAGGTGCAATGGGTAGGTGTCTTGAGAAGGTTTACTGTTATAGGAAGGGGTCTGGGGGAGGAGCACTGTGTGATTTTGTTTCGGCGCGGCCGAGCGCAAAACATTTTTGACAACCCCCATTTTTTACAACCTTTTTTGCACCAGGGCCCTCTTTCGTCTAGCTCCGCCAACGGTACTAAAAATGTATCCAAAACTCTCTGGCAAAATGTACCGTAATTTCTTACAGGGTGGGATCAGGTCAGTAACATTAGCAGTTGTGTTAAACACGAGCAGAAAAACATTTTTCATAGAATATCTTAATGTTTCTGTATAAAAATATCCCATCTTATCTGACTAAAGTGTTTTCTTCTAGTTTAGAGGCTGAATTTTGCATTTAATTGATGCGTCTGCAAGGGGTGTAGAAGGTGGGATGGGAAGGAGGAATTGTCAAACCACTGAATCTTTTGGAATTTGACACCTTCCTTACACCTGCAGGATGCAACAATAATTGCAAGCGCTGTCAGGCAGAAATGACCCTGCCACACACGCCACTGCCCATGATATAATTACCCATACCCCCATTGCCTACACAAAGATAACATATCTATTGTAACCCACTTGCAGCTGCCCCAATGGCCCAGCCCAGTGATTGTATCCCCGCCCACTTTACTGAGCATACTCAGTCTGAACCAGAACTAGACTAGTCTGACTTTTTAAGTCTAGGCCATGCCCTTGATAGGCCAAGAAGGTGGGTATGTGTGCTGTGCATGATCTGCTCTATGCCAGGGAAAGGTCACAACAAGAACACATTAAGATGCACTTACTGGACAAATATAATTGCCTTTTCCTTCAGGAAAGCCGGCACAGAACATCCTAGGAGTAATGTCATTATCATGTGTTTCGTAGAGTTCCTTACAAACATCCTCAGCCAGGATTGGCACCTCAAGCTGCTGGAGTTTTGTAGACTTTTTCTTTCCACCTAAAACAGATAACAAGTCACTTGACTGTTTGATGACCCCATTAGATCATTTGTTTTGTATCTATCGGTCATCTATCAATGTGAGGACGTGTCATCAGTACTTTTCTGGATATAGGGCTGTATGATAAAAAGTAAGAGGCTCAAGCCAACTACAAGGCTGTTCATTGGAATAGGAGATCCTGAGACAGATAACAGGTCACTTTGTTTGATTACCAAATTAGGTAATTTTATCCTATATCTTCTGGTCACCTATGAATGGGAGCCTCTCAGAACTAACATGAATACTCTACTGGATAGGGCCTTTATAATAAATTAGGAGGCTACAGTATGGCCAAACAAACTACAAGGCTGCTCATTGATATAGGAGGTTCTGTGACAGATAACAGGTCACTTGACTGTTTGATGACTACATTAGGTCATTGTATCCTTTAGCTATTGGTCCTCTATGAACGGTGTCACGGACCCCTTTTTCCAGTTCCTTGATCTTAGCCCATTAAAGGACAGACGGCTTGGCTCCAGCCACTCCATTGCATTGTAATCTGCTTTATCCGATTGTTGTCAGATAATCTAAGTACACCTCTGATGGGCTAAACAGGATGTGCTGCGTCTGCAGTGAGCAGACACCTCTATTGTACTGTTATCTGCTCTGGCCCATTGTTAGCAAATTAATTTAATCACATCTGATATGTGTTAGAGACGGCAGGATGTGTATTGGAGATTAAGCCTATTGCTCTCAGGAAACTACTGTTAGACTCATGTGGGGTCACCTCCTGTATTGTCACCCACTCATTGTTACATTGTGTGCACCCCCTCTGTATCTAACTGCTATAAATATTGTTGATGTTCCAAAAATAAAACAGTTCACTTATGGGGACATATAGAAATCGTGCGTCTCTTATTTTGCTCTTGGTGGCTGTGATACTGAACATATCTCCAACCTGCAAGTAACTTGTCCTGGTCACTACCATAGGAAGGTTACTGGGACTCTTGAAATTACTGATTCCTGAAGGAGAGACTCTGGCTGATACAGAAGCCAGATATCAGGGTTCTGGTGCTGAGATTTCAAAGAACCTAAACGGTCCTTGTGGGTAGTTAACCTGTAGTCTATAGCAGGTGGCCCTGGGCAGTAATAGCTGCTACACCTGGATGGTCACAAACTGAACACCCTCAAAACTGACATTTTATGGATATGTGGTGTTACAATAGATTAAGAAGCTACAGCATAGTCAAACTAAATACAAGCGGATCATTGGAATAGGAGGTCCTGCATAGAGAGTAGGACATGCCACCAATGTAATGGCTTAATAAATACATATGATAAAAATGTTATGGCGACTTTTTTAGGACTTCTGCATATCTTCTTGGAGAAATAGAAATGCACTTGTATATTCTAAGACTTCTTAAAGAGACTAAGCTGATTCTAGAGGCATAAATTCAATACATGATACAATGAAATACAATGATACAATGAAAATATATATGCATTATTTTGTAATAATCCAAGTGGATATATTAAATCAATGCTGGAGATCTTACCTTTCCCATAAAAGCCCCACCCAGTGACAATACACAGGCTGGAGGGCATCGGAGCATGGGTTTGTCCTGGGAGACATAATGGCCGTATGTATTTGGTGAACTGGAAGGGATCTGCCAGAAGAACCATGGCCAGGTCATAGTCAAACGTAGTGCTCTCGAACTCGCTCTGTATAACCACGAGTTTTACTGAACGTTTCTAAAACAAAACAAGAAGGTACCATTATATTAGTACAAACCTCAGTTTCACCAAATTAGATGTTTTAATCAGACATTGATCATTCATAAAATCCATATTCATCAATATTAAACTTACTGAGAAAGTTAAGACTCAGCTGCTGCTGTTATCCACCCGCTATAAGGTCAATGAGGGAGGCGGCTTGGTCTACCAGGAAGCTGCTAAATTTTCAGACATAATTTGTATTACCACAAATGATCTCCACTGGCTGGAGGCCTATTGTGTTTGAGGAATCCCCTGGCAGCAAGCTTTCAACCTATCAATGATTTTTGATTCAACATATCTTAATGACCTTGGCCCCTATTCAGTTGAGCTATTGTTGTTTACTGGAGATGGTAATGTAGCACGTAAACTAATTTGTTATTCAAGGGGTGTCTTTTAGTGAGCCGCAAAAGATCTACGGGTTACAGCCTGAAAATCCCTGCTGTTGTCAGAATTGTAACTCCAACCCATGTAAGCTTTTGATCATTCAATGGCGTAAGACTTACAATCGCTAAAATCGCAAATCGCTATTCAATTGCTACAATTCCTCAAGCCCGCAATTGTTTTCACACCCATAAATGGCAAATGTAGAGGAAAATCCTACGGGTACCAGATAGGACTCACAAGGGGGTCAAACACCTGTCCGTAGCACTGTAAATGCAAATAATTACACAATACTGCAGTGTAAAAGACGGGAAAACGATGTTAGACATTAGAATTAATTGCACAAGAGTCTCAAGTTCACAAGTCTGCAATAGAAAATTATTTTGTTTCCTTTCAGTGTTATATCAATCTTGGGAATCAATGAGTTAATACATATCAGGCCACCCACATGGACTAGAACAGTATCACCATTCATTTTTATTATTTTGTACATTGCCGGATTGCGAGTCTGATCGCATATGGGACCTCTAAACGCTAATTGATTGACGTGTAACCTCCATGTTTTACTGACGTCATGATGACGGTCTCAATTATTATTGGCTGTTTCTAAATGGGTACTTAGGGCTTTGCTTAATTGGTCATTCACACGCTCTGAAATACTACTTTTAATTGCGTGGTTTACAGTTTTGGCTTTCAGCCCGTAAGTTGCGGGCTTGTTTAATTGAAATTGTAGCAAATTTAAAACTCGCAGACTTACGGCCTGTATAATGTAATCTGCGGGCTTGCAATTGAATAAGACCCCTTATCAGGGTGGAGGCAAATATTTTAATATTTAAAAATGAATACAATATTGAATATTAAAAACTATATTGTATTAATGATCAGTGCATAATTAAAATATAACTCCTGGATACTGATTAGCTTTTTTGATATGCTAATTAGGATCACAGCCTACTTGTCTGCTTTTGTGATGTCAATAACAATCTGAAAAAAGTTTTGCACTTACATCCCCTACCCCACCCTCATCAAGCAATCTGCAAATTAGCACACCGAGCGGCACAGAGGAAATTGAATACCTCTGGAATGATTTACTGTAGAGAAAAACAGCTTGTACAATGTATATACAGTTTTTAATTAGCTTTACAATGAAACCAAAGTGTTGTTGGGGTGACAATGTTTCTACAGTTAGTCTACAAGTAGCTATAATGTAACAAGAATGACAGAAGATTATTTATTTTACCCACCTGGACATATTCCGATCCAGTGAGATCATGAATCCCGGCGACCACGAGCCACAAATCACGGAATTCTGATCTAATAGGAAATCAAAACAATCCGTTTACGACAACCAGATTCATCAGAAACTGACAAACTAACAATATTAGCAGCTGTTTAAAACAGTGACTTTTTCTGTTATTTTGTCCTATTTGTTGTTTGCTTCACAACATAAAAAAAAAATCAAACAATCCATGTAAATTCCAGGTTGTGAGGCAACAAAGCATGAAAAAATGTGAAGGGGGGTGAAAACTTTTGCAAGGCACTGTAGCTGCTTATGTTGTTAGTTTCATGCATACTTTACAAATTAGTGAAGTTTTCCCCAATCTACAGTGTTTTTTTAATGCATCTGAATATACTGTATTTTGTCCTTTTAGATTCCAGGAGCTCAAGTTCTGTTACTTATAGATGCCACCAAGCTTTGCTCAGCCACTTACCTGTAAGACATTGCTTATTCACTTTCCTCTGATATATTGATTGCTAAACCATTGCTTAGCCAGGTACTTGTAAGATATTGTCCAGCCACTCGCCTCTAATACATTAGTCAACCATTTACATCTAAGACATTGGTTAGACATTTACTTATAAGATATTACTCATCCACTTCCCTCTAAGACATTGTCCAGCCACCTATCTCTGAGAGATTGCTTAGCCACTTACATCTACGACATACTTAGCCACTTACCTCTAAGACATTGCTTAACGACTTTCCTCTAATATATTTATTGCTAAACCATTGCTTAGCCAGGTACTTGTAAGACATTGTCCAGCCATTTGCCTCTAAGACATTAGACAACCACTTACCTCTGAGACATTGCTTAGCCACTTACCTCTAAGATATTGCTCAGCCACTTACCTCTAAGACATTTCTTAGACACTTACCTCTAAGACATTGCTCAGCCACTAATCTGCAAAGCATTTCTCAATCATTTATTTGTAAAGCATTACTTAGCTCCCTATTTGCAAGACGTTGTGCAGCCACTTGCCTGTTAGCCATTACTTAGCCACTTACCTATAAAGCATTGCTCAGCCACTTACCTCTAAGACATTGCTCAGCCACTTACCTGTCAAACATGCAGGATGCAGACGTAAGGACCCAGTCTTCAGAAATCAGGGCCCCGTCACACATATGTGTCGAACCAAACTGTAAGCTCACGTGCCAAGGCCAGGAATACGGGATGGCCTCTTCTTCTTGGGCTAAACTCCTAGATATAAACCTTGGTGGGGTTGGAGAGGCACCACAAGTCTTTTCTAAGGAATTGAATAAGAAAACACAGAGATTCTAAAGGACCTCTCTATGGTCTGTTAACTGGCAACACATAATATTAATGAACAAATTGCTAATTAGTAGTGCATTACATTCCTGTAGCCATGGGCATAGGAGCCTAAAAAAATCTGGGGGGGGGGGGGGGGGGGGGATAATTCAACTAAACTCCCAGGACAGGAAGCAGGGGTGGATCTACCGCAGGTGCACCCAGTGCAATGCACCAGGACCTTGCTCTGAGGGGTACCCATTGCTGCAGTGCCCCTCAAAAACTTTATTTAAATTCTCAATTCCCTTTCCCCCAATATAAATAAATATAAATATATATATATATATATATATATATATATTCTGGGTCAAAGCTTTCATGGGAAATACGTATAGCCCTCTAGTGGCCATCTGATAATGCATTATTAAGTTTAATTTTGATATTTTTTGTATCCCCTATTCATTTAATCTGAGTGGTATTTGTCTCCCCCCACACCAATCCCCCCCCCCCAGTTCCTACACCCCTGCCTGTAACATATTATTTTTTTCACCTGCTGCATCCAGGCAATGATTACATTATAAAAAATGGTTGATAAATTATAATAGTTTCCCCCCAAGAAAATAAACTATATTCATTTAATAAAATGAAAGGGCTAATGTGGTCATTTCTTTCTATATTGTTTGTTTAATAACTAATAATAATAGTTTACACCTAATCATTTATCTGCAATTATTCTTCACTGTTTGGTTCCATTTTGCTTTCTTCCCTGCTGCTGTCTGTTACTTTCTCAGGTGAGTGTGTCCTTGTAAACTATAAAACCACCATTGCTTAGAGCAATGGCAGATGTAACTGCCATACTCCTTTGCATTTAAAGCCCCCCGCCCCCCACACACACCTCAGGAAGATTATTTGCTGACGTCAAAATGATAAATTCCACTGTAGGGGAATTGCGTATTAAAGATAATGAATAAAAGGCATATTTTCGGGGCTGTTGATGGGGGTAGTTTTGTGAGGGGCCCACCATGGACGGTGCACACTACTCCAGTGAGACACTCTCTTCAATTTGAGAATGATACAAGCAGGCCGTAGCTAACGTTGCGAGCTCGTGTAGAGAGCTGAGGGCCGCAGTTGCTGGCAAGGAGCACCAAAGGCGCTCCTTGCCAGCAACTGCGGACCTCGCAAAATTTACGGACTTACGACACAAAAATACGAGATGCGTTACGACCCATTACGACCTCGCAAAAATACGACCTTACCGCCCGAAACCCGCGCACATAAAAACATTAAAAACACAATAAATGCACACAACAAATACATAAAAAGCTTATCCACAGCAAGGGGGGGCACACAGGACCTCGAAAAATGAAGTTACATCTCAATTTCACTCGAAATAAAAGAGTTTAGACACCCGAAAATCCCCTAAGACAGAGAAAAAATGGCCGCCGGAAAATACGAAAACGACGCTAAAAGACCCTAAACACGCAATTTTTTGACAGGCAAGTCGCTAGTTACAATATAATCAGTATTTTTATATCCACATACAATCAATCTGGCTTTTTAAATTCTGTTGTTACATCATCAAAAAATTTACTAAAATTGTCGTCTATCTTAAACCTGTGCGATTTTCTTAATCGTTCATGTTTTATTGCATACGTGTTTTAAGGTAAAGTTATATTTAAATTTACTTATCACATCACTCTAAGTCAGTTTGCTAATATTAGCATTTGCTACAATGTTTTCTCGCTATTATATGAGATGTCAGAAGTATTTAAACAATATTTTGAGGCAACTCTTCCTGCGCAATAGAAAACCGGAAATTGAGTTTAAGTGAGTTTTTATGTTTTATGTTTGTTTTTTTTGCATATAGTGACTTTTTTTTATATTTCTGATTGAGCTGGTGATCATTTATCTCAAGTTGTGATCGATAACTTGCCCATCTTCTCTTCTGTAGTCTGCTGCTGATACTTCTCCTTAGGGAATGAACTAATCTGGACGAAATCTGTAAAGAAACATTAAATTAAATATCTCATTAAAGGTATATGCAAGTGAGATGGGTTATGAATGGATCCTGTAGAATGTATCATAACCCACCTAGGAAAAAATGTTTGCATGAAAAAATGCAAACATTTTTTGCATCAAATAAAAAAATGTGCTGGGGGTGATGTAGACAGCCTTATTAAATTGCAATTCGGCCAATTGAATCGGGCTCTATATAAGCACATAGCATATTTTTTTACAGAAGTTTTTAGTTAGTGAAGACCTTGCTTTTGGATAGAAGTTCACTAACTAAAATATTCGGTAAAAAAATATGCTATGTGCTTATATAGAGCCCTATTCAATTGGCCGAATTGCAATTTAATAAGGCTGCTAATGTTTAATGAGATAGCCAATATGCAGCACATGCGCATGCTGATTGGCTAAAGGAAAGGAAAGTGTCTGAGATCATGTGACTTCCCACAGTAGGGCAGACTACAGGTGCTAACTGAGCATGTCTGCACAATCCCCAGGCAAAAAAGATACATTGTATAAGTTATGCTGGGAATTTCAAGGGGCTTCAACATTGAGAGAAAACAGTTTGCAAAAGCAAGAAATTCAGCAAACAATTGTTTTCAGACACTATAAATTCTCCTCTATCAGATGCATTAATAACCCAGCTCACTTTCATATACCTTTAAATGTATTTTATATAAAATGTTAATTTATTTTTAAATCTAAATGGATACAGAGGCAAAACTAGTCGCAATCCTTTAAATGTATAAATTGCATCATAAAATACCTATTAATTAGGGATTATTAACAATGCTCTTTAGATTTTTGTTTTTGTTTTATATAAATGTTTTTGACATTATATTAAACTCCTCAATGTAAAATGTACATTTATTTCTAAGATATAAATATTTTCAGATTCTTACATTCTTGAGCCTCCCCCATTCTTGCTGTTTTCTCTCATGCAGGTTGCCAAGTTCCACAGCTGTGATCTAAGAGCACATCCACAGACTTTACACTACCAGTGTATCATGTTGCTCAGACACACATTGGTTGCATGAGACATGTAATAGCTACTTCAATTCACTCGAAAGGACCCCGTCTGTCGGGAAATCCTACGGGAGCCATGTGATCTCGCTCTTAGTTATTACAGAAGATTGATACTGAAGTATAGTTGAACGGTTTCTTACCCTGCGATTTTACAAATGAAATGGTAGCTCTGAACCCTCTATAATTCTCGGACTTGTCGGAGATAAACTTTATCTGCAATATGTTGTTGGAGCTCTGAATTGGGGGTGGTCGAGAAAAACCGCAGAGCTTCGCTAGAGAAAAGAACAAGAGCGTTATGGTCCCACCAGCTAAACAGGACAAGTATTTACAGTCGTTCCAGATAGGCTTCCTAAAATAACATTACCAGAGGTGTCATCAAATCTTAATTTTAGCAGCCTTTGGTAGTGTCTAGTGGCTGACATGCCTATAATCCCCCTAATTCAGTATATGAGAGGGCAAGAAACAGGGTCGAGAGGGGGAAGTGGCAAATGCTAATACTCACTCTTCAATAAGGCCACAAATCCCACTCCCTCCGCCCCCAGTCCTGAATAGAAAAAATAGAAAAGCATGCCCCTCAAGCTTCAGGCTAACAAGCAGAATCGAAGAAGCCTAATTACTAGAGTCTGCGAAAATAAAGGTAAAACAAAATAGTTGAATGTGAATAGAGGAGGCGAAGAAGCAGAGGACTAAAGGAGAAAACAATGCTGGAGGACAATGTAAAACCTACATAAATGATATTAGATCCTTTTCCAAGTAAACATATTTATATTTTAAATTTGCTTTTGTCAATTTCATTTAAAAATAATGGACATTTTAATCACTTACTTATAGTCTAGTAAAGCTGTTGGCATCAAGCTCCACCAATTCACTTCCTGTTTCAATGCATGATTGGTGCCAGCCAATGAGTTTCTTACCTTAGTGGGTGGTGCTTGAAGCCAAAAACCTGCCAGGAAGTCTAATCTAATTGTGTTTTGTTTGTTTTTTTAAATTATTTCTTTAACTAAAACCTAGTTGTTTAAAAAATATAAAAATAATAGATTGGTTTAATTGTTTATAAAAGTCATAGAGTAGATTTTATACTATGAGGCTCATTAGCTGTCAAGACCACCAACAGTTATGGAGCACACTAACCGAGAACGTCCTCTCCGACCAGACCCTGATAGACCAACACTGAGTCGTATTTGCAGCTTTGACTGTATTCAACTTGAAAGTCTTCGAAGGTCAGCTGAAAAACAGAAACATGTGATGTATGGTTTAAAGATAAATGCTGAACACAACCAGTTCTCATTTGTTGTCCTACTATCAACTTGGGCAATGTCTTTTAAAAAAAACTTTTATACAGTGGTTCTTTAAGTGAAGATGACACCTGTTAATGTGTAAGTAGAGTTGGATTGCAAGCTTTCAAGGCCCTGAGACATCCCACCACATACTCAATATTCCTAGATAAAGAAAATTAGAGATTATAGATTTATGCTTAAAACAGGTTGAGCCCGATTCAATTGCGGAGTAAGCCGTATGTCTGCGTGGCCGCAGAGTTCGGAAGTTATGGTGCTATTTACTTGCTCAAGGCCGCAAGTTATTGGAAACCATGCCCTCGTTTACGTGCATTTACGTGCTTGGACAGATCAATTAGCCGTAATTACCAAAATAGAATCAGCCAATGGAAACAGAGATCGTCATCATTACATCAATGAAAAATGGAGTTTGGATTTCAAAGTCCTACAGGCTTCAATTACAAGTTACGATCGGACCCATATTCCTGAAATATTATACCATAAATATGATATGCTATTACATGCAAGTTCCATTATATTAACACATTGATTCCTGTGATCGATATAACACGGAAATTAAACATGAAATCAAGTATTTTTTGGGGTCGATTTGCGGGCTTGAGAATGTTGTACTATAAATTGTAAGACCTAACATCACTTTCACTTTTAATAAAAGTACAGTAGTGTGTGTATATGCGCATTTACAGTGCTCCGGACATGTCATTAAGCCCTTTGCGAGACCTCCTTAACTAAGTAACTTGTGGTTCGATTTTTGCCATTTGCGGGCTTGATGGGGTGGTTAGCGAGGGGGAATCGGAGCAATTGAATAGCGATTTGCGATTTTAGCATTCGCGACTCTTGCGGCCGTGAAAGACCAACGGCTTGGAGGGGCATTAACTTGCGATGTGAACCATCATAGTGAATCAGAGGCCGGAGCCCGTAAATCAGTCAGAGCCAGCAAAAAGATGGCAATTGAATAGAAAAATAACTTGCGGGCTACATTTCCGAAGCCCGGATCTCCCTAAAGCTCAATTGAATGAGGGCCATTGTATCTAACTTTCAAGCTCACATATCTACCACTTCCATTCAATATTTTTTATTAAAAACAGTTGATATTATGTTAATTTATATGCACACTTTTCATTTTACTGGGATCATTGCTGTGTCACTTTAAGAAGTGACTGGTGGTGGTGGATGTAGTTCTACACGATACTCAAACCATTCTAATGGTTTTGCTTTTTCTCACCCTCTGTTCACACACATAATTACATTAGTTATACGTCTCATGAGGTTCATGGTGGTAATAATATAACAAACTAGAGTTTTGGTAAATATGGTATTACCTGACCTTACAGCAATTTAGTGGATTATCCCAGTTTTACGCCCAATTTGCCTATACAGTATTCCCACAGATTACTTTTTGGACTATAGTCGCTATGATGAGACCTTTCTCGCTGAGATTTCTCCAATAGTTATGTTATTATAAAGTACATGTACTAACAGGGATTAAAGACGTCTCACTTAGCTAGTCAGAAAGCTTCCTCATTAGTGAATATGGCTACCTTCAATGGCATTTCAGCTCACTTTCTATGGGCAGTAAATGAACTCTGCACAGAAATCAATGTTTGCTACTGATGTTTCTCACCAGTTTCCAAAACCGAGTTCATACAAAAATTATACTTTGTTTTATGGAAAATGAATAATTATTTGATTCCTTTGAACTCATTGTTTGTAAGAGCAATATCACTCAGTTTAATATACCTTGACATGGTGATACTTTGGCGCATGGATAACCCAATGGCAATTTGCTTGATTGTCGTAATTCTTAGGATAGTTCATACTTTGTATCTCTCCTTCTTCCAAATGGATGGCTAAGGATCCACAGCCAGATCCTACAAATACAGCATTAGCTCAGAGGTGGATTTTAGCTATTTTCTACCATAGGCCCAATTAAATATACATTGTATTATGTATTCCAAGTCTGCCCCCCTTGGCTCCAACCTCATTGGTCTCCATTCAATTCTGTTCAGTTCAGTTTTTTGTAATATAATTTAATAGAAATTCAAGTCCCAGAAGCAGTACTCTCCCCTCGGTCTCCAGTTAGTTATGAGAGCTCTAAATGTCCAATAAACAGTAGGTCTAATATTTCTAGGAGGAATCTAGGAGATCTGTACTAGTGATTATTTCTATTAGAAAACATACTTCAAGAGGAACACATTTGTATTGTCTTTTCTAATGGCTTTAACACATCTATGGATACTTTCTCAGTTATATAAAGGTTGAACTACTACACAATTCCTGATCTATTCTATTATTGTGATCTGTCTAGGTTATGGAAAATCACTCCTCATTGGCCAGACCATGCATTCACCCCATTTTAACAAATTCCAAATGCATTAGGGTCCATCATATTCTTAATTCCCAGCACAGTCCATGCTTTTCTTTTAGCCCAACTCCATTGGCTTCCTGTTGACTATCTCTGCATTTTCAAATTCCCGAACCCTTGTCTACAAAGCTCTTCATGACCTTGCTTCGATTTGCAACATTTGCATTCCCATTCTTCAGTCGGGAATCTTACATAAGACAGACTCCAAGCCTGAAGATCCATCAATAACATGGACACTGTCATCAACTTCTCCTGATATTTTAGATTGACCTGGTGCACCAATGCCAATGCCCCTGGTCTTGCCTCTAAGCCCATTACACCACTTCAGTAACAAATTCAAACTTCACTTTATGCTTCTGTCTATCATGTTTGCTCCCTAAATTTGTTTTAAACTACACAATAATAATGATCTACCACTTTTGAGTCTTGGATAAAGGAGCTATATATAAACATTAATATCTAAACATCCAAACTGCATTTAAAATCCTGGTAATAGCTCTCCAATCCTCACCATCATAACTATCCTTTTCAACAGTCGAGAATGTCAATAAAAACCCAGCTCTATATATCTGGAAATCGGAGATGAATTTCACCATTACAGTGGCAGATGTGATGAGGATGGGCAGCGGCGGCACCTCCCCACAGTACTTCCCTACAATAAAACAGAGTGCAGTTATAAATACAGTGGTCATTACTTGAATATACATTTATTTATTGGTGGTTTTATGACAGTTTATTAGCTAACAACATATATAAAACTTGAATTTGTTCGACTCTTTTTTATCTCCGATTGTGATTAGGACACAACCATCAAGTTGTTGACAAAAATATTAAGTAATAAGCTTGTAATGTTAAATAATATGATGTTTTGGTGAAACGCTTAGTTATGTTTTAGAGGTCTGGTCAGTCCTATTTTTCTCCAGTGTAGGTGGAGCTCAGATATTTAGCAAAGTCATTATGAAGGGGAAGGAGCAGGGCACCACTACTGAATGAGGTTGCCAAATAGCTGTAGATAATGTAAAACCATTGATCTGAGTTGACTAAAGCATCATTGACTGGCTAAAATGGCTAATGGCCAGTTGTGAGACAGAAGATCAATCATTTCTGTAGTTTAACTGCCCTCTAACCACCCTTGAGGCTTTTTCCAGGCATGTTTACATTGGAAACCTATCCTGCCAGTCTCTTAGCCAAATACAATAAACTTATAGTTAAGCGCATAGGGAAAAGCTCAGTGAACTTACATTCAAATAACTTTTGTGCACATACGTTGGTTATTCTTAATCATTTAAAAACAAATCACACCGTATTTCCTAAGTGAGTGCACAGCCCATTAAGAGTTAACTTTGGAAATAAAATATTGTGTGATGTCCATCAGAATGTAACTGAAAATGTGGCTTAGAATAATAGTGAGGTGAAGAAATATTGTTCTTGGTTTATTATGAATAATGTACCCATTGACTATTATGTGAACTGAGCTAGAATAAGAGGAATGTGTGAGATTGTTCTAATTATGATCAAATGATCAGGAACAAAGACAAACTTGCAATAGTGTAGGGATGTGAGATAGTGAGCAACCTTGTCTAGTGCAAGCAAAACAACCGGGACATAACAGTTAAAGGTCCACTTAAGTGTTCTTATAAATTGTTCTCAAATTAATAGTTATGCAGGGCCTTTTAAGAAATAATGTTTATTAAACTTTTACTCTGCATTTAATCAATGAATTATTATTTGGTCTAATCATGCCCCCAGAGGATACAGCCAATACTGCTTTTGCCTTCATTGGGTATAATCGATTAAGTATCAACATGGGAAGAGTTATTATAAATCTTCCAAGAGAAGAAACAAGAAACTTTGTTTACTAAAGACCATACAGTTATTTACCTGAGAAGAAACTTCAGTTGATGAATGACTCACCAATGAGTTGTCCATCAGCAGAATAAAGTGCCAAGTAATCTAGATCACAAGCAGCATCTGGTTCTATGTTGAAATTGCGGAAATTAAGTAAAATTTGCTTTCCATTAGGAACTTTTATGGTCCACGTGCACAGCCTGCAAAGAGTACACGTCAAATCAAATTGTAGTAGACAATGACTCAATATTTCATTATTTTGATATTCATATAAAATTATCATTTAACATGCAACTCAAGCTCTGTAGGATGGAAATCAGGATGACGTAAAAACCAAGAGCTTCCGTTCCTGAACTGCAGTTGAAGAAATATTCTGTAATTTTCACTCTGCTTTCTTAATTCTTAAAACATTTGCTATGAACTTACTCATGTATAGTGCTGCGGAATATGTTGGCGGTATATAAACTATAATAATAATAATATTCTTCATCAGAAGGTTCATATTTATTGATATTAGATAATGTGACCACAGAACAAACACAGGTAAACTTATTGTCCCATACATACCTTCAAAGCAATTGGATGTTGATTAATTTGTGACACTCTATAACTCTGCAATACAGTTGGTTTCTGGCCTTTTACACTAATGTAGGCAACTTTGGGCTGTGCATTCATTTACCATGTAATATATGTTAGTTTGTCCATTTCATTCTTCACTAATGCAGATGGCTTTTATCCCTCACCAATACAGAGGTTTCTTCATCATCAATGTCTCAGGTCTTTCTCTTTCACCAGTATCACCTTCTATTCAATCACCAATGCATGCAATACTTCATCTATTGCTCTTAAACCAGTGCAGATAATATTTTTTTCTCTGCCAATGCAGATTATGTCTAACATTTTACTCCCTTAGGGATGAATATAATAAAAACTGCACTTATTTTCTATTGCCCTTCGTCAGTAGATCAATGTAGATGATGTCTGATTTTCCACTTCTCCAACAATGTTGATGATCTACTATTTCACCAATTTTGATGACTTCTGATTGTCTATCTCTTCTCCAATTCTGATGCCTTCTTAATGTCTACGTATTCTTCAATGTTGATGACTTCGGATCTTCTACTCTTACCTCAATGTAGATGAGTTCTAATGTTTAATTCCCCCCTGGTGTTGATGACTTCTGACTTTTTACTCTTCCATCATTTTAGATCATTTCTGATTTTTCACTTCACCAATGCAAAACCACTTCTGACCCTATGTAGATGATTTTTGACCTCCAGATAATGTGTGATCTTCCACTGCCATATTGATGACTTATGATGTCTTATGATACATTCTGGTCTTCTGCTTCTCCATCTTTGTTGAAGATTTCTGACCTACTTCTAGATCAATATAAATAACTTCTGATCTTCCACATTGCACCAAAATTGTTGGTCGATGACCTTCTATCTCACTACTATTACACAAATATAGACACTACATTGAGAAATAAAACTGACATACTCACTCATTGTTTTCATAATGTTTCTTATTCTCTCCTGGAATCCTTATCTCTCCTGTAGTTGCCGATATCAGACCATCTTTCACACTACAAGGAGCTGTGACATGACAGAGATATCTTACCATCATTGACATACAGAAGTACCTGTCCAGTAGTCACACATGAGCACAAACTGGGTTTACCTTTGGGGACAGCCAGGCTTAATGTCTCTAATAAAGAAGAAAAAAGAACATAAAGAATTAGTGCAAGAACCAAACTTAATTTAAAATTCTAACTTCAGCCATGGAATAAGTATCTGTAGTTTATACAGATAGTTATGATAGTTATGAAAGTAATGTGAACAAGTACTTTATTGAACAACCAGTGATGATGCTTATTAATTACTATCGACTTGCCCATCAAAAATGATGGCAATAAAATGTGATGCCTGGCATGCTGTTTGCCACACAATGTGATGTTCTGCCCCCCTCTGAGCACCTTCGGCGCTCATTGCGAGCCACTCCTCCCATCTACTTTACGGTCCTCGTGATGAGCGTCTTCAGTGCTCATCACGAGCCCAGCAATGAGCGGCTTCACCACTCATTACAGGCCTCACAACCTGCAACGTTTGTGATTGGGAATACCATGTGTCTCTCTTCACCATCTCCTCCTGTCCCTTCGCTGTGTCCTTCTCCTCTGTGTGTCTGCTGAATGTTTGCGTGGCGTGCGCTGACTGCCGTTGGTTTTATTTTCAAAGTCCTGCGTGCCTGGCGTTGTTCGTTTAAGTGTTACTGTCTTACCGTTTTGTATTTTCTAAGTCCTGCGTGCCTGGCGTTGTTAGTCGAAGTGTTACTGTCTTTTGCGTCGTGTATTTTCGAAGTCCCGCGTGCCTGGCATTGCTGAGCCTCGTTTTCACCCTGATTCAGAATTTGTACCTTTTTATCGTCCGCCATTTTTTTTCCCACTTCAGAGATTTTTGATTGTTAAAAAATACAAAATATGTCTCAAATTAACTTGCAACCTCCCTTACAGGCTTCCTGGCTCCCCCCTGTGTTGTGTGTGAGTGTGTTAATGTATTTGAGGCATACCGTATTTTTCGCCCTATAAGACGCACCGGCAGATAAGACGCACCTAGTTTTTAGAGGAGGAAAACAAGAAAAAAAAAAATCTGAATCAAACACACCTACATTACACACAAATATATATATATATATATATATATATATATATATATATATATATATATAGATACACATACATACACACATAAATATACATATATATATATATATTTATATACACACATACATACACATACACACATAAATATACATATATATATATATATATATATAGATAGATAGATAGATAGATAGATAGATAGATAGATACACATACATACATATACATACATACACACACATACATGCACACATACACACATACACACATACACACACATACATACATGCACACATATACATACACATACATACATATACTGCAGCATTTGGGAGCCCTTGACCCTCCCTGACCCACCTGATCCTCCTGATCCTCACCTTTCTTCTGATCTCTGCCATCTTGATCTCACCCCAGCGCTTCCTACAAGCACTCCTCGTGTACTGCAGCGTTGCGTGTGTGACGTCACTAGGACGCACCGGCCGACGCGATGCTGGTAGGAAGCGCTGGGGTGAGATCAAGAGGACAGAGGCAGTGTGAAAATGTATATTCGCCGTATAAGACGCACCCACTTTCCTCCCCCAGTTTTGGGGAAGAAAAAGTGCGTCTTATACGGCGAAAAATACGGTATTTGTGTGTTTTTTTACCATCTTTTCCAGTTCAGTGGTTCGGCTGTTAAAGTTGTATTTTTGGGAGCCTCGCAGTCCATCATATGGGTTGTAATTTTGCGTCGGTCGCAAAGTCCAGGGGCCTCGCAATGAGGCCTCATTGCAGCTAAGTCCTGTGTGTCTCGGCATGAGCGCCAGCTAAGTCCCACGTGTCCACCCCTGCAATATGCACCTTTGGCGCTCATTGCAGCCTAAGTCCTGCATGCTTCAACTGCTTGCCTCGCTATGTGAGGCTCGCGGTCGACGACTCGTCTCGCTCCATAACGACAACTCGCAGTACCACAACTATATAGGTGATTATTATTATATTTGTAGAGCAATGGTAGACTCCATAGTGCAAGGGTACAATAGACATTTGATAAAATGATATAGATACATTTGAAGACATTGTAATACACATAGGTGCAGGAGAAGGTGACTGGGGGATAGAGACATGAGGTGATGGAGACATGTTATAGAGAAATATATGAGGGAACCAGAATGTTTTGGATTAGCGGAGTTAAAGAGGCAAGTGGCCGACTTATTTGAACTGAGAATATTGTAAATATGGAACTGCAGTGTCTCTTTAACGTTTAAAATTGTTTAAGAAATAGTTTCCGTAGAAAATGTAGAAGGAAGAGATAACTCCACTTAGCTCTATTTATTCTCACTTAAATTGCCACGGTAAAGATCATTCAATAGAGTTTTTTTTAATAAGAATTTAGGATTAAAATCAGTATTTGATCTGCTTCTGTCAATAACCCTCTAAGTGTTCAGGGTGTGGGAGAGAATCTGCCCAGGAGGCTGTCCTGATAGGATTCTGCCACTTACCTGCAATGGCCATTGTCTGCAAACCTATACTGCTTGGGAAAAAATAGGATAGCCTCCTGGTCAGATCCATCCCCATCACCTAGACACCTAATAGAGAGTGGAGAGAAACAGCAGCTCTAGACACTGAAGTACTAAAGTTCAAATGTAAGTTTTAACGGTCACCTTTAATTTATTTCTTCAAACACTGACTACATATTTATTCTAGTTAAGTAATAGGTATGGTTCCTTTCTTTAGCACCAGTCCTGTTTATACTTTTACCTGAGTCCAATTGTGCATTAACCCAACGAATTAGAGTTTTGATGTCAGTAAAGATCCCGGGAGACCCTCTGCTGTCCGGCGCCTGAAACCTATTGTTGGCCCATTTGCGTCCACATCCCATGCCCCACGAGGTGACTCCAGCCAGAACCCAGCTTCCATGAGTCCGCTGGCAAAGGAGAGGACCTCCAGAGTCACCCTACAGTAGAACAGAGGGCAGACCATGATATTATTGTGGTTTCCAGGTAAACAGAATCTTTTTTCAAAATAAATAATAGTTTAATGTGAAAGTCAACCAAAAACTAACGTAGATATCATAATTTGCCTTAGGACTGTTAGTTATGTGTTCTTACCCCTTCTTTATGTTAATATTCTTTATTTTGTTTAAATAATTATTTTAAAACCATAACAACATATATACTTTTCTGATACCCCCTTTACACTTTATTTCATTTTATTGTAACCTCAAAGAAGGAAGCTAATGGGATTTAAGGCACAACCTCCATTGCACAGGCTGTTTCTCAAACCACCACACTATCCTTCTACATGACGAGCAAAGACTCCTTATTTTGTACAGACCCAGACATGGGTTGTGTGTTATCTTGCAACTTAAATAAAATAATCTAATGGGATTTGAAGACACAACTTTGATTGCATAGGGTGATTCTCAAAACAGCACACTATCCCTCTACATGGTAAGCAAAGACTCCCTACATGTTGTACAGTCCAAGGCACAGGCCTTGTATTATCTTGCAACCTGAAAATGGAGCTAATGGGATTTAAGGTTGTAGCCCCCATTCCATAGGCCGTTTCTCAAATTAACACACATGGCAAGCAAAGACTCCCTATATTTTGTATGGTACTAGAAAAGGTAACTAATGGGATTTGAATTTGCAACTTTTATCTCTATAGGCCATTTCTCAAACCAACACACTATCCTTCTACATGGCAAGCAAAGACTCCCTATACATTGTACAGTCCTAGGCACAGGCCTTGTATAATCTTGCAACCTGAAAATGAAGCTAATGGGATTTAAGGTTGTAGCCCCCATTCCATAGTCTGATTCTCAAATGACCACACTACTGTCATAACTCAAGTTGGCCACTAGTTGTGCTTACCAGGAGGGACTGGATTACAGTAGCAGCCATCTTACCATGGACGCGGCCCAAGTTAATCTATGTCATATTGCTGGTGCACCAAGTGCCCTCCTGAGACTAATATACTCCCCAAACAACGATATCCAGGGGAGTAACAGTTCTGGGCCTAGGAGACCCAATGTTATACTGTTATTGTTATGTATTCAGGGAAAAGGCAGCTTACCACATCACCACTAATAAAGTTGACAATTACGCATGAAGTGGATTGTCGTGGTATCCGGTGTCTACCCTTCAGTACCTTCAGTACCAGGGGTTACAGACCAGGAGACTAAGTGACTAAAACAGGTGAGACAATAGGGCTAAGAAGACACATAACATACCCGTAATAAAGTACTATTCCACATAAGCGGGTTATGATTATGTGCGCCTTTACGCATTGGCTAGTAAAATCTGTTAACCTGACCATGATAAAGGGATGGGGAGTGAAGCAGCCATATTGTACTGGGGGTAGCCATCTCTGTACATATTTTGCAACACATAAGGAGGTCAACCATCTGGTCTCCCAGGTTATCACCCAGGTAAACACACTTGAGTGAAAAGGGTCAGAACAAAGGGGTCTTTACAGACATTGAGGCAACTCTCAGGGGCAGATCTGACAGTGTTTCCTGGCCTTCACTTGAGGGGCTAACTATCCATCTGGGAGATGTACACAGGTCGCTAGTCAATCTTCAAATAAGCCCCTTAGCCACGCCCAGGGGGCCGGCTTTGGGGACAAGGCTGGCCGTTCCCAGGGATTTCCCTTAGCCCATTGACCAGGACTAATAGGAAGTCTGAGAGACCAGTTACTATAGGTCAGCATATGTACAGGAGGGCGTCCTCAAGGTTAGCCACCCCCAGGTCTTTGATGATGACTGCATATAACCTGTCCGATGTAAAATAAAGGGCTCTTAATTTTTTCCATCATGATTATGGTGTTGGAGTGAATTATTGTCCAAGCTAGCAGTCTGCTGCAGTAATGTCTGATCCAGACTTACTGTAGATCTCCAGAAGCATCTCTGGGCACTGCTAATGATTGGGAGAGCCCTGCCAGGGCTGGCTGCATCCATCATTCGGTCCAGAGTCATCCCAACAGAGCTATTCCTGCAGTAAATAGGGGTAGGGAGTGCCTTTCATATCTCACTCAAAGAGCAGGTCATGGCAACTACCTCTCTACATGGCAAGCAAAGTCTCCCTATATTTTGTATGGTACTAGGCATGGGTCTTGTGTTATCTTGCAACCTGTAAAAAGTAACTGATGGGATTTGAATTTGCAACTTTCATTTCTATAGGCCATTTCTCAAACCAACACACTATCCTTCTACATGGCAAGCAAAGGTTTCCAAAGAGTCTTAGGCATGGCTTGGTTGTATTTTCTAGGAATTTAGTCCAGTCTCCATCAGTGGCAGAGAAATCTTGGAAACAAGAGCTACACATTTACAAACAATGCACCTGACAGGCGTCCTTTCCTCCTTCAGGAAAACCCGCACATATTATGGTATCGTATACTCTGCCTCCTTTCAAAGTCGCCATGACCTCTGTGCAGTCATTGGTTGGGATGATCGGTAAATAAACCTCCTGGAGATATCTGGGAAGCAAACCCTCTGAAACACAGACATACGGAAAAGTCATTATTTTACATGGTACGTTAAACCAATTAAATGGACACTGTATAACTCTAATGGTTTACTGCAGTATGGAGTAGGTTAAACAACTTTGCAACAAAATAATTTAATATATTTTGTTCATGAAACTTACATTACAACTCTGATCTGAGACCAGAGAATGAAGATATGTTCAAGATATGACAACTGATACAGTTACAATTGGTCCATTACTGACACTAGATAGCATTTAATAAGGAATATTAAAAGAAGGATAGGATTACAACAGATACTTTAAGACTGTGTGCCAGATACAAGCTCATACACTGTAGAAAAATGCAGTTGAGCAAAGTGTTTTGCAAAGTTATTGGCCCTCAAATCAAAACTGAAAATTGCACCAGTAACTGTCATCCCAAGAACAAGGCGGTCTCCCCTTAAGGAGTATAAAAACTGGCTCTACATTGCATGAGGCATTTTTCTCTAGAGTAAATAATTCCTGAGATATACACCATTGTTTTGTATGCTAACATGCTAATTTGCAGCTCAATGTTTGACAGTGTATGCATGTAACTGCATAGTGACATTGGGGGATATTGTTCTGGCCACACAGAGACAGTCAAACACACTGTGTTACTAATTAGCACATCAAAGCAACTAATTAGTATTCAGAAGAAACAATATATACAGATACATTTTCTTCAAGACTAAATTACAAAAAATGTAGTCCAGGGTGCCAGAGTCCCTTTATAAACCAACATTAGAATCCTAGATCTATGAACTCCACCTTATTGGTGAACAATATAGTGAATTTATTTACCAGATCCCTCATGTGGATGTGGATATATCCTGAAGGCAGTTCTGTTTTAAGTGCTTTTACATTAATACATACATTTGCCCAGGCATTTGCTACTATCCACTAGTATTAAATACAGTTGGCTATTAATTGTTCCTTTTTTATATATTAGTATTCAGAAGCCACTACACAGTGACGAAACGTATGTCGGTACATAGGCACAATGTATGTTGGTACATAGGCACAATATATGTCATTACATAGGCACATACGACACTGGGCCTGATACCATCCATTCTGCAGATTCGATTTACAACTGTCACTTCTCAGTTGTATTTACCACCAGAACTGAGCAGCCATTTCTGCAGAGACTCAACCAAAGACCCTGATACCAACCATTCTTCAGATTATTTTTCCTACTGTAATTTTCCCATTTTATTTAACTTTTTTTCTTTTGCCTCTAGACCCTCATACACCACCACCTCGCTTTATATAACATGCCCCCCACCTAGGATTTGTGTTACTTTATAGTGCAGGTTTAGCACTATCACTTCCATGTTACACAACTAATACATCCACAAAGAAATCACTAATTAACCATCTACTCTATCTTCAATTACTTACCAAGATCCTGTTTCTTCCATGTATTACTTCACCTTTTGTTTTATTAACCCCTTTAGATTGTAAGTTTGCGAGTTTTCAATCTTATAAAGTGCTTTGAGGAAAAGAAAACACCATGTATGTAAGATTTTAAACTCAAAAACAGGGCCCCTTTTCCCTCTACTTCCTGCAATGTGTTTAATAGTGTGGTTAACCTCTGTACAGCTCTATGGAGTATGTGCTTTACAAAAAACAGTAATAATAATAATAATAATAATAGGCGTCTGATGATATCAAATGTCTAGACAAGACGGACCTCCAGCTAGCTTGTTGCCTAAAAGGAAATAGGCTGTTAAAGGCACTGATACGTTGTATAATATCAACAATAGATCACTTTTGTAATTGTAGCAATGGTAGGCAACAAGCTTTTAGAACTGCAGCCATTAATGAGCCTTATAGATAGGAGTTACCCCTTTGGGCGTCTTAGATTCTACTTACATTACGCTTCCTTACTTTTCTATTGATATTGGTCAGGATAGACGTCTATTATTATGTGTTCTACATTTATCACATTGTTTTATAACTCACTATGCCCCATTCTATTGTTTTTAAAGCTCATAGTGCGTCTTCATCATAGATGTAATAAAACAATTTTAATCCCCATTCCAAATCTTTTAAACTGTATTCATTTTTCACCTAAAAGGTTAAGTTATTCAATTATCGTACAAGGCTACATAGGGTAGGTCTTTAATAAATGTATTGCACTATTGTTTTATTGTCTTAGCTATAAATAGGATGGGAATAGAAATCTATTGACTAAGACCTCCATTCCATGGTAACCATAACACAAGAGCAAAAGCCTCCATTCCATGGCTACCATAAGACAAGAACTGAGGCAGCCATTCCATGGCAACCATAAGACAAGAACTGAGGCCACCATTCCAAAGCTACCATAAGACAAGAACTGAGGCCGTTATTCCATGGCTACCATAAGACAAGAACTGAGGCCGCCATTCCAAAGCTATTATAAGACAAGAACTGAGGCCGCCATCCCAAAGCTACCATAAGACAAGAACTGAGGCCGTTATTCCATGGCTACCATAAGACAAGAACTGAGGCCGCCATTCCAAAGCTATTACAAGACAAGAACTGAGGCCGCCATCCCAAAGCTACCATAAGACAAGAACTGAGGCCGCCATTCCATGGCTACATAAGACAAGAACTGAGGCCGCCATCCCAAAGCTACCATAAGACAAGAACTGAGGCCGCCATTCCATGGCTACCATAAGACAAGAACTGAGGCCACCATTCCATGGCTACCATAAGACAAGAACTGAGGCCACCATTCCATGGCTACCATAAGACAAGAACTAAAGCTTCCATTCCATGGTGGCCAGAAAATGCGGGAGTTTTGAAAAACTAAATACCGGAGCTGTTCTATGGTTTCTGGAAAAGAGAAGCACATAAAACTTACTGACTTTGCCCGGAACTCAATTCTTGCAAGAGCCATGGAATGGAGACCTAAGTGAGCATGCATAAAAAACCTTAGGATTATGGGGTCCGCTCCCACTGATCCATATACCTGTCTTATGTGAACAATAAAAGCTAGTTTTTATGAAGATTTTCTGCTATAGATGTCGGGATGTTCCTGTGGTGTTGTCTCCATGTTTGACAAGTGGTGGCTCAACCCCTTTCATTTACATGGTTGGTAGTTGTACTAAGTGGTATACTTGCATGGGTTGTAACAAAACAGAACAAGGTACCGCACACAATACAGTTTGATTTGACCAAATCGTCTTACTTTCAAACAGACGTCCCCAGCCAAGGGCAACACAGAGGAAACCTGGTTCGAAGACATCATCTAGATTCGGTAAACAGACTGGAAAAATGTTCTTATCTGGAGAGGCAAAATATAGTCTGATAGTCACAAAGTATGTAAACCTTTTTTTCTCAGTAGGAAAAGTTTTGGACAGCTAGCTCTACTTTGGGAAAAAGTGTGAACTATGGAAGAAAGCATAAAGTCATAAACATTGGGGTCTATATGAGACATCAGCACACCCTATAGGTTAGAGATCACTAAGACATGACCTGATTGGGTTTACTGATTATTTATTTAGACTTTGCCCTGAATACTACTCTGTTTGCTTTCACTTTTGGGTCTATAAAAAATCTCATAACACTCTCAATCTGTTTATAATTATACATTCTATGAAAATAAATTTCTTCCAATAATCTGCCATTTTTAAACTGCAGATGATGGGCATTTGTTAGTTTAAGAAATGTGTATTTATAAAGCCCACAATAAAGCCATCTGTAAAAAAAACATTTTTAAAATAACTGTTTTTGACCTGATGAGCTGGGTGCATTGCCACCTCCTTCCCTTCATATGGCTCATATTGATTGCCTGTAAGCCATTGAAGTAACCTGCCAACTTTCTTATTATTCAGGAGTTGTGACTTATCTCTTCCAATACTTGTGCTGCGTGCATGTGTGGCCATGTCCCTACATGATGTCATTAGTGATGTCAATGCTTATTTGTTGACAGATTTTTCAATCAATGGTTAATTAACAAAATGAAAGGAAGTGAACAGCTGACAGATGACTTCAATGCCTTCCAGATAAATAATGTGAGAAATATGACTTAACCACCTCAGCTGGGGGTGTATTCCAATCAGATTCAGTTACCAAATGCTATGTTTCCATCCAACGTCAACACGGCAATGTCATAGTTGATTGGTCGACTTGGGTGGAATATGGGGTGTTTGATGACATTCCTTATGGAGAAAACCTGTTCAGATGTCTCCATGATGGATAAATCATATTCACCAACAGAGACTTTTAGAATTTTTATTATATCCCTGTGAATGCCAGAAAAAAAAGTAGATTCAAACCAGAGGAAAACAGAACAGCTCAACACTCAGACCTACATGATTTTTTGGCTAATTTAAAATATGGTATAAAATTATAGGTAATAAAAGGTACTTTTTGGCACTTGAATGAGGAGCTGTATTGATAAATGTCACTTTATTAAAATGCAAATATACAGATAAACATGAAATAAGAAATACCTCTTTACTTACTTGTCAATCACACAATGAGCGGCTGTGAGCACTTTGTTGGCACTGACAATGGTGCCTCCACAGACATGGTGCCCCCTGCGTTTTAGTGAGACCTGCCCAAAGTGAAACATATTAAATACCTGTCTATAAGCAGAAAAACACATGCATGGTGGTCATGAACACCTAGGGCCAGGATTACCCTATGGGTGAAGTGGTGGGCCAGCTTACAAGGGGCATTTGGCTAGTAGAATTTCTAACTATACAAGGTACTATGCAGAGTACTCATTAGTAGGGTATTTATGTGTCAATTCTGGTCACTAGGTAATTCATATCTGACCATTGTATTTATTTATAATTATCACACAATAAGTGCAATTAAACCTCCACTTACCATCCATGGGTGCTGGGTCTTGGTGGCTGGGCGCCCTCCAACAATTCGAGAGAGAATATTAAGCTCGCTTAGTGTAGGATCTGATGGGGGGACTCCACATCGACTTACTACTTCACAATGAACAAAAAATCCATCAATAACATTTTATCTCTTTCAATCTCCCCTTTTATCAACTACAAAAGTGTACTGGACGATTGGTTTTCCAGTTTTACATTAGCCATATTTGGCGTATTTTTCTTCTTTTTTTTTTCCAGATGTAAACCAAGGCCAAATAAGTTTAATTAAAAGATTAAGGAAACAAATGTAATATGACATTATGTTGAAACATATATATAAATGTTAGTGCAAAGTTTAGATAAAGTGTGGCTCCCTGGGAAAAAGAACTATTCCCTTACTCCTCCCTTGTTCACATTCCTATTGATTCACACTTGATCCTAATGTTCTCTTTCCCATCCAAGAGTTTGCCTGTTTAATCAGACACAGACAGAAATTATATACATAGTCAATATTCCTTGTATAATGGCAGAAAATGTTTTAATTATGTTAATTAAAAAATAAGAAACTGCCTATATAGCATAGAAAAAAAAATATGATAAACTACACCCTCACACCCGTCTCCCTTGTACATAGGATGGCAGAGTTACCCATGAATGCCGGGTATGTAAAAGGGTTATTCTTTATATATAGATAACATGTGCAGACTCGATGGGGCTATTTGTCGGAACTGACAAAGCTCAGAAATATCCCCACACCAAAATATATACAGTACATTAATAAAAAAAATGACCAAAATGCTGGCTAAGAAGTACATGGCGTCTTTTTTACCCAGATCTGTACTCGAAAAACATTTGTGTGATCCTGAAAAAATATTAAATATTCCTCCACCCTTATTTCCCTATTTCTTTTTGATTGTTGACTTCGATGCAAGCCATGAATGGATGATATACAGCCTTTGAATATGAACATAAAAAGTTATCTTTGCCTTTAACGCCCAGTGTGATTCCTATATTTACAATATGATCTTTGATAAACTATATTTGGTAAACATTTTTGAAAGTTAAAAGAATAAACAAAAACAACATTTAATCTATAAATTAATATACATGGTCTATGGAAAGTTTATGGAATAACCTCCAAACAAGATCACCATAAATGTTGGGTCTTCTTCCAAGAACCAGTTGACCAAAAAGTAGACTCTCAACTGGAGATATCCAAAGACAGATATTGTGTCTCCAGTTAATCTTCTGGCTATGCATTGGTTGGAGATCTAGGAGATGAAACCTCAGTGGTTTAACAAACTGTGTATTTCAACAATGGTCCACCAAGACTTGGATCCATCCAGAAGCAACACTTCCCCACATTATAAACATGAAATAGAAAACCTGATAAATAATTGGTGGAAACAGATATTTTAAGTGTCCTGTTGTCAGCCAGTCCTTACCTCTACGTTGGTTTGTATGTGCAGACCCCATTTTTCTGAGACAGACCATCACTGCCAGCTGTAGCATAAGTGCCCTCACCCAAGTATTCCATGCCTGCATCTTGGGGCATTAAATAAAATGGAAGGAGAGGTAGAATTTTAAACAATCCAGTTAGACTCTGTGGGAGAACTGATGTGGACAAATTAGGAACCTGGTTAATCATTGACGACGGAAGAACATCTAACCCAGCCAAGCATTGTAACACTCAAAACCACAAGGCAAGTTTTGTTGCTCCAGTTCTTCATATCAAAGTGAGCTCATGCATAGGTCAAAAATCAGATTACATTGTTCTGTACTAGACTATAAAAGGAAAAATGTCATTGAATTGTTAACACATTCATTGCAAAGATATTTTTTATTAAGTAGTAACTTCTGGTTAATAAGCTTGTTGGATTTAATTAAAAACCACAAAGAATAAGAAACCATAGAAAATGTTAAATATACACCATAATGGACAATTGTAGTTTGGGAAAAAACATAATATGTTTGTGAAGTAAGTAACAAATTAACAACATTAACAACTTTAAATCATCCATGATTGAATTATGAAAGTGTATTTACTGCTATTTTTTATTATCTATTTGGGGGTGTAAGAGATGAGGAAGGGAGACTTGTGGACTCCTTAGTTATTACAGAAAAGAATACACTTTTAAACTTGTGAAACCTGCTTGCCACGTTGTTCTACCTTACCCTTCATTCCTTGCAATTAAAGTATTACTTGTCATGGCAGCTTCCATATACTGGCAGAGACTGCTAATTTAAAATATTTTAGAAAAACGTTTTGGGCTTCCATGATTTAAAAAGCTGTATGTTGATTTGTTATATATTGCATGATCTTGTGAAGTTTTTCCTAATTAATTGTAGTCTTTCAAGAAAACCTTTACAGATCAGAGTAACTGCCTAAACAATTTAACCATTTGGGTATCACAGCCTTACCAGTGGCCGAGCTAGTGCATAGGGGGCCCTAATGCAAAAGGGAAAATTTGGGCCCCCTTACCCCCAAGAAGGGGGCGGGAATAAAAAAATGTTTGTGCTTCCTGGCCCCCTCCAACATCAACTCAAACAGTACATAGACACACACATATTTATATATTGTGACCGGTTGCCCCCTAGAGGATGGTGCCAGGTACAGAGCATGAAGAGTTCTTGACAAGAGTTAAACTCCTGGAGGACTCCTAATTTGCCCAGGTGACACAGCACTTTAAAGCCTGAAAAGCAGAGATGGGAAGGGCTGATTAGGCTCTGGCCTAAGGGCTGTGAGCAGTGTGTGGATCTGCAGTCTGTTTGGAAAGACTGGGCTGAGATAGAGAACCTTAGAAAGCACTGCTGCTGCTGGATCCTGAGAGCTGTGAAGTAAGGCAATAAGGAAGACTGCTTGAAATACAGACTGCAAGACTGAGAGACTCTGGCAAGTGAGTGAGGATTGCCTGGAGTGTACAGCCAGCATAATAACAAGAGACACAGAGTATTCAGCGTGGCCTGAGAGGAGAAAGAGACACAGCTCCTGATCAGGACCTGGCTGGACTTACAGTGCGGGTGCCAAAGCAGCAGGGGAAGCTGCCGTTGGAGGATCAGTCTGTGTGACTGCAAATTTACAAGAGAGACTGTGTGCTGCAAGAGGAGAGGATTTGCAGAGGATCCATTGCAGCTGAGAAGCTGGGAGAGAGAGACTGGACTTATAGGTACCACCCCTCTGTGTGAAAAGGTACTGTTTTTCCTGCAGGCCGAGAAGCGGACTCAGGGTTAGTCAGGGTGTTCCTGCAAATAAGCAAGCCTATTTATTTAGATGTTTCTTTCATGCTGAAAATAAGCTATTGTTTGTTTGGAAACATTTTATTAAAAACAAAGATAAAAAGTGTATTGGAGCTCAGAGGTTTATATGGGGATCACAGGAGCAACCAGTAGCCAAAGGCCAGCCCTGTTGCAATATATATATATATATATATATATATATATATATATATATATATTGTAACGGAGTTGGAACACGCAGTCCAATATCTCCGCTGGTATACGGTAAAATACCCAAGAGGCACTACAGTTTCACCATTCCCAACCTCCCATATTGGACGACACTCAATTTGGGAGTTCAAGACTACTGACTTTATTTTGTTATGTGCAGAAATATTTATACACATCTCTTCCCACAGGCAATACACATCCCCCATAGTTGGCCACACAATACACATATAGGGACAATAGGTGGGTCACACCTCCCTGAGGCTACCTGGCAACTTTGATACAATCAGACAATGATTAGATCATCCTTCTTTGTTCTTATGTCTGAGAATGAAAACACTTTATACAATAGACTTCCGTATCTTATGAGGAGTCTCTGTAATAGGATTATCTATTATGCCCAGGGTCTGCAATAGTCTGGGCTAATATTCTGCAGAGCATAAACCAACATACATATAGTATAACAGTAGGATCATATTTAACCATAAGAAATAAACAACCATAAACAGGGTAAAACAGTGATGGGTTCCGTTACACACCTCCTCCGTGACCATAAGCCGGCATACACGGTCTGATCCCAACGGATCGGCCTGGGGATGTCCGGACAAAAATATTTGTTGGTCAATTCTCTAGTTTGACAACCCATCAGCATTACTGCAATTCACATTTACTCACATTTCACATAACCCCAGATAGCTGGGATCTGAGGGCACAAAACTACCGAATAGCGCTCAGATCCTATTCACACAGTTCAATTGCCATGTAGCTAAAGTCTTTTCCATAGCCTTTCATTATATGAATGGGCTCCATGGCATAGCTATCTGGGGTGTCACCGCTCCCACAGGGCAAGTACCAAATGACCCCCCTGTATTTAAAGGGCCAGAATGAGTGACATACACTCTGGTATGGCCGAATACTGGTTTTAAAGGGCAATCTGTCCCAGGGCCATAGTCGCAGGGCAGGAGGCTGGTAATAAGTCCTCTCCAGGACAAAGAAAGGCAAAAGGCACTTCATCACCCATCTCCCCTTTGGGGGGAAGTCTAACCAGGCACCTGGATATTTCGCTGAGGTGATGGGGCAACACGCTGAGGGGACTTGAGGGGCAGAGGCCAGCGGCACTCTGCCCTGATGCCAGCTCTTCTGCTGGTATAACCTGCAGGCCATTCTGCTCTGTACAAGGGACAAAGGGAGGGCAGAGGCCGACTGCACTCTGCCCCGCTGTCAGCTCTTCTGCTGGGGTACTTGGGACATATTCCAGCTCAGTAGCCAGGGAAAGGTGGGGGTCAGTGGGGGTTAACATTTCTCCTGTTAACCCTGGGGCCACATTAGGAGTTAGCTGGGGAGGGGAATTTGTACTTACCCCCTCCTCCGGTTGTCCCAGTGAGGGTAGTTGGGTATCTGGACAGGCTGTCCAGCATCCCGGTAGGTCAGGCACAGAGACCATGGTCCCATCTACGCCGTCTGGGAGATTGGTGTCTCCCCGTGTTAGGTTAAGCTGTCGCTGGGGGGAGAGGGCAACACCTTCAGCTCCCTGGGGTTCACACTGCCGCTGGGGGGGAAGGACGACCCCTTCGGCCCCCTGGGGTACACACTGCCGCTGGGGGGGAAGGATGACACCTTCGGCCCCCTGGGGTACACACTGCTGCTGGGGAGGAAGGATGGCACCTTCTGCTCCCTGGGGTACACACTGTCGCTGGGGAGGAAGGACGACAACTTCAGCTCCCTGGGGTACACACTGCCGCTGGGGAGGAAGGACGACACCTTCAGCTCCCTGGGGTACACACTGCCGATGGGGGGGAAGGACGACACCTTCGGCCCCCTGGGGTACACACTGCCGCTGGGGAGGAAGGACGGCACCTTCTGCTCCCTGGGGTACACACTGTCACTGTGGAGGAAGGACGACACCTTCAGCTTCCTGGGGTACACACTGCCGCTGGGGGGGAAGGACGACACCTTCGGCCCCCTGGGGTACACACTGCCGCTGGGGAGGAAGGATGGCCCCTTCTGCTCCCTGGGGTACACACTGCCGCTGGGGGGGAAGGACGGCCCCTTCTGCTCCCTGGGGTACACACTGCCGCTGGGGGGGAAGGACGTCACCTTCTGCTCCCTGGCGTACACACTGTCGCTGGGGAGGAAGAACGGCACCTTCTGCTCCCTGGGGTACACACTGCCGCTGGGGGGGAAGGACGATACCTTCGGCCCCCTGGGGTACACACTGTCGCTGGGGAGGGGAATTATTTGGAGTATTCCACGTGGAGCGGTTTCTGTTTCTGGGACAGTCTCTCTGCATGTGGCCCTGCTGGTTACACGTGTGGCACCTGGTGTACCGTAGAGGGGTTTGGTAGTTCCCACCACCCGGACGCAGTGCTGGGGGGGGGGTTAATGGTGGGTTAGCAGCTCCCAAGATGGACCGCTCCCGTGCCCGCTGCTTTTCCATTATGTATTTGTGGACATCTGTCATTAACCATTCCAAGGTTTTATGGGAAGCGTACCTGGGAAAAAGGCCAGTCTGCTTTGGAGTTCTCTTCCAAACTCAGTTTGTGTGGCATTAAGAGGTACTGTAACTGCTACCCGGTCTCCCTCCATGAGTTCCTTTCTGTCTGCATCCCTGTAGTCCGCGGCCGCCTTCTCCTCATCATGGAACGCTGTCCGAAAACTAGCCAATTCCATCCTGCTGTAGCCAGGGGCGCTGTACGGATACTAGCGTTGCCCTCAATTTGTACTCCACGGAATGGTGTCTCCTGTAGCTGTCCTTCTGACCGTGGGAACAATTCCGCCACTTGCCACCAAATGTAACGGAGTTGGAACATGCAGTCCAATATCTCCGCTGGTATACGGTAAAATACCCAAGAGGCACTACAGTTTCACCATTCCCAACCTCCCATATTGGACGACACTCAATTTGGGAGTTCAAGACTACTGACTTTATTTTGTTATGTGCAGAAATATTTATACACATCTCTTCCCACAGGCAATACACATCCCCCATAGTTGGCCACACAATACACATATAGGGACAATAGGTGGGTCACACCTCCCTGAGGCTACCTGGCAACTTTGATACAATCAGACAATGATTAGATCATCCTTCTTTGTTCTTATAGCTGAGAATGAAAACACTTTATACAATAGACTTCCTTATCTTATGAGGAGTCTCTGTAATAGGATTATCTATTATGCCCAGGGTCTGCAATAGTCTGGGCTAATATTCTGCAGAGCATAAACCAACATACATATAGTATAACAGTAGGATCATATTTAACCATAAGAAATAAACAACCATAAACAGGGTAAAACAGTGATGGGTTCCGTTACATACATATATATATATATATATATATATATATATATATATATATATATATTCAGTGGTGCTCAAAAGTTTGCATACCCTGGCTGAAATTGTGAACTTTTGGCATTTGTTTTAAAAATATGACTGATCATGCAAACAAAATGTATTTTATTAAAGGAAAAGACCTGAGTAAAAAGGTAATGGAACTTCATAAAGATGGCAAAGGATATAAAAAGATATCCAAAGCTTCAGGTAATCTTGTGATAATTGATAGCTAGATGAATGCAGCAGGTTATCAGAAAATGATCGCAGATAATTTGCATTATTCTACACAAAGACTGTGCATGGGGCGCTCTTGAACTTTCCAGCATGACAATGACCCTAAGAACAAGACCAAGTTGACCCTCCAGTGGTATATAATATAATCGAGCCTCTCTGGGGAGATCTCAAACGTGCGGTTCATGCAAGAGGACCAAAGACTTTGCATGACCTGGAGGTATTTCGCCAAGACGAATGGGCAGTTATACCACCTGAAATAATTAGGGGCCTCATAGACAACTATTACAAAAGACTGCATGCTGTCATTGATGCTAAAGGGGGCAATACACAGTATTAAGAACTAAGGGTATGTAAACTTTTGAACAGGGTAATTTCATTTTTTTTTCTTTGCTGCCATGTTGTGTTTTATGATTGTGCCATTCTGTTTTAACCTACAGTTGAATATGAATCCCATAAGAAATAAAATAAATTCGTAATAATATTTCGCTGGGGTGATGGGGCAACACGCTGAGGGGACTTGAGGGGCAGAGGCCAGCGGCACTCTGCCCTGATGCCAGCTCTTCCGCTGGTATAACCTGCAGGACATCCTGCTCTGTACAAGGGACAAAGGGAGGGCAGAGGCCGACTGCACTCTGCCCCACTGTCAGCTCTTCTGCTGGGGCACTTGGGACATATTCCGGCTCAGTAGCCAGGGAAAGGTGGGGGTCAGTGGGGGTTAACATTTCCTCTGTTAACCCTGGGGCCACATTAGAAGTTAGCTGGGGAGGGGAATTTGTACTTACCCCCTCCTCCGGTTGTCCCAGTGACGGTAGTTGGGGATCTGGACAGGCTGTGGGCGCAGAGACCACGGTCCCATCTGCGCCGTCTGGGAGATTGGTGTCTCCCCTGGTTAGGGTAAACTGTCGCTGGGGAGGAAGGACGACACCTTCTTCCCCCTGTGGTTCACACTGCTGCTGGGGGGGAAGGATGACACCTTCTGCCCCCTGGGGTTCACACTGCCGCTGGGGGGGAAGGACGACACCTTCTGCCCCCTGTGCTTCAAACTGCCGCTGGGGGGGAAGGACGACACCTTCTGCCCCCTGGGGTTCACACTGCCGCTGGGGGGGAAGGACGACACCTTCTGCCCCCTGGGGTTCACACTGCCGCTGGGGGGAAAGGACGACACCTTCTGCCCCCTGGGGTTCACACTGCCGCTGGGGGGGAAGGACGACACCTTCTGCCCCCTGGGGTTCACACTGCCGCTGGGGGGAAAGGACGACACCTTCTGCCCCCTGGGGTTCACACTGCCGTTGGGGGGGAAGGACGACACCTTCTGCCCCCTGGGGTTCACACTGCCGCTGGGGGGGAAGGACGACACCTTCTGCCCCCTGGGGTTCACGCTGCCGCTGGGAGGGAAGGACGACACCTTCTGCCCCCTGGGGTTCACACGGCCGCTGGGGGGGAAGGACGACACCTTCTGCCCCCTGTGGTTCACACTGCCGCTGGGGGGGAAGGACGCCCCCCTCTTCCCCCTGGGGTTCACCATGCCGCTGGGGGGGAAGGACGACACCTTCTGCCCCCTGGGGTTCACACTGCCGCTGGGGAGGAAGGACGACACCTTCAGCTCCCTGGGGTTCACACGGCCGGTGGGAGGGAAGGATGACACCTTCGGCCCCCTGGGGTACACACTGCTGCTGGAAGGGGGAATTAGTTTGAGTATTCCACGTGGAGCGGTTTCTGTTTCTGGGACAGTCTCTCTGCATGTGGCCCTGCTGGTTACACGTGTGGCACCTGATGTACCGTGGAGGGGTTTGGTAGTTCCCACCACCCGGACGCAGTGCTGGGGGGGGGGGTTAATGGTGGGAGGTGGGTTAGCAGCTCCCAAGATGGACCGCTCCCGTGCCCGCTGCTTTTCCATTATGAATTTGTGGACATCTGTCATTAACCATTCCAAGGTTTTTATGGGAAGCGTACCTGGGAAAAAGGCCAGTCTGCTTTGGAGTTCTCTTCCAAACTCATTCTGTGGAGCAATAAGAGGTACTGTAACCATGAGTTCCTTTCTGTCTGCATCCCTGTAGTCCGCGGCCGCCTCCTCCTCCTCATGATGGAACGCTGTCTGAAAACTAGCCGGTTCCATCCTGCTGTAGCCAGGGGCGCTGTACGGATACTAGCGTTGCCCTCAATTTGTACTCCACGGAATGGTGTCTCCTGTAGCTGTCCTTCTGACCGTGGGAACAATTCCGCCACTTGCCACCAAATGTAACGGAGCTGGAACACGCAGTCCAATATCTCCGCTGGTATACGGTCAAATACCCAAGAGGCACTACAGTTTCACCATTCCCGACCTCCCATATTGGACGACACACAATTTGGGAGTCAAATGAATACTGACTTTATTTTGTTATTGCAAATATATATATACCCATCTCTTCCCATAGGCAATACACATGCCCATATTTGGCCGCACAATACACATAAAGAGAACAATAGGTGGGTCACACCTCCCCGAGGCTCCCTGGCAACTTTGATACAATCAGACATTGATTCAATTACACTTCTTTGTTCTTATCTGAGAATGAAAACACTGTATACAATAGACTTCCTTTATCTTATGCGGAGTCTCTGTAACAGGATTATCTCCTATGCCAAGTAGCTGCAAATGTCTGGGACAATATTCTGCAGAGCATCAACCAACATACATGCAGTATAATAGTAGGATCATATTTTAACCATAATAATCATAAAACAGGGTAAAACAGTGATGGGTTCCGTTACAGAAGTTATATTTCATTTGTGGACATTACTAAGCCTAATATAAGCTTTTTGTATTATTTTTCTACTCTGTATTAAAACTTTATTGACCATACCTTTCTCTCCCTGATGATTGCATGCATAAAGCTGACTGCACACATAACCCTGCACAAGGAGAACAGTGACAGGATCTGAGGGCCTGAATAACCTGACATAAATGTAAGGAGATTACCTACTTTATTAAAGAATTTTCCTCATTTGCAAAACTTGCTACCTTAGAGTAGCCTCTTTTTTTCCTTGTCTATTTTACAGCACTAAAGAAAAAGAAACTGAAGATAAGCGCCAAGGATCTAAAGACACAAGATAAAAATATAGAAAAGGATTTTAAATGGGTCCAAAGAATTAGATCATGCTGCTTGTCTTAAAAATATTGTATTTGATATACAACACAATTACCATTTATAATTTAATTGTATAAAAGTTTGTGTTGCAAAATATACCCACTATATAAACCAGAAGCATAGCTAGATACACAATTAACATATATGCATCCCAGAATGCAGTGTAATAACTGTAATAACTGGAAACAGGGTTTTTTTTGTATCGATATGTGCTTTTAAATAATTTAACTTGATAATGGGCAAAATGTTTTTTTTTGTTTTTTTTTTATAAACAAGTCAAAATAAAGACTAGAACTGAGACTTAACTATAATGAAATGCAAATTGTTTAAAAATAAAAATTCTGAAAAACGGTGTAAAAAATTAGTGAGTAATGATATGTCTTAAATCCTACTAAATTATCAAAACTAGTCAGAAATCATAAGGCTCTTGAAAGCCACTTCTAGAAATGCAAAAGGGATATATATTATCTTCACTTGGAAATTCTCTAACATCATAAGAAGTAGGTATAATAGCCAAAAACATTTTAAAATGTGTGTAATCATTCAACAAACAAAATTAAAATATTAAAAAAATATCTACAATTAAATTTTAATCTGTACAAATTTGATTGACACATAGAAGTTATGCAAATGTTGCATGCCATGACTTTCAATAATTAAACTTATACTATATTTTATTACTGTTCTACTTATATAAATATAAAATATAATAATAAATATATAAATATATACATAATGTTTACACAGATAGAAAGTTATCTGCAGAACTTGCTTTATAAGAGTATATTAATATAGTTTCAATGTAGAACTAAATCACAGGAAAATATGTCCCTGCGGAAATATATATATTGGCCAAACAAGAAGATAATCCGGGTTATGGAAATTTGAACTCTGCAATGGTCGCAGTATAGCTAATAGAGTCATAAAATGTTGGTTATAGGTCATATTTTGGTACTGCCTATTTAAAACATTTGCTTTCTTGGGGAGCTATCTTCTTGCTCTGCTGTGAAAAAGGACTATTTTCTCACAATGCTATGTGTGAATTGTTATTTATTAAAAACACCAGGCTAAATACAGTTGTGAAGTGATGTTGCAGTCACATTATCATCTTTATAAATGTTATATGAACTAATTCAAATAAAACACAATGCATCTGAAAATATTTTTTTTCTTCTTTTTTTTATGTCTACTAGAGGATTAGATGTATTTTAAAGGAAAAGATACATTTGCAATTTCCATTCTTTAGCAGTACATGGAAATAGGCACTGAGGATGATGGTTGTATTGCAATGTGGTTAAGTAAAGAGCCATTTGGGAATAGTGGTCAATTGGCTACTGGAAAACCTCTGGATATAAAACCTTCCCAGAATGCAGTATAATAAATGTATTTCTTAGAATTCTGAGCTGGAAACAGTTTTTTTTAACTTGTTTTAGACATTCAAATGTGAACACAGATGTACTATTTTTTTTACTGTACTACTGTACGATGGAGGTCTTCTATCGCTCTTTTGTCCACCATATATTAAATGATTGTTGTGGTGAACTACCTGCTCATAAGGTCCACAACACAAGCTGGGATCCCGCCCCTCGCTTAAGATAGGCAGTAACCTTGAAATGGCTGTCCGTGGGTAGGATTCTCAGCTAGTGTATAATCTAACCTTGGCTTTGCATAAAAGCTGTGTAATGCAGTGGGCATAAACTTTAAGGATGCCACTTCTAAAATGGGAATGGATAGAAGAGCAAAGCATTTGTGGGCACATTTGCATGTCCCTGCTCAGTTTCCCAGAATGCAGTGTAATAACTGTTTTTCTTGGAATTCTGAGCTGGAAACAGGTTTTTTAACTTGTTTTAGACATTCAAATGTGAACACAAATATATGTCTATAGATTTATGTAATTTATTGACTACCTCAGTGGCTGTACAATAAGAAACATGAACTTTATTGCAGTAATATCCAGTTATCATCTACAAAAAATCCTACTGCTCAGTTGTGTAATTTCCAGTAGAATAATGGGGTGTTTAAGTTCTACAAAAATTCTTCAGATCTTCTAATCTAATAGGGATTTAGAAAGGAGAAGGGCCAAGAGGTCACCTGTGTCTAGTGCACATTCTCCATTTAATCTGCCACCTTTGCATAAGGATTTCCTTCTAAACTAGAATATCCACACTACCTACACTAGCATACATACTAGCCAGTAGAGTGGTGAGTACATTAAAAGCAAAGACTGGGATTGCACAGGGGATGGATAAAACAACAGAAACAACATATACAAATAAGTTTGACTTTGAAGTGAATAAATCATTATTACAAATGCAGATGAAAATGTGAGTGATATTACATCATGAGCTGAAGGCAAAGGCTGGCCCGTCATTAGGTCCTGTTAGGTGTTTTCTTTATGTTTTAATTTTTTTTGTCTGTCCCTTTAGATTTTGAGCTTGATTACCTGGTGACTGTTGGGAATCTTGAGAGTGAGAAGTTCTCACAAGCCCTAACTTAGTTATTACTTGCCGTCTGTAAGAATCTCTTCTGTGCAAACTCTTAGTAGTGATGTTACCTGCTCTACGTTTGGTTTTATATACATGGTTCTCATAGGAGACTACAAAAAAATGCTACTTGTTCTTAGAAGGCTCTGTGAAGCCACATTCTTAAGTGCAAACTCAACCTACCACAAGAGCAGGTAAAACCCCTTAAAGGGACAATTACAAGACACTTAAAGATGGATTTTATAGGATCCTAATAAATAAAAATGAGGGCAACACATCCTGAAGCACAAAAGAAGGCTTTCTAATTGTCAATTCAGCCACGTAGAGCAAGAAATACTAAAGAACAATCAAATAAGTCACAATGTCAATTACAAATACCTGTTCACGCTATTAAACAATGATACCCAACTAATGCTAAGTCACACCTGTTTAATACAGTGCCCCAGGAGTTAACTCACACTCACCTACCCTACAAATACTTTCATAACCCTCCTCAATAATAATTCTGCCTTCATTTTTGCAACGCAGTATGAGCAGAACTTTAAAGACTTCATGTAGCAATGTTTACTTTGTAGCAATATGTTCTTTAACCTGACTGGGATTGCTATGGAGTCTACCGTTTAATGCTCTAATTCGGGGCTTCTTACTCGTATCAGCAATGGAGCAAGTGTCATAAGCTAATTTACCTTACATGACACACACCCTGGGTGGGAGTACATAACTACAGTTAGAGTTTGAGGATAAAAAATGATGACTATAATATACCCCCGGACTGTGAGTATGTACATTACTATATTAGCCAGCCTGCAGGACAATGTGATCGCTCAGTAAATTCTCTTTTACAAATTCATGAAGGGCCAACACATGTTATGTCATGTTATGGGAGATACTAAAGGTATGGATGGATGGATAGATGGATCGATGGATAGATAGATAGGCAGACAGACAGACAGACAGACCATCACTGATCTAAGCCTACTGTGTGCATCTAGAGATGCTCTGTCTCCCTCTTGAGGGTTTCTGACAGAACTACAACTCAATGAAATAATTCAGAGCAAGTTTTGTATAAGGTAAAGAGTGCTGGTGTGAACGCAGATACAGGAACAGAGTGCTGGATAACCAGAGAAGGTAAACACATAGGGAAGGACATTATAATACACAAAAGAGAACTTTTTATTTGTTGAACAGCAAACTTCTCTGTTACTGCCTCAATAAAAGGTATACATAAACAAGACTCCTGTAAGAAATTAACCAATAATTAATGTATAATTTCTACAAATAATAAGTTATTTTGGAAAAATCAATAAACAAGCAGTTAATTAAAAAGGATATATTTTACATAAATGAATATGCGGTTACACAATGGGTTTTAGACAAACAGATAGACAGTAGGGATAAAACGATATTTACAAAAAGATACTTATATGAATATACTACATTATTACTAGATACTACACCAAAAGTCAGCAATATCTTCAGAATCCATGTCTTTAGGCCTCAGGTCACACCACAGCATAGCTTCAGCTCAGCTGGGCACTCCTCTGGATGGCTCTTCTGAACACCTCTTCATGAACACACACACTCCTAGACTTAGACTAGACTTAGACTGACTAAAACTATCTGTACTTTGTACATCTTTCTTGGACACTCCCCCTTGATATGTGACTGTCCATCTCAACTGAAAACATCTCACCTCCTACCAAACTCCATAAAAACTCCATAGCTGGGAATCTCACACACACAGAAGTCCCCTTGTTTACATATAAAACCTCTGGGCCAAGAGACCCCCTATTATGTTGTCTATATGATAGATGCAAGAGTCCACCACACCCAACTGTTCTTTTGTTTACCCATAAACAACCTCAGGCATAAGCCTTTTGTTATAGTATCAATGGAATAGATAGTCACACCTCAAGTTTCTCAGGGCAGTTGGTTTGTGATAAGTTGGTTGTGACCTGAACACAATTTATATATCATCACTTATAAAGATTTATACAACTACATATATTTTATAAGATACACTTAATAAAGACACAATGTTTAAAATGATCACTTTATAAGCCATATCTTACACTCCCATTGGTTGTACGTACATTTTCAGGCAGATAGGTTAGATAATTTAGGTCTGTTTCCCAGAACATAAATGTGTTTCTTGGTATACATAACTGACACTCCTTAACACAACCCTGCTAACCATGTCTTCTTTATTGTTTTATTTACGATGGATGAGTTTAAAGTTTATTGAACTAATTTAATTATATTTTTGTTGTAATTTGAAGGTTCAAGAGCACCCTCTGGTGTTCTCAGAAATTAATTGACACTTAATAAGTCTCTAGAAAATAATATATCCTAAGTTAAATATTTTGCGATTAGGTTTTCTGATTTATTGCCAAATACATAGCCTGATTGGAATTTCTGATAAGCAAATTAAGTTATGGGTATAATTGTGGGAAGAAAAAGGAAAAGAGAGGAGGGAAAGAAAAGGACATCTAGAGAAAGAGACAGACACACACCCACACAACTCTCAACAAACACAGACTCCTGGCCTGACACACTGCAGGGAGAAACTTCCTAAGTACTACTTAGGACATTCCAAAACACATAGAAAACTCAAAATGCATTCTACAAACAAACCCTCACAGATCACTAACAAAATAATCTCTACACTTACATACCAAGAACTTAAAAATATAAGAAAAGCTCCAGAATTCCAATGGGTTGAGTCATTTGATGAAATCAAGTACAAGGACTAGGTATGTTATAAGATTAATATTTTTCTAAATGTTATGCCTTTTTTCATTACAATCATGGAAATATTTTGTTAATTGTATAAAAAATATATTGCAAAAGTATTCACCCCCCTTGACATTTTTTGCTTTTTGTTGCCTCAAAACCTGGAATTCACATGGATTGTTTGAGGATTTGCATCATTTAATTCACAAAACATGCCCACAACTTTGAAGATGTTTTTTTTTTATTATTATTGTGAAGCAAACAACAAATAGGACAAAATGACAGAAAAAGTAAATGTGCATAACTATTCCTCCCCAAAGTCAATACTGTGTAGAGCCACCTTTTGCAGCAATCACAGCTCCAAGTCGCTTTGGATAAGTCTCTATGAGCTTGCCACATCTTACCACTGGGATTTTTGCCCATTCCCCCTTGCAAAACTGCTCCAGCTCCTTCAAGTTGGATGGTTTGCGCTTGTGAACAGCAATCTTTAAGTCTGACCACAGATTTTCTATTGGATTGAGGTCTGGGCTGTGTCTAGGCCATTCAAACACATTTACATGTTTCCCCTTAAACCCCCCAAGTGTTGCTTTAGCAGTGTGTTTGGGGTCATTGTCCTGCTAGAAGGTAAACTTCGGTCCTAGAATATCCCTATATTTAGCATCAGCCATCTTTCCCTCAACTCTGACCAGTTTCCCAGTCCCGGCTGCTGAAAAACATCCCCACAGTATGATGCTGCCACCACGATGTTTCACTGTGGGGATGGTGTTCTTTGGGTGATGTGATGTGTTGGGTTTACGCTAGACATAGCGTTTTCTTTGATGGCTGAAAAGTTCAATTTTAGTCTCATCAGACCAGAGCACCTTCCTCCATACATTTTGGGAGTCTCCCACATGCCTTTTCTCAAACTCAAAACGTGCCATTTTGTTTTTTGCTGAAAGTAATGGCTTTCCTCTGACTACTCTGTCATAAAGCCCAACTCTATGGAGCGTATGGCTTATTGTCGTCCTATGTACAGATACTCCAGTCTCTGCTGTGGAACTCTGCAGCTCCTCCAGGGTTACCTTAGGCCTTTGGGCTGCCTCTGATTAATGTCATCCTTGCCCAGTCCGTGAGTTTTGGTGTGCGGCCGTCTCTTGGCAGGTTTGCTGTTGTGCCATGTTCTTTCCTTCCATTTGGTTATGACAGATTTGATGGTGCTCCTGACTTGTACATCTCAACAATATTGTCCCCTACTTGTTTGGAGAGTTCCTTGGTCTTCATGGCAGTGTTTGGTTAGTGGTGTCTCTTGCTTAGGTGTTGCAGCCTCTGGGGCCTTTCAAAAAAGGTGTATATATGTAATGACAGATCATGTGACACTTATATTGCACACAGGTGGACATCATTCACTAATTATGTGACTTCAGGTAGTTGGTTGCACCAGATCTTTTTATGGGCTTCATAACAAAGGGGGTGAATACATACGCACATGCCAGTTTTCTGTCTTCTATTTAAAAAAATAGTTTTATGTATATATTTTTCTCATTTCACTTCACCAACTTAAACTATTGTGTTCTGATCCATCACATAAAATTCAGATTAACAAAACATTGAACTTAAGGCTGTAATGTAATAAAATAGGTAAAACGTCAAGGGGGTGAATACTTTTGCAAGGCATTGTATATCAATAATTATACCACTATAATATGTGAATTATAAGTTGACGTATAATTTGCTAATTAATTTTATAAATACCAAAAATATCAGCTTTTAGAGCAACCTAATATATCTGATAATTGTAATGAAAAACATTTTCTCTTTTGAATTAGAGGTAAAACTGTAATTCAACTATAAAATCATATGATATTGAAAGGGTATGATAGTTTAATAAATAGATATGTGTAAACATTCCAAAATAATCAAAACCATCTCTGATGTCATAAATTACCATAGTAAACATATTGTACATTTCTTATATATGATTATGTGAACAGTGTGATAACTGATACTTAATAATTGCTGTACCTTGATATATATCTGTTACAATTGTTTATTCCATCTATTTATATTAAAATATACTGAATTATTATCTATATTAGTTTATAATGAATATATTCTGACATAATACAGTTATGTTTATTTCATGAGGCCAATGCTCTCAATATATATATATATATATATATATATATATATATATATATATATATATATATAGTAAGAATTCGGAAGTAGTCGAAACTGGCAAATATGTAAAATATGTAATTTTGTATTAATATTAATAAAGGTTATTGATATTAATAATATCACCATATTAATTGCCAAAACTCCCGACACAAAAGCATAATAATAATACAAAATGTAAAATGTATAAAAACTCGAAAAATTTGATGTCCTTTTCACTGTTTTGTATATGTAAAAATTATATAGCTTTTATGGCACTCAACTGTTGATTTATACGGACACTAAGGAGTCGGTTTCATCGCAGGAATCATTACGTTTCTAAGCATGTCTTAAGAACTCAGAGGAGTAAGCAATGGGAGTTCTATTGCTGTTTGCCGCATGCTAGTGATTTTTCATTCCAGAAATCTGTCACAAACTGCTCTTTGTTAGGCTTGAAAAGGTTGCTAGTTCGATCCGACCCACAAGTTGACTCGGTTCGGTATCCCCTTACACAGCATGGACAAGTTGCAAAATTTCTCAGAGGTTTAAAAATAATAAAAGTCTTTCTTCTAAACAAAACACACAATGTATATGTGTCCCAAGTCAACAGAAATTAGCATCTTTTGGCATTTTGAATTACCCCCCCATGGCTAAAAGATCCTATCAGTGCTCATTATTTGTCAGTAGAAATATGATTGGCTGGATACGTCTGTAGCCTCTACAGAGTCAGGTAGTATGCACCAATTGGTAGAATTTCCAAGTATAGAAGCAGGAAAGGGGCTAGGTACTTCCACCAAGGGGCACAGTGCCAGCCTCACTATCTCCTCATCTATGTGTGTATGGCTCCAAATGTCCGATACCTCCAATCATTGTTTAGTGCACACCAGGGGGATGCAGGAACACTGTAAATAATGGAGACATAGAGCCTCATTCAATTGCAAAGCCGCAGCTCACGGTATACAGGTCATATATCTGTGGGCTTAAACTCTGCTACAATTACAGAGCAATTCAATTGAACAAGCTCGCAAGTTACAGGCCGAAAGCCAAAACCGTAAACCATGCACCCGTATGTAGCATTTCAGAGCGTGATCATGATCAATTAAGCAAGGCCGTAACTACTTGAAGCTGCCAATAGAAAATGAGAACGTCATCATTACAGCAGTATAAGATGGAGGTTACATGTCAATCAATTAGTGTTTGGGGATCCGATATGCAATCGGACTCGCAAAACCGCAAAATACAAAATAATAAAAAGGAATGCCAATACTGTCCTATTCCATATGGGTGGCCTGATATGTATAAACTCATTGATTCCCAAGATCGATATAACCTCAAAATGAAACCTAAAAATTATAATTTTTTTATTGCAGATTTGCGAGCTTGAGACTGTTGTGCAATTAATTCTAATGTCTTCCATCTCTTTCCCCGTCATTTACAGTGCAGTAATAATTTATTTGCATTTACAGTGCTATGGACATGTCTTTAACTCCTTTGCGGGTCCCATCAGGTACCCGTAGGATTTTCTTCTACGTTTGCCGTTTACAGGTGTGAAAACATTTGTGGGCTTGCGGAAATGTAGCAATTGAATAGCGATTTGCGATTTTAGTGATCGTAGCTCTTGCGGACGTGAAAGATCAAAAGGCTTAGATGGGGTGTAAGTTACGGCTGTAACAACCACAGGGATTAGCAGCCCATAACCCATAGACCGTTTGCGGCTCGCTAAAAGACACCAATTGAATAGCAAATTAGTTTACAGGCTCCATTACAAGCTCCAGAAACTTACAATTTCTCAATTGAATGAGGCCCAAGTGGAGAACCATGGTTTCGGGGTAGACAGATGTAACGGAGCTGTGACATCAGAGGTCAATATCTCCGCTAATAAATAACAAAGATAGCCAAGTATAGCGCAGCCCGGTCCCACAAGTCCCTCTTTCCACAATGGACGATACACACCGTGGATTTTCAGAACAGGCATCATTTTTAATTCTTTTATACAGTCAGAACGGGGGGTGAGAGTCTCCACCAGGACAATGGAATACTCCCACCTTTGGCCATAGAAAGACTTAATTAGTAACTGGATTATAATCTTAACACATCATCACTGGAGCCGACTGGTTCCCTACACAACAGAGCTTTTACAAACAAAGCAGATGGATAATTGGGTTAGCTCTTCCTGTCCCTTGCAGACTTCCATTTCTAAACAAAGATGATGGAAAGCCAAGATTAACCCTTGGGCCTCGTTTAGTCCAGTTAACCCTTCTCTGGCCTGGTATAATGTCCTTGGTATAATAACAGTGATGGGTTTCTGTTACACTGCTCCCCCGTGACCATAAGCCGGCATACCCGGTCTGGTCCCAACGGATCGGCCTGGGGAGGTCCGGACAAAACTTTTTGTTGGTCACTTTTCTAGTTCCATTTGCCTAGACAACCCATCAGCATTACTGTTGTGCTTGCCCGGGCGATACTGGATTGTGCAGTCAAAGGGTTGCAGCACTAGACTCCAGCACAAGAGTCGGGCATTGTCTCCAGACACCCGGTTGAGCCACACTAATGGGTTGTGGTCAGTAAACAGGGTAAAGGGTTGTCCATACAAATATGGCTGTAACTTTTTGAGTGCCCATACTACAGCCAGGCATTCCTTCTCGATGGCGGCGTAGCTTACTTCCCGGGGTAGCAACTTGCGACTCAGATAAGCCACCGGGTGGTCGCCGCCGTCGGGTCCAACTTGGCTCAATACGGCTCCCAATCCAAACATAGATGCGTCTGTGTGGACAAGAAAACGTTTAGTTGGATCAGGAGCAGCCAACACAAGGGCCTGGATCAGAGCCGTTTTCAATTGCTGGAATGCCTGTTCACACTCTGGGGCCCAGACTACCTGCCTAGGAAGGTTCTTACAGGTCAAATCAGTAAGGGGCTTGGCTAGAGCACTATAGTTGAGCACAAATTTGCGATAGTACCCTGCTGTCCCCAGGAACGCTAGGACCTGGGTCTTGGTCCGGGGGGTGGGCAACTGTGCTACTGCCTCTACCTTGGCGGGTTTGGGTTTCTGCTGCCCGCTACCTACCCGATGGCCAAGGTATTGGACCTCTGCCATCCCTAGGTGGCACTTGCTTGGTGTGAGAGTCAACCCTGCTGCCCTAATGCAGTCTAACACTAGTCCTACATGGGTCAGGTGTTCCTCCCAGTGGTCACTATAAATGGCAATATCGTCCAGGTATGCACAAGCATACTCTTGGAGCCCATCCAATAGCCGGTCTACCATCTGCTGAAACGTGGCTGGAGCGTTTTTCATCCCGAATGGCATGACCCGAAACTGGTACAGGCCAAACGGGGTGACAAACGACTTGGGTATGGCTTCTGCGGCTAGTGGAATTTGCCAGTGTCCCTTACACAAATCTATGGTGGTGAGGTATCGCCCTCAGGCCAATCTATCTAGGAGCTCATCTATCCGGGGCATGGGGTAGGCATCAGACACGGTTCGGGCATTTAGCCTCCTATAATCTACACAGAACCGGGTCGTTCCGTCCTTTTTGGGTACTAGCACTACCGGGGAGGCCCAGGGACTATCAGAGTGCTCAATAACTCCTAAATGTAGCATCTCCTGAATCTCTTTCCGCATCGACTCCTTTACGGATTCGGGGATGTGGTAGGGGGGCTGGCGTAGGGGGGATTGGCCGGGGGTGTCTACCCGGTGAGTGGCCACAGGGGTGTACAGGTTGGAGAAGGTTGCCTCCTTTGCTCGTAGCAACTCCTGTGCCTGCGTACGCTCCTGTGGGCTCAGCCACTCTCCTAACTGTACCCCTCCTAAACTCTCTGTCTGGTCCCCCTCATCTAAGAGGTCAGGTAGGGGAAGGTTCTCAACATCTTCATTGGGTGGGGCGCAGATAGCTGCCACATACTCCGTGCGCTCATGATAGGGTTTTAGCATATTCACATGGAGTATGCGGTTTTTCCCTACTCCTGAGCACGGGCCAATCACATAAGTGGTATCACATTGTTGTGCTACCACCTTGTATGGGCCCTGTCAGGCGGCCTGCAGCTTGTCAGTGCGGACAGGTTTTAACATTAAAACTTTCTGTCCCACTTGAAAGCTGCGGTCCCTGGCTCCCCTATCGTACCACCAGCGCTGGCTGCCTGGAGGTTGGAGCGTACAATCTGGGTCAACTCCTCCAAGCGGTCCCTAAACTCCAACACATATGGGACGATAGGGGTACCGTCTATACTGGTCTCTCCTTCCCACTGTTCTCTTATTAAATCTAGGGGACCTCTCACCCGTATCCCGAACAGTAGTTCAAACGGGGGGAGTATCCGGTGGATTCTTGGGGTACTTACCTATATGCAAATAACAAATGGGGCAGAAATCTTTCCCAGTCCTTTCTAGTGTCGGTGAACGCCAGGAGCATCTGTTTCAGCGTCCCATTAAAGCGTTCACGTAGGCCATTAGACTGGGGGTGGTAAGCGGAGTTCACTATGGGCTTAATGCCACAGAGTCTCCAGAGTTGGTGGGTGACCTCAGCTGTGAATTGGGTGCCCTGATCCGAGATAATCTCACGGGGAAATCCCAGGCGGGAGAAAATTCGCATCAGTGCATCCGTGACCGTCTCAGCGTGGATATTGGTCAGTGCCACCGCCTCTGGATACCTAGTGGCATAATCTACGATGGTCAAGATATATTTCTTGCCAGACGGGCTTGGCCTATTTAGGGGCCCTACCAAATCTACGACAACTCGGCTAAATGGTTCTTCTACCATTGGCAGGGTGCGAAGTTTGGCTTTCTGGTGGTTTCCCCGTTTACACACCCTCTGGCATGTGTCACAGGTCCTACAATACTGCCGGATATCCCTGGCCAGAAAAAGTTCTGGGTTAGCCAGTATTTAGTCCGACTAACCCCTAAGTGTCCAGATAGAGGGATATCGTGGGCAATCCGGAGCAATTCCTGCCTATATTTCTGGGGCACTACCAATTGCTTAGTGAATATCGGTATAGACCCAGGCCCTACCCTCTCTGTATTCCTATACAGTAATCCCTTGTCACATGAGTACTGTTCCCCCTCTAACCCTGCCTGACTGGAGATGACCCGATCTTTATATACGTGTAACGAGGGGTCTATGGTTACCTCCTTCCCAAATTCTAGGGGGCTATCCCAGGGCAGATTCTCTAGGGGTGGGTACTGGTTGCTTACCTGAGCCTCAGAGTGTGTGGGCTGATCCGAGTTGCGAGCTTGCTGCAGGGTGGTTACGGGGTGAACGTCTTGGATGGTGGGTTGGGGCAAAAAGGTTGAAGTGAGCGGGCCCAAATCATTCCCCAGAAGTACATCCGTGCGCAGTTTTTGCATCAACCCCACTGTTACAACTCCCGATCCCGCACCCCAGTTCAGATGCACCTTGGCAGTGGGTAAGCGGAGTACTGCTCCCCCTGCTACCCTTACGGCCACTGATCTACCGGTACGGGCTTGGTCTGGGACCAAATGGGTCTGAACGAGGGTTAGTGTGGCTCCGGTGTCCCGTAATCCTTGAACATTCTTTCCCTCTAGCCTCACTGGTTGTCGGTGGTGACGTCGGTTGTCCGAGGCTGCCTGAACAGGGTTTACTTCGTGTAACACCCCTAGCTGTTCTTCTGAGTAGTAGTGGTTGGCATCGTGGTCACTGGGCTCAGTGTGGTAGTAATGGGCTGCGGCTCTGCTTGGCGGTGGCGGACCCGGACGCACCCCGGGGGTACGGGTTCTGTTCTGGGGGCATTCCCACTGCATATGGCCTGTCTACTGGCATTGCTAACACCCAATCGGGGTACGAGGAGGCTACCTGGGAGCAGATGGGTTGGATCCCCTGGCGTGACTTGAGGTTACTCTGGTCACAGTGGAGTTGGACAGCACTGTGGATCGGGAGGTGGTGCAAGGTGGTGGTTGGGGCTGGCGGCGTGCGTCAAAGTGCTTGTCGGCCAGCCAGGTGGCTTCGTGGACGGTACGGGATTACGGTCCCTTACCCAAACTTGTACTTCTGTGGTTAGTCTGCTGAAGAACTGCTCCAGTAACAACAACTGTAGCAGCTCCTCTAGGGTGGTGACTTGGTTCGCCTGAACCCATCCCTTGGCCGCTCGGTGTAGGCGACAAGCCCACTCTGCGTGGGAGTCCTTCTCTTGCTTGAGGAGCTCCCGAAATCGGCGTCGATAGGCCTCTGGGATAATCGCATACCGGGTGAGGATAGCTTGCTTCACCCGGTAGTGGTCTCGGCTGTCCTCGTCAGGTACAGCCCTGTACGCCTCTGCAGCACGGCCAGACAATTTGCCTGCCAACAGGGTTACCCAGTCTGCTTGCTCAACACCATGTAGATGGCACAGTCTTTCAGAGTCCTGCAAGTATCTATCTATATCCTCGTCCGTATCTGTGATGGCTTTGAAGGCATTATATGGGAGCTTGGCTTTGTCTTGCGTGGGTTCCGACATTGCGGGTGGCCCCTCTCTGGATCGCTAGTTGCAGCTTTAGGGTCTGTTGCTGGTTGGCCAAAACATAGTTCTATACCTCCGCCATCACTCTGGTGATAGTCTCTTCTGATGGGGAGTTTTGGTAAAAGGCCAACCTTACCCTTAGCTCTTTAGCGACTGTGCTCTCCTCCATCTCTGGTCCCGGTACAGCACTGCTGGCTCGGTCTCCCTCCATCAGTTCAGCACTTAGGAAGTCTTTCACCTTGTTGCTGGCTACTTGGCCCCTGGCTTCCAGCAGTTCTTTTAACGTAGTCCGTCTCCATGCGAACCCCTGCTGCTTCGTTGTGAGGCTTGGCTTCTATCCCGTCACTGCTACCAAATGTAACGGAGCTGTGACATCAGAGGTCAATATCTCTGCTAATAAATAACAAAGATAGCCAAGTATTGCGCAGCCCGATCCCACAAGTCCCTCTTTCCACAATGGACAATACACACCATGGATTTTCAGAACAGGCATCATTTTTAATTCTTTTACACACATATATATACAGTCAGAACGGGGGGTGAGAGTCTCCACCAGGACAATGGAATACTCCCACCTTTGGCCATAGAAAGACTTAATTAGTAACTGGATTATAATCTTAACACATCATCACTGGAGCCGACTGGTTCCCTACACAATAGAGCTTTTACAAACAAAGCAGATGGATAATTGGGTTAGCTCTTCCTGTCCCTTGCAGACTTCCATTTCTAAACAAAGATGATGGAAAGCCAAGATTAACCCTTGGGCCTCATATAGTCCAGTTAACCCTTCCCTGGCCTGGTATAATGTCCTTGGTATAATAGCAGTGATGGGTTTCTGTTACAACAGACTTATTTCCCTTTAATCAGAGAGAGAGAGAAGCCAGCTGAGGATAGTGCTCTTGTTATTAAGCCCAGGGTGCCCTGTAAGCTGGGAAGGGATGTCCCTTGTCCCCAATGTTCATGGGGAGGATGGAGTATATATGTGCCTGTTCTCTATTACAAGCTCCAGAAACTTACAATTTCTCAATTGAATGAGGCCCAAGTGGAGAACCATGGTTTCGGGGTAGACAGATGTAACGGAGCTGTGACATCAGAGGTCAATATCTCCGCTAATAAATAACAAAGATAGCCAAGTATAGCGCAGCCCGGTCCCACAAGTCCCTCTTTCCACAATGGACGATACACACCGTGGATTTTCAGAACAGGCATCATTTTTAATTCTTTTATACAGTCAGAACGGGGGGTGAGAGTCTCCACCAGGACAATGGAATACTCCCACCTTTGGCCATAGAAAGACTTAATTAGTAACTGGATTATAATCTTAACACATCATCACTGGAGCCGACTGGTTCCCTACACAATAGAGCTTTTACAAACAAAGCAGATGGATAATTGGGTTAGCTCTTCCTGTCCCTTGCAGACTTCCATTTCTAAACAAAGATGATGGAAAGCCAAGATTAACCCTTGGGCCTCATATAGTCCAGTTAACCCTTCCCTGGCCTGGTATAATGTCCTTGGTATAATAGCAGTGATGGGTTTCTGTTACAACAGACTTATTTCCCTTTAATCAGAGAGAGAGAGAAGCCAGCTGAGGATAGTGCTCTTGTTATTAAGCCCAGGGTGCCCTGTAAGCTGGGAAGGGATGTCCCTTGTCCCCAATGTTCATGGGGAGGATGGAGTATATATGTGCCTGTTCTCTAGCCGACAAATACCTTTATTGAGACAGAGAGGAAGCTGTTAGGAGAGTTAGGTGGCTCCGAGGTGTATTCACTTTTGGTGACCGACATTTTTAACAATTCGAGCCCGCTATTATATAGTATGGAAGGTCAGGAACAATGACTGGAGTCAAGTATATACCAATTAGTGGCAAACGCATGGATCAAAGGGATATTTTTAGCAAAGTACTTGACATTACTTGACCTTCATCCACTGAAACAAAGTGTTTCAATTGCTGTCTGATAACCTAGACAACTATATAAATATACCCCTCTTAGTGTTGTTTCGCTATAGCTCCATTTTTGGCGGTAATTCCCTTCTTAGTGCTATATCCCGCTATAACACTGTATTTAGGACCGCCAAACCTCACTTAATGCTCTGCTTCGCTATAAAGCTCTTTTTTCTACGTGGAACCCCGTTTAACGCTATAAAAGCATCACAGCATTTACAGGTGTACCATTTTGAGAGAGAGAGTGACAGAAAGAGAAAGAGAAAACTTAATAAAGTGGAGGAAAAAGAAACAGAAGACCCCCAAATCCTACCTACAGGAGCCTGTGACAAGGTACAGTACAATATGTTTCTTTTAATCATAATGTGATTATTGATGTTACTCTAATTGTGAAATAAAATCAACATTTAATTTTTTTTTATTCTTGGGGGAAGACATCAGTGTTGGAGGGAGAGATTGTAACCAGGAACCCCCAAATCCTATCAACAGCATCCAGTGGCAAGGTACAGTACAGCATATTGTTATTGTTCCCTTGTTTCTCATAATGTGATTGTTCATTGTCTAATAAAATCTACATTCATTGTATTTTTTTAATTTTGGGGGGGTAAAAGACGTCGGTGTTAGATGGAGAGATTACCACAAGGGACCCCAAAATCCAAACTACAGTATCCAGTGGCATATCCAGCCTACAGTATCCAGTACGTTACACAATAACTTAATTGTTCCCTTGTTTTTAATAATGTGATTGTTTAATATTAATTGTCTAATAAAATCTACATCATTGTATTATTTGTACTGTTTTACAGATGTCTAACCTGAGGAAGATCACGCCAAGCTAAAGCTGCAGAGCATCCGATTGGATGTGAAGATACAGGTGCAGGACCGCTTGGATAAAGGGAAGCGCCAAGTGGACATTGGAGCAGACCTTAAACTGGCAATCTCCACCATCCACAACATCCTTAAAAACAACGAGAAGATAAAATCTTCAGCCACTATCAGCACTGCATCCTCCACCAAAAAGATTACGTGCTCCAGATGCTACGCCCTGGAGGAGATGGAGAAGAGGCTGTCCATCTGGATAGACGATGAGGTGGAGTGCAACATGCCCCTCAGCCAGGCTATAATTATGGAGAATGTGAGGAGTATCTATATCCATATCCAGCCCCAAATACCAGATGAGATGGAAAGCTTCACAGCCAGTAGGGGTTGGTTTGACCCCTTCAAGAAGAGGAAAATTTTGTGCAACATCAAAATCACAAGGGAAGCGGCAAGTGTCAACACCGAGGATGCAGAGGCCTTTCCGGCCAAATTGAGGGAAATTGTGGAGAGAGGCAATTACCTTGTTGATCTGGTGTTTAACGCGGATGAGACTGACCTCCTTTGGAAGAGGGTGTCAAGACACACCTTTATCTCACGTGAGCAGAGGAGCGCACCAGGCTTCAAAGTGGCCAAGGGCCGGCTGACCCTTCTTGTCGGAGGATACTTTAAGATAAAGCCATTGCTGGCATACAACTCCAAAACTCTGAGAGCCATGAAGGATGTGGATAAATCTGGCTTGCATGTTAATTGGCAATTTAATAGAAAGGTCTGGATCACAATGGATATATTTAAACAGTGGTTCCGCAAGCATCTCCACCAAACATTCCGCCAGCTCATTGAACACATGGACAACCGGGACAAACAATCGATGTTGGATTTCTGGACAATATCATGCAGGCGGTCACCAACATTGATTTTTCCTGGCAGGAAATGACACAGCAGTGTCTGAAAGCCATCTGGAAAAAGATATGTCCAGAGCTGTATGTATGTGCAACCTAAACAGCCAATCATAGCGGAGATAGTGGACCTTGTGATCACTGCTGGACTGGGGGATGAGAACACTCAGGGCAAAGACGAGTTAGTCCAGGCTTCCAGCGAGAGCCTGAACAACGAGGACCTCCAGCAGCTGGCTGGACATAGAAGAGGTCCAGGAGTGACTCAGACCTAGAGCAAGCCAAAGAACTTTCCACAGAGTTCCTGACCAACACTACACTGCGCACAATGCACCGAATGGTGGATCATAAATTGGCTCATGATCTGGACTCTGTCAGGAGCATGAACGTAAGATGAGTTTTTAAGCTCTTTTGGAGGGCTGGATATTGTTGCTTTTGTGGTTCCAAAAGAGAAAAAAAAAAAAGATCATTAGTTTATTTTATGGCCAAGAAATCCAAGAAACAGCAACTCAAACCCCCCAAGATAATTCAGGGTAAATTCTGGGAACTTAAAAAAATACATTAGGGAAGTTTGTGCAGTCTTTCATATGACCACTAGAGGTCACAATGCAACCACCCTCGCTGTTACTGTAATTACCGTCTGGGGCTTATTTTATTTCTCTGGCAGAACAAATTTAAAAAAATGTGTTTTCTTATATTGTGTCCTTGGCAAGGATATGTTTTTACTGACTTAGCATTCCTTTCATAGTTGAAATACTGATCCATGAGCTGGATGTTTTGAAGGGACACGTTAATGAGGGAGAATAGGCAATTGCTTAGGGGGTACCTATATACTATGGTAAATTCTCTATAATATAAATTTACTGGCTACATTACGTTTTTTCAAACCGCATATTGCGCAACAAAGACTTTCACTAATTTTATTAAATATATATATGGCGCACAATGTATGTATAAGTTATGATAAAGTGCTTGTGTGGTATAAAGGGTGTGCCCATGCTGCAGATCATCACCTCCCTTCCTATACCACTCATGTGACTGTTATGGGGTCTCCCTGATGTCACACGGGGCATGGTTTTACACCAGAAAGTCTAAACAATATAAACAGCTTTTCCATTTATTGGGATTAAAGTGAATCTTAAGGAACATTATTTTGTTTTATATAAATGTTTTAACTAGATTCATGCATGTTATCCTTCTTAGGGTAGTTGTGATATAACATTTACACTTCACTTACTTCTAAATAGCCCCCAGAACAAGAGATTGTTACCTTCTGGAGCCTCGCCATGTCTGACTGATCTCTAACATGATAGGTGCCATGTAGTATAGCTGTAGTGTAGCATAAAGCCAAAAAGAAGGGGGTACTCACTACTAGTGTCTCATACAACTTAGATACAGAGTCATAGCAGGAGTGTATGCGAGTCACAGACTCTGTGAAGCTATTGTCCCTCAGGAGGAATAAAGGAGTTAACCTCCCTGCTCTTTTAATTAACTGCACCTGGGCAGCCCTGATTTAAGACTCCTAATGGAGTAAGGGTGGGGCTGCTTATAGACTGATTATTTGAAGTTTGTCTGAGCTGTAGAAAGACACACACAGTGAGACAGCAACCTGAAACTTGTGACCCCATGGAGCAGAGTGGAGACCTGGGAATCTGAAGCAGGCCAGTAATATTACAAACTATTGGACTGTTTGTTTTGCTCCACCCAGGTTTAGCTGGATGAAAACTGGATAGTGAGGAAATTGTTTATTGGTTAAGGTTGTGCTTCAGTGGAAGCTAGGCCTATTATTTTGATTTGTTTTGTTTTTTGTTATTTTTGTATTGCTGGATACATTTATAGTAACACTTGGAAAAGTATCTACAGCCTCTTGTATTGTGTCCTCAAAAAAGTGCCTGAAACACGGTACAAACCCAGAGGGGACTGGGAACTTGTCTCTATAGCATGTCACTGTCTGCTTGTTGTCAGCATGAGATACTAGTACCGTGAAGCCCCTCTTCTGTGGGAGCGACCTAAGGTCATAGCTGTGAAAGATGGCACCTCTCATAACGGAGAGCTGGAAGAAAAGGTGATGTTTCCAAAGGTGAGAAACATTCTCTGGGGCTTCTTAGAAGTATACAACGTGTAAACTTTACATCACAATAATATTAATGAAGGCACCTAGGTAAAATAAAAAATAAAAAAGTAATTATTTTAAGGAAATGAAACTGAAAATAGCTGGTTTTCCATCATCTTCTAAAAACTGCTTAGGTTTGGCGGCAGGGTGTAATTTCATTTATTTGTATTGTGTGCTTCTCCAGGACAAACTGTAGTTTGAAAAAATCTTCACATGTTTGTGTAACATTCAATAAATCAACAGCATAAGCAGCTATGTAAGTCAGGACTGTGCCTCAATAATTTCCATGTTAGTGTGTGTGTGTGTGTGTCCCCGGCCTTCCACTGAATTGGAGCCTGATGGGGTGTGTTAATTAACTTTTCAGGAGTGGATGCCAGGGGGAAGTTTTGACTCATCAGTTGATGCAGATTGGCATTTGACACCTTCCCCAACTTGAACGTCCTGATTACTCTACTCGGTATTCACTTGAAATATATTATCATGGCAGCTTCTACACACTAGCATACTCTGCTAAAATTGATTTATATTTATTGTTTACGCACAACTAAGATTGTTAATTTGTTGCAAAGTGAGGTTTTCCCCAAGCTACAGATAATGATCAACATGTAGGACCTAGTAATGCATATTTAGTAGAAGTGACATAATCAAGTCTTGAGACTTTCAGCAGTTTCCTTTCAGTGGAACACAAAGCACTGGAATGAATAGATCTTTTTTATTCTACAAACACAGTTCAAATTTAAACAATGCATCTATTTTATTATTACAGAAGAATGCAGAGTCACGCTGAACCATAAGCGTCGAGAGCCATATTGTGCACGGCGGAGGCTCTAAAAGGTTAGAGCGGGAGGCCATGTGGGATATGGTGGGTACAATGAGTACGGTGGAGGATTGTCATTTCAAAAATTAGCGTATTTCGAAAGAAAATTTAAATAATGCTCAGTGTATTGTCAATGAAAGCTGGTGGGAGGATCACGTTATAGGTTATTTCACAAAACTTAGAAGAAAAGACCAAAAATCACAAAGTCCTTGCACATGTCAAAACTCTCAACAAAAAATATCAGCATTTTCTTTTGGTTAATATCGTCTGAGAAACATCTTTAAAGGTATATCTTAGTGTCCCTGCTCTTACCTTTTTGTAATCTAACAGATTATGCTTATATCAGGCACACACAGTATATGGAGTCCTTCTATACACATACAGATTTATTTTATTTAAAAATAAATCTTGTTTTCCACACCCCCAGAGCTGCTTATATAGGCACAGCATACCTACCAATAGAAACACTGCATTTTGGTACAGATTTGAACTCTTTAGTAACCTTCAAGCCAGCAGCAGTACAACACAGATCAGGGCACTACACATACCATGAGTCCTTCCTGCACAAACTGCTATCACAGATTGATACAATGTATTAGCTGCCTGTGATTGGCCAAAAGGAAATATGAATTTTAAGCTAATTTTAGAAAGCATTTGTTAACTCTGAAAATCAACTGCTTGCAAACTCAAGAGATTCAGCAAATTTGGGGTAAGTATAATAATTTGTATTTTGATATTTTGCCATGCAAAAAAGTTTTCATACACTACCGATTCTCCTCTATCAGATGCATTCATAATCCAGGAAACCTAAATATGCCTTTACGATATTATTTTCAGGACAACTTCACCTCCTCACCTAACTTGTTTCATCACATTGCCAGTTTTTTTATTTCTGTTAAATCCCAGTAAAATTATTATTATAGTTGATTATAGTGAACTTACAGACATCCTTATGCCAGGGAAAATACATTCTAAAAGAATGTAAGTAAGGTGCCAGGTGTTACACAAGGCAAGAAGACAAAACTGGTTTGGTGATGAACATCTTCCTGGAACGTCTCTCAACAATGGCCTTCTTTGTTGGGTAGGTACTGCCATCCAATAGCTTTTTTATTCCTGATCCCTTACAGTGCCTTGCAAAAGTATTCACCCCCCTTGGCATTTTTCGTGTTTTGTTGCCTCACAAGCTGGAATTAGCATGGATTGTTTGAGGATTTGCATCATTTAATTTTTTTTTTGTTTTATTGTGAAGCAGACAACAAATAGGAACAAAAAGCAGAAAAAGTCAATGGCAATAACTATTCACCCCCCTTAAGTCAATACTTTGTAGAGCCATCTTTTCCGGCAATCACAGCTCCAAGTCGCTTTGGATAAGTCTCTATGAGCTCGCCACATCTTACCACTGGGATTTTTCCCATTCCTCCTTGCAAAACTGCTCCAGCTCCTTCAAGTTGGATGGTTTGTGCTTGTGAACAGCAATCTTTAAGTCTGACCACAGATTTTGTATTGGATTGAGGTCTGGGCTGTGACTCGGCCATTCCAACACATTTACATGTTTCCCCTTAAACCCCCCAAGTGTTGCTTTAGCCGTGTGTTTGGGGTCATTGTCCTGCTGGAAGGTGAACCTCTGTCCTAGCCTCAAATCACGCACACAGTGGTACAGGTTTTGCTCAAGAATATCCTTGTATTTAGCACCATCCATCTTTCCCTCAACTCTGACCAGTTTCCCAGTGCCGGCTGCTGAAAAACATCCCCCCAGCATGATGCTGCCACCACCATGTTTCACTGTGGGGATGGTGCTCTTTGGGTGATGTGATGTGTTGGGTTTGCCCAAGGCATAGTGTTTTCTTTGATGGCTGAAAAGTTCGATTTTCGTCTCATCAGACCAGAGCACCTTCCTCCATAGATTTTGGGAGTCTCCCACTTGTCTTTTTGCAAACTCAAAATGTGCCATTTAGTTTTTTGATGAAAGTAATGTCTTTCTTCTGCCATAAAGCCCAACTCTATGGAGCGTACGGCTTATTGTCACCCTATGTATAGATACTCCAGTCTCTGCTGTGGAACTCTGCAGCTCCTCCAGGGTTACCTTAGGTCTCTGTGCTGCCTCTCTGATTAATGCCCTCCTTGCCCGGTCCGTGAGTTTTGGTGGGCAGCCATCTCTTGGCAGGTTTGCTGTTACTTCTCAACAACATTGTCCCTTATTTGTTTGGAGAGTTCCTTGGTCTTCATGGCAGTGTTTGGTTAGTGGTGCATCTTGCTTAGGTGTTGAAGCCTCTGGGGTCTTTCAAAAAAGGTGTGTGTATGTAATGGCAGATCATGTGACACTTAGATTGCACACAGATGGACATCATTTCACTAATTATGTGAATTCTGAAGGTAATTGGTTGCACCAGAGCTTTTTATGGGCTTCATAACAAAGGGGGTAAATACATACGCACATGCCAATTTTCTGCTTTCATTTTCTAAAAAAAAGTTTTATGTATATATTTTTCTCATTTCACTTCACCAACTTAGACTATTGTGTTCTGATCCATGACATAAAATTCAGATTAACAAAGCATTGAACTTAAGGCTGTAATGTAACAAAATAGATAAAAAGTCAAGGAGGCTGAATACTTTTGCAAGGCACTGTATATATCCCATTTCCCTCTAAGTTATTAGCTATAATCACAAAAAAATAGACTCCAAATAAAAACAATAAACAAAACACAGCACTTATCCAACCAATCAGGTTAACACTGGTCCTCAAATAATGCGATGATGGGGGTTGAGGATGAGGGGTTCAGGTTGAGGAGGGGGGTTGAGGATGAGGATGGGGGGTTGAGGAGGGAGGATGAGGATGGGGGGTTAAGGATGAGGAGGGGGTTGAGGAGGGGGGTTGAGGATGAGGATGGGGGGCTGAGGAGGGGGTTGTTGAGGATGAGGGTGTTGAGGATGAGGATGGGGGGTTGAGGATGGGGGTGTTGAGGATGAGGATGGAGGGTTGAGGATGGGGGTGTTGAGGATGAGGATGGAGGGTTAAGGATGAGGAGGGGGGCCGAGGAGAGAGGTTGAGGAAGGGGGTTGAGGAGGGGGGTTTAGGATGAGGAGCGGGGATGAGGATGGGGGGGTTGAGGTTGAGGAGGAGGGTTTAGGACGAGGAGTGGGGTTAAGGATGGGGGGTGGAGGTTGAGGAGGAAGGAGGTTGAGGAGGGAGGTTGAGGAGGGGGGGGGGGAGAGACACAGGGAAGGGAGAGGGGGGGAAGAAACACAGGGCAGGGAAATGGGGGAAGAGACACAGGGGAGGGAGAGAAGGGGAAGAGACACAGGGGAGTGAGAGGGGGGAAGAGATACATGGGAGAGAGAGAGAGGATGGAAAGAAAGGGGCACAGAGGGCACACAAGAGGGGGACACAGGGGGCAGCACATTTCCCACCCTCTGCTTATACTTGAGTCACTAAGTTTTCTCAGTATTTTGTGGTAAAATTAGTGCCTCTGCTAATACTCTGGTATATACGGTATTTGAAAATTAAAATATTTATCTATTTTACAGTAATATATATATATTTATTTTATTTATTCATTATTATTTTAACATTAACATCCAAATATTATATTTTATTTTGAGCTTATTTACTTCTTCTAATTTTTAAAAGTCTATATGAAAATGGATTTGTTAAAAAAAATGACATTTAGGAAAACCATATTTTGATTACAAATTTTTACTTAATTGCAAACATTCGTTAACTGAATCTTTAAAAAAGAAATGAAAATGAAGAAAAAGTCATATTTATTTAAAGTAAAATATGAAGTTTATTGACATGCTGTCACAATTATACTTATAGCAGAAAATGTTTAAGATTACAATAAGTATTGCATAAAATATCTCAGCAAACCTTAATATTTTGAATTTGGATATATCAAGATAGATCTTGAGGATGGGGGGAAAATATTGAGTAAAAAACTATAACAGAACAAGAAGGGACGAGGCAAGAGAAGGTAGGACAAGTAAAGTTAACAAAAACTTATATGCCAAATTATCAATAAAAAATTGTGATAAAAAGTCCATGAAATAGATAAAAATGTATACATTTCTAGATTACCAGCACTGTTAATAATTCCAATTTCACACATTTCATTATAAATTAGAAATATTAATTCTGGAAAACAATATCTACAAATGTTGTTTAGTCATTCAGTCCGAATCTCCATGACCATGCACCACAGCAAGCAAGGCACATCTGTTAGGCACTGCCCCTCTGAGCTCCTTAAAACTCATGTTCATTGCTTCAATAACCTCATCTATCCATCTCCATCTCTGCAGTCGCCCTCTTCATGTGCCTTCAATCTTTCCCAGCATCAGAGTCTTCTCTAGGGAATTCTGTTGTCTTATGATATGACAAAAATATTTGAGTTACAGCCTCATGATCAAACTGTCCAGTGAACAGTTTGTCTTCATTTTCTGTAGTATTGATTGATTGGATCTTCTTGCAGTCCTAGGAACTCTAAGCAATTTTCTCCAACACCACAATTCAAAAGGTGTCAATTCTATAGCGCTCAGCCGTCTTTATGGTCCAGCTCTCACATTCGTATGTTGTAGTCCTACTAGATTCATTTTATTTGTAGGTGCTAAATTATTATTTGTTTTTGTTAAAGGACTTTGATTAAGATAAATAATGTCTGGAAACATTAAATATCCCTTAGTGAACTGGCTTCTATTTTGGGTTTTTATAACCTAATTTTATTTATAGCGCACTGGTAAAAACGCACGTCAGGTGCACACATCCACAAGACTCCACACATAAATCAAGATAAGGTTGGAGCCGCACTTCTTTAGATGACCTAAAAAAATATTGTGTCTTGAAACACGTCACTGTGTGTGGGCTGAGGCCAACTCCTTGCCAAGGAAAAGAAATTAAATTCCTAAGACTGGATAAAGGAGCTATTGTTTCAAAGTATCCAAGGTTGTGTTGCTAAAGCCTTATTATATATGGAGTATATATTATCATGGTGATAAGAGGGACACGTGACCACCAATGTTCTAATTCCTAAACTACCATTAATCCCTCTTGTTGTATCCTGGCTGTATTCACTATAATGGTAAATCTTTCTTAAAAGTTGTATTTACAAAAAAATATCTGATCATGCTATATGAATGAGGACTTGATTGTCTATAAAACAAGGTCATTCCCAATATTTATTGGTTTGTAGGACAACAGCCTCAAGTAAATAGATAAACATCACCAACATAATGCATTATTTGTATTTTGAAAATCAGTAAAAATAATACATTTGATGCAAAATAATTGCCTTTTTTTTTTTTTTTTATTAACGTTGTTAAAAAGGACTCTGTCGCCCTAAAATCAAATAGTTATTCTTAAAGAGCATGAAATCTGGATATTTTTTATTACTAAATTAGATCAATCCTGTGAAATTCAATGCTGTTGTATTTATATGCAAATGAGCTGCTTGCACATATTAATTAGCTGCTTTGAGGTGCTAATTAGCATAACAGTCTATTTTAGCTACATCAGAGACAGACAAGTAAAGACCCCAATGTTATCTGGCAGTTAGACCCCTCTCCAACTCTTATCCAAGTACTCTGAGCTGCATTAGCATACTGAAACACAACATCCATTCTAAATATTTCCGAAATGACTTACTGTTGAAAAAATATGCTAGTACATGGGGGGCTTCTGGAATTGTACTGGAGTGGCAGAAACCGAAACTGGAGACAAAGATCCAGAGAGTCTAAAGTGGGGAAGCTGTCAAAGACCACAGAGCAGGAGCCCTGGACTTCAGAGGAGAAAGGCCAGTACTCTAAGTATAAAGGTTATTGAGGTCCCTCCCAGGCTTAGTTGGCAGTTTATTGTTATAGTTAGGAAACTGCTCAGAGAGTTAGGTTGTGCTCTGAAAGAGCTAGGCCTATTTATTTATTGTTCATTATTATTATTATTATTTTCGTAGAAAAAGTGTTAAACGTTTTGGAAAGCATTTAACTGCCTCCAGTGTTCATCCATCAGAAGAGTCAGAAAACAGGGCATTGACCACAAGAAGATGGTTGCTTTGCCACAATGACATATACATTTGTTTCTTTTCATTTTAAATTCCATTGTACATTGATATCTTTGTACTATAATAAATACAATAAAATAAATAAATACAATAAAAAAAATATTTGAAAAATAAAATAAAACTTTAAATAAGAGACACGTCAAAACAGGCGGGACCGAAGAAAAAAATGTTCACAAAAAATAAAAATAAATATTAGCACTTAAGATGATGTTAAAAGATTTAACACTTAATGTCACATATTCTTTGCAGATTCTCTCTGTGGATCCGGTAATTGAGAAGGAGGAAAAAGATTTAAAAACTGCACTTGGAAAAAAGCAAAATGTTTTTAGAAGATAAAATAAATAAATACAGCCATTACATTATTACCATATTAAGTATGTGTGGAATCTACCATTTTGGTTTATGCTGATCAACTTACTGAGAGGTGGGATGAGACTCTGAATGCAGAGAGATCCTCGAATTGCATAAAGGAAATGTGGGTACTAAAACCATCAGGATTAATGGAAACATTGTTAGTTTCTAAGGAAAAAGAATAATTGCATATAAAAGGTTAAACATGTAAATATCTTGTTTATTTATTTTTGCATTCTAAAAACATGTATTTTGTGCATGCAAATTTAAAGCAATATTATTAAAATAACTAGTGAAATGCAATGAGGATTTAACACCCTGACCTATCACGTAGACGGAGAGACATGTTTATTTCCCCAGCTCCCTGCAGAACGGATTAGCTTAAGTGCTGTTCACTCCAATTAAAATTGCATAGGCTTCATCTTAAATTAAATGAGGGTCAAGAGTGAAACAATATAGGGTTCTCTTTCCAAATGAAATATTTATATGCACCAAGGAAGAGAGCAAGCGAGAGAAACACAGGAGTTGGAGAGGAGTCTAAAAACTCTAGACAAACCCAATAAGCTTCCATAGGATCAGACTTGTATTTAAATCAAAAGTTCCTAATAATTTTAGAAACATTTAAGCATAATTAGGCATCCCAGGATGCATCCATGATAGGCTGGTGACAGTGATATCACAAAAACCTATCCTCCATTGTCAAAAACTAATCTTATTGCTGTTGCAAAGGCAGGTTGCAGAACAATTTAGTTTTGGTAGTGGCTGCAGCAGGGAAGTGCTAGTACTCTCCGCCACCAACATTTCTAAAAATTAAGCTCCAGTCGCGGACTCTCTATAAATAAGGCACTGGCTTAAACCGATACTACAGCCAAGTACACACACGTCATTTAAAGCTTCTTTTAATCTGAAAAGTTAGAGAATTGTTAGCAAGAAAAATTAAAATAAAGCCATATTTCCCTACCAGAAAAAAATATGTCGAAAGTAAGGGAGGGAGACTATATCCGTATTGCTAAAAAAGTTACACAAAGGATCAGCTTTTTTTCTTGTGCTGGGCAGCACAAAAATCTGAGGATGACCAGCTGAGTGCTTGATCACCATTATTCACCTGAAAATCCATCTATTCCACAGCCTTGGTACAATAACTAATACTTAGGCCTTTATGTTTTAATTTTTAAAAGCGCTAGTACAAGATAATTGTAAACTCATTTTTATTTATTAGCTATAATAGTTATCCATTTTCAGTGTCACAACCTATTTAATTTCTTTCCTTTCTAATGCGTTATGATCTGCTGCATTGTTTACTTGTCGGGAGCAGCACTCTTGGCTCTAGCACAGTGCAAATAGGGTGCAAGGAGCAACTAAGTGCAGCCCAGAAGTAAATAATGCAGCAGATTACAACACACTAGGGGGTAGACAATGAAACAGACAGAGACACTGAAAATGAATTACTACTAGGAATGAGCGAATTGACAATGATAAAAAAAGTGAGGAAAATGTATCTAAAACATTCTTGGAGGAAGGGATATGGTTTTATTTTTTTTTCTATAACTACATTCAGAGCTTGGGAATTTAAACAGATATTACAAATCTGAGAGGTTGTAATTAGTGAGGCTCTAAAGATTAATATAATTGTTTGAAGTCAGCACAAAGTTACAATGTGTCTGTGTAAATGAGGTGTTTGCTAATTGGATAGATGCCATTTATGTCCATTAACATCAACTGTAAGCAAAATAAGCTATTAAGAAGTGAAAGCATCAGCGGCTACTTGCAGCACCATATGGGCTAATAACCAGTATCACCGAGCAGGATGATTCTTGCAATCAATCAAAGCAAAAGGAGTCAGAATCAGCTGCCATAAAGTGTTTCCTCCTTTTTCAATGGTTGGATACATTGATTTGTAGTTGTTCAGTCGTGTCCGACTTTCCATGACCCTATAAAGTTATCTTGGGAACGATGCTGGAGTGGGTGCCAGTTCTTTCTCCAGCGATCTCTCTGTTACGACCTGCCCATCTAGGGGGGCCTCTACATGGAATAGCTCACAGCTTCATCTAAGCCCCTTCACCATGACAAGGTAACGATCCAGAAGAGGGACATTCTTTACAGTGTCCTAAGATGACCATATACACAGCATACTGCCACAATCTCTGTGGTCAATGTATTTGTACGTTCATTAATATTCCCCTCACTGTGGATAAAATGGTGGTAAAAGGTTAAAGGTCTGCTCCAATTTCTAGAGAGAAAGAGAAATCTATACTTCCTTAAAGGGACTCCCTCAAAAAAGAAGTGGATTTCATTTTAAAGAATATCAAAAACCGGGTAAATATTGTGCAAGTTTTTTTGGACAGCAAATAATTTCTGAAATATTTAGAACCAATTTTGAGTCAAAATATAGTAATGCGCAGCTTGATAAGGGTGGGAGAGGGGTCTATCTGTTGGATAACATGGGGGTGGGGGTCTTTATTTTAGCCACTAGAGACAGACAAGCAGCATTAGGACATCAATGATATGCAGGAGCTGCTTATTTGTATATAAATAAACCTACTACATGGAATTTCCCAGAACTGATTCACTTTAGAAAAAAATGGATAATAGCATATAGCCAGTTTTTCTTGCTCTTTAAGAATAGGGGTTTCTATAACCAGCTCTGATACATGTTTGTTTGGATGGCTTGTACACAATCCACAAGGTTGTAATCTTAAAACATCTGTTGAATAAATTATATATCAAAGCAAACAAGCTCAAAAGAACAACAACCATGTTCCTCATAGCAAGGCGTCATTGACCCTCCTGCAAGCCTCTGCACATTCCCAACTAATTACACTTTTTCCATTTTTCCTCTCTATATTCCTTCCATCACAGGCTAATTTTAACCTATTTGCACACCATAATACTGAAGACATGAAGCGATCCACTTCTCCCTGCCCCAGATTACTCTCAGATGATTAGCTGCACCTGCTTGGGTGTACCCCAGTTTAGAGTATCCTTACCCGATCACCCTTACACTACTACAGCTCTTGTACTTGGGTGTAGGTATATTTGGACTCAAAATGTGCAGATGTGGTTCTGATTAATGGACTGAACTGTATTTGTAAAGATGGATCAGAACAGATGTTAAGCAACACAATGGAAGACTGTTTCAGTACAGAGAGCAGCCAAAACTAACCAACTTCAGTGAAAGAGAAAGTCACCTTGAGACTCCAGGAGAGATGAGAAAAGCAAATGAGAATCTGGGGGCAGAAACCAACAGCTACAGACATGAACTGATCCCGACACAACAGCTAGCAATCTGCACAGGACCTACCAGGAGCCACAACTGCATTTGAGAGTAGAATAGGTAAAGTCAATGTTGGATGAATGTGCCAAGTACTTGAAAATATGTTCACAATCCGGAATCAATTATTTTGCATAATTTTGACAGCTTAGGCTGTTTTAAGCCAGCAGAGAAGCAGCAAAAATATATGAAAGTAACTAGAAGAGTGCGTGATCACCATTATTCACATGGAAATCCATCTTTTTCATAGCCTTGTAACAATAATGAATATTTAGGTCCTTACTAATCTTCTGTACTAAATAAATAACTGTATATCCATTCATAACTTGCTTATGCTGTGAAATTATTCAGGTTAAACAACTTTTAATCTGTTCTGCTCTTGACAACCTGACATTATTGTAGAGGTTTATATTATTTAAGGGATTAAAACACTTTTGCATTTTTACCCGGTAGAAGTGGTATTACTCACAGATTTAAAAGATGGCAGCACACATGAGAAGGAACAAGAAGAATGAAAGAAAAAAAACTGGGTTCCAGAGCCTGAGTCACTGTTATAATACTGGGTAACCAATAGCCCCGTAGACGGTTGTATCCTAAATTGCCTTTGTGGTTGCATCATTTTATTACAGATGTTGGACGACTGTTATAGGGGTCATTGTTGGTGACCAATACCATGGATGGGCTGTTTTATGGTTAACTCTTTCACCCAGAAACTCATATTAGGTAGATACTTGTAGGCTCTTATTAGAACTGGATTAATCATGAATAGACAATATTCTGGGATTGACAAACAAATCAAGGATTAAACCTGGCAAGGAAGCGGTTACAGAAAAGGCCAACCATTGGATTTTCTGGCTTCCTGTCTATACCTCTACGATGGTCTCTTAAAACTCTTGTTTAATTATGCATCAAGCCCCAATATGTGGAAGAAAGTATCCATATGTTGGAAAAACAGACTAAAGACTAAGAAAAGTACAGAGGACAAGGCAGACTGAAAGGTTGACAATTGAGATGGATGAATGTATAATGATTGTTTAGGTTGAGCGAGATGTGTGTGGACATCACATTTCATTGTAGTCTATATAAAGTGGTGAACAGAGTCCAAGTTCAATTCAGAATCATATAGACATTTTATTTACACATAATTGTCTGAAATTGCTAATGTTAACTATAACCAATAAAACACATGCTTAAGATTGAAGTATATCTGTGTATGTTTCTTCAGATGTCCTTCACACCATTTACCATTAAATAAGGCACAGGAGAATTCACAAAAATCATAATTTATTGAATGCTTTGTTACTGCTGCTGGCCGCTCACACACGCAGGTGCGGTCCTGAACCAGGGCAGGTAGAAGAGGTTAAATTGCTATACAATTTTGTAAAAGAGCTATGACATTTTGAAATGTGTATTACAGAAAACTGTTTAGCTCCAACAGAGAAGCATCTGAAAATGTTTTCCAAATTAGATCCACACCTAGAGAAAATAAGGTGCCTGGTGGGTTAGCATTACACGACAGGTAAGCGCATGTCATTTTAGGTAGCGGTAACAAGTTATCTAATTTTCGGCACATATTTCACACTATAATCTTGTATATAGCATATCAGGTAAGGTAGAGGGTGTGCAGCAAGTGCTTTAAGGTTTAGGTAACTAAGCCCATGCTATGGATACAATATACATGGAAAGTTCATTTAAGTCCAGGGTCTAAAGAGGAATCCATTGCATGTTGCTTGTTATTTTAGATTTGTTTAATTTCTATTAATCAGGGACTGTAAAGTTTCCATGCAAGGAGAAAGGGAAGTAAAAGGTTATCGCAAACCAGTGAGGTTATTTTCGAGGTTGTACAATAATTGAACACTTTATAAAGGACATTTTAGCAAAATGCAAAAAGGATAATAAAACATGCCAAAAATCAGAAGTATTGGCTTTGGATCCAATGTTTATAGTAATGGGGTGATAGAGTCCCCTCAAAGAGCGAAATTGTATCATCAGTAATATAGAAATTAGTAAGTATTTTGTTCGTTAGTTATAGATTATCATGGAATTGTGAATCAAATACAGGTCAGACTGCATGTTCATTCATTCCAGAAAATGATAAAACTACAAGAATATGGTTCAAGATTTATAGGGCAAATAAACACATGGAATACAGTAATAGGAAAAAACAATAAGAGAGAGACGGGGACAACAGAATGGGTATGAGAGGAATGGATCGAGACATGTGAGAGGAGATGAGAAGAATGGCGAGAAAGTAGAGGTGCCAAGCAAGAGAAAAACTGGAAGAGAGGAACGGGACAGGGAGACACACGGGCAAGAGAGAGTCACATGAGATGGCAGGAGCAAAAGGAATGGCGAGAGAGCTAAAGAGTACAGTGACATGCAGGAGAAAAATGTCAAGAGAGACAGCAAAGAGAGAAATGGAACGAGGCAGACAAAGTGAAAGAGGAGACACCCAGGCAAGAGAGATAAAGAGTGGAGTTGACATGCAAGAGAAAAATGGCTAGAAAGATGGAGATGCGAAAGAAAGACTACAATATATAAAAAAATACAAATAAAACGATGGTGAAAACAAGTTGAAAATGATCAACCTGGAAAATGGGGAAAAAAAGTAAAAAACAATGTGAGTGTAATAAAGGCCAGAAGATTACCGATCGTAATATCAATAAGTGCAAGCCGTATCTCATGCTGTAAACACTTGCAGAGAGAAAGTGTTACCCATTCTAACAAACATGTTTATAAATAAAGACTTAAGGTAAATGCCCTATTAGCTCTACCTTTAGCGTGATACAAGCCTGTGCCAGTCATTAAAAGGCAATGTGAACAGATGGAAGAATTTAATCTTACATGTGAATATTTTTATAATGCGAAATCATCTTTATTACATGTGTGATATTCTGCTCCTGTTATTCGCTGGTTCTGTATTGTATGGTTAAGGTACACTTGAAATGTCATGTAATGCAAACAAAACCTGTTCTCTGGACCTAGGATGGAGTAATGCTTTATGTCACGTGAAAAGGACACAGTACATATTACAGATTTTGTGCAGGTTGCCGCTGTGTGCATAGATGTGCAAATAAATGGCGTCCAGTCCTTAGTATCTCATGGTACTAGATGCTCGGAAGTAAGACAGGAACTTGAAACACAGACTAACCACAAAGTACCAGATGTTTCTCGCCATCTGAGACCTGGCAATGAAGATGCGCCATATAAGGACCACCAGAACAGTGTTGAAGCCGTAGCGGATATTACGTAACCTGTAGAAAAGGCAACGGATACATGGAATTAGTGATGGCAATAAAATCTTCATTGCGGACACCAAGACATGGAACCTTATTCCTTTGGGTTCTTTAGACATTTTAATCCCAAGGGGAAAAGGTGCGATTTATTGTTGAGGTAAATATAAATATATGTGTATTCAGAGGACGCTTGTAATGTTTGGTTCAATCCGTATAGGCTGAATTAATCTATAATTGCAGAGCATTTCTGCTCAGGTCCAGGTTAAATCAACAGGCCGAATGCCATAAAAGCAAAGAATCAACTTTAAAAATGGGGAAAGAGATTCAAAAGGAAAGGTTTTTACACATTTTCCGTTTGATTTTTAATATTCCCATTTATATAGTAAATATAATAGATGCACGTACTTATTTAAGTGTTTTCTGGCGGCCGGGAGCCCGGACATTTCTTCGTTCAAGACGTATTTTTTGGTTCCCATGCAGTAGTTCTCCATGTACTCTGCCCAGTGCAGCTGTCTGACATCAAAGTTAAAAGCCTGGAAAATAAAGTCACAGCAGATTATGGGTTAAATCCTGAATTAATATACAGTCCTAGATACGGAAATTACTTTTTTGTTAGTTTAGTACTGGTAAACAAGAACTATGAAAATAGGGACAGAAATACTAAGCTGCTTCAGGATAATAATAATAATAATAATAATAATAATAATAATAATATATTTTTTCGTTCTTCTAAAAAGTATGTTTTTCAGTGTAGGACCACTAAAGGCATATAGAAGGTTCCTGGGTGTTACTACGTCTATAATATCCCTGTGTATCCGTTTACGGTTATGTACTTTATTTGATTAAGAAGTGCTTATAAGCTCTGTTTAAAATCAAACAAAAAGTCCCTGTATGGATCAGCCCTCTGCAGCATATGCAGACGTGGACTCTGTAGTACTGAGTCTGAAGATTGTAAGTTTAGATTAAGTTTGAGAGTTTTCAATCTTGCATCGGGGAAAGCATTTTGAACACTGGATTCTAAGCGCAAACACGGAGCCCTCCGTCGTTTGCAACATGCTGATATGGCGATTGTTTTTGCCTTAACTTACCCCTGTATAGCGATATGGAAAATGTTGGCCCGTTACAAATAAACTATGATAGTAATAATAAAAAAAGTGTCTCATACTAACCAATCACTGACCAACATGCTGTGGCTATGATACTACACTGCACATCCAGCCCTACAGAGTCTGTATCTGCATACACTGCAGAGGGCAGACCCATACAGGGACTATTTGTTTGATTTAAGACAAAGCTTATAAGCACTTCTTAATAAAATAAAGTACATAAAAGTAAATAGATACACAGGGATATTATATATCTAGTAACACCCAGGAACCTCCCATGTCCCTTTAAGTCAACATGGTGCTTAAGTTAATAGCAGGCAGACATCTAGAGATGCTGGAATGATCCGTGTCCTCCGTGCTACCCGGTACCTTCTTGTCTTCTGAGCCGAGCTGGTTCAGGAGCATGTTGGTGTTCTCGTTGTTCCACACCCAGGAGTTACTTGTGAAATATTCCAGCAGCATCATGGCTTTGTGAAGGCGAGTAATTGTCTTCATCATCCTTCATATAACATGGAAATAACAGGTTTAATATCAAGCAGATAAGCATGCCAAGGTAGTAAAGCAGGAAAAAAAGAAAAGCTTGGCTAGTACCCAATCCAAGACACTAACTGGCAACTACAGATTTATTTATATGTAAGTAAAACAAATGTTTAACTGATCTGAGGGCTTGTCCTGGCAACCAATGGGCAGTAGTACAGCTGTATGCCTCGTCTGGCAATGAGATCTACAGACATACGGATGTGCTTTGCACTTCCTGTTCGTTTCAATGAAGTTTAAACAGCTTTTATTTAATATTTTTTCATGCAAAGGACAACTTTGGTCATTATTAAATCTGCTCTTTGAAATGCATGGAAAAAAAAAAAAGAAAAAAGTGTTCCATGTTCCTTTAAGAAAAACTCCACCTTAATACATATATATGCACCATTTTCTACAGCCTGCGGTCCCCGCACATGTGGTGCCTTAGGCCAAAAAAAAAAACTACTTTCAAATATATACTCTCTCACAGCTCTGACAATAAAACCTCCCTTTAATTAAGGTGACTTATACCCAACTGTGACAAAGCAAAGTGCATTTTAATTAAAATGTAATGTATTTTGGAAACTGAAAGAGAGCAAGGTGCAGGAGGGTCCTTCATCTTCCTGCTCAGTCCATCGGGAGACGCTATTTGCAAACGCCTCGGACACATCCCCCGCGCCACGTTATGTGGGCGAAAGATTTTACATGTCATTTAAAAGGAATTTATTTAGAGAGAATTTAAAATTCACAAATATTTTGGAAGTTTGAGAAATTGCTACAAAGTATCCTGGGAGTAAACACATTGAAAACAAAAACAAACAAACAGAGGTTGGAACAGATTAGAAAAACTGGGCTAAATTGTAATAAATGGGTAAAACAGTCACTATTCTTAAAGGGATATGGCAGTTTCTTTGAGGTTACCATGTATATAATATCCCTGGGTGTTTGTTTCTTAATGCAATGAAGTGCATAAAAAGTAAATACTTATAAGCTCTGTATTTACTGACTTAAATCAAATAGTCCCTGTATGGGTCTGCCCACTGCAGCATATGCAGATACAGAATCTGTAGTACTGAGTCTGCAGTGTCTCATACCAACCAATCAGTGATCATCTCTCTGTAACATGCTGCTGATAGGCTATGACACTATTGCATATGCAGCCCTACAGAGTAGGTGTCTGCATATGCTTCAGAAGGCAGATCCAACCATTTGTGTGATTGTATGCAGTAAATACAGAAAATGTAAGCACTTCTTAATACGATAAAGTACATAAAACAGGATACAATATACCTAGTAACATCGAGGAACCTTCCACGTCCTGTTAAGGAATGAGGACATGCTTGGGATATGTATAGAGATATAACGGACATCAAACTTGTATATAGATAGAATGGGCAGGCTTGATGGGCCTTGTTGGATCTTGTTCGTTGTATGTGAATATATTTCTTCCAGTCGCAGCGCAGAATAACAGATCCCGTAGTTTTTTGGGTCACACACCGATTGTTGCAGCCACAATATTTTGCATAAATAACCATTGTGTTTGCAAACTATGGAAAGTAACTGCGGCCGATGCAAAACATGGCGCCCACATTGTATGATTATCCCAAGAGCTGATCCAGGATGCGCTCCAGGAATGAGAGGAAAGAATAAGAAGAATCATAATAATAATTTGCCGTGTCCACAGTGGTCACTTACAGGTGGGTGAAGCAGTTTATAAATTCTGAGGCTGCTCGGCCTACGGCTAGAATATGTTTTCACATCAGAGTAGAATGTAAAGCACTTGAGAGAGGCGCCGCGCGCAAGAGAAATGGACAAGGGTGCGCCGCACACAAGAGAAACAGACAAATATGCACATAAACAGGCGCTGTGCAGGTGAATATAAAAAGGATTCCCAGTAGCATTAACTAAAGCGCAGGGGGAGATCACAGGAAGTGAATGGAACAAACCGGGACCCTCAGGAAAGGCACAGACAGTACCGAGAGCAGCACATTGTAACGCCAACAAGAAACTAATATAAATCATTACAAAAAATAAAATAAATCAAGCATGTGCTACTACTAAAAAAGAAGAACATATATTTGAAATAAATGTGGCAAACTAAAGTGTACATAGTGGGGCAGTGTTAATGTGCAGTCTATGGAAGCAGATCTCATTGGACCATCTATTACAGATCTAGGTTGCAGAAGCAGCTAGCGCGCGTGTAACTAGATGGGGTCAGACACATTGACGCCATTGTATTACCTCAAGGTGACCTCATACTGACAGAGCCTCACTGTATTAAGAAGGAGAAACAGTTTATACACATACGGGGCAGTGTGGGGGGTCAGGGGGTGTAATGTGAGGGTCAGAGCCAACTCCTATCAGGAGAGCTGGGGGGGGGGGCTGTCTAAAAGCATGGAAGGAGGAGAGGGGTCAATACAATGTAACAATTCAGACAAAATGCATCAGATAAAAGACAAACACGTGGACATCCTGCAAAACACGGAAACAACAAATACATTTTTATGACAGACTGCTGCAGAGAACTCAATAAAGTACCACTGGGGTCATAAAAATTGCATTTTTATAAATATTATACTTTATAAACAGGAAAAATGTTTTTAGAAGATAAGAATATATATATATATATATATATATATATATATGTGTGTGTGTGTGTGGGGTGTGTGTGTGTGGGGTGTGTGTGTGTGGGGTGTGTGTGTGTGGGGTGTGTGTGTGGGGTGTGTGTGTGTGGGGTGTGTGTGTGTGGGGTGTGTGTGTGTGGGGTGTGTGTGTGTGGGGTGTGTGTGTGTGTGGGGTGTGTGTGTGTGTGGGGTGTGTGTGTGTGTGGGGTGTGTGTGTGTGTGGGGTGTGTGTGTGTGTGGGGTGTGTGTGGGTGGTGGTGGTGTGTGTGGGTGGTGGTGGTGTGTGTGGGTGGTGTGTGGGTGGTGTGTGGGTGGTGTGTGGGTGGTGTGTGGGTGGTGTGTGGGTGGTGTGTGGGTGGTGTGTGGGTGGTGTGTGGGTGGTGTGTGTGGGGTGGTGTGTGTGGGGGGGTGTGTGTGGGGGGGTGTGTGTGGGTGGGTAGTTTTATGTGCAATTCAACTGCTGTGGCATCTACCATTTTTGTTTCTGCTAATCAGCTAAGGAAGTTTACATTGGCAGATAAAATTGCCAGTGCCATCCTTAATAATCTATGGAAAGCTCATTAGTTTACATACCCTAAGAACGTAAGAGACATGATCATTCAGAAAAAGAGATGGAAACCTACAGTAAAAGCTAATTGCATTTAAATGTTAAAGATCTAAAATGTGTTTTTTCCCCCCCTTTAGCTTTAAAAAAAATGTTTTGTTTCAGAAGAATAAAAACGTATATAATATATATATATATATATATATATATATATATATATATATATATATATATATATATATATATATATATATATATATATATATATATATATATATATATATATATAGTCTGACCCCAGTGCTGTTTTAATGAAAAGCAGGTTTCATAGCATTTAAGAGAACATTAAATAAGTTTAATTTAAAGGGACATGGAAGGTTATATATATAGTGGAACTTTCCATATACCTTTATACATTGCACACAACATTATATTTAATGACCACCTTGTTAGTTGGCACCCGCTCCCAGGGCACATTAATGCGGTTTCCTTTTCAGCCATATTATATTTGCAGAACCAATGATGCAGCGTCGCTGCCTCCCTGCAGTCTAAGGAAACCCGACTATATAAGATATGCGGAGGTAACTAATCCCTGGGCACCACCACTGGGGGCTTCAGTCTCCTATTCTGAAATATACAAGTGGCTGAAATGCGTGGCACAGGTGATAATACCTGGGAAAGCGTAACAAAACACATTATCTCGAAGAAAAAAAAAACGCAAATAATAGTCTTTACACCTTTAAGGCTGACACAGGCTTGATGGCAACTATGGCATTAATATTTGAATAAGCTGATCGAATTGCTTAATTAGGAATATGCAAATGATCCAAAGAGTCAGATTACTAACTAGGAAGAAAAAACACAAATATTATATATATATATATATATATATATATATATATATATATATATATATATAGTAAATAAATACATCTGTGTTCACTTTTGAATGTGTAAAACAAGTTCGCAAACCTGCTTTCAGCTCAGAATTCTGAGAAAAAAAGTTATTACACTGCATTCTGGGAAGTTGAGCTGGTACATGCAAATGTGCTCACAAATAAATAGTACATTAGTGTTCGCATTTGAATGTCTAAGAATAAGTAAAAAAAAAAAAAAAAAAAAAAAAAACGCTACAGTGCAATAACTGTATTTCTGGGAATTCTAAGCAGAGAATAAATATTAACCCTGTACTGTTCAAATGAGAGCACAAATGTACTATTTATCTACTGTATTCTGTACACTGGATGGATTCTATGACTCTTCTGCACACCATAAGGTGCGTGTGTGGGGGGGGCTCACAATGAGCGCTGATGGCGGTATTGGTCCGAATATAAGCCGCACCTTTTTTCCAGTTACGGGTGCGGCTTATATTCGCGACCGTCAAAAAATCATTGCCGATTTGCTAACTTTGCTTGTAACGTGTGCGACTTCTATTCGCGAATGCAAAATCACTGCAGATTTGCGCCATTGCGAGTAAAGGGTGCCGATTTTCGTGCTTGAGACTGCGGTATTGAATATCGATTTCCGGTTTTAGTGATTCTAACATCCTGTAAGGCCTGTAACCTGCAAAAGAAGTGACAGTACTAATTAGAAAGCCTGTTTCTTGCAATGGCTGATCACTTGGAGAGTCTTTTTCTCTCCAATTTTACGGGTGCGGCTTATATTTGAGTACTATCTTTTTTTTCTATTTTTTCTCCTTGAACTTTACGGGTGCGGCTTATATTCGGACCAATACGGTATATGGCTTTAACGGACGCCATTTTTCCAAGCCCGTAACTGCGAAACCGTTCAGGATTACCAAAATTACCTTACAACATCACGCGTCACAGGGGAGAGGCAGGGAGCCTGTATGTGAGGTTGCCAGCTAATTTGCTATTCAATTGGTTAGCCACAAAAACGGCTATGTGAGAAAAAAAAAATGGCGGCCGGAGAGCTGTAATTTTTTTTCAAGTCCGTAAATCCGAAGCACATTGTGGGATTGGGAAAATGTATCAATTTCCCAAGCCCGCAAAAAGTTTCAGACCCATAGAGCACAGAGGAGGGAGAGGGCGGAGAAAGAGACACAGGGGTGAGAGAAGGGGGGGAGACACAGGGGTGAGAGAAGGGGGGGAGACACAGGGGTGAGAGAAGGGGGGGAGACACAGGGGTGAGAGAAGGGGGGGAGACACAGGGGTGAGAGAAGGGGGGGAGACACAGGGGTGAGAGAAGGGGGGGGAGACACAGGGGTGAGAGAAGGGGGGGAGACACAGGGGTGAGAGAAGGGGGGGAGACACAGGGGTGAGAGAAGGGGGGGAGACACAGGGGTGAGAGAAGGGGGGGAGACACAGGGGTGAGAGAAGGGGGGGAGACACAGGGGTGAGAGAAGGGGGGGAGACACAGGGGTGAGAGAAGGGGGGGAGACACAGGGGTGAGAGAAGGGGGGGAGACACAGGGGTGAGAGAAGGGGGGGAGACACAGGGGTGAGAGAAGGGGGGGAGACACAGGGGTGAGAGAAGGGGGGGAGACACAGGGGTGAGAGAAGGGGGGGAGACACAGGGGTGAGAGAAGGGGGGGAGACACAGGGGTGAGAGAAGGGGGGGGAGACACAGGGGTGAGAGAAGGGGGGGGGAGACACAGGGGTGAGAGAAGGGGGGGGGGGAGACACAGGGGTGAGAGAAGGGGGGGGGGAGACACAGGGGTGAGAGAAGGGGGGGGGAGACACAGGGGTGAGAGAAGAGGGGTGGGAGACACAGGGGTGAGAGAAGGGGGGGGGAGACACATGGGTGAGAGAAGGGGGGGGGAGACACATGGGTGAGAGAAGGGGGGGGAGACACATGGGTGAGAGAAGGGGGGGGAGACACATGGGTGAGAGAAGGGGGGGGAGACACATGGGTGAGAGAAGGGGGGGGGAGACACATGGGTGAGAGAAGGGGGGAGACACAGGGGTGAGAGAAGGGGGGAGACACAGGGGTGAGAGAAGGGGGGAGACACAGGGGTGAGAGAAGGGGGGAGACACAGGGGTGAGAGAAGGGGGGAGACACAGGGGTGAGAGAAGGGGGGGGAGACACAGGGGTGAGAGAAGGGGGGGAGACACAGGGGTGAGAGAAGGGGGGGAGACACAGGGGTGAGAGAAGGGGGGGAGACACAGGGGTGAGAGAAGGGGGGAGACACAGGGGTGAGAGAAGGGGGGAGACACAGGGGTGAGAGAAGGGGGGAGACACAGGGGTGAGAGAAGGGGGGGGGGAGACACAGGGGTGAGAGAAGGGGGGGGAGACACAGGGGTGAGAGAAGGGGGGGGGGGGGGAGACACAGGGGTGAGAGGGGTGGGAGACACAGGGGTGAGAGAAGGGGGGGGAGACACATGGGTGAGAGAAGGGGGGAGACACAGGGGTGAGAGAAGGGGGGAGACACAGGGGTGAGAGAAGGGGGGGGGGAGACACAGGGGTGAGAGAAGGGGGGGGGAGACACAGGGGTGAGAGAAGGGGGGGGGGGGGAGACACAGGGGTGAGAGGGGTGGGAGACACAGGGGTGAGAGAAGGGGGGGGAGACACATGGGTGAGAGAAGGGGGGGGAGACACAGGGGTGAGAGAAGGGGGGAGACACAGGGGTGAGAGAAGGGGGGAGACACAGGGGTGAGAGAAGGGGGGGGGGAGACACAGGGGTGAGAGAAGGGGGGGGGAGACACAGGGGTGAGAGAAGGGGGGGGGGGGGGGAGACACAGGGGTGAGAGGGGTGGGAGACACAGGGGTGAGAGAAGGGGGGGGAGACACATGGGTGAGAGAAGGGGGGGGAGACACATGGGTGAGAGAAGGGGGGGGAGACACATGGGTGAGAGAAGGGGGGGGAGACACAGGGGTGAGAGAAGGGGGGGGGGAGACACAGACACAGGGGTCAGACTGGGGAGAGACTCGCAAGGCGCTCATCACGAGGCCTGCAAGTTAGGGGGGGGGGGGGGGGAGCCTCGCATTGTGTGGCAAACGGCAATAACATTTGAAGGCTCGCAATGCTGTTTGCCACACAATGCGAGGCAACATAATACCGTTATTAATGGGCAAGTGTAATAAGTAAACACACAATCTCAATAACAACTTTAGTGAGGGACGGCTTGTAGAATAGGAACGATTGTAGACTTTTTTGCAAATGGAAAAAAAACAAAAGACCAACAATTAATGACCTGCATTGCAAATAGCACAGAATTGTAAATAATATGATTAGTGTAGCCATATATTATAATATTGTTGTGGGAATTTGGGGTCTTTGCCATTGAGCCTGGGTCTTCTCGTCCCACCTCCACCATGGAAGCTGCACCTCCTACATTTATTTAATGGACCTTCTTACCAGGGTTTCTGACCTGTCAACCTGAGAATACCATCAAACAACATGGCGGGCACTATATGACTGACAGCCGTCCAGTAATGGTGCAAAAATAGGTTGGAACGGAGATTAACATTGGGGCGCCTGAGAGCCTGTTCTAAAGGATTCATCTTGAAGGACACATTTACATAATATTCTGTAGGGAAATAAGGAGCAGATGCAGTGAAAAAAACTTATATTGCTTGGATTTTATATTCAAGACGCCTTAAACACAAAACAAACTCGTAAAGTTAGAGCAGTGATTGTAATCGATGGTTCACAGGCTGATTGATCAGTGTCGTGGGGGCAACTGCTAACAGTCCAGAATGTCAGTCTCTCTCTGCTACAGATCAATATCTCAGCTGGTCTCAGTCAGAGAGACTCTAATATACAAGAAGAGAGATCATGAGCTCCTGTCCTGTTGGGGTGCCAGTTTCCCACCATTGCTTTACTGGGTCAATACAAAGAACAGTGTGCATCGAAATCTGCATTTGAAAATCTTGAAAATGGCAACAGTGTAAGAAGGTAAAGACTGAGAAGAGGCCGCCAAGAAATCCTAAAAACAAATTGTAATAGCGCGCTCATGAGCATTAAAGGGACATGGAAGGTTCCTTGGTGTTACTATGTATATAATATCCCTGTGTATCTATTTGCTGACATGTACTTTATATTATTAAGCAGTGCTTAAAAGCTCTGGCGTTACTGCCTAAAATCACACAAATAGTCCCTGTATGAGTATGCCCTCTGCAGTGTATACAGACTATGAAGGGCTGGATGTGCAGTGTAGTGTCCTACCCTATCAGAGCCATGTGTTAGCAGAATTTCAAAGAATGTTGTGGAGACATGGTCCCAGATAGGCTAGGAAACTACACTGCACATCCAGCCCTACAGAGGACTATTTATGTATTTACTGCCTAAAATCACACATCTTATAAGCACTTCTTAATAGGATAAAGTACATCAAAGTAAATTATATATATATATATGTATATATGTGTATGTATGTATATATGTGTGTATGTATGTATATATGTGTGTATGTATGTATGTATATGTGTATGTATGTATGTATGTATGTATGTATGTATGTATGTATGTATGTATGTATGTATGTATGTATGTATGTATGTATGTATGTATGTATGTATGTATGTATGTATGTATGTATGTATGTATGTATGTATATATATATATATATATATATATATATATATATATATATATATATATAATCACATGCATATACACACACACAATCCTTCAATGAATAAACACTGTTGCAACATTGTCAGGATGTTCAAAGTGAGACAGACTTCTTTGTCTCATTGTCTCCATGTGGTGACCCAGTGAAGATGCCTCGGGCAGTGGAAGATCTATGGCTCCTACCATCTACACATAACACCTCCTTGCGATTCATCATGCAAGATACCACAAAGGTTAAATACACGTGGTCATGGCCATTGCTTTTGTGACAAGTAAGAGGAACAGAAAAGACAGAGCTTGCCACAGTTACCTTGGGCTTCTTCCAGTAATCCTGAGGTAGATATCATAGAGGAATGCTGGGGCCTTATGGCTTACAGCAATCCAATAGTGATATAATAGGTGATTGGAGGTTAGATTTACATTGGGCCGTCTGAAGGCCTGCTCGAGAGGGTTCCTCTTGAAAGTGGAAATTACATGATATTCTGAGAAAGAAAAGCTTCCATAATTACCATGTAACGAGCTACAACAGATAACTGGCAGTCTGTGTGAGATGATCATTAATGTATCACATGTGCATGCCATGGGTCCTAACTAGTCAGCGGCTAGTATGGCACCTACCTTAATTGGTCTAATTGGTTAAGAGCAAAAAAGGGACATGGCAGAGTTCCTGTGTGTTACTAGGTATGTAATTCCCTTTATATTGATTTAGTTTTATGTACTTTATTCATTAAGAAGTGTTTTTTTTTTTAAATCAAACAAATAGTCCCTGTATGGGTCTGCCCACTGTAGTATACACAGAAACACACACTGTAGGGATAGATGTGCAGTGTAGTGTAGTGTCCTAGCCCATCAGAAACAATGTCTCAGCAGCATGTTGCAGAATGTTACGGAGAGATAGTCACTGATTGATTAGTATGAGCCACTGCACGTCCAATCCTACAGAGTCTGTCTTCATGAGCTGCAGAGGGCAGACCCATACATATTCGTTTTATTTTAGGCAGTAAAAACAGAGCTTATAAGCACTGCTTAATAAACTAAAGTACATAAAAGTAAATAGATAATATATAATAGTATCATAATAATAATAATAATAATAATAATAATAATAATAATAATAATAATATACAGGTATATTACATACCTAGTAAAATCCATGACATTTCCATATCCCTTTAAAAGGCCACAACAGTGGTCCTATCTATGGATAGTAACATTCCCAATAATTTACTATCACTCAGCTCAAGACATTCACCAAGACTTATCTTTGTATCAGCACCCAATGACATCATTTTTGGATTAAATGGCTGCCTTTTGCACATGGCTTGCCATTCACCGACTGACACCTCAGTAAACCATATAATCCAAGGAGCCATTCATCAATCTCAAGGTAATTAGGTGCTGAGAAGACCAGGCTTGTGGCAGGATCTCAAGAAGAGTGATATCCCAAACATAGTAAGTTTAAAGCTTCTTTTCGACTACTAAATTTTATATTTGAAATAATTTGCAACTGCAAAATATTATATATTGTTATTTTATTTTATGATCTTATTATTTGGACCGCTGCTGTGGCCCTTTAACCCCATTTTTATTTTACCTGATCTCTGTTATACTTTAAATCACCGTTTATAGAGCTTCTCTTTTTTGTTCCTCTTTTCAGACACCAACTAAAAAATTCCCATGTCAATTACATTTATATTTCTAATTAATTATTTTAAGAATGGAAATTAGTTTTAGTTATCTAAGTCCCTCTCGACATTAAAGGAAGTTTTGCTTTTCAAGACATACTACCCATGTAGGCAGCGTGCCAAAGAATTCGTATTTACGGTTATCCTATGCGACTCTGATCAAGCCATGCGTGTCCTCCTTTGCTGCTGGGGCACTCTATGTATATTATAAGGGTGTTAGTGCGCCCTGTCCCTTCAGGCTTAGTGAGTGAGCCCAGATTGAGCTTCATGTGCACACCCCTATAATATACATAGAGTGACCCAACAGCAAAGGATGAATGTCGTGCTTGATCAGAGCTGCTAATGGAGTCACATGGAATAAAAATACAATATTTAAAAAATAAAGGTATTCTTTAATGCTCAATTCTTATTCTTTGGCACGCTATCTATATGGGCAAAAAATAATAATAATTTAGTCGTCCTTAGGTTAGTTAATGGTCTATATGCTGCATTTATATTTTAACAAGAATTTAAAGGGACACCGTAGTCTGATTTTTTATTTTATTTTGCTAAAGAACTAGTACTTTTAATAGATCTTATGAAAAATGGTTTACCCATTAGAACAAAAATTAAATTAAATGTACCGCCTATTTATGCGACTGATGCGCTCCTGGTCGTTTCCTGTTAGTCGGTTTATGCTTCTTATAGGTGGCAACCTTTGTTCTTTTAGACCACAGTCAATTGGCCTTTGTTTATCTGCCCTTCAATCAGGAAGGAGGTTGGGACTTGAGACGTAACAGGCAGGAAATTAAATATTTATTTATTTTACAACAATAATTGAACTTATTTATAACAGAACTAGAGTGTCCCTTTACAAAATGATATGCTACCTATGCACTTACATCAGTGGTTCTCCAACAGGCCAGGATTTCTGGATCTCTCTGCATGAACACAAATCCTGGCCTGTTGGAGGCTTTTATTATTACGGTCTAACGCAGATTATTACTAAATTACACTATATACAATTAATTAGATGCATTTATGTATTCTATTGTTTAGTCTGTTTATCTGGTTATTTGCAGCAGGATCTCTTAGTGGACACAGAGGAAGTACAGAGATAAGAGATGTAAAGTAAGTTTAGAATCTGCACCACATCTCTGAAGGAACCATCGTTAGTCCATTAAAATTATTCCGAGCTGCAATAAAGAAATTAATAGATTTATATTCATTTTGTATAGATTAAAAGATAAAATTGTGCAATATTTTTAGTTTTAATAAGTTTTAAATCAAGTTTAATTGTATTACAAATACTTTGCTGTTTCTAAATTTACTCTCTAATTATGTACCTAACTTGGCAAATATTAATATGTTTAAATGGACACGACCACCTCAAATATATTTTTTTGAAAAAATTAACTTGAGAATGGGAAAAAATGTACTTTACTGGGCTGCTACTTGCAAAATAATGCGCTTTCTATTAGTCCTAATGAGAGCACCTGTTTGAGCAGTTACCTTTCCACTGTCCATTGATACATAGTCATTAAAGTTGAAAAAAAAAAAAAAAAAAAAAGATATAAGCCTCCACTATATTCAGGATTTTCTTTCACCTCAGGAAGTAGATAAATGGAAACTAAGTTTGTTTCTTCCACAGCAGCAAATACAAACAAAATATAAATTATTGTTGTTCAGTCGTGTCCGAACGTCAGTGACCATATGGGACAGCATGCCAGGCATATCTGACTAATTTTGGTTGTGATCATTAGCTTTGCTAAGAAAACTATTGGAGTAGTTGCCAATTCTCCAGTGGACTGGGATTTTGTCTGATCTCTCTGCTATGACTTGCGCATCTTGGGTGGTATAGCCCACAGCTTCATTGAGATATACAAGCCCCTTCACCACGACAAGCCAGCGATACAGAGGATGTATTTTTTTTATATAATAAGATTTCTGAATATTTATATGATCTGCAACTGCCCAGATTAATACATTTATTTATTTGAATATGGCCGTGTCCATTTAACGGAGAGATAAATAAATATTTTAAAATGATGAGTGGAGACTAGTAAATGAGTATATGGTCGTTAAGAGTAATTAAAGGAGCTCATACCAACTTCACCCCAGTGGAAGGGATTGGTGCCGCCTGTTGTACAGTTGTACACGATAATATTCCTAGGTCTGGAAGATACAAAGAAATAATATTACCCGGGTATGAGCCAAGTTGTACCAGGTCGTTATGAGATTGTAATTACGAGGCAATGTCACCTGCTGTACCTATTAACTCCAGAATACCAGGCCGCAGCTAATGTGGTGTTGACGACCACGTCCACGGGGATCAGATCGGCCACGGCGTTGTTGGAAGCTCTCATGGTCCTCAGGATTCCCTTCCCTGCCTGGAACACACACACGAGTGTTATTAGTATTATTACTACTACAAGGATCAATACTGGACATAAAGGCTCACTGTGCGAGTAGGTTTGGAGACTTACAGCGATGAACAGCCCGCTGGGACCATTGAAATTATCGATCCAGCCCTGAGCAAGAAAAGTGGAAAATATAAATATTAAAAGAGAAATTCAGGAGTTTTTTTGTTATGTTTTTATCATTGAATCCACATACATAAAAACATTTTTGGATTCACCACCCATATTTCCTCTCACATTCTCCATTCCTTCAGAATGTGTCCATCCTCTGAAGCGTATGCAGATACAGATTCTGTAGGGCTGGATGTGCTGTGTGTCAAACTAACCAATCAGTGACCATGTCTCAGCAACATGCTGATAAGTGTAGTGACCCAGCCTAACACGGTCTGTTTCTGCATATACAGCAAACCCATACAGGGACTGTTTTTTTTTTTATTTTAGAAGGTAAAACAGAACTTATAAGCACTTCTTAATAAAAAGTACATAAAGTAAACTGATACCCAGGGATATTATGTACCTAGTAAGACCCAGGAACCATCCATGTTCCTTTAAGTCAACACGGGGCTTAAGTAAATAGGCAGGAGACACTTTTTTTAAATGAACTGTATTTTAGGAAAAACCTCACCTGCTTGTTATGTATGAATCACACTAACAATATATTAGGAGCTGTATATGGATATAAAAGCATCCTTAGAGAAACTTGTTTTTGTCTGGCTTCAGCACTGCACAGTTGAGGTAGGAGGGGAGGGGAGGGGAGAAGAGGGGAGGGGAGGGGAGGGAGGTTTCATACATTGCCCTCCCCTGCACATGAGGCATTTGTACATTTCTGCAGGAGCAGATCTTGCGGTTATCCTTATAAACACAACATTCAGAGTATAATGGATGCCTCCATGCACAACATAGCCATATTCAGTTTCTAACAAAAAAAAAAAAGTTTTATGACACTTTTCCTCCCAAATTATGCTTTTAGACTCAAATCTTTAGAACATATTTTTAGTTATTATATACAATAATTATAAGTGTACGTTTCTAAGTAATTTGCACTTACAGGGAATGGCTCCTTCCAGCTGGCACCTACAATAGATGGCCTGACAATTGCTATGTTCAGTTTGCTCCCCTCCTGCTGGACAATGTATTCCGCGAGTGCCTTGGTGTAGGTGTAGGTATTCGGCCGGTCCCCTATGAGCTTCGGGGTGATGTCATTCACTAGGCCATCGTCCATCCATCTGTCGGACACAAAAGATGTATTCATAATCCAGGAAACCTCCATATACCTTTAAGTACTCGTTTAGCACTGATGAATAAAGTCCATCCTTTATGAGATTATGGAACCTACTCCATCGATATTTAAGAAGAGACCAGGGGCTGCATTTAACGAGTGCGTGGGATGCAATAGGACCAGAGTGTCGGTACATTACGAAGGCCATTTAGATGACTGGGCCTATATGTTCTTTGTAAGATCATGGCTTAAAACTGATTGCAATCTTATTCTAGTTGGATATCATAGGGATGATGAGAGCCTAGCACCTGAAAGACACCACTACAAATAGACAGTTTATTGAGTAACTTTATTACCAGTTAATCTACTGTATTCAAATCAGTGAAAAATAAAAAATGTAGTGCAATCAGTACCATTATCCTGTTCAACAAGTTCTGCAAGGCAACTGGTCCCCACCGCGAGACCACCGGGCCGGTCCCCACGGCATAAAAAAAGCTTGAATTGGTTCTAATGGATTTCTGGATGAGAACACACTACCAAACCATTCGTTTCCTTACGTAGTTTATAGAAAGACACAACCAGCTGATAAGAAGAAACGTTTACACAACAGTTTTCATTTCTCCACACCCCTTCTGCCTAGGTCCATGAGGACAAGGTCTAGGGTAATACATTTTCAGGGGGTAGCAGGCTGCCTAAAGATGGATGTCTAGCAACTGCTTTCAGGAGGTGTACCACGTATATAAACAAGGGGAAAGGAGGAGCGGTATCTGGGGTAGCTCCTACAACCAGTGACTTTGCCCTATAATTAATATAACAATCCATCATTTTTTTTTAAACATTCATTAAAAGGCAAAATGTAAAGTCAACATGAGGAGAAACCCGTTTTAGTATGCATTAATAGTTAATATAATTCATATCCAATGATGGAACAATTGCAATATTCAATTAAAAAAATTAGAGTATCAGCCACAATTTGGGCTGTTTGGCTCCACCCTTATAAGGTAATCCAGGAGAGGTTTACACTGGGAGTCAGGTCTAAACAGCTTTAAAGATGTTTTGAGACAAACCTAAGAAAAAAAAAAACACTGGAAGTCTCCTGAGAGAAGACCATATGAATATAGTTTCCTCAGGTCTCCTAGAAACAGAATAATATAGACTTCCACAGATTCTGAGTCACGGTGTGCGGTGACAAGCACGCAGAGGAAGTAAAAGTACAGGTAAAACCTGAGCTGGGGGAGGGGGTATTAACCTTGAGGCTAAAATGCAGTAAAACAAGTTTTTAAAACCGTTCTTGTACAAGAAAAGAATTCCTTGCGACGTGGCGGGATCGCAGCACTAGAAAAATTTGCAAGAACAAAAAAATTTCAATAAATAAATACTAAAATTATATATATATATATATATATATATATATATATATATATATATATATATATATATATATATATATATATATATATATATATATATATATATATATATATATATATAATCTCCTTCCCAGAAGGCCTCTCGCTGCAAATATTTACAGTCCAATGAAGTTAATAAAATACAGTAATGTGCTTATCGGCCTTCATTTTCAGTGCATATTTAACCTTTTAAATGTCAAAGTGGCGACCAATACAATGCGGTGCATTTTGAAGAGTTCTCCATGAAGTTGTTTAAGGATCACTATAGTCCCAAATGATTATGTATTTAAGGATACAAAATGTAATGTAGAAAATTAACCCTAAAGCAACACGGAAACACTGCACCTTAACTTAGCAAGCCTCACCCCATCTCATATCACACAGGTTATTATAGGGCTACTTAAGGGTCATACAAAATCATTTTTAACTGTTTATTAACAAAAAAATTGTGATCTGATTGCCACAGTGGTATGGTTTACTTTTTTTTTATTTTTTATTAATCCCAAGGGGTGGAAAGAGAAGTTGCAAAGGGGGCCCCAAATTATTTTGCATTATTTGGCTCTACCACTGAGTGAAGTATATTATAGCTTGTAAATTCCAGAAAGCTTCTGTACCCCTTTAGTTAATAGATTATTGGTCTGTCATTAGGAGCTCTGGTCGTTCCCACTGGTTTAGATACAGAAAGTATTTTTACACTCGCTGTAACAATTATTTAAGGCTTGGCCTTTGTGGCTTCAGTGCCACCCAGCAACAGTCACTATATTAATACCCCGCGGCAATGTGGATGTGATCCAAGAAATGCAAAAATGCAGAGACTGCTATTTCCACGTGAGCAGACAGAGGCTTGAAAAAAAAAAAGAAGAGCGCGAAAAAGGAGGAGAGCGCGCAAGAGCGCGAAAAAGGAGGAGAGCGCGCAAGAGCGCGAAAAAGGAGGAGAGCGCGCAAGAGCGCGAAAAAGGAGGAGAGCGCGCAAGAGCGCGAAAAAGGAGGAGAGCGCGCAAGAGCGCGAAAAAGGAGGAGAGCGCGCAAGAGCGCGAAAAAGGAGGAGAGCGCGCAAGACAGTAAGTATAAGGTTTTTATGAACACCATGCAGGGCAAATAAGAAGCTTAAAAAAGGGGGATACAGAAGGTTCCTGGGTGTTACTAGGTATATAATGTCCCTGTGTATATATTTACTTTATGTACTTTATTTTATTAAGAAGTTCTTATAAGCTCTTGTTTTACTGCCTAAAATTAAACAAATAGTCCCTGTATGGGTCTGCCCACTGCAGCGTATGCAGACACAGACTATGTTGTATCTCACATTAACCAAATCAGTGACCATCTCTCAGCAATTTACTGCTGAAACATGGTCCCTGAAAGGCTAGGACACTACACTGCACTTCCATCCCTACAGAGTCTGAATACGCTGCAGGGCAGACCCATATAGGGACTATTTGTTTGATTTTAGGAAGTAAAAACAGATCTTATAATTACTTCCTTAAAAAAAAAAAAAAAAAAAAAGAGAAGTACATAAAAGTGAAATCAACACAGTACATTATATACCGAGTAACACCCAGGAACTTTTCATGTCCCTTTAAATAAATAAAAGTAGCACTTACTCCAAAGACTCTATGAGTTTCCTGGGGTCCACGGGGGGCGGGTATACGATTTCTTCGATGTTCTTCCTGTTGCAGTTGGCGTACGCGGTTGACACATGTATGAACACTTCCAGTTTTTTGATCCGTTGCGCCAGATAAAGAAGTTGCCGCGTTGCAATAACATTTAGCTGCATGGCATCTCTGCAAAGGGGAAGTAGCAGAGAAAACATGTGAGTTGTGGCAGATCAGCACATCAACACAAAAATGTTTATTGTTTAAGAAATGTAACAGTGAGAAAATGGCTAGTACAATGCACAGACCGTTTTTAAATGGATATGAAGGGGTCCTGGGGATTAATATTAAAATAAAATCCCGAAGTGTTTGCATTTAAACATGATTTTATTAACAAGGACATAAAAAACGCTCTGTTTATACTCCCTGAAACCGTCAAAAAAAAAAAAAAAAAGTCCCTGGCAAGCTCTACCCCAGCCAATGATATTACTTTATTTTTCTCTTGGGCATTAAAAATCACTCCCTTGAACACGACCTCCAGAAAGAGTGTGTGAGTGTGTAATAAATATATATAAACGGGTAAAATCTCCTGGGCGTTGGGGCTCCTGAGTATAATATATCTCTTTGCTAGGTTACTGTATATATTACATCAGATCCTTACATACAATACAAATACGAGATACATTTCTCACCTGAGCGACTCGTTGAAGCGCACTGTGGCTGCGCAGTGGAACACAATATCAATGCAGTTTATCAGCATCTCTTGGTCTTCCTTACTGAGATCCAGCTCCGGCTGGGTTAGCTCACTACTGACTGCGATCACTTTCTCGGCACAGTCCGGCTGCTCATCCCTCAACCGGTCAAACAACTGCAAGAAGCGGAAATTATTAGTATATATTGCATGAAAATTCACTGAGAAAAGACGCTCTTAAAATCGGACTTCAACATGTGCCATATTACCAATTTAAGGGGTTTATATTAATAGCGTATTTTTTTTGTCATTCTTAAAGAACATGAATCGTCTACATTGTACTAGCCACTTTTATACCGAAAACCATGTTTTTAGATATTTAGTATTGTATCGCTACGTTATTAAGCATAGATTCCAATTAGCTGTGCTTGACCTAATTAGTATTTTTTTTTTGCAAAAACAATAGTCCCCAAAGTTATGATGTAGTTAGACCCCTCCCCCCCAGCTTATCAAGTACTCTGCGGTACAAATGTATATAGAGAATGGCACACTGGCATCACAGGACTCCCACAAACAACACTGAATATCTCCGTACAGACACTCTATATCCAACTTGTGATTTTGGTGATGGAGTCCCTTGAATTATAATTACAGGCCGCGTACACATTGGATTATTCTTTTACAAACATTATATACAGTTTAAAACGTGCACGAGTGACTTGAGACGTACTTAGACTGGATTAAATAAAACATTTAATTAAAAACTGTATTAAATAAGGTCACATGATTGGTTGCAACCAATCTGAAAGGTGCTCAATCAGAGAGCAAGTTATCCTTAATAGGTTTGCTCTATATGTCTGGTCACTGAGAGCGGCCTCTTTTAGCCACTTGTGTCCTTCACAGGGAGAAATATCCTGTAATATATCAGTCTGGTCTCACTCCGTAATGAGCCAGCCCTGAAATACCAGGCAATTCCACCCTGATCAGGAGAAACCGCAAACTACAGCCATATGTTCCGGCCTTCATTGGGCCTCATCAGGGAGGTGCAGCTGTACTCCCTAAGGGGTGAGCAAGGGGTCCACATCTTGAGCCCCCTATCATCCTTAGGGAGACTAACCCCCAAGGGCCATTTGCATAAACAAAAGCAGAAAGAGAAGAGCTCAGAGAGCCAACTAATCTTAATAGGTTAGTACTATGGACAGGATAACCCACTCAGAGCGGCCTCCCGTCTCACTTGTGCCCTTCACACAGAAATATCCTGCAGTCTGGTCTCACTTAGACCCAGCCCTGAAATACCAGGCAATTCTACCCTGATCATGGCAAACATTAATCCCTGGACATGCGTTTACTAAAATATATTAAGTATTTCACTAATCCCCTCCCTCCCCTATAAAGTGTAAATAATGTAAGGAAGGAGCCTTTGGAGGAGACCATTTGCCTCCACCCCTGTAGTAGCCAAAAAACACTAACTATTCTATTACGGCAGAATCCAGGGCAGACTGTCACCCATCTTCTGGACAAGTGGGAGAGAATCTTTGCTAGACCCTAAAAAACATAAAAGTTTTTGATTTTAAACAATAAACTCCTGAGTTAGCAAAATTACTGAAGAGGTAGCCGGACATTTCTATGGAGGTCCACTGTAGTCAATGTAAAAGGATATATATATATAGTTTACCAGGATCCTTTTTCCTTTTACATTGACTACAGTGGACCTTTAAGAGAATGTGTATCTACAGAGTGGAAATACTAACTGATTGTTATAGGACTTGGCCCCTCCCAGAGAATTTCCTGGGCCCGGTGTCCATATTGGAGACATGCCATAGAAGGGTGTACAGGACTCCCAAACCAGCACAGCCCCCAATCTAGCCCAAGACCCCCAGACTAGTTAGTGCAGGACTCCCAAACTAGCCCAAGACTTGTTAGCAAAGGACCCCCAAACTTGACACCCTGGTGATGCCATTAGTGTATTTGTCTGGTCCCCAATAAAGCTCCAACCACCGTATATCATTCCTACTAGTGTTGAGTTGCGCCTGCACAGCCCCGGGGGCAGACTCTTTATACTGAGTCACCATGTTTCCTGGATTACACGGAGCCGCCCCAGGAGCTGTGAAATAAACAGAGGAAATTGTCATTTTATTGGATGTTTCACACTAACCCTTTAACTGCTGGTAAAAAAAAAGTTGTTTTGTCCTTTTCAAATATACAGGTTATTAAAGAGACCTAGCGAAGAATGAAATGTGCATATAAATAAATATAATTACTGTATATACACTGGAGTATAAGCTGAAGCACCTATTTTACCACAAAATACTGGGTAAACTTAGTGACTCGAGTATAAGCGGAGGGTGGGAAATGTCTGGGTGCTAGCATTAAGGGCCTCTGTCATCCCAACAGGAATTTGATTTCATTTTAAAGAGCATTAAAAACTGGCTACACATTGTACTAGGAGCTTTGTTTCCCAACCGTAAATCATTTCTGAAATATATAGGTTTGATTTTGCAGCTCTTGTATGTGCTAATGTCCTGCACAGAATACCTGATAAGGTTGGGACGGGGTCTAACTGCCAGATAACATCAAGGTCTTTATTTTAGACACCTACAGATGTAAGCCAGCAGACTGTAATCCTAATTAGCTCCCCAAAGCAGCTAATTAATAGGCTACTCATTTGCATATAAATACAACCACAACATTTCCTAGGATCGATTGACTTTCAGAAGGAAAAAAAAATGGATAACACAACATAAAGCCAGATTCTCATGCTCTTTAAGAGTAACCTAAAAAACAATGATTTGGGGGCAACAGAGTCCCTTTAAAATTTAGATACATTCAGTTTAATGAAGATAGCGAGAAATCCCAGGAGGGAAAGAAAAAACTGCTATAAAAATGACAAACAACAGTAACACATCTAATGGCTTTTATCTAAACTACAGTTTATTTTTATTTCAAAATTTACAAACTAGCAGCAGAAAAAAAAAAATACAAAGAAATGTTTACAGTTATCCGAGGAGTTTATGGGAGTCACAGACTCTGTAACGCCCTCTTCCTCCAGTAGGATTGCAGGGGGTTAACTTTCCTGCTCAGGCAATTAGCTGCACCTGGGAAGCCCTGATTTAAGACTGCTGCTAGAGTATGGGAGGAGCCGTTTAAGGACTGTCTGAACTGGAGCAAGACACACGCACACAGTGAGACATCAGCCTGCAGCTTGTGACTGCTTGCAGCAGAGTGGAGACCTGGAAATCTGAAGAAATTAGTGGCCAGTGATTTACAAACTACTGGACGATTTGTTTTGCAGTAAAAAAAGAAAAAATACAAACAAAGCTTATCAGCACGTCTTAATAAAAGTATGTCAGTAAATAGATATATTATATATATTAACACTCACCAACCTTCCCTGTCACTTCAAGAGAAATAAAAAATAAGAATAAGGGAAAGTTGAATACTTGGAGACCGATTGGGGGGAGGGAAGGGCTGGGAGTCGGTGATAAAGTTACAAGGTTGGAGATGCCAGAAAGTTTTAATAAGTCAGATACTGATAGCCCAGACCTGAATAGCCTTCACTGTGCTCAGTCATTCAGTGTCATTGACTGAAGGTGGGGGTGGGGGGTGGGAATCAACTTGGGAGCCCACAAAAGGACCAGAAACTTGGTGAGTGATCCACCAATATCACATATATAGTTGTGAGCATGCGAGTTGCTGCTAACGCTTGCAGGCTCGCATAGTGAGCCGCGGGTCTCGCGAAGCGAGGGCAGTGGGAGAGGGCCTCAGTTGCTGGCATGGAGCGCGCCAGCAACTGCGACCCTCGCAAACTTAACGTTGCAACGCAAACACACCAATTACGAGACTCGCTAAATTTTACGAGCAACACAAACATACAACACATTAACACACATTACGGCTTCGCAACACTCGGATGCAACCCGTGAACATTACAAAATTAAAAACACAATACATACACACAGCACATACATAAAAAGCTTACCTACAGTAAGAGAGGGCACCCAGGACCTCAAAAATGCAACTTACACCTTCATTTCACTCAAAATAAAAGAGTTTAGACACTAAAAAAATTTGCTAAGCGACACAAAAAATGGCCGCCGAACAAAACTAAAACGAGGCTACACACGCAAACACCATACAAGACACGTTACCAGACATTACGGCCTTGCAAACATCGGACGCAACACGCCGACATACAAAAACACCACACGAAACTCGAAAAACACTGCGAGGCACCTACGGATAATCCGCAAAGACGCAAACCACAGATAACCCGCCATTTTACGCCAATGCAGAATTACACCACTACACTAACGGTTTGGTCTCGCGCACGCACACTATTACACTGCACACATTCACCACGCTCACACAGCAGCTCCACACCACTAATGCTGCAGCAACATCAAAACAGATTGTCAGCTCTTCAACACAATGCTTCAAAATAGGTAAAGTATATTCATTTATTAATGTATTATATATTTATTATTATACACCAAACAGCATTAGCTACCTTACAATAACATTGCCGTCATTTTTTGACGGGCAATTCGCTAGTACATAATAAAATGCAGAGAAGGAACAAAGAGGCGAAAACCAGGGGGAAAAAAAACAATACAAACCGCTGCTCAGACACAACAAAAGAACATATAGATTCCATGTCCCTTAAAGCCATATGTCTGTGTGTCATATCCTGTGTGAGTCTGTATGATTGGGGGTCTCATATTAAATCATTTTATTGAGGAATTCTGTATATTTGTCATATTTCTTATGTGAGCTCCACCCCCTAAGGCACTATGTAGGCAGAGCATCCTAGCAAATCAGCTGTTAGTATCATGGCTGCAGCTTTTTCTCAGCAAACAGATACATTGTTTTATCTGCCTCTGGTTGGCCACAACAAATTATTAATTTTATGCTAATTTAGCCTGGATTTTCAAGGGTGTTACTTCTCAAAATCAACTGAAAAAAATCTGGCAACTTTAGGGTAAGTTTATTCATGCTTATTTTGGATTTTCTTCCATGCAAATCATGTTTTCCTATACTACAGATTCTCCTCTATCAGATGCATTCAGAGTCCAGGAAATTTCCAGATACCTTTAAAGTCAGAACATAGACATAAAAGGTCTTGAGACGTGCAATGGTTTATAGACAATGATTAAGAGGATGCGCAAACTGCATTGAGTTAATGATGTGGTTTCTCTGTAATAGACTCTCTGTGCCAATTAATAATGCAATGTGTTTGTTTCGATGGTGGCAAAAACAATGTACAGCAGTGTTATCATGCAGTCATATCCCTCCCACACCTGTCAAGCACGCTCAGCTGTTACTTATATGAAGCTGCACATTTGAGGAGACACAAACAATGCTGAATATCTCAAGAATTGTTTGCTTTAGCAAAAAAAACTGCTAGTAGAGCATATAGACAGTTATTAATTCTCTTTAAGATGAAACCAAAATATCTCAAAAAAACTTGTAGCATGGCCACTTAAACACATCACATGAGGATGAACAAGACCAAGTATCTTTAAAGGGATACGGAAGGTACTTGGGTGGTATTCGGTATAGAATATCACTGCATCTATTTACTTTATGTATTTTATTACGAAGTGCTAATAAGTTATGTTGGTATTGCCTAGAATCAAACAAATAGTCCGTTTATGGGTCTGCCCTCTGCAGCTCATGAAGACACAGACTCTATAGGGCTAGATGTGCTGTTTCTCCTATAAACCAGTGACAATCTTTCTGCAACATGC
>CM050175.1:71468298-71508298 GCA_027410445.1 Discoglossus pictus | reverse complement strand
TAAAGCATTTTAAACGATTAGGTTTTGTATTTTATAAATCATTCCTAGTCTGATAAGGAGAGCAGATTATAACATTTCATGCCCGTTTACTGTACTTAAAGCAGGAGCTGACCAATGTGTAACAGTGGGCAGATTAGTCAGTAATGTATAGGCAAACATAAGCAAAAGCATTAACCATGAGTAAAGTTTTAGGAGCCAGCGGTTCTTAGGCTCCTGTGTTTGTTGGACACTGGCTCAAACACTGAGCTATATATATTGTGCTTGTAAAGGAACACTGCAGTACAATCTTTAGGATTACACTTTTAACTAAATTTGATAATGTGAAAAGTGTTTTTAGTGAAGTTTAAAATAAAGAAACACAGCCTTTAGTTTGTAACCATCGTATTCATGTTCATGGCAGCAGCCATATTGCAGTTATTCTCAACAGGAAAAGAATGGGAGAAAAGTATCTATTCAGTTTGGTTGAAAGATTGACACTTTAACCAGACAACAGAAGACTAAGCACAAGTAGGATAACCGTCCCCTCAAGCTACAGGCACACTTGCAGTCCAAGAGGACATTTTCTTTATAATGCTTGTATGCTCTTGGCTTACTTTTTGTGTTACTTGTGTCGCACACAGTGGCACTTTTACAATCCTATCTATTCTGTAATGCTCGGAGACTTTATGAGTCTAGATATGAATCACTTACCTGTGCGCAGCAGGACAACTCTGAAATCCTGGCCCTAAACTAATCCTGGGTTAGAACAATGCATTATAATAAAGCCTGGTATGTCATGGATTCTTTGTGCAGTTTTTATCTAGGGCAGGAACTGTAAGATGTGTCAATCCTTCAAGACAGAGGAAAGAGGAAGGGGAAGGAGCAGATCTGTACAATACAGGAAATGAAGCTTCACTTACAGAACTTGAAAAGGAAGTGTAAAACTTTCAGACCTTTTATTGCCACACCGAAAAAAACACTGAGCATGAATGGAACGGTCACAGCCGCAGGCTAATCTGTTCTTGAACTGGCTCTTTAAATTCAGACCCAATCAGTTCACAGAGCTTGTGTCAGTGACTAAAATGGATTTGAAAATGGCAGCTTATACACACACACACACATACCACAAAAACGTAGGAGTAACTGACACCCTAGATAAGTGCAATAATGTTTACATACATCGTTAAAGGGATACAGAGGGCTCCCTGTTTTTAATATTAACTAAACTGCCTTTTATCATCAAGTGCTTAAAAGCTCTGCTTTTACTCACTGAAACCTTCCCAAAAAAAGGTGTCACAACCAAGGTCTGCCCCCAGCAGCTCATGCACACAGTGTTTCTATTGGTACTCAATGTACTAACCAATCAACATTTTTCTTCCCCTTACATGCATCTATTTAGACCAAGGGGTCCACAAACAGGGCTGGGACTTTATTTCTGTGCATAGATCAAATCGGGATGAAGCGACCAAACTTGCCCACCCCAGATTTAGATCAATATGAGAGACATGTTTTATACTGGGAAGAGTAAAAAAGGTCATATATACATAATAAAGCCATATATACAGCTGCAGAAATATACAGGTTCCTCTTTTATACATTGTGTTACTATGTATAACATGAGGTTTGGTGTATCCCTTTAAGGCCTTCGTGGATAATGCTCAAAATCACACTGAACTTAGGCAAATGGATCTTGCGCACTAATGCCACAGAATTACAGGCCATTAAACCATAAGCGGAGGTTGTAAGGATGATGCTTCTACTGCACATTAAAGAGCTGGGGGTTGGCAGCACTGGTTAGATCTAGCAATGTGCAAACCGTGCACAATACAGAAACGGGATGTGATTCTGCATCGCCCAACGAAGCAATGAAAAATATGTGCAAAAGTGTGTCTTCAAATCTTACATATGGATACATATTTCATGAGTTTTCAATCTTGTAAGGTGCTTTGGGAAAGCGCTTTGTGTGCTAGATTCTAAGCTCAGGGCCCTCTATTAGTTTGTGCCATGTTAACACGGTTTTTGCCTTGTACTTAACCCATGTGTGGCACTGCGGAATATGTTGGCGCCTTTAAATAAAAGGATAAATCACATATAATAGTTTCCATAGTGTGTATTGCTCCAGGCCGGGCACATGCGCACCACAAACTATTAAGGCAATGCGCATAATAATAATAATAATAATAATATTATTAATAGCTGGGTCTACTAATGCACACAGACTCTGTAGTGCTTGCTGTGTCTCATACTAACCAATCAGTAATCATCTCAGCAACATGCTGCCAAAGACTGTGTCTTGGATTGGCCAGCACACTACTGTACATCCAGCCCTACAGAGCCGATGCCTGCATACGCTGCATTGGGCAGACCCATACAAGGACTTTTTGTTAGAGATTATACATACAAGTAAATGGATACCCAGGGGTATTATATACCTAGTAACACCCAGGACTCTTCCATGTCCATTTAATCTCTGCAGAATACCCAGACACAGCTATGAAACAATATGGTTTGTACACCCCACAATACATCCGAGCACAATCTCTGCACTCACCCAGATCAATTAGCAAGATATATTAAAGGGACCCTGTACTTGTGGATACTGCAGGCAATATTCAGTAGCAAACACTTTCTAGGATATTAACACCATAATATTTATCAGATTTGTACCCAATTGTTATTGCAAAACATCCACTGTCTCATAAGACTCCTTAGATATTATTGTTTCAACACTTCAGTACCATTACAGTCATTATTATTATTAGTATCAAATGCACATTCATTAGTCTGATTGTTTGGTTTGAATGAATATGGGAACAAATTGTGTGTGTGTGTGTGTGTGTGTGTGTGTGTGTGTGTGTGTGTGTGTGTGTGTGTGTGTGTGTGTGTGTGTGTGTGTGTGTGTGTGTGTGTGTGTGTGTGTGTGTGTGTGTGTGTGTGTGTGTGTGTGTGTGTGTGTGTGTAATCAATGTCTTATCTTTTCAATAAGTACATAAAAGGAAGATAAGATGCTCAGTCTTATCAGAGTAAACGCCAATCTATTGACTACTACCCAGGAAGTCGGGGCCCTCGGGTGAAAACTGTGCTATAAAATACAGATAAGGGAGCACTAAAGCACTTCAACCGATAAGGTGGGTTGGAAAAGATGCACTTGTTTAGGGCCTTTTTTGGGGGGGACACATACACACACTCTTTAAAAGAATGGGTTAGAGATTGGGATAAAAAACAACCAAAAAAAAAAACCTTTACTTAGAAGTCTGTGTTCATGGAATGAAGACAATGCGTTACAGAGCTCAAGTCAAATATATCTATATGGTCATGTCATTTGTACACGGTCTCTAAAGCAGTCCGTGGTGTACAAATAGAAATACATACATCCATTTAGCAATTATATGTAGAAACAAACATAGGTTTACACCTACTCAATATCCCTTAAAGGGCACCATAATCGTAAAACAACTAAGGGCCCTTTAAAAAACAAGTTGCATCAAGTATAATTAAATTAGTCCAATTATAAATCTTAATCTCTGCCATGTTGAGCGCTCTACACTCCTCGCTCTCCCTGAGAGTGGGCCACTGTGTGAAATCGGTCAAACTGTGAATCTCCATATTACATCTTCTAATGGACAAAACACAGTAAAGACTTCATACTGGTCCACGGTGTCATATTTTTCTGACAGCAATGTTAGATGCTACATCACCTTACCTGGAGGACCAATAGAAAGTTGCAGGGCCATGCTGTTTTTTGCATTGAGAGATGCAATATGGAGATTCACAACATACGGTCTACGCATCTCAGAGGATTGGGAGAGACCCACTTTAAACCCCCTACAGGCTCAGAGAGAAAAAAAACAAAAACAAAAAACACATCAATTTATAGTCTTTAAAACTAGGTGAATATGGCTCTCATTTTGCTAGATACAAACTCCTAATATTAACAGGCTACTACTAAAAGTAAATAGATTCACAAAGATACACACGGGAACCTGCCATGTCCCCATGTGTATCAATACAATTTTAAAAGGATTACAAAATAAAGTATCCCATTAAAACGTTAATTACGGAGTTCAACTTTGTTCTGTATGAACTGGTAAAATGCCCGGACCTGGATTGACCCCGGAGACCTGGAGTGACCGGCGAACAGTACAGTGGTGCTACGCCAGCTTATCTACGCAAGAATATAATGTGTTACATTTGGTTGTATCCAACGCACAGTGACCTCATGGACCGTAACGCACCATGTTGATACACTTGGTATTCATGCAAAAGATAGTGGAGTGGGGCGCCAGTTCCTTCGCCAGTGGGCCACAGTATACGGCTCCTGGTATTCCTAGGTGGTCTCACACAAAGGGTCCCAAAGTATTTCAACTTGACAATAAACATCACAAGGTAAAAAGTAAATATGTACTTTTTTGTTAGCTCAATAAACACAAATACATTAAAAAAAAGTAACATGGATTTTTATTCCATGCTCCAGGCAGCCAGTTGGCAGCTGCCCCACTTGCCCTGGCACTATAATCACTTTATATATTTGTACAGGTAATTTAGAGAAGAAAGAAATGCAAACCATCATTGGGGCACAAACAGTAAGGTCGGCGCAAAGTAAACTCTGGGCACAAATAGAAAAATCAGTACATGAATTTGTTGTTTATTTGTTCAGTCATGTCTGACTCTCTGAGACCCAATGCACCTCAGCAGAGAACACATTTCTATCTTCACAGCAAGAATATGGAAACTAAAACTAATAGAAAGCCCAACTGCTTACAACCACACTCACGCTTCAAACCGTAAATAGCTTAAGAAAAAATGGATTTGTCCAACAATAAATGATTCCTAACAAAAATGACATATTTAAAGTCTGTCTTTTTTATATTTATTTTTTGACTATTGGTAAGTTTAGTTCTTCTCAAACAAAAACTGTCAACAGGGATCCTTATTTTTGCGTTGTTCAGTCATGTCTGACTATCTGTGACCTTATGGTATTCATGGCAGAGATACTGGAGGGAGTTACCAGTGGGCCACAGTATACAGCTCCTGGTATTCCTAGATGGTCTCCCATCCAAGTACTGACCAGGCCTATCCTTGCATGACTTCAGGGTGGTGTAACCTCTTGGTTCTCTGACCGGAATCAAACCCAGGTCGCAGCGGTGAAAGCACCAGACCCTATCCACTGCACCACCAGGTAACCCCAGGGACCCTTTAGCATTGTAAAAATTACTTTCAAAAAGGGACATGGAAGGAGACGATTTCTTTATTGCATCAGAAAGATGGTATTTCATAAAGTGTCAGTCAGTGTGTTTTCTTTTCTGAAAAAAGTCTCAGAGCACAAACCTTAATTCAGAAGTTGCTCGAGGGCTTGCCCTCTGCCAGCCAATGAGATCTCCAGACCATATAGTACACTCTGCATTTCGTTTGATTTCAATGACATTTAAACATGTTCAATAAAAAAAAAAAAAAAAAGGGTACACAAAAATAAAAATAGAAATGCTTACAGGCATGCTCTTTGAAAATGTTGTGTTCCATGAAACTAATTAAAAAGGTATATGTTAGTTTGTGGGATGTCCAATTGGACAGTACCTTGGCACTTGTCTACCTCAAAATGCATTGAATACCAAACTTGACGCATTTTGACAAGGAAAATAAAATTCCTCGGCACTCGTCGTCACGCTTGCTAAAAACCTGTAGGAGTCCATTTACATTACTCCTTATGGGAACTTTGGTATTCCTCGTACCAAGACACCACTTTATTTCCAATTCAAATGTACATTTGGAATTTGTGTGAGCTCCATCCCTGAGGAACCTACGTAGGCAGAACATCCTAGCCAATGAGCTGTGCGGAGATGTATCCCAGCAAATCAGTTGTCTGTATCACAGCTGCCTCAGCCAGTGAGAGGGAAACGGATACATTGTTATACCTGCCTCTAATTATGAATTTTATTCAAATTTAGCTCGGAGTATCAGGGACGTGCCTTCTCAATATAAAATGAAAACATTTTGCAAACAGAGTGAGTTTATTAATGTTTATTTTGGGATTCTCATACACTACGGCTTCTCCACCATCAGATGCGTCATAATACAGGAAACTTCCAGGTACCTTTAAGTGTTTAATACCATGTGGCTTGTAAAGTAAGCGAATACACCGACAGAGCTCTCCTGGCGGATCCCCAGAGATGGTTTGTCTGTACGTATAGTTTACATCCACCTGTCAGTGATGCGGCCAAACCACAGCTTAGGAAGGAAAACAATTAGATGAGTCTTTACACAGCGCGGATCATAAGACCAATGTTTGCATTTTCTTTAATCATTATAACGGATGTTGGCTTCTGGAAACCTTCCCGGATTTATAGAAAGCACCGGATCGGATAGCAAGTGTCTAAATATCTGACCTGCGGCGTGCGGGCAGGTGATGTGAAACAGAGGGGCTGTGTATCTGTAATATTAGCAAGTGCAGCTGCATGGTTTTACTATCCACATATCTATAATTATATTATAACTACATAGTTGGAGTAAAACAAACGGAATATAAAAAAAAAAAAAAAGAAGAAGGCACCCGACCTTTGCGTTCACGAGAATTGTGCAACGACAACAGCGCACCAACATCAACATGCTGTTAAAAAATCTGTGACAAATGTGCGCCGTTAAGAGCGCAAGGTTATAATATTTCTATACCCTAAGGCCCTGAACCCCTCTAACCCTAACCCTTAGACCCCCTCTAAGCCTAACCCTAACCCTTAGACCCGAAACGCTAAATCAACTAAGCCTAACTCCCCTAAGCCCACCTTACCTGCATTCCGGCAAACTATTGTCGGCGCGCGCAGTTGTCCCACCTGCCACCATAAAAAAAAAAAAAAAAAAAAAAAAAAAAAAAGAGTGTATGGAAGATTCATGGATCCTGAATGCATCTGACGGAGGGCAATGAATATTGCATGGAAAATCCCCCCAAAAATATTAATACATTTATTTTTTGAAAAATTTCAGTTTTAAGGCAGTTGATTTTGAGAAGGTAAATTGGCATAACATTCATTATTAGCAATAAAATAATAATAAATAGTAATAATAATCACATATAATAGATGTCAAACTATTAATCGTCGTCACGAAGCGAGGGACGCAGTTCGGACCGCATTCGGGCTCCAACGAACCAAAGGCTCATTGCAGGCCGCAAATGCAGACCCACGGGAAGCGAGGGGCCACATTTGCGGAGGTGGAGGCATTACGGTGCCTCACAAACACCCACAGAAGCGGGACTTTGAAAAAATACATCTAACACACAATTAATAAATACGGACTTACACAAAAAAATACAAGCCGCGGTACTTCAAAAAAAAACAAACACATTACGAACTCGCAAAAATACAACCTTAACGTCCGAACCGCGCGCACCTGAAAACATAAAATAAAAAAAAAAACAACAATGAATAAATACACACAAAAATGTCATAAAAAGCTTACCCACAGCAAGGGGGGCACCCAGGACCTCTGCAAGTGAAGGTACACCTCCATTTAAGTACAAATTCCAGGAGTTTAGACACCCGAAAATCCCCTAAGCGAGAGAAAAAATGGCCGCCGAAGGCCCTAAAGCCGCAAAACATCGCCAAGCACATACGGCTTTTCCAAAAAGCTGTACGAGGTACAAGATACACCAAGGACGCTAAATTATCCACAGCCGCGTACCACATACACATTCACCGGCATTTTACACCACTAACTTACACAATGCGGAAGTACCCAGCTACACTAACTGCTTCCCCTCGCGCACGCAGCCTATTTACACTACACACTGCACACATTGCTGACACTTACACCTCAGCTCAACAACACTGCAAATCTACATTGTATGCTGCAGGAACATCAAAACAGATTGTCAGCTCTTCAGCACAATGCTTCCTGCATGTATTACTTACAAATAGGTAAAGTATATTAATTTATTAGTTCATTAATTATTTAATTAGCATAGCAAAAATACATATTACAAAAAAAAAAACACTATCGCAATAAACACAAAAGCCATTCACTGCGCTCCTGCTCATAGCACACAAAGTACACCAGGGAACAGCCTTGCAATAAGCGCAAAAAGGAGATCAGCGCCAACCTTACAATGACAGCACCACCAAAAGGCTCGCAAGGAGCGCCGAAGGATCTCAGACCACCCAAAAAATAAATGTCTGTGGCAAACAGCATTACAGCCTTTCAATTTTTTTGCCCCGTCATTTTTGACGGACAAGTCGCTAGTAATAATAATAAAAAAACAAAAAGAATAAAATGTAAAAAAAAATTTTTTTTTATATTACTAGTACAATAAATAATATATTAGCATATTTTATTATATTTATTTTATTACTATATTATATTTTATTATTACATTTACTATTATAGTTACAATATTTGTATTATATTTTCTATCCCTATTATTATTAGTTGTTGTCAAGACCTTCAGTCGTGTCCGATCCTTGGTGACTATGGACTGCAGGACCTAGGCATATCTGTCCGTGTCTCTGGTTGTGCTTATCGATATAGTTTTCTTGGCAACGATACTGGAGTGGGTTGCCAGTTCCTTCTCCAGTGGACCGCAATTTGTCTGACCTCTCTGCTATGAGCTGCCCATCTTGGGTGACCCTACATGGTATAGCTCACAGCTTCATTGAGGTACACAGGCTCCTTCAACATGACATGGTAGCGATCCCAAAGGGGGTTATTATTATTGCCACATAAGGGATGTGGAAAGATGTTTTCCCTTGCTGCATCTGAACAAAGATATTTATTAATGAGTCAGTGTGTTTTCTTTTTTCAAAGGAAGGTCTCTGAGCGCAGTAAACAGATTATCTGTGGGGTTTGTTCCTATTGGTCATATAAATGTATGTCATGCTTGCCTGCCAGTGAGACCTAAAGATTGCAGAAATACTACATTTGTGTGAGCTCCATCCCCGAGGAACCTAGGTAGAGAGTCCTAGCTAATGAGCTGTGCAGAGTTGTGTTCTAGCCAATCAGCTCTCAGTATCACGACTGCCTCCTTTCTCCGACAGTGTGTGGGCAACGGATACATTGTTGTACCTGCCCCTGATTGGCCACAACCAATTATTCATTTTATACTAATTTAGATTGGCTTTTCTGGGGCGTTTCTTCTCAAAATCAACTGAAGAGATTTTGCAACCTTTAGGGTAAGTTCATTAAAAAACAAACACATTGTAAGATTTTGCTGCGTGTTTTGTGCATGACTGCGAGTGCAGAGCTTCCAAGGAGCGAATCTGCTGTGTAATCGAGAAAAATAAAATAAAAATCGCCAATTACCAGTCAATAAGCAATTAGAACAAAGCGCCCAGTGTTGCTGAAATGTCAGCTGTTGGTGGCAGTGGCTCGGAGTTGCACAGCTAGCCGGCCCTCTCACAGATCAGTCACGCAGAGCACAGAGGGGCAGGACGCGCCGCAGGTGTCTGGCGTCACTAGAGAGTGTCTTGACAGCGACTGACAAAAGGTTGGAAGAACTCACATTACAGGTTTAGATCTGGTTTGTAATTCCTGGGCAGCAAACAGTTTTAAAGGGACAGTCAACCCAAAAAGGAAACGGATTACATTTGAAACATTAAAATAAATATATAAATAATAGTAAGGTTCAATATATATTTTATAACATAGTAGCTTTGGAGTAATTTGTATCATTTATCTAATTATGGGTCATAATGTATGGATCAGAAAGGCTGACTAACAGGTACAAATGGCAAACTTTATTTATTAGGTTATTTAAAACTGAAGGTGGCAACACCATCTGCAACTTTCTTTGCAGTGAGTAATATAAACGTGTCGGCAATGCAGCTAGTAGCATGAGGGGGAGGGTCACAGATAATCCCAAGGCTTCACATGCTGCATGTACAGGAGTTTTCAAAGGGAGCAGCAAATATTTGCAATTCCATTTTGTGAATGTACAATCTGCAATAGAGCAATAAAGGCGGCTAATAGGTGATCCGCTTACAGCGTGGGGCTCCGAATCTGCAGAAACAAATACTATACATGACATTTGTAAGGCATATTTTTTGCAAATGCTTCACCCTGGATAGATTTTAGTTTATGCCGATCTTGTGAACATTCCTGCTGTGGAAAAATTTGGAATTCATTCTTATGTATATATATATATATATATTTCCCCATGCACGCTCCTGGATTTCCCCTGCTGCAGTGATGGGCCCTCACCTTGGGCTATGCGGTGAATATCAGGCAGTGATAAAAGGAAAAGCAAAAACAGGGCAAAGTCAGCAAGAATGTAATTAATGTCAGATCTCCAGTGCAGAGGAAAGAATGACAATGCAGCACATTCACACCGCCGCGCAGGTATAACACTACTACTAATAGGAGAAGGGTTACCGGATCCTAAACTTATTCTTACAGGCACCACCTAGAAGTTGATCAGATTCCTGGATGTCATTTTTTAGAGAGTGATAAAACCATATCAGGAAAGAGAATGCTTCCAAATGTAAATGGTATTAGCCTGGTAACTAAGAGACAATTAGCTCAGACTAGCGATACCCTCATCATGTACCACATTTATGGCACATACATGTCCTTATTAATTAATACCAGATAGATATGGATAAATAAAAAAAACTTAACTTTATTAATTCATAAAAAAGCCATGGAGGGAAACGCAAGCCAGGCCGCTGTGATGTACCCACGCCAACATTGTGGTGATGCCAGGCGCTGCTGCTGTGCACGAAAAGAGGGCACTGCAGCTCTTTGTAGAGTATTATGAGATTTTAAGTCAGTTAGGGCCTCATTCAACTGTGATTTTCCCCAATTCGATAGGGCTCTATGTAAGCACAGAGCATATGTTTTTTACAGAAGTTTTAGTTATTGACCTTCTATCCAAAAAGCAAGGTCATGAATTAAAAACATATGTAAAAAATATGCTCTGTGCTTATATTCAATTGACCAGATCTTAGTTGAATGAGGCCCTTAGTGTGGGGGCTTTGAGCAGCCCAATTTACTTTAAATACTTGTCACCAAGAAATATATAAGACAATTGCCTGACTACCATTACTTTATTATCAGATTACTTCTGTACATTTACTCCTAACCTCCAAAACTGATCCACCTAAATCATGCTCAGATTTGAACTTTACCTGAATTATAGGAAACATCCCCATAATTTACGCCATCAAGTCACAGCAATTGATTTTAAATGAAAAAAACATTTAAGACTAAAGATGTTTTTAAACGTAGGATCTTAATTTATGTAAGTCTGTCTTTATTAATCAATCAGGACATGTATCTGCCATAAACATGGAGCCTTATTCAATTCGGGGAACGCAACTCGATCGAAGCGCACAAACTGACGCCAATTGAATAGCAAAGTAACTTGCTGGCTCCACTTGCGAGCCCTGATCTCCCGAAATGAGGCTCATCACATATATAGTGGTGGATCGTGCGACAGTCTGAAACACAAAGCGAGGTCGCAACTGCAAGCCTCGCAAAGCAAGCCAGCGGCGTCGCCACACATGCAAGCCTCGCAGTACTTAGGCTGCATTGTGAGGGTCGCAACTGCGAGCCAAGCGCGTAACCCTAAAAACCCTACACAATTTTTTTTTAACAAATATAATAAAAACACACACACACACAGTACAGGGGGGAGCCAGGAAGCCTGGGAGTGAGGTTGCAAGCGATTTTGGGCCATATTTGTGTTTTTTCGTCAAACCAAAAATCGGCTAAGCAAGGGAAAAAAATAGCGGACGAAAAACGGACTTAGAAAATACACAACGGCAAAGACAATAACACTTACACCAACAATGATGGACAAACACACAGGGAAGGGATGGTGAAAGAGAGACACATGGCATTCCCAAGCACTAAACTTGCAGGTTAATGAAACCTGCAATGAGCGGCCCCTACAGTAGGCGAAGGAAAGGCGCTCATTGTGAGCCACAAGATGAGCTCCAAAGGCTCTCATCGCGGGGCTCACGATAAGCACCCTGAGCGGGAGAGGCTTGCAATGAGCTCTAAAGGCGTTCATTGCGAGCCCCGCAATGATCGCCAAAGGCACTCAGTGTGGGGATCGCGATGAGCGCCAAAAATGATCAGTGCAAAGCAGGAAAGTTTAGGTACACGGGGGGAGAGGCTTGCAATGAGCGCCGAAGGTGCTCAGAGGATCAAAAGCCTTACATTGTGTGGCAAAAGTCATTTTAATCCTGTCATTTTTGACGGGCAAGTTCCTAGTGGTATACTTTCCTTGTCCAGGTTCTTGGTTATTCACCTAAACCCTGCGGAGAGTCCTCCTGCTTACTGTGATAGGGAGCTGCGATATATTGATAGGCATGTTGGTGCAGCTTTGTGTTTTTTTTTTTTTTTTTTACATTTTATTCTTTTTTCTTAATTTCATGATCTATTTCTAACCCCAGTTGCACTGTGGATCACCTGAATTATGGTCCATGAACCCTAATTTAAAAACTTATTCTTTATGTAATTAAAATAATATTTGCAAAATAATAATAAAATGTTGAAAGAATATTAAGTAAAATCTTAATGAAAACAAACGGACACATTAACAAATATCCTCACATGCAGGAAGAGAATATATATATATTTTTACTTCCTTTTGTGATTATTATTAATAATGTTGGTAATATAATATTTACATCATTATCAATGATAATATTATTATAATACTTATTTATAAAGCGTCAACATTTTCTGTAGCAATGTTTACTGAGTAGGATAGAGTACAATTAGCAAATTATAAAAAAGGTATATGCAAATTCTAAGGCAAGTAGAAATACAATACAAAGAGCTTACAATCTACAATAATCACAACAGCTACTGTTTGAAACAAGGCAAATATCCCGTTTTCTCCCCATGACCGCCAAAGATAAACAAGGTCTGATAGGTTGGTTGATTGGGTGCCGAGATTACTATGTACACAAGTTCAAGGTCCTACTAGGCATATTTGTTATAGATAATCCAGAGTCATTGCGCGCGGCAATACTCGCACTACAATTAGTGTGCCTCGACAATTATAGTACAAGAGGATTGCAAACCTCACGGCCACTGGAAGCCAGCTTATAAATATGTAAAGGGAAACGGGGGGCTCCTTTATGTTACTAGGTATATACTATTCCTGTGTATAGATTACTTTTATTTACTTTATTAAGAAATGCTGTTCAAATGCCTAAAAATCAGACAAATAGTCCCTGTAGGAGTCTGCCCTGTGCAGCTCATGAAGACACAGACCCGGTAGGGCTAGATGGACAGTGTACTGTCCTATCTTATCATAGAGCAGGTCTCAGCAGCATGTTGCAGAAAGGTTTTTACTAATTGGTTAGTAGGAGAAAGCACATCTAGCCCTACAGTCTGTGTCTTCATGAGCTGCAGAGGACAGACCCAAGCTGAATTTCTGATTTTAGGCAGTAAAAACTGAGCTTATAACCATTTAAGGGAAGGGTTTTTCTGAGAAAGAGGATTCAAGAACAAGTGATCATGATTGAGAGCCTATAAGCACTTCTTGTTAAAACAAAGTACATAAAAGTAAAGTGACACAAAGGGATACTGGATACCTACTAAAATACAGGAACTTTCCATTTCCCTTTATTGGCACGTAAAAAGGATCCGGTCCTGTATCCCGTTAAGGAGTAAATTAAAAAAATAAATAAAAAAAAAACACATTTTGCCCATTATCAAGTGGAAAAACTTCAAAAAACGAGCAACAGGAGTACCTCAGTGGTCCTTGAAAGCTCTCCAAGGCATTGGTTTCCTTCCAGCTCCTAAGAAGGTCGTGGAGTGTTCCCAGTTAAAACACACTTGAATTTGAATGCAATTTTTTCCTTTACGGTCCCAAAACACACCCCAAGTGCAAACAGAATTCACCTTTAACCAACACAGCTAAAAAATCCACCTTGATCTTACATATATGCTGGACAAATTCCAGGTTGTGATCCAATCCTCCTCTGCACGGGTAAAGGAATAGTGAGACTATATAATTACTATAACACATTGAGGGATTTCATGACCAAACGTAGATAGGTGTGGGCGAGGAAAAAAGGGCGCTAAGCAGCTTAAGAAGCAATGGCAGTGATTGACAACGAAGGGTGTGGACTGGGGTGTGAAGAGATACAGGACGGCTTGTCAGCACAGGAGGGAGGGGACGGGTAACAGTGGGAATAGAGGTCTGTCACAATACAGGACACGCTCTGGGACTCACACTGGTTAGGTTCACATATGAGGTGGGTAGGACTACTACTCAGCGAGATTCGCTTTACTAAATAACATAATAGTCTTATAATAAAGCTTCGATGAACTAACCAAGTCCAGCTTCTACCCTTGTGATCTTTGACCAGTAGTTTTATAGGAGACTGAACAAGAGGCCAATGAGACAGTAAACAACACGGCCACATAGTAAACTTAAACCTCCCTTACCCTCGAGTCTCCTAAATTGTCCACTAATTAACCAAGGCACTCATCCAGTATCTTAACTTCCTCTGTAGAAATATAGGCACATCTCCCACCCACGGTTCAAGCATAGGCACAGTGTCAAGTATAATGTCCACTGTCACAAGATACTTTAAGAGGGAAGGAAAAGAAAATACAAGTCTACTTGTAGAGAAAAAGGAGGGTACAGACAAGTATAGAAGGAAATTAAAGCTAAATTAAAAGCAAAGGAGAGGTGGATATAGCCTATGAACAGAGAAGGGCAATGAGGGATGAGGGTATGCCGGCACAAGATTGGAGAAAATGGGAGTGTTAGCTCAGTAAGAAAGCTACCTGATGAAGGCAAGGCCAAAGAGAAGCTAGGGGGTGCAGGGGGGGCGGGTGTGGTAGGATTGCAGGTACAGAAAGGGATTAGAGCAAGATTGGGATCCAAGAGAGAGGCACGGGCACATTAACAGAGGGGGGCAGAGAGAAGATCTCAGGGTGCAGCTAAAGCCTGAGAGTTATCCATTTGTTTCCACTATCCAGCATTATAATGCATGTATAACTGAGTATGTGTTGCTTGTTGCAAAGACTGCTACCAGCAGAAATAGTAAGCTATTAAAAATGTATAAAAAAAAGTACCAGTTATTTGTCACTTTCAGATACCTAGATTACATTGTACCTGACCAACCAATGGACTGGATTCCTATAAAGATAAACCAGTAAGACCTGGTACTCCGTAACGGAGCCTTATTAAACTTGCAAATTAGGGACACAGTAACTTAGTAATAACTATGAAAGAAAGATAGAATATACCCTTGAATCCTCCAGCTACTCCAAACAGGATCTAATTAAGAGAATAAGGATAATATAAGGGATACTCCAACGAAGCATAAGAGGAAGGCTTAGCACTCCTGCAATAAAGCACTTTATTATCACAATAGAACTTGACATAATAGAAGGCATATATTATTGCCTTCTATTAACAACCCATATTAATTATGGTTTAGTAGTGTTCAGTACTGGCACTTTATCATAGCACCTTTTAGATAGTATTTAAAGGAGTACTAGCACCTTATATATACATTGCATTAAGATAGAATCCCTATATCAATTCCTGCTTACATTGCAGCGTCTAGTTTTTAGCATTTTATTATTCTAAAGTTTTAAATAATTTAATAAAAGCTAAGTTTTATTTTAAATTGGGTCTCTCCCATTAAATTGGGATTCATAGGTGTGCACTACAAAAGGGAACTTTTTCTCTTCCAATCTCTAATATGTATTTCTAACCCTTAGTGGCACCCTATGTAAAAGTTCATTATAAGAATTTACATCTAGAGCCACCAACCCCACTTTTTTCTATTACATTGATCCTCAAATGAATTATAAAAAAACAAAATTTAACACCAGAGGAATATACATATTTGTTTTATATTTGGAAATTATAATTATGCAGTTGAATTCTCTCCCCAAGACACCCCACTGAACACCTAATTTCTAATTTTTGTTCTTCACATATTTTATATTTTACATATTTAGGTCATCCCAAAATCTACTGGCCACATACAGTTACAAAGCACTAGTCTCTAGATTTAATGACTAGAAGAAAGGGCATAGCAGATGAAACCCTAAGATCTCTTAGTCTTATCCTTGCTCCTGAAGAATTATTTATGTAATTGGATACACTAATTATCATGTTTTCTATATCGTTTCATTCTCATTTAGAAAGTGAAATGTCCCTCATATTATCAGAGTTTATAAAACCCCTATAATATGATGATCCTCACTATGCGTGGTTCTGAGGGTATCCACCTTGGACAATACTAATGCGCATATGTATGACACTGGAAATGGACCCCACCTATCCAAACTTACTCACCTTTCCGAAATATACCAGAGAGATACCAAATTGTGCTAATGGTATATCAGATGACCATCACAGTATGTATTATCTGCATTATCGAAAAGTAACCTACAATTTACTGAGATAAACAAAATGTTGATGTTTATTCCATTTATCTTTTTTTGTTGCATGATAATCCATTAGGAATTAAAAACGTTAGTGTAACTTGACTATCCTAGCCTTATTACCGAATAGCTTCTATTGCAAAAGGAAACTAGATAGATTTTGTCACAACCTACTATGATGATGGGATCTAGAGTATCCTAGTACTCTTATTCCCAGTAGGTTTAGACCTAAGTTTGGGTGACTCTAGACCTATGGACAGTCTTTGTTGTTACAAAGGCATAAGTCCCAGCCCTTTTGGTAGTGTACCTGGGAGCACCTTGGTAGGGAGTCAGAACGAGCTCCTCTACAAGCATATGCCTCTGGGTCAATAATACATGCTTAGTCAAAGTATGAAAATTAAGAACAACTTTATTTTGGAAACACACAGTATTTAAGAACTTTTAAAACATAGTAGAGGGAGGGGCTACCTGAGGTCAGCCCCTAATGGCCTCTGGCCAATCACATAGGGTCATGTCCTGGGAATCATGAGTCCCCTCCCAGGTCCGCCCACTAAATGTGGCTAATAGAGTCATTTGGCTTCTGACCACCAGAGGGGAAGCACGTCCTAACTCTCTCCTGGGTCCTCTGCTAAGAACTGAGAAGCCCCCTGGGGAGATGGTGCCTCTGTGGTTGTGGGGATCGCATTGTTCATTATCCCTTAAATGTGTGTACACAAGAGATTAGCCTTTGGGGCCAGATCTCCCTGACAAGATGTATGTGGCAATGTGTGCATTAGAATTACTCCCCACTGTAAGACATCGTCACATATAGTATTCCACACACTGTCAGTCTGGTCACGTAAAAGCGCACCCAACATAAAACCGCCTACTGCCCTCATAGGATATGGGAGTGGGGTAGGGTTTCCACATCAATCCCTCTCATGCATTAATAACTTGTATTGATGGTGATGGGAACCCTGCTCCTCTCCCTAGACACCAATATACCATTATAACATTATACCAGTGGCTCTGAGCTCAAACCCCCAGTTATCATCTCCACAGGCAACAGCCTGTGGCAGACATCAGTCCAAGTCTGAGATGGGCGCCAATTGAGCCATGACAGATTTGCTCAATAAGATATTTTCATCCATACCGCTTGTATATAATTCCACTGTGTTCATCTAACCCAAGGGTCTTCAACCTTTTCATATCTACCACACACTTTTGAAGGTAAAATGTCATTACCGCCCACCGATGCCACATTAACTCAAATTACCTCTTATTTCTGGTTATGTAAATCATATGACCCTAGTTATGTATCCCCCTGTACTTACTAGATAGTGATCCGGTCCTGTGGCCATGCGTAGTGCCACGGGTCTCCGGGGAGTGACATCACTCGTCAGCAATGCCACGTAGAGACTGGCCCCGCTGCCCACCATGAAAGCTTGGATTGCCCAGTAGTGGACAGTAGGGACCAGGCCGACTACCACTGATCTAACCATTCTAGGATCTTCATATACTTATGATTTCTTTGAAATTGAGATGTATCCATATAACACCTGAATTTGTCAGAACTATAGAAAGTTTCTTTCAATTTTAAATCTATGGAAATATAATGACAAGTGGTGGATCAACAACCTTGGTCATTCACTAGTGAGTGAGCTACAGTATGAAATAAGATCATAAAGTATAGTTATAATGATAGTCCAAACGCCCTATTATAAATTGATAAGCTCAAACAATTAAAATGAAACTGCATGTTTTCCATTGATTTTATGCTGCAGAATGGGTGATTAACAATGACATATAATATTGGGTAATAAGACTAGGATTGTAAAATTGCACTAAGGTTAATATTTAATGGATTATCATCTCATGAAAAAAAAACAACAAGATTCTGGTTACCTCAGTAAATTGTAGATTACTAATAGCATAATGTTGCCAATATATAATAACCTTGTGAAGGTCATCAGAAACCACACGCAATTTTGTATCTCTCCAGTATAATTTTGGAAAGGTGACGCGATACAGCAGTGGTAGTCAGCCTGGTCTCTACCGCCCACTAGTGGGCAATTCAAGCTTTCATGGTGGGTGGCAATCGCTAGGTCGTCACATGCCATAGACCCGCAACACTGTACTTGGCTGGTTGGATAGCTGGTGAGAGCCTAGGAACAGCAGTCCGGACCGGATCACTACCTAGTTAGTACAGGGTCATATATAGCTAGGGATATGTGAATTATGTAGCCAGAAATAAGAGAGGGTAAACTCAGTTACCATTAAAAGTGGGTGGTGGTAGGTATTAAAAAGGTTGACCTGCGCTAGAGGATCAAGGGGAGTTTGGATATGTGGGGCCCATTTCCAGTGACATACATATGAGCATTAGTATTGTATGAAGTGTTGAAGAACATCCTATCATAGGGGTTTTATAAACTCCTGATAATATGAGGGGAAACAACAGGAAGAGCACTTATCCCTTTCTAAATGAGAATGACATAATACAGAAAACATAATAAGCAGGTTACCTAATTATATACAGTCAGGTCCATAAATATTGGGACATCGACATAATTCTAATCTTTTTGGCTCTATACACCAACCCAATGGATTTGAAATGAAACAAACAAGATGTGCTTTAACTGCAGACTTTCAGCTTTAATTTGAGGGTATTTACATCCAAATCAGGTGAACGGTGTAGGAATTACAACAGTTTGTATATGTGCCTCCCACTTTTTAAGGGACCAAAAGTAATGGGACAGATTAACAGTCATAAAACAAACTTTCACTTTTTAATACTTGGTTGCAAATCCTTTGCAGTCAATTACAGCCTGAAGTCTGGAACGCATAGACATCACCAGACGCTGGGTTTCATCCCTGGTGATGCTCTGCCAGACCTCTATTGCAACTGTCTTCAGTTCCTGCTTGTTCTTGGGGCATTTTCCCTTCAGTTTTGTCTTCAGCAAGTGAAATGCATGCTCAATCGGATTCAGATCAGGTGATTGACTTGGCCATTGCATAACACTCCACTTCTTTCCCTTAAAAACCTCTTTGGTTGCTTTTGCAGTAAGCTTCGGGTCATTGTCCATCTGCACTGTGAAGCGCCGTCCAATGAGTTCTGAAGCATTTGGCTGAATATGAGCAGATAATATTGCCCGAAACACTTCAGAATTTATCCTGCTGCTTTTGTCAGCAGTCACATCATCAATAAATACAAGAGAACCAGTTCCATTGGCAGCCATACATGCCCACGCCATGACACTACCACCACCATGCTTCACTGATGAGGTGGTATGCTTTGGATCATGAGCAGTTCCTTTTCGTCTCCATACTCTTCTCTTCCCATCACTCTGGTACAAGTTGATCTTAGTCTCATCTGTCCATAGGATGTTGTTCCAGAACTGTGAAGGCTTTTTTAGGTGTTGTTTGGAAAACTCTAATCTGGCCTTCCTGTTTTTGAGGCTCACCAATGGTTTACATCTTGTGGTGAACCCTCTGTATTTACTCTGGTGAAGTCTTCTCTTGATTGTTGACTTTGACACACATACACCTACCTCCTGGAGAGTGTTCTTGATCTGGCCAACTGTTGTGAAGGGTGTTTTCTTCACCAGGGAAATAATTCTTCGGTCATCCACCACAGTTGTTTTCCGTGGTCTTCCGGGTCTTTTGGTGTTGCTGAGCTCACTGGTGCGTTCTTTCTTTTTAAGGATGTTCCAAACAGTTGATTTGGCCACACCTAATGTTTTTGCTATATCTCTGATGGGTTTGTTCTGTTTTTTCAGCCTAATGATGGCTTGCTTCACTGAGTGACAGCTCTTTGGATCTCATATTGAGAGTTAACAGCAACAAATGCAAATAGCACACTTGAAATGAACACTGGAGCTTGTATCTGCTCCTTGTAAATGGGATAATGAGGGAATAACATACACCTGGCCATGGAACAGCTGAGCAGCCAATTGTCCCATTACTTTTGGTCCCTTAAAAAGTGGGAGGCACATATACAAACTGTTGTAATTCCTACACCGTTCACCTGATTTGGATGTAAATACCCTCAAATTAAAGCTGAAAGTCTGCAGCTAAAGCACATCTTGTTCGTTTCATTTCAAATCCATTGTGGTGGTGTATGGAGCCAAAAAGATTAGAATTGTGTCATTGTCCCAATATTTATGGACCTGAGTGTGTATAAAATAAATAAATATATAAATATATATATATATATATATATATATATATATATATATATATATATATATATATATATATATATATATTCTTCAGGAGCCAGGCAAAGACTAACAGATCTAAGACATGATCTGCTATGCCTTTTCTTTTATTCATTCAATTTAGGGACTTGTACTTTGTAACCAGATGTTAGGATGATGGGGATATATAAAACAAAGTAAAAAAATAGAATATGTGAAAAACAAAAAAGCAGAAAGGAAAGGTTTTCAGTACTGAATGGAATACCATGGTAATAAGAAATTAGTAGTAACTCCATGATTGTCAATCCAAGATGTAAAACACATTTATAGTCCTCTTGTATTAAACCTATAATGTATTTGAGGTTCACATTAAATACAAAGATTTAGGTCCGATCTTTGCTACTTACAAGTTGATGCAACATGCCTGAAGGCTATAAGAAGCCACCCTGCTGGATGAGCGCCACTGATGCCGACTGCACTCTAGGAACATGCTTTGCTTTTTCAGTTTATTCAAATTAGGAACTAGTTTGCAAGTTTAATGTGGAGCAATAACGGAGTACCAGGTCTTACTGGAGTATCATAAGAATCCAGCCCATCGGTTGGTCAGATACAGTGTAAGCTCTGTATCTGAGAGTGATAAATACAGGTACACCCTGCTTAACGCTGCCCCTTTGAGCACCGATTTGCTTTATCGCTCTTTTCACCTGAAATTCCCTGCTTAGTGCTAAACCTCTTGATAGCGCAGTTTTTGAGCTCCAAAGCAATTTAGGCCTTTAATTCCCTGGTCAGCGGTCTGGCGATAAAATGCTTCATTTAGCGTTCTTTTCACATACCGCTCCTGCACTAAACGGGGTCAAAGTTTATATAAGAAAGGGCAGGGGGTATTTAATATGAGGGGGAAGGGGTGTGAAGATAGATAGCAGAAGGTGAGGATAAACAAATGAAAAAAGCGTGGGTGGACAGAAAGAAAATAACTGTAAGAACAAGTGCAAAGTAATCGAGGATGGATGCAAAGTTTATATATATATATATATATATATATATATATATATATATATATATATATATATATATATATATATATATATATATATATATATATATATATGTGAACATAAGGTAGTATGATGTGAAATATAGAGTAAAGGGTTGTTGTCATCCCAACAGGATGTTTGTTTAATTTTAAAGAGCATTAAAAAGTGGATTTATATTGTACTAGCAGATATATTCTACAGTAAATAATTTCTTAAATATTCAATGTGCATTTCAGAGTGATTGATAAGGTTGAGAGAGGGGTCGAACTTCCAGATAACATTGGAGCAGACTGTAATCCTAATTAGCACATCGAAGTCGCTATTTATTAGGCATGATTCGTTAGTTTGCATATAAATATAGCAGCAACATTGAATTTTCCTAGACACTTTTAGAATCAAATGGATAACATATAACCATAGTTTCATGTTCTTTATGAATAACCTAAGAAACTAAAACTTGATTTTGACAGAGTCCCTTTAAATGAAATAGTAAAGAGGTGGGATAATAAGGTGAAAGTAAATGGAGTTAAAGTGAGAGAGTAGAAGGGTGGGTGGGGTCCTGGTGAGATAGTTAGATAAAGATGGTGTTAGAGATCTGTGTAATCTGAATGATGAGGGTGGGATGAGGACAACGAGAAGCTGACATGGACAGAATAAGGTGGGATGATGGCCCTAAGAGTCGGGAAGGATTACTGATGACAGAGACCAGTAAGGAGGGAGGGGAGGCTATGTAAGGGCACGGGGGAAAGTAGCTTGAGAGATAAGAGTCCCCAGAGAATGATGGCAGAGTGACCGCTAATTATGTGTGACTTCTACTCCTATAATGCAAAGTGAGAGGGCACAGTAAGAGGGGAAAAAGACGAAGAGACAGCAGGCAGAATGAGGAAACAAACGTACACGTGTAATAAGCTGAGGGGCAAAAGTGAAACCAAGTGAGAAGCAGAAGAGGAAGATGTAATGAAAGTAGCCAAATGTGTGTCTGAGAGCAGAATGAGAGCACAGGAGTAGAGAGGAAGGAAATTAAACTAGTGGGAACTACAAGGGAAGATAGACCACCGGCCACAGGGCGTGTAGGCGAGAGAGCAGGAGCAACTAGGCATGGTGTGTAGGCAAGAGAGCATGCAGAAGAGCAGAGTAACAGCATGGTGAGACTGCAAGAGAGCAGAGTAACAGAGCATGGAATGAGAGGCGTGGGTGAGGGAAGGGACAGTAACATTTCTCCTTCCACATTGCAGAACGAGCCGGGTGGGTGTGGGCTGGAATGTGTGACAAGTGACAAAGAAGCAGATGAAAACCAAAATGACCATATACTTCACCTATTTGATCTATTAAAAAGATTGGCTTAAAAAGTCTAAAGATGACCTTGTGGTCTACCAGTACATGCTTAGATTCCTTTACTGTGCTGTACCACTTCAGCTGGAGGACTGTTCCACTCATCTTCTACCCTTTCTGTAATTGTACTTTCACAGTTAGGAACGAGAGCAGGCATGGGCGACTGGGGTGATCAGGGTCAGAAACAGTTGTAGGGATTCATGTCCGGAAAAGGGTGAAGGTGGGTGTGTTGGGGTCCAGAATCGGAAAGGGGTGAGAGGGGAAGGGTATCCAGAATCGGAAAGGGGCGAGAGGAGGGCAAAAAACGGAAAGGGGGGGTCCAGAACTCGGAAAGGGGTTGGGGGGGTGGCGGGGGGTTCATAACTCGGAAAGGGGTTGGGGGGGTTCATAACTCGGAAAGGGGTTGGGGTGGTGGCAGGGGGGGGGTTCAGAACTCGGAAAGGGGTTGGGGGGAGGGGTGGTGGCAGGGGGGGTTCAGAACTCGGAAAGGGGTTGGGGGGAGGGGTGGTGGCAGGGGGGGTTCAGAACTCGGAAAGGGGTTGGGGTGGTGGCAGGGGGGGGTTCAGAACTCGGAAAGGGGTTGGGGTGGTGGCAGGGGGGGGGTTCAGAACTCGGAAAGGGGTTGGGGTGGTGGCAGGGGGGGGTTCAGAACTCGGAAAGGGGTTGGGGTGGTGGCAGGGGGGGGTTCAGAACTCGGAAAGGGGATGGGTTGGTGGCAGGGGGGGGGTTCAGAACTCGGAAAGGGGTTGGGGTGGTGGCAGGGGGGGTTCAGAACTCGGAAAGGGGTTGGGGTGGTGGCAGGGGGGGGGGATCAGAACTCGGAAAGGGGTTGGGGTGGTGGCAGGGGGGGGGGGGGATCAGAACTCGGAAAGGGGTTGGGGTGGTGGCAGGGGGGGGGTCAGAACTCGGAAAGGGGTTGGGGTGGTGGCAGGGGGTGGGGGTTCAGAACTCGGAAAGGGGTTGGGGGGAGGGGTGGTGGCAGGGGGGGGGGTTTCAGAACTCGGAAAGGGGTTGGGTTGGGGGAGGGGGGGTTCAGAACTTGGAAAGGGGTTGGGGTGGTGGCAGGGGGGGGTTCAGAACTCGGAAAGGGGTTGGGGTGGTGGCAGGGGGGGGTTCAGAACTCGGAAAGGGGTTGGGGTGGTGGCAGGGGGGGGTTCAGAACTCGGAAAGGGGTTGGGGTGGTGGCGGGGGGGGGGGGTCAGAACACAGAAAGGGGTTGGGGTGGTGGCAGGGGGTGGGGGTTCAGAACTCGGAAAGGGGTTGGGGTGGTGGCAGGGGGTGGGGGTTCAGAACTCGGAAAGGGGTTGGGGTGGTGGCAGGGGGTGGGGGTTCAGAACTCGGAAAGGGGTTGGGGTTCAGAACTCGGAAAGGGGTTGGGGGCAGGGGGGGGGGGTTCAGAACTCGGAAAGGGGTTGGGGGCAGGGGTCCAGAACTCGGAAAGGGGTTGGGGGGAGGGGTGGTGGCAGGGGGGGGGGTCCAGAACTCGGAAAGGGGTTGGGGTGGTGGCAGGAGGGGGGGGGGGGGTCCAGAACTCGGAAAGGGGTTGGGTTGGGTGAGGGGGGTCCAGGACCCGAAAAGGGTGAGGGGGGTCCAGGACCCGAAAAGGGTGAGGGGGGTCCAGGACCCGAAAAGGGTGAGGGGGGTCCAGGACCCGAAAAGGGTGAGGGGGGTCCAGGACCCGAAAAGGGTGAGGATGGGTGGACCAGGGCCAGTAAAGGGTGATAGTAGGGGGATCCATGGAGGAAAGGGGGTAAAGGTGGGGGCCTAGAACCAGAAAAGGTGTGGCGGGGGGGGGGGGGGGGGAAGACATGAAAAGGTTTCTGGCAAAACCAGGTGATACTTAAAGACGCTGATGTTGATGAGAAACAGACATTAGTGATGGTGGGGATGGCAGAAATGGGCAACTGTGGAGTGAGGGCAGAATAATGACAGAGAGGGAGAGGTGATCCGTGTGATGGAGGATACAGGGTGACCCAGCATGGAGGCTACTGACAGCGCGGGGCAGGGCCCAGCCCCTCACACCCCGGCTCTCTCACCTCCCTCCTCGGCCTCAGTCTGTCCCCATCAGGCTTCTCCCCCGTCTCTCAGTCACACACCCTCTCAGCTCCCGTCAGTCACATTGTACCTCTCTCGTTCTCCCTCCCCGTCCCTCTCTCCACAGTCTCTCTCTCGATTCTTACCTCTCCCGTTTCTCTCAGTCCCACTGTTCCTTTCGGTTCCTCTCCCGTCTCTCTCAGAGTACACTGTCTCTCCCGGTTCCTACCGTCTCCGTCTCTTTCAGGCCTCGCCGCCCCCTCACGTCCCTCAGCCGGCAGCCAGAAAAGTCCTGCGCGCTCATAGGCTGCACTCCCTGCACGTCATCGAACAGGCAAGCGGAGGTGCGCTCTGATTGGCTCACAAATGACAAAGGCGGGACCAGGAGACCCTAGCCCACCCGTCACCGGGGACCAGGCGGGAGACAGGAGCAGAGCATGCTGGGTAACGGGTTGGCATGGAGATAAGGACCCGGTGGTTGGGGGCAAAGCAAAGCATTGTGGGACAGAGATTGGCATCAGCGTAAAGGATTCTGGGTACTGGTACAGGGTTACCATGGAAACGAGAGGAGAGCATCAAATAAATATGGAATAAAATAATCATGTGACCCCATCCTTTTAACAAACTGCCTTAAAGGGATATGAAAGGTTTTACAGGTATATAATATCCCTGTGTGTTACTTTTATGTACTTTATGTTATTAAGAATTGCTTATAAGTTCTGTTTTACTGTCCAAAATTAAACATATGGTCCCTATATAGGTCTGCCCTCTGCAGCTAATGAAGACAGTATACTAAGTACTTGCTATGCTGTCTCATACTAACCAATCAGTGACCATCTCTCAGTAACATTCTACAACATGCTGCTGAGACGTGGTCCCTCATAGGCTAGGACACTAAACTGCACTACCTGCCCTACAGAGTCTGTGTCTGCATGTGCTGCAGAGGACAGACCCATACAGGGACTATTTGTTTGGTTTTAGGCAGTAAAAACAGAGCTTATAAGCACTTTTTAATAAAATAAAGTAGATACATAGGGATATTTTATACCTAGTAACATGGCATGTCCCTTTAAGCAGCCCTATAGTTATGGCGCATATATTATTCTGCCCGTGTGTAACATCCTGCGCGCGGGTGGATTTCACAAAAAAATACAGATAATAAGAGGAAGCAGAGCGCTTATTTGCCATTAAGGTCAGGGACCTGCTAGAACCTGTTTGTTCCAGTGAGACCCGCTCTCCTCGTGCCCTTCAGGTGCCAGGTCTTATAGGTGCCAGAAGGGTACGGCAAGTTCATAGAGCCCATAAAAAATTTTTTTTGCATAAGGATACTTGTTTAGAAAATGTCTGCATTGTCTAATAAACAAGCAACATTATCAGTTTATAAGCCACGAGCATACAACTAATTGTAATTTTCCCCATGACTCTTTGTGTATAGGAACTTCCTTCTTCTCTGATTGAGTACTTCCTTATATCTTGATTCCTTGAGGGTTATGGTACTGGAATATACTGAGCTATTTCACTGATTAACCCAACACTATATCAGTTCATTTAAGGTGCTGAGCAGTTAGAAGCCCTCCACTACCATTTAAAGACACAGTACAATAATTAGTAGATACTGACATATGAGAGTTATGAGTTTTGGGGGGGAATTTAACTTTTGGGTGCTACTTTAGCATGCGGTCTACCTGAACTATTTTACTTACCTTACATTTAACCACAATTAGCTTGGATATCATTGTGTGTTTAGGCATTCAGTTGTGTCCCACTCTCCGTGACCTTACATCTCGCAGCACGCCATGCTCATTTTGTGTCAGGTTATGCTTATAAATAGTTTTCTTGGCAAATATACTTCAGTGGGTGTCAGTTCCTTCTCCAGTGGATTTGTCTGACCTATAGCCTGCCCATTTTGGGTGACCCTACATGGTATAGCTCACAGCTTCATTGAAGTACACAAGTCCCGTCACCATGACAAGGTAGCGATCCAGAAGGGTGGGGATATCACGAGGCTGACAATTTAATACCATATCTCTTGCCAATGGAGTGATCCAAAAGGAAGTTATTAATGGCTGTTGGTGATTAATTGGTTAAAAACATTTAAATATATGACAAATACTTGCTTTTGTGCAAAATATGATATCACTGGATCATTTTGCAATGGTAACCAATAGTTGGCGCATATATCTTTAAGTGGTGGGTATGTGAATAATAATATAACAATATAAGTTGTGATTTAAATCTGTCGGGCATTACCTGGGTACTGAGTTACTGGATATTTCTACATATAGATAATAATTAACCCCATACAGCCCAGCAACAAGCCCTTATGTGACTCACGGACTACTTGGCCAAGATATCAGAGGAACTTTATATGTAATTAGCTCCCTGGATCTGACATAAACCTATTTTTTTTATCATTTTATTCGTTGACAACTTCCACTTTCTACGTGCAGTATTTTAATTGAATTGATAAAAGTTATATTGCAGCCTGCTACATTGCATTGATTTGTTAACTCACTATAACTGTCTGTATATATATATATATATATATTCATTCAAGATACCTTTGGTAGACAAAATATATTGATACACTTGTAAAAATTAGTTATGGTTTAACTGAAAATAACGTTGTTACTGTGGTTTCTTTAGATATGTATTGTATATACTTCTATAAAATTACTTTTATGTGCTAATTAGGATTACAGTCTGCTTGTCTGTCTCTATAGTGGCCAAAATAGAGACCCCCCAATGTTATCTAGCAGTTGGACCCTTCACCCACCCTTATCAAGTTATTTATCAAGCATAGAAATGCCATATACAGTAAAATCCCGGTTATCGGGCACCTAACCAACCAGGACTCTCAAACAACCGGCATCAATACTCATTTTCAAAAAACTCCTGCGAAACCGGCACTATCCGGCAGTTGGAGACTGCAAAAAAAAAAAAGCTAACTTTTTTTCTAATTGTTTTTTGGGGCTTTAAATGACCCAGTTTAAGTACTCATACCTTTTTAAAGGCATTTTGAGGTTTTTTGGGGGGTTAAAGGGTCGTTTAGACCCTTAAATTCAGGGACTCCAGATTAACCAGCAACTACAGTTATTCGACAATAGGGAGTCCCCATAGGTGCCGGATAACGGGGAGTTTACTGTAGTAATTATGTCCTTGTGAGGCAGTGGTGGCCTGTTCAGCGCAGTAGACCCCCCCCCCCACTTCTGCATTCTAGGTCTAGTTGTATACCTTCGTCTCCACCCTTGTAGGGTTTCCTTTCCTCTTCTTGTCTGCTGTCCAGAGAGTTGACGGCCGATCACTGCCGCGGGTAACAGGAAACTCCACACACACTGACCCCTTGGAATCGTTGGCCAGTAGTTGCCAAACAAGTTCCTCAGCGTCTGCATTGTATAACTGCTCTTGTATAAGGGAAATACACTTAAAGGTACATGGAAGGTTCCTAGGTGTTACTATGTATATAATATCCCTGTGTACCTATTTACTTTTATGTACTTTATTTTATTAAGAAGTGTTATAAGCTCTATTGCCTAATATCATACAATCTTACCAGTTTGTCTCTGCCCTCTGCAGCTCATGAAGCTCAGTACATCGATGCATTAGCCGCCATCAGGTTGCACTTTTATTTTTATTTTCTATTGCCTCAGGCTTAGAAAAAAATACCCCCCCCCCTCCCGGAGCAGTCCCACTAATTACAGACCTGTTTTATACACAAGGTGCGGCTGCCTCGTAGAACATATGAAACTTAATAGCGCTCGTAAATCAGATTGGATTTGTGTTACTGTCTCTAGCGATTGTGTTATTACCATTAGTTACACGGCGTGTGATCACTGCAGGTATACTCTATCCACGCGGTCTACAAGACAAACAAAGGAGGGGAAACTGCATGACCTTAGAGGATATAACCCTTCAGAAGGGAAGGGTCTTCCTGAGAAAGAGGATTCAAGAACAAGTGATCATGATTGAGAGATTATAAGAACTTCTTAATAAAATAAAGTACATAAAAGTAAATAGATACCCAGGGATATGATATACCTAGTAACACCCAGGAACCTGCCATGTCCCTTTAATTGTGTTAGGCAGACAGATTGGACTAAAAAAAAACAGTGAAACTTTGCCAATTGTCTCAAAAGGGAACAAATAAAATTCCTTCCGATCCCCAGAAACTGGAGATCGGATTCCTCCCCGGATCAATACCCCCACTCTAATTATCCAGGATAAGCCTGAATACACTTTTTATTCAAAAATATATCCAATCCCTGCTTAAAGTTATCTATCGAATCCACTGTCACCACCTCCTTTGGTATTAACCACCCTTACCGTGAAGAACTCTTTTCTTTCTTTAAGGTGGAATCTTTTTACTTCTAACCTCCAGGGATGTACTGACCCTGGATATGTTTATATAAGGTAATCCTATCCCCTCTAAGACACCTTTTTTCTAGAGAAAATAAGTGTAATTTTGCTAGTCTTTCTTCATAACTTAGCCCCTCCATTTCCCTTTATTATTTTTGTTGCCCGTCTCTGTACCTTTTCCAGCTCTAAAATGTCCTTTTTATGAAGTGGTGCCCAAAATTGTACTCCATATTCCAAATGAGGGCGTACTAGAGATTTGTATAGTGGCAGAATTATATTTGCTTCCCTGGCTTCTATACCCTTCTTAATACATGCTAATATTGTATTTGCCTTTGCAGCTGCTGCTTGGCTTTGAGCGCTGTTACCTAGGTGGTTGTCCACAAGCTCCCAAATCCCTTTCAGTATCTGATACCCCTAGATTTGCTCCATTAAGATTATAAATTAATCGCGCTTTTGCTGCCTTGTTGATTTCCTTGTATTCCCGTAAAGCAGTCTCTGTCCCCTCTTGTGTGTATAATATAAATGCCTGTTTTTTTACTCTGTAGCATTTCCTCACTTTCAGCTATATTTGGGGGTTTATAGCATACTCCTACTAATATTATTTTGGAATTTGCTGCTCCGCTATTTAACTCTACCCACAAGAATTCAACTTTATCACTAGGTCCACCATAAATATCTCTGACTATAGACTTAAATTCAGGCTTAACATACAGACAAATCCCTCCTCCTCTTTTACCATTGCCTCTATCTTTCCTAAATAGGTTATAACCATCCAGATTAACAGTCCAGTCATGAGATTCATCCCACCATGTTTCGGTAATGCCTATTAAATCCCATTTCTCATGAATGACTAATAATTCTAACTCTCCCATTTTTCCTGGCATGCTTCTGGCATTAGCAAGCATACATACACATGTAGGATTTAGAAAGTAACAAAAAGCACATAAACTCTTTTTTACGTTGTGTTTGTTTACTGTGGTGTTCCATTTGCTTTTCTAAGTTTATAGTGCCTGCTAGTTTCTCGGAGTGTATCCTTGTACATAACGTTCTGTTGAAAGCACTGCTAGTTTTAACTGCCATGCTTCCACTGTGCCGACAGAACCCCATAAAAAGTAACAACATAAACCAAAATGGTAGATTCCACTGCAGCATAATTGCAAATAAAATACAATATATTACAGGCCATGTCATTTATCTTCTGCATTATGAAAACATTGTGTCTATTTTTTTGTTTTGTTTTTTAAATATTTTTTATTGTGAAAACAGAGAATACAAATAAACAACAACAATGTTATAAATGCACCTCAGTATAAATGATAACAGTAAAAAAACACACTTACATTTTTATAACATTTTCCTCTTATTATATCTTTTTACTGTAATTCTTTTCTTTCTTTTGTTTCTTTTTTTCACCTTTTCTTAATTTACTATATAATTTATATAGCAAATTAATTATATTTCTCCTTCTTCTTATCTTTCTGCTTTATAACCAGATTTACAGGTTAATAATATTTGTATTTTGTGAGAGTTATTAAATTCTCTGATTTACTTATTTTTTTGTAATATGAATGGTATATTACATTGTGTCTATTTTTAAGTGTAGTTCTTCAAAATCTCATGTTTTATAAATACATGACTACATTGACATTGTAAGATGTGGTAACCACTGGCGGCGAGCTACTGCTGGTGCAGTAGGTTCAAAGCACCGGGGTCCACAACTGGGTAGCTATATGGGGTATCTTAAATTAATAGAAGGAGAGTGATCTTGGGGTTATCTGATCGTCTGCATAAAGTTACGAAAAATATATTTAATACACATGCATTAAATGCATTTTAAAATAAAAATATATATGTTGGCACCTATATATCCCATAGAAATATCCATTCAAGCTCACTCCCACCACCTAGTGGATTTTTGTAGGAACTGCAAACACCTGAACTGCTCCTGAAAGAGTTGTTAATTAGTCATTCAGTTGTGTCCAACTCTCCGTTACCCTATGGACCACAGCACGCCAGACACATCTGCCTGCCACTGTTCTCTGAGCTCCATCAAGTTCATGTTCATTGCTTCAGTGAGCTCATCTATCCATCTCTGCCTCTGTTGTCCTCTTCTTAGTGTGCCTTCAATCTTCTCCAACATCAGAGTCTTCTCTAGGGAATCCTGACTTCTCGTGATAGGAACAGAACATTATAGCTTTGGCCTCATGATCAAACCTTCCAGTGAACAGTTTTGATATTGATATTGAGATCTGATATTTAAGCTCAAATCTGTGAGGTTGGACATTATTCTGATGTTGTAAAATAAAGTAAATGTAAATGGTGTTGCTCAGTCGTGTCTGACTCTCCATGACCTCATGGACAACACACCATGCTGATCCACTTGGTTGTCATGGAAGAGATACTGGAGTGGGTTACCAGTTCCTTTTCCAGTGGGCCACAGCATACAGCTCCTGGTATTCCCAGGTGGTCTCCCATCTAAGTACTGACTAGTGTGACCTCTTGGTTGCCTGGTTGGATTTGAATCCAGGATGCTTTGGTGAACGCGCCTGCATCCTAACCACTGCACCAGCAGGGAACCCATAAAATAAAGTACATAACAGTAAATAGATACCCAGGGATATATTATATACCTAGTATCACCCAGGAACCTGCCCCGTCCCTTTAATACAAGGAAGACTTTCTTTTCTGACACTAGTCAATGGGAACTGGATGATAAGAGGAGAGTCCTCGGAGCTGGAACTTCTCTGGACACCAGGACTTCAGGTTTATTTGTATTTTTATCCATTGAAAAACATTTTTATGTTCTGGAAATTTAGCATGAAAACCAAGTGAACATTTTTTTTTTTATATTTAAAGTTCCTGCAGATTTCACTGTGTCCTAGGAGTTTATATATAACTGAAATAATCACCCAACAATCCTAACTAATGGTTTTGTGCAGCGTCCTAAATGTGCAGGTCCTGAAAGGACCAAAAATCATTGACTCCTGATGACTCCATGTAAATAAACAGTTTGACTGCTGCAAAATCCAACCCTGCACATCACATATGTAGTTGTGGTAATGGGCAGTTTGTATCGTGCAAAATGGCGGCCTTGAAAACTGCAACAGTTGCAGAGCGATTACGAGCAAGTACACGGCAGAAAGACAAAATGGTAACTTATGTTTCTATATGTAGCATATCAGGGACTGATCATGATCAAGTGAAGAAGACCCCTAACTTACTGCTTAGACAGAGACACAGGGGTGAGGGGGGAAGAGACACAGGAGAGGACAGGAGGGCAAAGAGACACAGGGGAGGGAGAGGGGAGAACGTGGCACAGGGAAGAGAGAGGGGGCAAAGAGACACAGGGGAGGGAGAGGGGGGAAAGTGGCACAGGGGAGGGAGAGGGTGAAAAGAGACACGGGGAGAGGGGGGAAGGGACACAGGAGAGGACAGGGGGGATAAGAGACACAGGGGAGGGAGAGGGGGGAAAGACACAGGGGAGGGAGAGGGTGAAGAGAGACAAGGGGAGAGGGGGTAAGCAACACAGGAGAGGACATGGGGGGCAAAGAGACACACCGGAGGGAGAGGGGGGAAAGACACAGGGGAGGAAGAGGGTGTAAAGAGACATAGAGAGAGGGGTCAAAAGCCACAGGAGAGGACAGGGGGGCAAAGAGACACAGGGGAGGGAGAGGGGGGAAAGACACATTGGAGGGAGAGGGTAAAAAGAGACACGGGGAGAGGGGGAAGAGACACAGGAGAGGACAGAGGGGATCAGAGACACAGGGGAGGGAGATGGGGGAAAGTGGCACAGGGAAGGGAGAGGGGGGAAAGAGCCACAGGAGAGGACAGGGAGGCAAAGAGACACAGGGGAGGGAGAGGGTGAAAAGAGACACAGGGAGAGGGGTTAAGAGCCACAGGAGAGGACAGGGGGGCAAAGAGACACAGGGGAGGGAGAGGGGGGAAAGACAAAGGGGAGGGAGAGGGTGAAAAGAGACACAGGGAGAGGGGGAAGAGACACAGGAGATGACAGGGGGGATAAGATACACAGGGGAGGGAGAGTGTGGAAAGACACAGGAAAGGACAGGGGGGATAAGATACACAGGGGAGGGAGATGGTGAAAAGAGACATGGGGAGAGGGGGGAAGAGACACAGGAGAGGACAGGGGGCAAAGAGACACACCGGAGGGAGAGGGGGGAAAGACACAGGGGAGGGAGAGGGTGAAAAGAGACACAGGGAGAAGGGGGAAGAGACACAGGAGAGGACAGGGGGCAAAGAGACCCAGGGAAGGGAGAGGGGGAAAAGAGCCACAGGGGAGGGAAAGGGTGAAAAGAGACACGGGGAGAGGGGGGAAGAGAAACAGGAGAGGACAGGAGGGCAAAGAGGCACAGGGGAGGGAGCGGGGGGAAGACACAGGGGAGGGAGAGGGTGAAAAGAGACACAGGGAGAGGGGGGAAGAGACACAGGAGAGGACAGGGGGGATAAGATACACAGGGGAGGGAGATGGGTGAAAGACACATGGGAAGGAGAGGGTGAAAAGAGCCACGGGGAGATGGGGGAAGAGACACAGGAGAGGACAGGGGGGCAAAGAGACACAGGGGATGGAGAGGGGTGAAAGACACAGGGGAGGGAGAGGGTGAAAAGAGACATGGGGAAAGGGGGTAAGCGACACAGGAGAGGACATGGGGGGAAAAGAGACACACCGGAGGGAGAGGTGGGAAAGACAAAGGGGAGGGAGAGGGTGAAAAGAGACATGGGGAGAGGGGGCAAGAGCCACAGGAGAGGACAGGGGGGCAAAGAGAAAGAGGGGAGGGAGAGGGGGGAAAGACACATTGGAGGGAGAGGGTGAAAGGAGACACAGGGAGAGGGGGAAGAGACACAGGAGAGGAAAGTGGGGGTCAGAGACACAGGGGAGGGAGATGGGGGAAAGTGGCACAGGAGAGGAAAGGGAGGCAAAGAGACACAGGGGAGGAGTGGGGGGAAAGACACAGGGGAGGGTGAGGGTGAAAAGAGACACAGGGAGAGTGAGGGAGAGACACAGGAGAGGACAGGGGGGATAAGAGACACAGGGGAGGGAGAGGGGGAAAGACACAGGGAAGAGAGAGGGGGGAAAGAGTCACAGGAGAGGACAGGGGGGCAAAGAGACACAGGGGAGGGAGAGGGGGGAAAGACACAGGGGAGGGAGAGGGTGAAAAGAGACACAGGGAGAGGGGGAAAGACCCACAGGAGAGGACAGGGGGGCAAATAGACACAGAAGAGGGAGAGGGGGGGAAAGACACAGAGGAGGGAGAGGGTGAAAGGAGACACATGGAGAGGGGGAAGAGACACAGGAGAGGACAGGGGGGCAAAGAGACACAGGGGAGGGAGAGGGGGGAAAGACACAGGGGAGGGAGAGGGTGAAAAGAGACACAGGGAGAGGGGGAAAGACCCACAGGAGAGGACAGGGGGGCAAATAGACACAGAAGAGGGAGAGGGGGGGAAAGACACAGAGGAGGGAGAGGGTGAAAGGAGACACATGGAGAGGGGGAAGAGACACAGGAGAGGACAGGGGGGCAAAGAGAAACAGGGAAGGGAGAGGGGGAAAGACACAGGGGAGGGAGTGAGGGGGAAAGAGACACGGGGAGAGGGGGGAAGAGACACAGGGGGAGAGTAAAGTCAAATTTTATCCACTCAATTTTGACGGGAGGCCTGTAATGGGTGTTGAAGGCGATCATTGCGAGGCTCACAGAGAGGAGAGAAAAGGAGAGAAGAGGGAGGAGAGGACACGGGAGGAGGGAAGGAGAAAGAAGCTGCGCATGGCGAGGCTCGCATTGTGCGGCAAACAACAGCATCGCGAGGCTTGCATATATGCCGTCATTTTTGACGGGCAAGTGACTAGTTTCAAATAATCCTGGAACACTGAACATTGCTATAAATGAAATTGTTTATACTTTTTCCACTGGATTGTGACTGTCCGCCATGATGAGGACGAGCAGTGTCCGAGTTCAGCTTTCCATCGCTATGTATTCCAGCAGCTGTATTATTTCTATCCTGTTTCTAGTTTATTTAATATTGTATCAATACTTTACAATATTTATTAAATAGAATATTGCCCGTCAAAAAAATGACGGCAATGAAATTGTAAGGTAGCTAATGCTGTTTGGTGTATGGTAATGACATATATAATACATTAATAAATGAATATAATTTACCTATTTTGAAGCATTGTGTTGAAGAGCTGGCAATCTGTTTTCATGTTGCTGCAGCATTAGTGGTGTGGAGCTGCTGTGTAAGTGTGATGAATGTGTGCAGTGTGTAGTGTAAATAGGCTGCGTGCGCGAGACCAAACCGTTAGCGTAGCTGTGTACTTCCGCATTGTGTAAGTTATTGTTCTAAAATGCCGGTTAATGTGTGGTACGCAGCTGTTGGTGATTTTGCGTCCTTGTTTTCGAATGTCGTCAGACTTTTTCGGAAAATCCGTAGGTGTTTGGTGGTGTTTTGCGTCTTTAGACTGCTGTAGCCTGGTTTTCATTTTTTTCGGCGGCCATTTTTTCTCTCACTTAGGGGATTTTGGGTGTCTAAACTCTTTTATTTGGAGTTAAATTGAGGTGTAACTTCAGTTTTCGAGGTCCTGGTTGCCCCCTCTTCCTGTAGGTAAGCTTTTTATGTATTTGTTGTGTGTATTTATTGTATTTTTCATGTTTTCATGTGCGCGGGTTTCAGACAATTTTTGCGAGGTCGTAATGGGTCGTAACTTGTCTTGTATTTTGCTTTCGTAACTACGTAAATTTTGCGAGGTCCGCAGTTGCTGGCAAGGAGCGCCTTCGGCACTCCATGCCAGCAACTGCGGCCCTCGCTTGCTCACAACTATATATGTGATGACTTAGAGGTAGGATTTGCGTGTGGTGTCTCCATTTTCGCTGATGACACGAAGTTGTGCAAGGTAATTAAATCAGATAATGATGTACTTTCCCTCCAAAGGGATTTACATAAAATTGAGGAATGGGCATCTAAATGGCAGATGAGATTTAATACGAATAAATGTAAAGTTATGCATCTGGGAAGGAAAAATAGCCATGCAATTTATAATCTTAATGGAGCAAATCTAGGGGTATCAGATATTGAAAAGGATTTGGGAGTGCTTGTGGACAACCACCTAGGTAACAGTGCTCAATGCCACGCAGCAGCTGCAAAGGCAAATAAAATATTAGCATGTATTAAGAAGGGTATAGAAGACAGGGAAGCAAATATAATTCTGCCACTATACAAATCCCTAGTACGCCCTCATTTGGAATATGGAGGACAATTTTGGGCACCACGTCATAAAAAGGACATTTTAGAGCTGGAAAAGGTACAGAGAAGGGCTACAAAACTAATAAGGGGAATGGAGGGGCTAAGTTATGAAGGAAGACTAACAAAATTACACTTATTTACTCTAGAAAAAATGCATCTAAGAGGAGATATGATTACCTTATATAAATACATCCAGGGTCAATATAAAGATTTGTTGGGGGAGCTTTTTGTGCCAAGAGGTTTTCAACTGACAAGAGGACATCCCTTGAGGTTAGAAGTAGAAAGATTCCACCTTAAAGAAAGAAAAGGGTTCTTCACAGTAAGGGTGGTTAATCTGTGGAATTCTCTACCAGAAGAGGTGGTGACAGCGGATTCGATAGATAACTTTAAAAGGGGACTAGATTTATTTCTAATTAAAAAGGGAATTCAGGGTTATCATGGATAATTAGAGAGGGAGTATTGATCCAGGGAGAAATCCGATCACCAGTATCTGGGGTCAGGAAGAAATTATTTTTTTTTGTTTTCCTTTGAGACGATTGGCAAAGTCTTACTTGTTTTTTTTTTTCTCTTTGCCTTCCTCTGGATTAATTAATAATAAAAAAAAAAAAAAAAATTGATTAATAATAAACTAACAACTAGTTAATTAATATTTAATCCGCATATTGCACATCAGAGGAGATCTTAAAAGGTTGAAATTGATGAACTGGAAGTCTTTTCTCAACCTTAATTACTATGTAACTATGTAACTATGTAACTATGTAACTGGATTCTATGTTACCTTAAAAATTGTATAATGACACAAACATAATAATAAAAAAAAGTATTTTTAAATTGCACATGTGTGCCTCTGGGACTGTTAATCATTAAATTATAATGCACTTGCAGGCATTTTATATTTTTCAGTACTGTCCAGTCTCTTTAACTGCTGTTGATGGGCTCAGAAAGGATTTTAAAATAGAGGCACATATACAAACTGTTGTAATTCCTACACCGTTCACCTGATTTGGATGTAAATACCCTCAAATTAAAGCTGAAAGTGTGCAGGTAAAGCACATCTTGTTCGTTTCATTTCAAATCCATTGTGGTGGTGTATAGAGCCAAAAAGATTAGAATTGTGTTGATGTCCCAATATTTATGGACCTGACTGTATGTTCTATGCAGTGCAGGTATGTTCTATGTGGTGCAGGTATGTTCTATGCACGCTGTACGGGTATGTTCTATGCAGCGCAGGTATGTTCTATGCAGTGCATGTATGTTCTATGCAGGGCAGGTATGTTCTATGCATGCAGCGCAGGTATGTTCTATGCGGTGCAGGTATGTTCTATGCATGCAGTGCATGTATGTTCTATGCAGGGCAGGTATGTTCTATGCATGCAGTGCAGGTATGTTCTATGCACGCGGTGCTTGGTCTACAAGACAAACTAAGGAGGGGAAACTTCATTATCCTTAATACTAAACGACATTGGAGATATAACAAGACCTCCAATTAAATCAAATGGTTTAATAAAGTGGAGGAACAACAAAAGGTCATGATCTGAAGGTGGAAGATTTAAATGTAATACAGGAAAGGACCAGTAGATAAGTAGAACAGCCTTCTGATCTTTCCTTTTTCATCCCTGCCAGCAGTGGCATGCAGCAGCCAGTAGGTGGCACAATGGTGGCTCACCAAGACTTTGTTCAATTTGTTCTTGGGGGTGAGCGTTAGATTTAGGGGTTAGGGTTGGGGTTAGGTTTAGGGTAAGGTTTAGGGGTTGGGGATAGGTTAAGGAGTGAGGGTTAGGCTTATGGTTGGGGTTAGGTTTAGGGGTTGGGGTTAGGGTTAGGTTTAGGGGTTAGGTTTAGGGGTGAGGGTTAGGCTTATGGTTGGGGTTAGGATTAGGGGTTAGGGTTAGGCTTAGAGTTATGGTTGGGGTTAGGCTTAGAGTTATGGTTGGGGTTAGGCTTAGAGTTAGGGTTGGGGATAGGTTTAGGTTTAGGGGTTGGGGTTAGGTTTATGGGTGAGGGTTAGGTTTATGGTTGGGGTTAGGTTTAGGGGTGAGGGTTAGGCTTATGGTTAGGGTTAGGCTTAGGGGTTAGGTTTAGGGGTTGGGGTTAGGTTTAGGGGTGAGGGTTAGGCTTATGGTTGGGGTTAGGTTTAGGGGTTGGGCTTAGGTTTAGGGTTAGGCTTAGAGTTAGGGTTGGGGTTAGGTTTAGGGGTTAGGGTTAGGTTTAGGGGTTAGCGTTAGGCTTAGAGTTAGGTTTAAGGTTAGATTTAGGGTTAGAGTTCAGGGTTAGGGTAGTGGCAGATGATAAGCTTTACATAGTGCACACTGGCATTACCCTAAACCCTAACCCCTAAAGTTAACCCCTAACCCTATAGCTAACCCTAAGAACAAATTGAATACATTCTCGGCAAGCTACTCATTTGTTTTGGTTAATAATTTATATTTAAAACTTTATTATTGTTGTATCTAATTTTACATCACTTTACTTTTGGTCCAATAATTATTATTTATATTACCTGTATATTGTATCTAAATACACAATATTAAACTAAAAAACTAATCAAAAAGGTACCAGAACAAGAGACCCTATAATCCCTTATAACCCCTTATTATTATTTCATCACAATTTCAATAACATGTAAATTACATTACACATTTTATTCATATAAAAAAGACCAGATTTACAATTAATTACATGTATTTTTTAACAACAGCAGAAAAGATTGCTTTATCATTTTATTTATATATTCCCCAAAAAGAAAAAAATCAATAGAAAAACAATCCCCTTCCTTGTCACCCCGTTCCTCCTCCTCATGGTCCCCTCGTAGCTCTATTTATTATTGATAATTAAACACATAATGCAAATTAATAAAAAGCACACCTTTAAATAAAAATAACTGCCGCTGGTTGTTATTAAAAATCTTAAGTGGAAGTGTTAGATAACTGAACTTGAGAAGTGAGTATTTTAAGCATAAATTATCTCCATCTCCTTATTTAATTAATTATAACTCTTTATAGTGGCTGTCTTTCAACAATAATGAATAGATATCTATACTATTGTGGGTAGGGGTCTTGGGGAGGGTTACTGTTATTGGAAGTGGTCTTGGAGAGGGGTGCTATTGTGGGTATGGGTCTTAGGAAGGGTTACATTTCTTGGAAGGGGTCTTGGACAGGGGTGCTATTGTGGGTAGGGGTCTTGGGGAGGGTTGCTTTTATGGGAAGGGGTCTTGGGGAGGGTTGCTGTTATGGGAAGTGGGTCTTAGGGAGGGTTGCTTTTATGGGAAGTGGTCTTGGAGAGGGTTGCTTTTATGGGAAGTGGTCTTGGAGAGGTGTGGGATTGTGGGTAAGGGTCTTGAGGAGGGTTGCTTTTATGGGTAGGGGTCTTGGAGAGGGGTGCTGTTGTGGGAAGGGGTCTTGGTGAGAGGTGCTATTGTGGGTAGGGGTCTTGGGGAGGGTTACTTTTATTAGAAGGGGTATTGGAGAGGGGTGCTATTGTGGGTAG
>CM050175.1:71315798-71463298 GCA_027410445.1 Discoglossus pictus | reverse complement strand
GAGTTCGTCATAAGAGCATACTGTAAATATGACACTTGACTGGCCCTTTAACACATGCACAGCTAGTTTTGTATATAATTCCAAGTTTTACGCTATATTTTTTTGCGCTTTCGCCCCTTTTATTCCTGATGACCATCTCTGGCAGTTACACAGTGCTACACTAGGGGGCGCTGTGTGGCAACATTGTTTTAACTCGAAAAATAGATAGAAAGTTATTTTATTGAGCGGTTGAAAAACATATTTATCAGTCTTTATAGATTAAAAAAACTGAATAATCAAAGGGTTTTCAACTGAAAGCAAGAGGTGTAGTAGTAGTATCAATGATATATAAGGTAAATAAGGAAATAGACGCTATAACATTCACACTATATACCAAGTAAGAAAAATAATAAAACATAACCTTTAATACATCTAAAATCTAATAAAACGAATGAGATCTATAAATATAATGTTATTGTTAGGAGGTTATATATAATATGAGACTATATAGAAACTATACATTTCACACTCTATATCAAGTAAGAAAATAATAATAAAAAATAACCTTTAACACATCCAAATCTGAAAAGGGAATGATATATAAAATATAACTAATGCTTTTGCTAGCGGATTATATATAACATGAGTCTATATAGAGACTATAATCTGCACACTAGAAACCAAGTAACAAAAATACTAAAAATTAACCTTTAATACATTCCAAGGTCCTCATTCAATTTGAAATTTGTCAGTTAAATAGGGCTCTACATAAGCACATCACATATATTTTTAAACCGAAGTTTTTAGTTAGTGAAAACCTTGGTTTTGGATAGAAGTTCAGTAACTAAAAAGTTTGTTTACATTTTTTTCTATGTGCTTATATAGAGCCCTATTCAATTGGGCAACTCGGAATTGAATGAGGCTCCAAATAAGGCAGGTGCCAATTACTAATCTATTACTAACCCATCCATACCTCCCTTTACTGTTCAGCAGCAGAATATGCCCTCGGGCTCCAAACTATCAGGACAAAATTACAACCATGATTTTAGAAAGGTAGCTGCTAATGTTCCACCCTTCACCAATATGTGAGGATTTTCCTAAAGTACATAACAAATAAACTAATGAACTAAATGTTGGCACTTAAATGTTTTATACAATATGATTTTAATGGAATTCTAAATAAATGTAAAGTTTTGCTATAACGCCGGTGTCCCTAGAGAGGAATAAGATATAATCGCTTCTTCAGGAGTCCTGCAAAAGGAATAAGATATAATCGCTTCTTCAGGAGTCCTGCAAACTCGGCACATTTTCTGTTACTTAAATGGATTATTTCTTAACAACTTACGTCATCTTGGCTCCCTCCAAGGGCTGCGGATAATATCATGCCTGCGAACACAAAGATAAGGATCTGAGCACAACTGACTGATGAGAGAGCATAACAAAGAAATAAGAAAACAAGTACAATAGATAAACACTGCAGCCCTAGATAAGGGAATTCAGTTTTGCAGTTATTTCCTTTAATCTTTTTATTTCAGTTAAAAGCCGTCCCTAATGTCATCCATGCTGTAGGTTTAAAGTGATAAAGCTGAGGGTCCAAATATGATATCATTTAATATAGTATAATATGATATCATTTAATATGGTATAATTTATATGGTATAATTTATATGGTATAATTTAGTTTGGTATACTATGGTATAATTTATTATTGTATAATATGGTATAATGTAATATAGTATAATATGGTATAATTTAATATAGTATAATATGATATAATTTAATATGGTATAATTTAGTTTGGTATACTATGGTATAATTTATTATAGAATAATATGGTATAATGTAATATAGTATAATATGGTATAATTTAGTTTGGTATACTATAGTATAATTTAATATGGTATAATATGATATAATTTAATATAGTATAATATGATATAATTTAATATGGTATAATTTAGTTTGGTATACTATAGTATAATTTAATATGGTATAATATGATATAATTTAATATAGTATAATATGATATAATTTAATATGGTATAATTTAGTTTGATATACTATGGTACCTTTTAATATAGTATAATATAATATAATTTAATATAGTATAATATGATATAATTTAATATGGTATAATATGGTATAATTAATATGGTATAATCTAGTTTGGTATGTTATGGTATAATTTATTCTAGTATAATATGGTATAATGTAATATAGTATAATATGGTATAATCTAGTTTGGTATGTTATGGTATAATTTATTCTAGTATAATATGGTATAATGTAATATAGTATAATATGGTATAATCTAGTTTGGTATGTTATGGTATAATTTATTATAGTATAATATGGTATAATGTAATATGGTATAATGTAATATAGTATAATATGATATAATTTAATATGGTATAATATGGTATAATTAATATGGTATAATCTAGTTTGGTATACCATGGTATAATTTATTATAGTATAATATGGTATAATATAATATAGTATAATATGATATAATTGAATATGGTATTATATTGTATAATTAATATGGTATAATTTAGTTTGGTATACTATGGTATAATGTAATATAGTATAATATGATATAATTTAATATAGTATTATATGGTATAAATTAGTATGGTATAATATGGTATAATATAATATGGTATTATTTAATATGGTATAATTTAGTTTGGTATGATATGATATAATTTAATATGGTATAATTTAGTTTGGTATGATATGGTATAATTTAATATGGTATTATTTAATATAGCATAATTTAATATGGTATATTGTAATACAGTATCCTATGGTATAATTTAATATAGTATAATATGGTATAATTTTATGTGGTATCAATTAGTATGGTACAATTTAATATGGTATAAGAGTATAATTTAATATGGTATAATATGATATAATTTAGTATGGTATAATATGGTATAATGTAATATAGTATAATTTGATATAATTTAGTTTGCTGTAATTTAGTATGGTATAGTATGGTATAATGTAATATAGTATAATATGGTATAACGTAATATAGTAGAATATAGTATAATTTAATATGGTATAATATGGTATTATTTGGTATGGTATAATATGGTATAATGTAATATAGTATAATTTAATATAATTTAGTTTGGTGTAATTTACAGCCTTATTAAATTGTGATTCGGGCAATTTAATAGGGCTCTACTTAATCACAAAGGGCCTCATTCAATTGCGATGTTGCCAATTGAATAGGGCTCTATATAAGTACAGAGCATATTTTTTTACAGAAGTTTTTAGTTAGTAAACACCTTGTTTTTGGATAGAAGTTCACTAACTAAAAACTTCTGCAAAAAACACATGCTCTGTGCTTATATAGAGCCCTATTCAATTGGCCAAATCGCAATTTAATAAGGCTGTAAATGTCTAAAGGGCATATCCATAATTAATGTCAATGATCTCTCAATAAATTATGTTTCAATAAATCAGAAAATCTGACTGGTAAATCAGAATGGCAAATTTCAATGTTAGTTTATCACATAAAACTGCATTTTACAGCCTATTAATGAAGTTCTTGTAATTGCCTACAGTTTTAAATTATACCATATTTGGATCCTCTGCTATGGAAATAATTAATACTGTGCTACATCATCAAACAGAGCACTGAAAAAAAGCGTTTTGATTGTTTAAAATTAATGCAAATATATATATAACTCTTATTTTATGAGTTAACCCTCTAGCTGCTGCCTGCACATTGGTTGCATACACATAACACACACAAAAACAAGAGAATAATTGGTGAATAATTTAATTAAAGCAAAAATAAATGTTTATTTTAAATTCACGTTATCCCTAGCCTTGGCTGGGTCTTCCCTGTGCATTACATTACTTATAGATATTCTAGTCTTACCTGTACATAAGGCCAGGATCAGGACCTTGAGCAGTGCAGAAGTCATTGTGCTGCTGTCTGGAGGTTGCTCTGTGTATGTTGTGCTGCTCAGTGCCTTTTATATCACCTGAATTTATTTAAATGAAGTTTTCTTCCTCATCTGTCAATCACCATAAATAGTTGTAACAAGAGAGTTGTTTGCATGAGGTTGTTCTGGAGATTTACTGTAACCAAGCTAAAAAATAGTTGTCTGACTAGAGGTCACCCTGAGCATGTTTAGCAGGAAATCCCTTTGTTTCTCTGAACAATACATTTTTTCTTTCCTGTTGTCTACAATTTAATACTTTGATATTATTTAATAATAATTTGGTATTTTTTGAGTTTTATTTAAAGTGACAAAGCAAATGTGCTAATTATTGCTAAAAGTAACAATACACATAAACATAGATCCAAATATCCATTTATTATAATGTGTATAATAATTAAGACTTTAATAATCAAATGTCTCTGTAACTATTATCTTTATACAACTTTATCACCCCCATGAGAGTTTATTAATCTTTATTACACCCCATGTGAAATAATTAATGACACTACATCCTTGTTATTCAGAGAGGGCGTTTTCTACAGAAGAGAACACAAATCTTATCTGAATCTACTGTTTCTCCCTGGCTGGATACTAGTCCTTTTTGGAACAAAGAAAAAAAATGTCTGTTATCATTCAAATGAAATAGGATACAGTAATTAAAATGGAAGTACGGTAATTATTTATTTTATTTATTGCGTCAGAACTGTCTTCACGTTATCAAGTCAAGTTCTTCAAAACAGCAAATTAGTGGCCCTTTAACCTTTATTTAAACTATTAAATAATAATAGGAGTTAAAAGTTACTTTTATATTTTATGCTGACGTATAAAACTTAAAGAGACATACGGCCTCATTAAATTGCAACATTTTCGAGATCCAGGCCCGCAAGTGGAGATAGCAAGTTACTTAGCTATTCAATTGCCTCCTACTTCCGGGCTCTGGTCCGGTTACTTGCTGCGCGCTACTATCCATTGCGATTCTTCAAATCGCAAGTTACTTCCCTCAAAGCCTTTGATCTTTCACGGCCGCAAGAGTTGCGGCTGCAAAAATCACGAATCGCTATTCAATTGCTCCAATTTCCCCTCCCGTCAAGCCCGTAAATGTCCGAAAGCATACCAGAGCTTACTGGTAGCAAAGAGGTCGCCCAAGGGCTAGTAAAGCCCCCCACACTCCTAAATGATACCCCCATGATGTGGGGGGCCCGATCAGGACCCCTGCAGGGTCCCCATGGGCTTGGAGGGGGGTCTTAATTATAGTCTCATGAAGGTCTATATAGACCCCTATGAGTAATGGGGTTAATTTTAGGTGCCGGGGGTACTTATAGTACCCTCACGGCAGTAGTTAATTTTTAATTTAGCGCGGGTCCTTTAAAGACCCCCACTGCAAGGGTTAATGTGGGGACCCTCCAGGGGTCCTGATGGGGATCCCCAGCATTGGGGGGTGTTAAAGTTAGGTGCGCAGGGGTATTACAGTAACCCTGCGGCTGGGTTTGCGCATTAGTGTGCCACAGGCCCTTTAAGGACCCGCGGCGGGTAATTCAAATTTTTAAATGGGTTAATGTGGGGACCCTCCGAGGGTCCCGATGGGGACCCCACAACATGGGGGGAGGGTTAATGTTAGTTGCCACAGGGGTACTTACTGTACCCCAGCAGCATGGGGTTGATGTGGGGACCCTGCGGGTGTCTCGATCAGGACCCCCGCATCATGGGGTTAATATAGGTACCCTGCAGCACGGTTGCCACCTGCATTTTCTCAAGTCCTACAGGCTTCAATGCCCTACGGGCTTGGAAGTTGGAATCAATGATGTCATGATGACGATCTCTGTTTCCATTGGCTGTTTTGATAGCGGGAGTTACGGGCTTCATGTTCAGGCCCGTAGATGCTACTGCCGATGGTATGGTTTCTGATTCTCGGGAAGGGGGGCTAACTTGCGGGCCCGGCCAATTGAATTGCAAAGTAAAAATAGAGCTACTCGAGCACGCATATCGAAAGTAGCAAATCGGGTATTTACTCTTGAGTAACGGCCCCAAATTGAATGAGGCCCATTGAAATTATCAATATTGCTGAAAAACAAGCGAAGACAACTTTTTTCTAAAATGTATTACTTTTTCACTGTTTCCTAAGATTTTTATATGCCCCAGTAAATCTTCTTTTGGGAGCTTCCCATATACGGCAAGTTATTCCTTTACTTTCTTTAGACATCGTGATGTGATATTAAAGGGAAACAAATAAATGTATTATTACAGACAATATATATAGACAATATAAAAGCATTTAGAGGTAGCTTGCCATTTATGGTCTCTCCAACACCTCATAGGTTGTACTTATGAATTAACAAAAATGTACTATGTAGATAATCCTGTTCAGTCTCAAATTAAATAAACAGTTTGTTTGTTCTAAAAATCTATTATAAAGCAGTGAAAATAGCTTCAAATAAAAACATCCGTAAACATGACTGTTCTACATGATGATGCAGAGCAATATATATGTGTTCAGTACCCTTGTTATACACAGTTGTTTCTCTATGTACAAATATTAGCGCTGCTTTAATAATAGTGTATGTCATGACCTCCAGATGTACTGAGTAACTTTGGCCATATCCCCTTTCTTGTTATGGACTTGTTCCTATCACAGATTTGTAGACAACACTGTTGAATTAAGGACCAAGTAACGCAGGACTCTCGTCATCAGATCAATAGGGACTGCTCAGGGCCCCCAGGTGACCCAGAAAGTAGGATACCTAGGCTGAGATAGAGCAGGGTTCAGCTCTCGGGATGGTTAACCACAACCAACCATTGGAGGTCGTTGAAGCCGTAGGACTTAGGCCGGAAATTAAACATGAAATAAAGTATTATTTTTTGGCGATGTACGTGCTTGAGAATGTTGTGCTTTTAATTCTAATGTCACCCATTGTGTTCCCAATCATTTACAGTGCTGGATTGAATTTATATTTGCATTTAAAGTGCTCTGATCTTACCGGCTTGAACCACTAGTTACGGGCTTCATGTTCAAGCCCGCAAATGCTACTGCCAATAGCATGGTTTCCGATTCTCGCGACCGGCACTTAACATTTGGGCCCGGCCAATTGAATAGCAGAGTAAAAGTAGACCTACTGGAGCCCGCAATTCAATCGCAGAAAACCGGCTATCTGCGATGGAGTCACGGCCCCGAATTGAATGAGCTGAAAGTGTGTTATTTTTGGAACAAGTAACATAGCTGTCTTTAGACTGTCTATTCTGAGTTCCAGTATGAGATCTGTCCTACTATTCGTCTTGCTTTGGAAAGTTCAAGTGTCCATACCCTACTCCTATGATCAGATCGATCGGTGGGATTCCAGTGTTGGCCGGTCCAACTGGATGAGTAGTTCCATTACAGTGTATGACATATATATCATTGTTATTTTGTGTCTCATCAACAAAAAAGAAAGAGGATTTATACTAAATAAACAACGATGAATTGCAAAAATATTCTACTTTTTCCCGAAAGTACACAAAAAAGTTAAACAAAGCTACCAGGAAGACATAGTGTATATAAAATAAACAGCTTGTCAGCTTATCCAAGTGAATGCATTAAGTACATATTGATAACATCCCCGAAAAAAATAACCTCTAACTTCCATGTATTACATTTTTTTAAGTTATGTGAATTATATATTAAAATATTGACAACCAAAATATTTTAAAAAATGACTAACATTATTGGGCATCAGCTGTATTTTAATCCTCAACATTTTAAGTTTACGATTTATTTTTGATGGTTTAAATAAATGTTATATTTTAGAAATTATTTTTTGACCCCACTAATGGTATTTTATTTTTATTAAAATTGTAACACTTTTTTAGTAAGATGTTTCCTCTCGACTAAGCCTATAAAAATACTGTACCAATAAAATCCTAAACCGCTCTACAACATGTTTTTAGAAATTGTAAAAATCAGTCTAGTATAAAATAAATTAATCAAATGACTATTTTGTCCTAATGTTCATATGTCATGCATTATTTGACGAAGCTTGAATTATTATGAGATTTTTATATTTGATATTTAAAAAAAAGTGCAAGAAAAATTGTCTTTGGTTTGTTTAGTAGTAAAAATATATGCATTTTTAAAAATATGTGTGAAAGCTCAAGTAGGAAATTGAAAAATGTTATCACATTTAATATGTTTATATAAATAATACTGAAAATCTATTGTTAGCATCTCTAAATTACAATCATGAAGAATATGGGTTAAAATGATTCATTTATGATAATATATCTTCAAGATGAAAAACAAAATATAACTCTAACAGAGAGTGGACTATTTGTATCTACGTCTTGTTTTTGTACTTGTATTCTTTTGTCTGGAAAAAAAAAATCTAAAAAAAATAAAAAATAAAAAAATAAAAGAGAGTGGACTATGATATATGGAAATATTTTTGCAAATGGCGCAGTCATCATAAACAGCAGTAACTCTTCTGAAAAGTTTAGCATTTTATATTTATGTGATAAATTAGATGCTGTTTTTAGCAAAGTGTTTTTCTTCCATTGAATTTGATAAACAGTCTCTGCACTCGGATATCACACTATGTGCAGTTCTCTGTTTTGGATAATTATAATTTATTATTTTTAAAAGACCAAAAATATTTGACAGTGTTGAGAAAGGTGCACAAAGAGCACACAAGCCATAAAATAATCAATGGAAAAATAAATCATAACCATGGGAGTTGGGGCCAAAAAAATCTAGGGAGGGGATGATTCAACTCTACTCCCAGGACAGGAAGTAGGGGCTGATCTACCATTGGTGCAGGTCCCCTCAAAAATTTTTTTTTACATTTCTTTGTTACAATTCTCAATGCCCCTGCCCCCCATATAATTAACAATCATATCATATATATGCATGATTAGGTTTCATTTTGCTATTTTTTATGTCCCCTATTCATTTAATCTGGAGGAGGTTTGCCTCCCCCCCCCCATTTCCTATGCCCCTGACCATAACTGTATAAAAAAAAAAAATATATATATATATATATATATATATATATTACAAGCCATCAAGAAATTCTAGGACTATGTAGAGAAAGGAATGAATATTACTGAATAAGGTGGTGTAACTATGAAGTGACTTGCAATATGTTTGTTTTATGCAATTGAGGAATTATATTCCTTGGTTAAATGAACACTGAAGTCACTATATGTGCTCGGCAACATCCAATGATGAGTAGAACATCATGTTGGAAAGTTATTTATATATTTATTTATTTTGTAATTAATCAAAAATTGACTTAGATATTCTCCTTTGTAGTTATTGTTTGTGCAGCTCCTGAAGCCCTCCCACAATAATATACATAGATGACGAGATTCAGGGCGAGACTATTACACTGATTACATTTTATATTTTATTAAATGATATAATTGCTGATTATTACAGAGCTGATTTATTACAGAGAGGCATACCACTGAGTTGATTATGACACAGCAGTTGTGTTTGAGTCCAGCAGGCGCTCAACGCGAGGCATGTAGGACTTAGGCTGTAATAAGCGCTAAAGGCGCTTATTGCAGGGCTCGCGATGAAGGCCAAAGGAGCTCACTGCAGGGCCGTAGGACTTAGGAACAAAACTCATAAATGCAACTGTGGCCCTCGGAAGTCGAGGGCCGCAGTTGCGGGGCTGCACTTTATTACGAATTTAATGCCAAATCACGGAACTGGAAAGAACTGCAAAAAAAAAACAAATATGCCTCAAACTAACGTACAGACTTACCCGCAGCACAGGCGGAAAGCCAGGAAACCTTGGGAGTGAGGTTGCAAGTTAGTTTAAGCCATATTTGGCATTTTTTTACCATCAAAAATCACATAAGCGAGAAAAAAATGGCGGCAGAAAAAACGTAACAGGATGAAAAAAGAGCCCCAAGCCAGGAACACGTAACGTAAGCCAGTAACACCTAACCCAAGCCAGTAACAGTTTCCCCAAGCCAGTAACACTTAACTCAAGGCAGAAACACTCAAGTCAGTAACACTCATCGCGAGGCCCCTAAAGTACACGGGGGAGAGAGCTTGCCATGGGCGCAGAATGTGATCATTGCAAAGCAGGAAAGTGGTGGCTTGCCAAAAACGCCAATGAGCGGCAAAGCCCCTCATTGCGAGGCCTGAAAAGTACACGGGGGTAGAGGCTCGTGATGATAGCTGAAGGTGCTCAGAGGGGCCATAGCCTTGCATTGTGTGGCAAACAGCATTGCCTGGCTTACAATTTTATTGCCGTCATTTTTGATGGGCAAGTTGCTAGTTTATATATATTTTCTGTTTTATCTTATAAACAAAGTAAAAATGTATATTTATCAAAACATTATGTATGCTGACAGCCCTGATAGGGAGACACATGTAATATAGTACTGTGGTACCTGCCTGTATTTCTTCCACAAAGGATAATAGTCCAGTCTTCCCCAATGGAAACCCTTACCTGGGCCAGCACAAGATGGACATAAGACGCATGGGCTTTGTTGTTTCCAGCCTGGAGCTGCCTCAATGATAACCATAGTTTCTCCTGTCTGGAGAGTCTAGAGACCCCATCCCCAGTGAATACCCCTTGTTTTTGTGTGTGTTTTGTACACTGTATAGCTAGCCACTTGTTATTCTGATTATATCCATGTTAGGCATGCCCAATATTGTCATATAGCCATTTATATACTGTAATTTAATTATTGTTTGCATTTCACAAAGGGGGCGTTCAGCATTGAAGACCTCCTGTTGAGTGATTAGGTTAGCTGGGCTTCCTATGTTATTTACGTTAACTTTTGTTACTCTGCACCCAGACAAGTTTAGATAATGGGACCTTCTTTGGTCTCCCATGTCTATATCCCTGTGTGTTTCAATAAAGGGCATTACTCCTTTTGAAAGTATACAAGCATGTCAGCTGTATTTCTGAGGGGTGGGAAAGAGCTTTTTAAGCAATTTGCTCCACTCGAGCTACGAAGAAATCCTGCATCTATGTTCCAGAACCTCATCCCTGCTCTCCACAGATCCTGAAGCAATCCTTCTTCAAGTGGAATCCCTAGCACTGATATACAGAAATCTGCAGAGGGGTGGAATCCATTGGTGGGATCCATTCATTGGCTGGTCCAGCTAGTCCCTCCTCATGACAAACTATCACCCCCCTTTCCAATCATCAGACTATGCAAGATCCCAAATGGGTCGCGGGCAAATAAAAATGTGAAGTTTTCAGTTGCCTGGAGATACCATCAGCATTCGGATGATCCCTAACCTGTTTGTATTAGGTATTAAAATTATGAGTCTGTAGAGTTAGGCTCAATCTAAACCATAGTCTCCAGTCACCCTGCTAAGCCAGCAGAACTGGTTGTCACCTGTGACATGTACAAATTTTCACCCAAAAAGGTATAGCTTTAGTTTCTTTATGGCCTTCCACAAAAGCTACGCATCTGACCTCTTGGGGCAACATCTTATGGCTCAGGTATGGAATAGGGTGCTCCTCTCCGTGGGCATCAACCTGACTGAAAACAGCACCAATGCCATAGCTGGAGGCATCCGTCTGGATCAAGAGGGGCGACAGTAAGCCGGGCAACTAGGATGAGGTGAAACATTAGGGCAGCCTCCAAGTTATTTAAACTGTAAGAAAAGCATACATTTTAATGACAGGTGACATTGTGAGAATATTATAAATTAGAAGCAGAATATTAACTTTTATAAGTGAAAAATAGTCCAGAGCAAATAAACTACGTAGAAAAAATACTATAGTTAGATATAGATAAGAAATCAGTTTATATATGTCAATAAGATTATATAAACATGTAGACCAAAACGTAATATATAAACTGTCAATCTCATAACAAATGTATCTTATCTTCATCTAAAATTATTTACACAGTACTGAATATTTTACATATTATGATACCACATTTTGTACAATTATGAGCTAGCCGTGGATGCACCTCAAATTGAGGAATGCAAGCACTTTGTTTTCTACCCTCAACAACGAGGTCACCTTACTGGAAATACTTTTGTTATGCGTTTTCAAATTTCTAATATTTTTGTCAGTTATTTCCTGAATTTGGTTTTCCCCAAGAAAACCTGTTTATGTCTCTGAACAATTGTAACGGAACCCATCACTGTTTTACCCTGTTTTATGATTATTATGGTTAAAATATGATCCTACTATATGTATGTTGGTTGATGCTCTGCAGAATATTGTACCAGACATTTACAGCTACTTGGCATGGGAGATAATCTCGTTACAGCGACTCCGCATAAGATAAAGGAAGTCTATTGTATAGTGTTTTCATTCTCAGATAAGAACAAAGAAGTGTAATTGAATCAATGTCTGATTGTATCAAAGTTGCCAGGGAGGTGTGACCCCCCTATTGTTCTCTTTATGTGTATTGTGTGTGGCCAAATATGGGCATGGGTATTACCTGTGGCCAAAGAGATGTATATATATTTCTGTAAAGGTAAATAAAGTCAGTATTCATTTGACTCCCAAATTGTGTGTCGTCCAATATGGGAGGTCGGGGATGGTGAAACTGTAGTGCCTCTTGGGTATTTTACCGTATACCAGCGGAGATTTTGGACTGCGTGTTCCAGCTCCGTTACAACAATTATAGAATTTAATGTGCTATAAAACATTATACATTTTGCATATGACTTAAGGGACATAGGGGACATTTAAAGAGTCATTTAACTACCAATGAAAATGAAACAATTTTACATTCAATTAGTCACTAAGAAAAACTTAATATATTTACCAGAAGTGATTACATAAAAGGGAAAGGGCCACAGTGATGGCTGAACTCAAACCCATGAATATCTGACCAGCAACAATGGAAGACTGTTTCATTATGTGCAACAACTGAGTGAATTTGGGGAGAGCAGATATATCTACTATGCCTTTGTTTTAAACCTATTTTAAGTTAATTTGAGAGAAAGACTTTGAGACTCCTGGGGAACTGGTAGATTATTTTAACAAGAAGTTGGGCCAGTCATCTGCAATTATGGGGCCTCATACAATTGCGGGACGTAACTCGATCGCAAATCGCTGATTTGCCTTAGATCAAGTTACATCCTTGCGTTGCCCTATGTTTACACTGCTAGTCAACTGGCAGAGCGCGCATGTTAGCCCTCCTTCTCGCTGATCGCAAACCATGCTACTGGCAGCAAGCATTCGCAGGCTTGAACATGATCGCGGCCACAAGGCCGTAACTAGCGTTTAAAGCCTAAACTCGGAGCACTGTAATAGAAAAATAAATTCAAGACAGCACTGTTAAGCATTGTAAATGATGGGGAACACAATGGGTGACATTATAATTAAAAGTATAACATTCACAAGTGAGCACATAACCAAAATAGAAAACTTTATTTCATGTTTAATTTCCTTCCAAAGTCCTACGGGCTTGAATGACCTCCAAGCCGTAAATCATTATTCAAGCCCGTAGGACTTCAATGAAATATGGAGTTTGGATTCCATAGCCCTATGGGCTTGGAGGTTGACGGAAAATAAACATGAAATAAAGTATTATATGATGTACTCGCTTGATAGTGTTGGGCTTTTAATTCTAATATCACCCATTGTGTTCCCCATCATTTACAGCCCTCGAGTGATTTAATATTTGCATTTCAAGTGCTTCGATTAGTAAGTAAGACCTTTACGACACCTCCTTGGAAGTAAGCTGTGGTTCACGTTTAGCCATTTATGGGCTTGACAGAAGGGTAATCTTGAATGGAGATTAGGGATTTTTTGTGGCCGCCACTCTTGCGCCGTGAAAGATCAAAGACTTTAAGGGAAGTAAGCTGCAATTGACGAAATCGCATGGAATTGTAACTAACAGAACGTAACCCAATCGGAGCACGCAAACGTAAGGCAATTGAATAGCAACGTATCTAGCGATAGGCATTTGCTAACCCGGATCTCTAAAATGTAGCAATTGAATGAGGCCCTAGGTATGATTGACCTTGAAAGAAGAACTAGCAATTTTGAAAAAGAGGATTGGTAGTAAATTATATTTTGGATGGTTAGATTGAGTAGAAAATGGAAATAAAAGTACTATGTAATTTTAAAGGAATGTACATAGAAAAGCTACCAAGATGACAATTAGTTGTACCAACTCATTAAAAAATCATGTATAAATCAGAATTGAGGTATATAAGTTCAGCAGGTGTGTATATCAAATCTAAAAAGTTAACTAGAATTGGCCTTGACTCTTGAGTAATATAGTAGGTATATCACATGACTTGCATTTTTTCTCAGACAATGGGCCAGTGGCACATTTTTAGAACTCTTTATATTTTAAGGGCCACTTTAGAGGTGATATAACAGTAGTTAATTGATTTATTCAGTAATTGATAAGCAATAAAATCAGTATTTGAAGAAAGTCAATTTTAAATATGTCATTTATTTACAAAGAAAAAAAAAAAATCCATAAGGGATGATAATTACAAGAATATAGAAAAAAAGTATTATATCTATATAAAACAAAATTTGTCTTAGAAATACATTTAACTTAAAAAAGTGTAATTGGATTTTGTGTTTTACATAAAATAATAAACATATTCTTACGTAAAAACTTTAATTTTCAGGGACCTCTCTACAAGTCCTATCAGTAATCCCAAGGGGTTCAAGATAATCTGTCTGTCCTTAACTGTCTTCTAACTGGTCTAAATTTATAAAGAGGGGGTAGATAAAGATTGTTATCTGGACAGTCTCCTGAAAAGATTCATAAACATACATTTAACATCAGTAAGTATAATTGGATTAAAAAGGGGGGGAAATAATGCATTTTATAGAACATATGGAATGGAAATATGCAGTAGCGGCTCGTCCATAGGGGCGTCGGGGCAAGCGCCCCCCCCAAATATTTTCGTGACCTGCAATAAAAAAAACACTATTCCCTGGGACACTGTCACTTTAAGATAACCCCTTGTGTGTATGCATTAACTGCTGTGTGCTACACTATCTATTGTAGCTTTCCCCTGCACGCTGTGTGATCAGATTACACTGCACTTACACTAACCTTTAGACTCTATGAATGAGTCATGACCGTTAATGGATTCCGCCCACCAACCAGGGAGAAGCTATGCATGGGCAGTGAAAATGTATCCATTTCAATGACTGACAGTCTTCCATCATTGACCAATCAATGATGGAAGGCTGTACAGTTGTCAGGAGAACCACCTAAGCCCACCCAGACCGTTAGCCCAGGGCGCCCACCAGCTAATAGAGCCTCGAGTTTAATTTTGATTGACAGCTCCCCTGTTAATATAAACCACCATAAGCCAGCCCTCTTTTCGTTTCCTGCTACCGCTGAGACTGAGACCTCCCTGGCTGAAGCGACTCAGATTGACCCAACCTACCTACAGTAAGTCTAACTGCCCTGGCCAAACACCTAGTCCCCCTAATAAACTTAGGGCTAGTAGTACCCCACTATGCCTGCCTGCCACACAATTACCTATGTGGCCTCGTGCCAAGCCCGGTGATGACCCCTCACCCCGGTCACCCCCCCCCCCGGAGGTCCATCTGGCCACCTCAGTCGCTGACGGACCATGTGGTCACCCACCCAGCATAAGCCTGATGCACCCGGACACTCCTACCCCCCCAGACCCGGTCATCACTCCCCCTAAGGACAGGAGGCCCATGGGGCCCCGTGCCAACCCTGATGTGACCCCACTAACCACCCTGACCTAAGTCTCACCCAGCTACTACCAGCTGAGGTCACTTGGTCTTGGGGGTAGGTAGGTGGCTTGGTAGTACCAAGCCAAGCCACCTACCTACAACCCTGACCCAGTGACCCCACCCCACCATGGCCCAACTAGCAACCCACCTACCAGCCTGACCTAATGACCCCCACCCTGACCTAACTACCAGCTTGGTAGTTGGGCCAGAGTGTGGTGTGTGGTCACTGTGTCAGGGTGATAGGTAGATAGCTTTATAGTACCAAGCCACCTACCTACAACCCTGACCCAGTGACCCACACCCCACCCTGGCCCAACTAGCAATCCACCTAACAGCCTGCCTGACCTAATGACTCCCACCCTGACCTAACTACCAATTGGTAGTTGGGCCAGGGTGGGGTGTGGTCACTGGGTCAGGGTGATAGGTAGGTGGCTTGGTAGTACCAAGCCAAGCCACCTACCTACAACCCTGACCCAGTGACCCACACCCACCCTGGCCCAACTAGCAACCCACCTACATTACAGTAAAAAAAAAAAAACACAACCAAAAAACACAACAATACAGCCCCCCCTCCCCATATTTTTATTCTATTTTTAAAAGTAACAGGCAATGTATCTTTAACATTGCAGTTAAAATAAAAAGAATACATTGCCTGTCACTCTTAAAGATAAAAAAAAATAAGGGAAGGGGAAAAATAAAAACAATAATAAAGTAAACAACAGCACATACTTACCTGTCAAATTGACTCCTCCAGCGGTGGCCTTCTGCCCTGGATAGTCAGGCATTCCAATCAATTTTGATTGAAGCCCATGTCCTTCAATCTTGATAGAAGCCCTTGTCCTCATCTTGATTGAAGCCATTGTCCATCCATTCTGGCCCATTGCAAGAGGCCTCCACCTAAAAAACCCGACGCTCTAAAAACAAACAAACAACAATCTAATGAAGCTCCTCCTACAAGGAGCTCCCCCGGCGACTAATTGATTTTTTCCCACACTCCTCCTTTTATTCTATTTTTTGAAGGACTCTGATTGGCTGACATTTTGATTGACATTGATTTCAACCAATCAGAGTCTTTAAAAAATTAGCAAAGCAGGTATGGAAGCCTGTAAGGGCAAAAAAGGTTAGTGTGAACTTGTGTGACCCTGTATGTATTATACATATTACAGGGCTATTTATGTGATATACATGTTACAGGATAATATCCTGTAACATGTATAGCAAATAAATAGCACTTTAATATGTATAATAAATAATGTCTAATAAAAATACATGAGCAATAATCAAATAATTAATAAAGTACATCAATTAATCAATGTTTTTAAATGTTTTTAAGGTGCGGTTGGGGGCCTATATGGTCACACCTGGTTATTTAAGGTTTTTAAGGTGCGGTTGGGGCCTATTTGGTCACACTTGGTTATTTAAGGTTTTTAAGGTGCGGTTGGGGCCTATATGGTCACACTTGGTCTTTTAAGGTTTTTAAGGTGTGGTTGGGGCCTATATGGTCACACTTGGTTATTTAATGTTTTTAAGGTGCGGTTGGGGCCTATATGGTCACACTTAGTTATTTAAGGTTTTTAAGGTGCAGTTGGGGCCTATTTGATCACACTCGGTTATTTAAGGTTTTTAAGGTGCGGTTGGGGCATATATGGTCACACTTGGTCTTTTAAGGTTTTTAAGGTGTGGTTGGGGCCTATATGGTCACACTTGGTTATTTAATGTTTTTAAGGTGCGGTTGGGGCCTATATGGTCACACTTGGTTATTTAAGGTGTTTAAGATGCGGTTGGGGCCTATTTGGTCACACTTGGTTATATAAGGTTTTTAAGGTGCGGTTGGGGCCTATATGGTCACACTTGGTCTTTTAAGGTTTTTAAGGTGTGGTTGGGGCCTATATGATCACACTTGGTTATTTAATGTTTTTAAGGTGCGGTTGGGGCCTATATGGTCACACTTGGTTATTTAAGGTTTTTAAGGTGCGGTTGTGGCCTATTTGGTCACACTTGGTTATTTAAGGTTTTTAAGGTGCGGTTGGGGCCTATATGGTCACACTTGGTCTTTTAAGGTTTTTAAGGTGGGGTTGGGGCCTATATGGTCACACTTGGTTATTTAATGTTTTTAAGGTGCGGTTGGGGCCTATTTGGTCACACTTGGTTATTTAAGGTTTTTAAGGTGCGATTGGGGCCTATTTGGTCACACTTGGTTATTTAAGGTTTTTAAGGTGCGGTTGGGGCCTATTTGGTCACACTTGGTTATTTAAGGTTTTTAAGGTGCGGTTGGGGCCTATATGGTCACACTTGGTCTTTTAAGGTTTTTAAGGTGGGGTTGGGGCCTATATGGTCACACTTGGTTATTTAATGTTTTTAAGGTGCGGTTGGGGCCTATTTGGTCACACTTGGTTATTTAAGGTTTTTAAGGTGCGATTGGGGCCTATTTGGTCACACTTGGTTATTTAAGGTTTTTAAGGTGCGGTTGGGGCCTATTTGGTCACACTTGGTTATTTAAGGTTTTTAAGGTGCGGTTGGGGCCTATATGGTCACACTTGGTTATTTAAGGTTTTTAAGGTGCAGTTGGGGCCTATTTAGTCACACTTGGTTATTTAAGGTTTTTAAGGTGCGGTTGGGGCCTATATGGTCACACTTGGTCTTTTAAGGTATGTTTGGGGCCTATATGGTTCCACTTGGTCTTTTAAGGTTTTTAAAGTATGGTTTTGTTCTTGAATGGTCTGATTGATTTGCTTGTTTTCTTTCAACCCCAGCAGATTTGTTTGTACTCGTTGGTCAACTTACTGAATGTGAATACCCTGAGAAGAAGAGCTGACTAATGGTAAGTGTCACTGCTTTAATTTTTCTTTTAATGCGTATAGGTGCAATTATGATATTGCTGTAGTCTTGTCACATGAGTTTTTTCAATCTATATTGTATACCAATGTATTTAACACATTGTTACTTTACTTCTTGACATTCCTGCATTGCTGATCATGTATTTCAATGGGCGTTGCAAGTATAAGGTCATTGGGCGGGACATATACAGGTCATTATGACCCAGGGGGAGGAGTTATAAAATGGGTGTGGCTTGAAAAAGGGGGAGGGGCTATATTTCCCCCTGGCGCCCCTCCAACTTGAAAGTTCACCAGCCGCCACTGGAAATATGTATATTTTTTACAAAGAAAATATTAAAATCTATATGGGATGAGATATACAAGAATATAGAAAAAAATATGTCTAAATAGAGATAAATCAGGGCTAAATTAAAATAAAATTATCTTATAAATAAATGTAACATCAGAAAGTATAATTGGCTTAAAAAGGGGAAAAGCAATGCATTTTGTAGAACCTGTGGAATAGAAATATGTTCAATGTTCAAAAAACAAAGAATAAATATAATCAAATCATGGGTTTATGAAAATGAAATGGTTGCCATAATACATTTTTAAATTTAAATCTAGGATTTTTAACACAATATATGTTACAGTCAATCTAGAAAAAAAACTCTAGTCTCTGTGTCAGGTGAATATCACATACACCAACATGCCATCACATATGCATTACACACATTACATGTACATGATGACCAACACGGACACTGACATGTCAGCTCCATGGAATTAACAAGGTATAGATGAATGCATCATGAAATCCATGAAGCTGACAAATCATTGTCATTCCAGGGCACAACAACAGTAATCAACCATTAGAGAGTCCATTTATTGGTGTGCCCACTGCAGTCTATGCAGTTACAGACCGCAGCCGGAATCAAGATAGCGTTAGAAGACAAGAACGATCAAGATCATGAACCAAAGAATAAATCACATCTAGCAAATGATAGCTAATCTGAGTTGCAATTAGGAGTATCATCCAGGTTCAAGCCTAGATGTCAGATAGTTAGGAATTAACACATAACAATGTATTATTCATCATATTAAGGACATTTACCTTTCTTTTCTGTCTTTCAGCAACCAGGAATAGATCTAGGTCCATCGGAGCAGGAAGTGGAGGAGTAAGTCCCGCCCAGCAGGAACTGGCGCAGGGGGAGGAGGAAGGAAGAGGATCTGAGGGCCCTGGCTCGGAGGAGGAGGATGTAATATGGGGGGTGGGGTCACAATCCGGACCTCCGGCAACCCTTCTGGGATTCGACTCCACTATCCCCCTCCTGCAAAGACTGTGAATCTTGCCAGGGACCTCCAACTGGACATATGGTGACCAGACCAGCCAGCAACCACCTCCTTCCACCCACAGCAGTGCGCTGGCCTGGCTGCCACCATCATCACCACTGGGCCTACTCACACCACCGCAAGTTCCGACCCAGGCTCCAGCCGGAGAATATGTGACACAGAAAGAGGAGGTTGAGGAACATGTCTTCATGGTCATGATATTGTGCTATTAAGACCTACAGAGACAATAAGAAGATATCAATCAGAACACTAAGGCATGTTCCTCAACCTCCTCTGTCTATGTCACATATTCTCCTAATCAATTTCTGATTATTCCTTAATATCTGATAACACACTGTGTGTGGATTAGATCTGTATGACATTATCCATGATTATGTTCATCTGTTTAATTGAGCAGATCTAGACAAGTTGAAAGTGCTATGCACATTAATGGTTTCTTCAATTAAATGGAGTAATTTGTGATGATCCTTTTTTTTGTGCATGTATTTGTGTTGCTATTTAATGAGGTAGTGTGGCTTTAATAGCTTTCAGCATTGCTTTTCATATTGGCATATGCATGATCAACCTATGTGGAAAATAACATTTTATTTTTTGCGATATTTGGAGTTGTTGTGCATCTAATTGTAATGCCTTCCATTGCTTTCCCCATGTTTTAAAGTGTATTGGAGTCTTTATATTGTCATTTGCAGTGTTACAAACTAGTGTGTAAACCCTTTGCAGGTCCTATTTGGAACCCGTAAGCTTTGGGCTGCCATTTGGCGTTTGCGAGCTTGATTGCGGCTGCAGTGTTGAGTGATTTTTGCAATTGAATAGCGATTCGCGATTTTTTCGATCAGTATTGCAGCCTGGAGAAAACAAAGGATTCGGGAGTCTGTAAGCTACGGGTTTAACCGTCACCATTTTTCCAAGGCCGTAACTCGTAAGCGGTTCGAAGCCCGCAAATAGACGCCAATTAAATAGCAAATGAACTTGCAACCTCACTAACAATTGAATGGGGGCCATAGTTTCCAATAATATAAACTTTAAAACTTAGTTTTATTACAAAAATTTGTTTACATATTGTAATATTCCTATTATGTTAATTGTTTTAGAATTCTGTATGTTTATGTGTCATATTTACAATAGTGTTTTTTTTGTTTTATATAAAATAATAAACATATTCTCACAAAAACTTACATGGAAACTTTAATGTTTCAATGACTAACAGATATGCATCTACAAGTCCTATCAATAATCCAAAGGGGGAGAGAATCTGCCTGTCCTTAAATGTTTTCTGACTGGTCTAAATTATACAGAGGGTGTAGATAAAGACTCTTATCTGGACTGTCTCCTGAACAGATCCTCTCACACCTAATGTGGTGTGGGGTGTATTTATGTATTTATATACGTTTCAAATGAGAAAATATTTTATGTTACTCAATACTATATTTACCACTGATTTCATGAGATATCTGACAGTGATTTTGTCTATTCTCCAAATTTGAAGCAGAAATAGAGATTGAGAGATGGAGGATGACAGAGGGGGGCAGAGGGGAAGGAATGGGGCAAAAGGAGCCAAAATTATGTATCAAAATCTCTTATACATCACATACCACATTTTACATAGTTATGAGATTGTAGTTAATACACCTCAGTCTGAGGAATGTGAACATCTTCTACCCTCAACAACGAGAACACCTTACAGGCAATATGGGGGTGTAAACATAGAGTATTTCCTGAATATGTTTTTTCCCAAGCAAAACCTGTTTTTGACATTGAAATATCATAAAAACATTCTTAACATATCACTGACTTTTAGAGCCCTATAAAAATAAAATATAAATACTATAAAAATAAATTATTTGGGATCTGACATTAGGCACATAGAGCTCACATATTTTCAGACAGTGGGGGTATTTACTAAAATAGGGACCTTGTCACTGTACCCTAATTAATGTCTTGGTTCTTAATCCTGCCTAGAGATTACAAAACAACTGACCCTTATCCTTTCTGAATGTGGCTATAACTATTTTTGGAAAACATAAGGCCCAATGGATGGCTGTTGAATCCCTTGGTTTATAAGAATGGACAACATGGTCCTTGTCCTACATCGCCAAATAGCCAACTATGTATGATGCATAATTATCCTTCCAGTTCTACTTTAAGCTCCAATAACAATTTTACAACATTTTTAAGAGATTTGCAATTAGTTGGAATGATAACTTGCCTTATAAGTCACACAGTCTTTTCACTTTTCTACGGTTTTATTTTATTAGCGGATGTAACCATAATTCAGCAAAATGCATATATTATAGTAATAAGAGTTTTTTGCACACATTGTGTTTCAGTTGTATGTTCTTATTAAGTTGAGTACCTTGGCAAGTAGACATGTACAAGCAAGCTGAGTAAAGTAGAGAGAAATGATTCAAGAGAGAGAAAAAAATGGGGGACCCCCCCCCCCCCAAACAAACAAAAACTAAACTGGAAAGTATACAGATACACTGTTCATATTCATAGATTCCAGGTATCATTCACCTGTCATACCCTCACACATAGCTGTGCCCATGTGGGCATATAACCCCCAAAAAAGCCAATCATCTTCTTCCAGATTGCTACTTCTTCTGTTGGTTATTTTAGTCAATTTCTGCAAATATTGCTCTTGGCTTTGAGTTTCAAAGCCAAGATTTTGTCACCAGGTTTTTTTCTCAATTTAAATGTAAACAGCTTGAACTGGGGTGTAGAGAGCATGCGCTCACCATCCCTTTATCACAGATTACTCAGTTATCACCATAATGAAACATTCTTCCATGTTTATTGCCAACAGTTCAAATATTCATGTTTGCACATAGAGATCCAGAACCAAATTTATACATTTGAAATAGAGTTCAGATTTTACTATGGTCATAATATTACACAATAAAAAAATTTCTCTATGGGTATTGTAGCATAATTCATTAAACAATGTTAGAAGGCAAAATATGTCTGACATACATTAACTGTCTGTATTAAAATGGGGTTATTAATAAATAAAACAATCTTTTTTTACATTTGGAATTTGTTTTTGACGATCAGGTCATGTTACAGATTTCCATGTGTAAAAATGTGAATTAATAAAAAAAATAGCAAAAATCTATATTTTATCCCTGTCATGATTAACAAATTTAATTTGATTCTTGTTAAAGATCCCTGTTCTTGGAAAAATGAAATGTACACTTATACAGTAAATAAATGTAATTGCTATTGACTGTTATTAAATATTTAAAGTGGAAGAGTTGAAAGTTTGGTATTTTAAGCATAACTATAAAAGGCTTGCCTCTCTAAGGGCCACATTAAATTCCAAGCCCGTAGGGGCAGCAGTACAGCCTTCAAGCTTGAAATTCTGCAGAGTTACAGAGCGATTAAATTATCCAAGCCCGCAACAGACGTGGCCGACATCCAAACCCATAAACCATTCTTGCGCATGTTGCATGTGCGGCCGTGAACCTGATCAATTAGTTAAACCCGTAGTTACAGGTTTAGAAAGAGCCAATGGTAAAAGAGCTCATCATCATTACGCCACTGAAAAATGGAGGTTAGATTTCAATCCCTTACAGGTTTGAATTATGAGTTACGATTGGACCCGCATTCCAGAAATAATGCAATATTAATAAATCTGTAAATATTATATTCTAGTCTATGCGAGTTCCATTATATGTATTAACACATTGATTGCCGGGATCGATATAACACAGAAAATAAACATAAAAAAAAGTATTTTCTATGGCAGATTTGCGAGCCTGAGAATGTTGTGCTAGTAATTTTAATACCTAACATCACTTTACCAGTCATTATAAATACCGTAGTGTGTGTATATTCACATTCACAGTGCTACGGATAGGACTTTAACCCCCTTGCAGGTTCTCTCTAGTACCCGTAGGCTTTTTGGCTCCATTTGCAGGTTACGGGTTTGAACGCCAGTGGATTGGTAGCAATTTAATAGCGATTTGCGAACGTAACAGTTACGGGCTTGACAGATCAAAGGATTTGCAGCAATGGAGTTCTGATTTCGACGTGCCCCGGAGGGTTTTTCCGCCTGTAACCGTGTGCAGGTAGCTGTAAAAGGCCAATTTTATAGCCGTAAGTCTAGCGGACTCCGTTACAGGCTACGAGTTTTAACGTTGGGGGAATTTAATAGGACTGATAGTCTCTTTTTTTAGTGACATTGATTACATTTCAGGAAAAAGTCCATTGTTTGTTAAATAACAATATCAGCAGCTGTGTAAGTCATGGACATAAAACATTTCCTTTGGGAAATCAGATTTTTTTTTCAAGACACTATCTAGTACAAGAATCCATTTTATGTTTGTTACATCACTTCCTCAATGCTGAATCTGGTTGTGTGTGTTTTGGCTACCAGTGGAGGGAAGGGTGGGAAAGGAGGGACCAGAGAGCCTTTGTAAACATAATTAGTAAAAACTGGAATTGATGCCACAACCCTTCTTCCTCATAGACTCCTTGCTTCAGGAAATGCAACCATATCTCTCCAGAAATGTAAATGCTCACACACAACTTCCACCAATTTATCATGGATTCCACCAGGGTCCAGGAGAGGCAGTAACATTTACTTTTCTAATTTAAAAACAAGGAGCCTCATTCAATTTGGGGCTCGCAACTCGATTGCAGCAGGACTTACGTCTACGGCCTTCTGTTAGCTCGCAGCGGCCGCAAGTTAATGTGCTATTCAACTGGCCAGGGCCGCAAGTCCTGTCCCGAAAGCGTACATCGCAAACCATGCTATTGACAGTAGCATTTGCGGGCTTGAACATGATCGCTGACGCAAGGCCATAACTCCCGGTTACAAACAGGCAATGGAATTTGGGTCTGATCTTGACTCGTGGTTCAAGCCCGTATGACTTTGAAATCCAACCACCATTTTTCATTGAAGTCCTACGGGCCTGAACCACGAGTCATGATAGGATCCACATTTCATTAGCTGTTCCTAACCTCGAGTATCATGTTCAAGCCCGTGGGACTTCAATGAAAAATGGAGGTTGGATTTCAAAGTCCTACGGGCTTGAATTATGAGTTACGATCGGACCCACATTCCAGATATAGTGCAATAAAGATAAAGCCGTAAATATGATAATCTATTACATGCAAGTTTGATTATATGTATTAACACATTGATTGCCAGGATCGATCAAGTATTTTTCAGGCCGATTTGCGAGCTTGAAAATTATGTGCTCTAAATTCTAGGATCTAACATCACTTTCCCTTATATTAAAAGTACAGTAGTGTGTGTTTATGTGCATTTACAGTGCTCTGTACATGTCATTAAGCCCTTTGCGAGACCTCCTTGGTACCAGTAACTTGTGGTTAGATTTTTGCCATTTGCGGGTTTGATGAAGTGGTTAGTGAGGGGGAATCTGAGCAATTGAATAGAGATTTGCGATTTTAGTGATCCTAACTCTTGCAGCCTTGAAAGATCAAAGGCTTGGAGGGGCATTAACTTGCAATTTGAACAATAGTAATTGTAGCGGAACCCATCACTGTTTTACCCTGTTTTATGATTATTATGGTTAAAATATGATCCTACTATATGTATGTTGGTTGATGCTCTGCAGAATATTGTCCCAGACATTTGCAGCTACTTGGCATGGGAGATAATCCTGTTACAGCGACTCCGCATAAGATAAAGGAAGTCTATTGTATACAGTGTTTTCATTCTCAGATAAGAACAAAGAAGTGTAATTGAATCAATGCCTGATTGTATCAAAGTTGCCAGGGAGCCTCGGAGAGGTGTGACCCACCTATTGTTCTCTTTATGTGTATTGTGCGGCCAAATATGGCCATGTGTATTGCCTGTGGGAAGAGATGGGTATAAATATTTCTGCAATAACAAAATAAAGTCAGTATTCATTTGACTCCCAAATTGTGTGTCGTCCAATATGGGAGGTCGGGAATGGTGAAACTGTAGTGACTCTTGGGTATGTTACTGTATACCAGCGGAGATATTGGATTCGTGTTCCAGCTCCGTTACATTTGGTGGCAAGTGGCGGAACTGTTCCCACGGTCAGAAGGACAGCTACAGACACCATTCCGTGGAGTACAATTTGAGGGCAACGCTAGTATCCGTACAGCGCCCTGGCTACAGCAGGATGGAACCGGCTAGTTTTCAGACAGCGTTCCATCATGAGGAGGAGGAGGCGGCCGCGGACTACAGGGATGCAGACAGAAAGGAACTCATGGTTACAGTACCTCTTATTACCCAACAGACTGAGTTTCAAAGAGAACTCCAAAGCAGACTGGCCTTTTTCCCAGGTACGCTTCCCATAAAAACCTTGGAATGGTTAATGACAGATGTCCACAAATCCATAATGGAAAAGCAGCGGGCACGGGAGCGGTCCATCTTGGGTGCTGCTAACCCACCTCCCACCATTAACCCCCCCCCAGCACTGCGTCCGGGTGGTGGGAACTACCAAACCCCTCCACGGTACATCAGGTGCCACACGTGTAACCAGCAGGGTCACATGCAGAGAGACTGTCCCAGAAACAGAAACCGCTCCACGTGGAATACTCCAACTAATTCCCCCCCCCAGCGGCAGTGTGTACCCCAGGGGGCCGAAGGTGTCGTCCTTCCCCCCCAGCGGCAGTGTGTACCCCAGGGAGCTGAAGGTGTCGTCCTTCCTCCCCAGCGGCAGTGTGTACCCCAGCGGGCAGAAGGTGTCGTCCTTCCTCCCCAGCGACAGTGTGTACCCCAGGGAGCTGAAGGTGTCGTCCTTCCTCCCCAGCAGCAGTGTGTACCCCAGGGGGCCGAAGGTGTCGTCCTTCCCCCCCAGCGGCAGTGTGTACCCCAGGGAGCCGAAGGTGTCGTCCTTCCTCCCCAGCGGCAGTGAGTTCCCCAGGGAGCCGAAGGTGTCGTCCTTCCTCCCCAGCGGCAGTGTGTACCCCAGGGAGCTGAAGGTGTCGTCCTTCCTCCCCAGCGGCAGTGTGTACCCCAGGGAGCTGAAGGTGTCGTCCTTCCTCCCTAGCAGCAGTGTGTACCCCAGGGGGCCGAAGGTGTCGTCCTTCCTCCCCAGCGGCAGTGTGTACCCCAGGGAGCTGAAGGTGTCGTCCTTCCTCCCCAGCGACAGTGTGTACCCCAGGGGGCCGAAGGTGTCGTCCTTCCCCCCCAGCGGCAGTGTGTACCCCAGGGAGCAGAAGGGGCCGTCCTTCCTCCCCAGCGGCAGTGTGAACCCCAGGGGGCAGAAGGTGTCGTCCTTTCCCCCCAGCGGCAGTCTGAACCCCAGGGGGCAGAAGGTGTCGTCTTCCCCCTCAGCGGCAGTGTGAACCCCAGGAGGCAGAAGGTGTCGTCCTTCCTCCCCAGCGGCAGTGTGAACCCCAGGGGGCAGAAGGTGTCGTCCTTCCCCCCCAGCGGCAGTGTGTACCCCAGGGAGCAGAAGGTGTCGACCTTCCTCCACAGCGGCAGTGGGTACCCCAGGGGGCCAAAGGTGTCATCCTTCCCCCCCAGCGGCAGTGTGAAACACAGGGGGCAGAAGGTGTCGTCCTTCACCCCCAGCGACAGTTTACCCTAACCAGGGGAGACACCAATCTCCCAGACGGCGCAGATGGGACCGTGGTCTCTGCGCCCACAGCCTGTCCAGATCCCCAACTACCCTCACTGGGACAACCGGAGGAGGGGGTAAGTACAAATTCCCCTCCCCAGCTAACTTCTAATGTGGCCCCAGGGTTAACAGAGGAAATGTTAACCCCCACTGACCCCCACATTTCCCTGGCTACTGAGCCGGAATATGTCCCAGGTACCCCAGCAGAAGAGCTGACAGTGGGGCAGAGTGCAGTCGGCCTCTGCCCTCCCTTTGTCCCTTGTACAGAGCAGGAGGTCCTGCAGGTTATACCAGCAGAAGAGCTGGCATCAGGGCAGAGTGCCGCTGGCCTCTGCCCCTCAAGTCCCCTCAGCGTGTTGCACCATCACCCCAGCGAAATATCCAGGTGCCTGTTTAGACTTCCCCCCAAAGGGGAGATGTGTGATGAAGTGCCCTTCGCCACTTTGGCTTGGAGAGGACTGTTTGCCAGCCTCCTGCCCTGCGACTATGGCCCTGGGACATATTGCCCTTTGGAACCAGTGTTCGGCCATACCAGAGTGTATGTCACTCATTCTGGCCCTTTACATACAGGGGGGTCATTCGGTACTTGCCCTGTGTGAACCATGATACCACAGATAGCTATGCCATGGAGCCCATTCATATAATGAAAGACTATGGGAAAGACTTTAGCTCCATGGCAATTGAACTGTGTGAATAGGATCTGACCACTATTCGGTAGTTTTGTGCGCTCAGATCCCAGCTATCTGGGGATATGTGAAATGTCTGTGTGTTATGTTTAAAAGGTGACTTTATGTATTTTAAAGTGGTTTATGTTTTTTTTTTGCAACCATGTGCTCAATGGAGTCTGCCTCTATCCCTGGATAATTGGATTACTTTCCCCATTGTCTCCAGTACAGAGGCCTCTGTAAAACCTGTTTGTAAAATGTATTTTCCCTCTCCTTGAAATGTTTATTGCTGTGAATGCTGTATGAAGTGTGCGTTTATTTTGTTCCTGAAATGTGAGTAAATGTGAATTGCAGTAATGCTGATGGGTTGTCAAACTAGAGAATTGACCAACAAATACTTTTGTCCGGACATCCCCAGGCCGATCCGTTGGGATCAGACCGTGTATGCCGGCTTATGGTCACGGGGGAGGTGTGTAGCGGAACCCATCACTGTTTTACCCTGTTTTATGATTATTATGGTTAAAATATGATCCTACTATATGTATGTTGGTTGATGCTCTGCAGAATATTGTCCCAGACATTTGCAGCTACTTGGCATGGGAGATAATCCTGTTACAGCGACTCCGCATAAGATAAAGGAAGTCTATTGTATACAGTGTTTTCATTCTCAGATAAGAACAAAGAAGTGTAATTGAATCAATGTCTGATTGTATCAAAGTTGCCAGGGAGCCTCGGAGAGGTGTGACCCACCTATTGTTCTCTTTATGTGTATTGTGCGGCCAAATATGGGCATGTGTATTGCCTGTGGGAAGAGATGGGTATAAATATTTCTGCAATAACAAAATAAAGTCAGTATTCATTTGACTCCCAAATTGTGTGTCGTCCAATATTGGAGGTCGGGAATGGTGAAACTGTAGTGACTCTTGGGTATGTTACCGTATACCAGCGGAGATATTGGATTCGTGTTCCAGCTCCGTTACAGTAATGGATCGCAGCTTGGAGCCCATTACTCGACCGGAGCCCGCAAATGGAAGCCAATTGAATAGCAAAATAAGTTACGGCTCCATTTGCGAGCCCGGATCTCCCGAATGCCTCAATTGAATGAGGTTTAAGCTGTCTGACTTTTTTTCTGCTTAGTTATGCTTTTAGACCCCGATTTAACTGAGCAATTGTAAGTTACTGGAGCCCGTAAACTAATTTGCTTTTCAATTGGTGTTTTTTTTTTTGCAAGCCAAAAATGGCTTACTTGTTAAGGGCTTGAAATCCTTGCGGTTGTTAAATCCAGAACTTACAGCCTCCCGAAGACTTTGATCTTTCCCGTCCACAAGAGTTACAATCGCTAAAATCGCAAATCGCTATTCAATTACTACAATTCCTCAAACCCGCAAATGTTTTCACACCCAGAAACGGCAAATGTAAAAGAAAATCCTACGAGTGCTAGAGAGGACCCGCAAGGGGGGTTTAACCCCTGTCCGTAGCACTGTAAAAGCAAATAAAAAATCACTACTGCACTGTAAATAACGGGGAAAGCGATGATAGACATTAGAATTAATTGCACAACAGTCTCAAGCCTGCAAATCAGCAGTAAAAATATGTTTATTTTATGTTTATTTTATCATATCAGTGTTATATCGATCTCGGGAATCCATGAGTTAATACATATAGGGCCACCCACATGGACTAGAACAGTATGGGCATTCATTTTATTATTTTGTAATATCGGACCCCTAAACGCTAATTGATTGACATGTAACCTCCATCTTATACTGCCGTAATGGCGACGGTCTCATTTTCTATTGGCTGTTTCTAAATGGGTGGTTACGGCCTTGTTTAATTGATCAGGTTCCCGCCCTGAAATGCTACTTACCGGTGCATGGTTTACAGCTTCGGCGTTCGGCCTGTAACTTGCGGGCTTGTTCAGTTGAATTGTAGCAGAGTGCGAGCCCCAGCACGACTGCAGACATACGGCCTATATACCGCGAGATGCGGGCTTCGAATTGAATCGGGTTCAGAATTTTCAAACATATGCGTTTTGTAATTGTGCGGTGGACCTTTATCTCTAAATAATCTAAAATCTGAGTGTGGATAAGGTGAAGGCCAAGTACAAAATACAGAGATACTATGATCATAAGATAAGGAAACAAGTGAGCGTAAAGGTAGAATATGGCGATTATCATTATCGTTGGTATCTTCGTCTTCCATATCTACAACAATAAGGCAAAGAAAACTAAAACAGAAGTCAATTTAATAATAGCAGAAAGCCAAAAAACATCTCTAATAGTATCCCAGGCTGGCACGGTGGCCACAGGACAGGATTTTCAGTTCAAGTTCAATGGAACACGCCAGTTTGACTAATGCAAGCTATTTTGTCTTACCTTACAGGCAATACTTTATTGTAAGTATTTGTCTTATCAGTGTTTTTGTGATTGACATGTAATGACGTAAAAAAAAGCCAAGAGCAATAGAAGAACAAGTGGGGTGTTCCCAAAAAAGCTCCATCCAATATTTCAAATAACTTACTAAATACCACCTTTAAGCAAAAAACAAATGCAGATACCATGAGTCCGTGTCCTAAAATGCATATTTTTGACTGGTTAAAATGTTGCACCTTATGATGCTGTTGAGTATAAAAACGCTGCGCTTTTTGTACCTGGCTCAGATTGGGAGAAAGCCTAAAAATGGCAGCATGGGGGGTGCTATTTTTGTGCTTTTCTTTTTGGACTGCAGTGTTGGGGTCCCATATGCAAGGTGGAGTCATGACCTTCAGATATAGAGAAAAGAACCCAGATGGATCATTCACGGTAAGCAGAAATACATTTGTTGGATACATTGGTCGTTCCCTTGTTAGTTTCTCATTAGACCCTTATAAATATCCAAGACACTTAGGGCCTCATTCAATTGAGATTTGGCCAATTGAATAGGGCTCTAAATAAGCACATAGCATATTTTTTTTAAAGAAGTTTTTAGTTAGTGAAGACCTTGCTTTTGGATAGAAGTCCACTAACTAAAAACTTCTGTAAAAAAAAAATGCTGTGGGCTTATATAGAGCCTTATTCAATTGGCCAAATCGCAATTGAATGAGGCCCTTACTATGTAACTATTACCCTCTCAGTAAAGTACAGTATAGTTCTTTAGGTTCCATTTACTGCAAAAAAGTAACAGTACGGGGCAAGTTAAATAATATAGATAAAAAAAAGGAAAAAAAATAAAGGTAATTATATAGAGTTGGTTGTTACCAAACAAAATTAGTAGAAGCTGTAGATATCTGAGCTTAAAAGTTAGGTATTTTAAGCATTAATAATCTGAAAATATCCTCCTTTGTGCTAGTAAATGTATCTAAAATGATTACTGAAAGGAACTTGGGACACGACCGATCTCTTCACTCATTAGGATTGCATGTTTTAACATTTACTGGAGTTGGAAAATCTATGTAAACTTCATTGAGTCTGACAGGAAGTGCAGAGAGCATACTATAGGTTGTAGAGCTCTTACTGCCCTATTAAATTCCCTGAACGTGTAAAACCGTAGCCCGTAACGGAGCCCGCTAGACTTATGGCTATAAAATTGGCCTCTCAAAGCTACCCACAAACAACTTGCGGGTTAAGGGTGAAAAAAACAAACAACTGGATGACGAGATTTGAACTCCCCGGCCGCAAATCCTTTGTTCTGTCAAACCCGTAACGGTTATGTTCAATCACGCTATTAAATTGCAACAAATTTCCAGACGCCCTGGCGTTTAAGCCTATAACCCGCAAATGGAGGCAAAAACATTACCACCTCCAAACAGGACCTGCAAAGTGTTTACAGACAGTTCCCCCCTCCTCTCCCCCTCCTCTGTTTCTCTCCCCCCTCCTGTGTCTCTCTTCCCCCTCCTCTCCCTCATCTGTGTCTCTCCCCCCTCCTCTGTGTCTCTCCCCCTTCTCTGTATCTCCCCCCCTCTGTGTCTCTCCCCCTCCTCTGTGTCTCTCCCCCTCCTCTGTGTCTCTCCCCCTCCTCTGTGTCTCTCTTCCCCCTCCTCTCCCTCCTCTGTGTCTCTCCCCCTCCTCTGTGTCTCTCCCCCCTTCTCTGTATCTCTCCCCCCTCCGATGTGTTTCCTCCCTCCTCTGTGTCTCTCCCCCCTGCTCTGTGTCTCTCCCTCCCTTCTCTCCCTCCCAATTTATTACAGACTTTAAAATATGGAGAAAGCATTGGAAGGCATTACAATTACTTGCACAAATAACAATATATTATATTTTATCAAATGTTGGAATGGTCATGCACATGCCAATATGAAAAGCCATGCTGCAACATGCAGAAAGCAATTAAAGACACACTACCAGATTAAATATTCCTTTAAACGTAATGTTATTTTATCATATGTTGGAATGGTCATGCATATGCCAATATGAAAAGCCATGCTACAATTAAAGACACACTACCTGATTAAATTGCAACACAAAAACATTAAACTAATGCCATATTAACCCTTTCTCACTCACAGAGGCTCTAATATGGACCCTGGAATATATATATGATTGCATATACATCTTGCTCATCACATCTACATTGGGAAAACAAATAGTGGTCAAATTACACCACTACATCGTATAGATCAAGTGCCAGGGGAACATTTTATTATTTGTTGTTCAGTCCTTAAGTCATGTCCGACTCTCTGTGAGTGAGGTCACTGCCTCTGCTGTTCCACAAGGTTTGCATGCCAAAGATATCTGAGTGGTTTGCCAGTTCCTCCTCTAGTGGACTGGGATTTATCTGACCTCTCTGCTATCACCTGCCCACTTACACTGGCCCTACATGCTATAGCTCACAGCTTCATTCGGTACACAAGCCCCTTCACCCTCGCCCCACACCAGGGGAACATAGTGGGAAGTAGATTTAGTTTCCAATATCAAATTACCAACCATTTTTAACCAATAGTATATTCAATATTATTATAGTTTATTTATAACGTACCAACATATTCTGTAGCGCTGTACATAAATTAGGTTCAGACAATAATAAATACAGATTAACATTTAGTAAAGGAAGGAGGGCCCTGTCTTTGAGCTAGGAATCCTCAAGAATTTACATTAAAGGAATATTTTCTCCTATCTTTAAATGCAAAATAATGAATTCAGGATTTTAAAGACGTTCCATCTTAATGATATCTGTAATCCGTGCTATGCATGTTCTCAGCACATTTCCACCATACATGGGGCCTCGTTCAAATGATGGCCTCAAAAAGGCAGTATTTCTGCAATCCCTTACTAGGTGCTACGGCCCCTTGCCTATGTTGCTATTCAAAGGAAAGGGGCTACAAGCCACCCCTTCCTGCGGCCTATCACAAATAAGGCAATCGGCAGTTAGTTTTGGCAGGCTTGTACTTGATCGTGGGCGTTAGCCCGCTAATCAGGCTGCAAGCCCGCCAAACTAAAAAGTCTAATATAAATTCAAGGACACACTGTAAGCACTGTAAATGATGGGGAACACATTGGGGGACGTGAGGATTACATGTACTACATTAGCTAGCTGGCACATCGGCGCTAGCCAATACTGTCATTTGTGGCCGCAGTCCACCAGGCTTGAAGATCGAGTTGCTGCCTTGGAGGTCAACAGAGCCCGGGACTCCGGGCTTGAATGACCCCCAAGGCAGTGACCCGTTCTCCAAACTCAGCGGACTTGTGTCCACAAATGAAGGTACTGGCTAGCGGCAATGTGCCAGCTAGCCAATGTAGTACATGTCATCCTCATGTCCGCCAATTTGTCCCCCATCATTTACAGTTCTGTACAGTGCTTCCTTGAATTTATATTTACCCCTAAAGATCTTCAAGCCCATAGTTGCACAGGCTTGGATTCAAATACCCCACCGCGGCTCCTTAAAGGGACCGCGGCTTACTAAAGGCTTACACTCATGCCACGGTTGTACAGTAAGAACCCCCCCCCGGCAACGACATTAACCCCCCCATGCTGTGGGGTCCCCATTGGGACCCCTGCAGCAAGGAGTTAATGTGGGGAGCCTGCAGGGGTTCCGATCAGACCCCTGCAGCGGGGGTTATGTGTGCACATTGCAGGGGTCCCAATCAGCCCCCTGCATTATAGGGTTAATGTTAGGACACTGCAGGGGTCCCATTTGGATCCCTGCATTATAGGGTTAATGTTAGGACAATGCAGGGGTCCCAATCGGACCCCTGCATTATAGGGTTAATGTGTGCACCATGTAGGGGTCCCAATCAGCCCCCTGTATTATGGGGTTAATGTTAAGATACTGCAGGGGTCTATATTAACAACAATGAGTAATGGGGTTAATTTTGTTTCAAAATACTCTTGAGAGACAGAAAATGTATCCACATACTCTTGTTTGAATGATATTTATGATATACTTGTGGCCAGTCAATAATTTTTCTCTCTAAGTATAAATCATCTATATCATTGATGCCTCTATTTTTCCATTCCTCTATATTTCTTATCTTCTGATGTAAAGAAAGTATCTCAATAGGAGTGCCTAGTGAGGGATAACATGATAATTTCAATTTGCTCCTGGCTTTCAACCAGAATTTTAGTAAAGATTTCGCTCTTCTAGGAAAGAATTAATTTTTTTATCAAATCCTGATTTAGAATCCACATTATTAAATTAATAGGAATATCTTCTAAGAAATAATTTTCAATTTATATCCCAATAGGATTTAGGTACAGAGAGCTCCAAACCATAATCTAAGATAATGCAATAGATTTATAAATATCTTTGATGCACGGAGAGGATAGACGTCCTGCTTCAATTTTTCATTTTTTTCCCATTATGTATAAATCTATCAGTGCACTACTGAAATTTTCTAACCTAATATTCTGGGGGAGTCTCCGGTATGGACCTAAAGATATAAGTTAATTAATCAACGACTCAAAAAAAAAAGGAAAGAGATGGTTCTAAAAATAATATCCCATAGTGTCAATGGATTGAATTCCCCTATAAAAAGAAAAGTGGCAAAAGGTTGTCATACTTTGTTTACAAAAAACTCCCCTGAAACATACATTTTTATATTTGCTAAATAATAAAAACTTTGGAAGTAGAGTTGATTCAACTCACAATAGTAAATCTAGAGGAGTATCATTACTATTTAGTAAAAATTGGTGTTAAAGGAAGAATTTAGAAAAATAGATGTACTAGACAGGTACATTGTCTGGGTAGGTGATATTAATGATAAAATGTTTACCATAGTCACTGAAAATAAACAAGAAAAAATATTTAAAAAATCTTAATCTTTAATCTATGCGTAATAAGAAATTAGAGAGTTCATTATTATACAACGCTATAAATATTTTCAAATTTTTGATAGACATGAATGTATTTGATATATGGAGAACTTTGTTTCCATAAGAAAGAAATTACACGTGTTTCTCAAAGAAATATTATATATATACAAGAATTAAATATTTTTTGAGAGATATTTAAATTTTATATGATGTTTTAGAGGCTAAAATGTATATCAGTGCCATTTAGGACCATGCTCCAATCGCTATAACAATAAGAGACTCAACAGAGAATCTTAGAAATAAAAATTGGAGAATATAACCTCTTTTAATGAAAGACAAGGAGCAAGTAAATTATCTCAAAAAGGTGCTTCAGGATTTTTTTTCAGAGAAATGTGCATACAGTATCATCTCCATCTATACTCTGGTGTATACATAAAGCCTATATCAGAGGCATCTTGTTTGCCAAAGCAATAAAGCTTAGAATACAAAGAGGAAAATCCCATTGATCGATATACATTGAGTTGGAAAAACTACAGATGCTCAAAAAAACTTCCCCCAATAACGATATATGCTACTTTAATAAATGAACTTATTTTACAAATAAAAAAAAATCCACCAATTTCAACAAGATAGACTAATAAGGACATTTCAACAGTCTCAGTATATAATGGGAGATAAGATGGGAAAAATGTTGGCAATCAAAATGAAAAAAATATTTTTTTCCTATTACTAATGGGACTAGGCAGGGGTGTCCCTTGTCTCCTCTGCTGTTTATTTTGTTCATTTGGCCCTTGATAGAAAAAATAAGAATTACTAAGAATATACAGGGAATACAATTGGAGGCAAGGAATATACCACTCTTTTGCACGCAGATGACTTGATAGTGTCCCTGACTAATCCTGATAATTCCCTTTCTAATTTGGATAAGGTTTTGACAAACTCTCGTATTTCAAAGTCAATAGACAGAAGACTGATATTATTACCAAGAGACTAACTCTAGAGACTTTGTATCCATATAATTGGGATTCAAGGGAGAAAGTTCACATGGGAATACATTTGTCATTCAAAATAAAAAATATTCTAAAAGAATATCTGGATAAGACATACAAAAACATACAATTAATAATATCAGACTTGAAGGAAATTAATCTGTCCTGGTCTGCTAGAAAAGCTGTTGTGAAAATGCTAATTGTTCCCAAGTTAACTTATATCTTTAGACCTTCAGGGGGAATGTTGATACTCCACAATATCACTAATTGGACATTTGCATGTGTATTAACCCTTTATGCTAATTATATATGATATATATTATTATATGATATCTAATGCTATTATGACTATTATTATTGTTACTAGCGACCTGCTCGTCAAAAATGACAGCAATAAAATTAGAAGCCATGGCAAATCCTTTTTGCCACACAATGTAAGGCTTTTGCTCCTCTGTGGACCTTCGGCGCTCATTGTGAGCCCCTCCCCTCGTGTACTTCAAGTTTCCTGCTTTGCAACGATCACCTTTGGCGCTCATCGCAAAGACAAATATATAGGTACAGTGTAAAATATAAAAAAAATTGAGTACAGTGAATTAATAAAGTAATATGAATTAATAAATTAATATACGGTACTTTACCTATTTATATTTAATATGCAGCAATCAATATCCTGAAGAGCTAACAATCTATTTTTATTTTCCTGCATCTGAAAATGTACATTTGCACTGTTGATCACCTGAGGAGAAAGTGTCAGCAATGTGCCAAGTGTGCAGTGCAAATAGGTTGAGTGCGCAAGGCCAAACTGTGTGTTTAGGCGGGTAAAGCAGCATTTTAGAATCCTAATGTTATTATTGCAAGTTAGTGTTGTAAAATGGCGTCTTTTTTCTATTTGTTACTTGGCTCGCAAGCATTTTCCATCCGTTGTAATGGTATATTGTGTGTCTCCTACGTTCCTGGCTAGCTCGTACTTGCCTAGCGGTGACTTTTGCCGCTCTGTCTCCATTAGCCTTGTTTTCATTTTTTTCGTCCAACATTTTTTTCTTGCTTAGCCGATTTTAAAGTCCCGAAACTCCTTAAATGCGACTTAAATTGACATGCAACCTCACTCCCAGACGTCCTAGCTGTCCCCCCGTGCTGTTTGTGATGTTTTTTTTATGTTGTAGTTTTTCGTGTTTTTTGATGTGCGCGGTTCGGGCATTAACTTCATATTTTTGCAACCTCGTAATTGTTGTTTTTAAAAGTCGTACATCCTTGGCGGTGTTTTGTGCGCTTCTGCGTTGTGTAGCCTTGTTTTAATTTTTTTCTGCTGCCATTTTTTTTCTCGCTTAGCTGATTTTCAAGTGCCCAAACTCCTTAAATTCGACTTTAATTTGCATGCAACCTAACTCCCAGACATCCTGGCTGCCCCCCTGAGCTGTGTGTGATTTTTATGTAAAAAAAAAAAAAAATTATGTGTTTTTGGTGCTTTTCGATGTACAAGTTAACTTCGTATTTCCTCATCCCGCATTTTTTTTTCTAAGTCTGCATTTCCTCATCCCGCATTTTTTTTCTAAGTCTGTATTTCCTCATCCCGCGTTTTTTTTCTTCTATGTCCCGCAGCTCGTTTTTTTTTTTTTTAAGTCCCACTTTCCTTGGTTGTTTTTTGCAGAGATTGAGGCGCCATCGAGCCTCCACCTTTGCAAATGCGGACACTCGCATTTAAGCTTAAGCTTAGCTTAAAGATTGTGGTAGCTACATGATAAAGGGGGGGGGGGGGGCTGTCATTGAAGTAATGTCTACCTGAGAGGCACTGGGAAAACCTTACACCTCATACATTTCCTTCACAATGCTTGCAGATGCAGGAGATGCCTTCATGGACCTGAATTGTACCTTAAAAAAAAAAAGACAAAACCTCCAAAATTAGACCTTAACAATCATAGGGACTGTAGCATCTCTTCTCTACAGCATTCCTCAGTGACCATCAATTGATAACATGTTCAACAGAACCCTACGTGTCCACAGAAAAGAGGATCATGGACCATGTAAAAATATCAAAATATCACCATCACATAGGCAAAGATCCACGACTCTGTAGCCAGGTTAGATTAGGTTAACATTGTGAGATTGTCACTGAGGAGTGCTGTTGAGAAGGCACAAACATATTCGCAACCCCTATGTCCTCCTCCGTCTAGGCACAGGGCCTACATCCCCCGTGGCTGGATGCCGTCTCCCTGCTGGTGGCGGTGTGTGTGTGTGGGGGGGGGGGGGGAGGCAACCCCAGGAAGGCAGTGGCACCTGCAGTGGCCGTGGTGGAGGCATGGTGAGAGGAGAGGAGGGGCCGGGCTGTGGGATGCCTCCAGGGTGGGGAGGTGGGGCTGGGGACCAAAGCGTGTTGCATGGCCACCTTGCCAGGCGGAGATACTGGCCTGGGTCCCCCAGAGCAATGCCACTCGCAGTTGCATTATGACGCAACCTGGCCTGATGTGGGTGATGGAGGCCTGTGGGGTGTGGCCAGGTGAGGGGGTGGCGGTGTGGGAGTGGGGAGGGTCTGGGGCCCTGCTGGAGCCTGTGGCAAAACTGGCAGTGTCGTGGGTGGACCCGGTGGTGGTGGTGGCGGCCAGGCCAGTGCACTGCTGTGGGGGAAAAGAGATGGTGGCTGGCTGCTTGTGTCATGGCTCCAGTTGGAGGGCCCTGGCGAGATGGTCAGTCTTTGGAGGATGGGGATAGTGGGGTCAAAACGTGGTAGTGTTGCCAGTAGTCCTGCTGGTGACCCCACTAGACATATGACATCCTCCTCCTCTGAGCTCGGTCCTCTTCCTTCCTCCTCCCCCTGCGCTGGTTCTTGCTGGGTAGGGGCTTCCTCTTCCACTTCCTCGCCTCTTGCTCACCATTGGACCCAGACCTCCTTGATGCTGAAAGAGATAAAAGAGAGGTATATGTCATTAGTAGTATGACTAATATACTGTTTTGTGTGCATTCCTAACTTTCTGACATCTAGGCTTGAACCTGGATGATACTCCTAATTGCAACTCAGATTAGCTATAATTTGCAAGATATGATCTATTCTTTGGCTCTTGGTCTTGATTGTTCTTGTCTCCTAACTCTATCTTGATTCTCGGCTGCGGTTTGTAACTGCATAGGCTGCAGTGGGAACACCAATAAATTGACTCTCTATTGCTTGATTACTCTTTTTTGGCCCAGGAAAGACAGTGATTTGTCAGCTTCATTGATTTCATGAGGCATCCATCTATCCCTTGTTAATTCCATGGAGCTGACATGTCAGTGTCCTTGTTAGTCATCATGTGCATGTGTAGTGTGTGTGATGCACATGTGGTGGCATGTTGGTGTATGTGATATTCACATGACATAGAGGCTGGGTCCTGCTGGGCCACCAGGCCTGAAGCTCAAGCGGCTGGCACCTGTTTCAGAAGGTCTTTGGCGACCCTCTCCCAATCATTATAGGTCAAAGTCACATTATTCTCCTCCTTGGCCATCATCCTCCTCACCTTACATAGTTACATAGTTACATAGTAATTAAGGTTGAAAAAAGACTTTCAGTCCAACAAGTTCAACCTGTTAAGATCTCCTCTGATCTGCAACATGCGGATTAGTTATTAATTAATTTGTTGATTAAATAATTATTAATAGTATAGTATTGGAGGATGAATAAAGAGTTAGTCCCTCAAGTTCAACCTTTTTAGATCTCTATTGATCTTTTTAATGTGCACTATTTATTATTAATTGTTAATTGATCCAGAGGAAGGCAAACAGAAACAAAACCCCATTGAAACTTTGCCAATTGTCTCACAAGGGGAAAAAAAGTAAAATTCCTTCCTGACCCCAGAAACTGGCGATCAAATTTCTCCCTGGATCAATATTCCTTCGCTAGTTATCTAGGATAGCCTTGAATGCCCTCTTTATTCAAAAATATATCTAACCCCTTTTTGAAGTTGTCTATCGAATTTGCTGTTACCACCTCCTTTGGTAGATAATTCCACAGTTTAACCACCCTAACTGTGAAGAACCCTTTTCTTTGTTTAAGGTGAAATCTTTTTTCCTCTAACCTCAAAGGATGTCCTCTTGTCAGTTGAAAATCTCTTGCTACAAAAAGTTCACTTGACAAAGCCTTATATTGACCCTGGATGTATTTAAATAAGGTAATCATATCCCCTCGTAGACGCCTTTTTTCTAGCAAAAATACGTTTAATTTGGTTAGTCTTTCTTCAAAATTTAGCCCCTCCATTCCCCTTGTTAGTTTTGTAGCCCTTCTCTGTACTTTTTCCAGCTCTAAAATGTCTTTTTTATGAAGTGGTGCCCAAAATTGTACTCCATATTCCAAATGAGGGCGTACTAGAGATTTGTATAGTGGCAGAATTATATTTGCTTCCTTTGCTTCTATACCCTTCTTAATACATGCTAATATTTTATTTGCCTTTGCAGCTGCTGCTTGGCTTTGAGCGTTGTTACCTAGGTGGTTGTCTACAAGCACTGGCAAATCCCTTTCAATATCTGATACACCAAGATTTGCTCCATTAAGATTATAGATTGTATGGCTGTTTTTCCTTCCCAGATGCATAACCTTGCATTTATTTGTATTAAATCTCATCTGCCATTTAGATGCCATTTCTCTTATTTATGCAAATCCCTTTGTTGGGAAAGTACATCATTATCTGATTTTATTACCTTGCACAACTTAGTGTCATCAGCAAAAATGGAGAAACTACTTTCGAGTCCTACTTCTATATCATTAATAAATATGTTAAAAAGGAGAGGACCTAATACTGAACCCTGAGGAACCCCACTTATCACATTAGACCAATCGGAGTATGTTCCATTCACAACAACCCTTTGCTTCCTGTCTTTTAGCCAGCTCTCGATCCATGAGCAGATATTTACTGCAATTCCTGTATCCCTTAGTTTGCTCACTAGTCTTCCATGTGGCACTGTATCAAATGCCTTTGAAAAATCTAAAAAGACTACATCCACTGAGTTGCCCTGATCCAAGTTCCTACTAACCTCCTCATAAAAACTTATTAGATTGGTCTGACACGACCTATCCTTCATAAATCCGTGTTGACTGCTACCTACGATCTTGTCCAAATAGACATATTCTTGTATTCTGTCCCTTATTAACCTTTCTAAAAGCTTCCCAACTACATATGTAAGGCTCACTGGTCTATAATTCCCCGGATTTGCTCTAGATCCCTTCTTAAATATAGGTATCACCTCTGCTTTTCTCCAGTCATCCGGTAGAGACCCTGTAGTGAGTGAGTCTTGAAAGATTAGATATAATGGTTTGGCTATTACAGAACCCAGTTCCCTCAGTACCCTTGGATGTATTCCATCAGGACCTGGGGCTTTATTAACATTTATTTTCTCCAATCTCTTTTGGATTTCTTTCTGCGTTAACCAATTATTTAGTGAAGGTAGTGTAGCCCCATTATGTTGCGGTGTCCCAACCACTGGTACCTCCTTTGTGTATACCGAAGAAAAGAACCTATTTAGCTTATCTGCCTTTTCCTGGTCACTAATTATCAGACGGCCTGTGTCACATTGTAATGTTCCTATAGCTTCCTTCCTGGCCTTCTTCCCATTAATATATTTAAAAAATATTTTAGGGTTAGTCTTACTTTCCATTGCAACTGACTTCTCATTTTCTATTTTAGCCAGTCTAATAGCCCTTTTGCAAGCCTTGTTGATTTCCTTATAGTCACATAAAGCTGCCTCTGTTCCCTTATCATGATCTTTAAGTCATTGTTAAGCCACATGGGATATGATTTACTCCTATTCATTTTATTTCCACATGGTACATGCCGATGAGTTTGTTTATTTAGTAAGAATTTGAATGTTGTCCATTTATTTTCAGTATTTTTCCCTGTAAGTTCTTTGTCCCAGTCTATATGTAGTATTGCTGCCCTTAGCCCATTAAAGTTAGCCCTTTTAAAATTTAGAGTTTTTGTTGGCCCCCTTACAACTCAAATGATACTGTGTTGTGATCACTGTTCCCCAAGGGTTCCCCTATTTTAACATTTGATATTATATCAATATTACTTGTGATGACTAAATCCAAGTTGGCCCCATTTCTAGTAGGTTCTTGTATTACCTGGGCCAGATAATGTTCCCCGAGTGTACTCAAGAACCTGCTCCCCTTAGCTGAGCTGCTGGTCTCATTTATCCAGTTTATTTCAGGGTAATTAAAGTCTCCCATTATTAGAACTTGCCCATGCTTAGCTGCATTTCCAATCTGTAACAATAATTGTATTTCCTCACTTTCAGCTATATTTGGGGGTTTATAGCATACTCCCACCAATATGCGTTTAGAATTAGCTCCTCCACTATTTAGCTCAACCCACAAAGATTCAATGATGCCGTTAGTGACAGCATAAATATCTTCTCTGACTATAGGCTTAAATTCAGGCTTAACATAAAGACAGATCCCTCCTCCTCTTTTACCATTTCCCCTATCTTTCCTAAATAGGTTATAACCATCCAGATTAACAGTCCAGTCATGAGATTCATCCCACCATGTTTCAGTAATGCCTATTAAGCCCCATTTTTCTTGTACTGCTAATATTTCTAGCTCGTCCAATTTCCCAGGCAAACTTCTTGCGTTTGCAATCATACACTTTATGTTACTATGGCTCTGCCGTTGTGAAGTGCTTGCCACTGTATTTAAGGCCCCTATTAATAACTCCCTACTGTCTATTTTAACCCTCCCTCCTTCTCCTCCCCCATGGGTAATCAATTCATCCCTTTCCCTCTCTACCCTATTTACCCCAATACTTCTATATAGTCCCTCCCCCCCACCTACAAGTTTAAAAACTCCCCCAGCTGTTCTACCATCCTATCCCCTAGCACAAAAGCGCCCTCATCATTAAGGTGCAATCCATCCCTGCTATAGAGATTGTACCCAAGTGAGAAGTCAGCCCAGTGCTCTAAAAACCCAAAACCCTCTGCACTGCACCACTTTTTCAGCCACGCATTAACCTCCTTAAGCTCCTTCTGCCTCCCTGTGCTAGCACGTGGCACTGGTAGTATCTCCAAAAATACTACCTTGGAGGTCCTTAAGCTTATTCCCTAGTTCTCTAAAATCATTCTTTAGGACGCTCCATCTTCCACTAACTTTGTCATTGGTACCAATGTGTACCAAAACCGCCGGTTCATTACCAGCCCCTCCCAATAATTTATCCACCCGATCCACAACATGTCGAACCCGAGCACCAGGGAGACAGCAAACTGTTTGATTGCTGGGATCTGGGTGACAAATGACCCTGTCTACCTTCCTAATAATAAAGTCCCCTACCACCAGAACATGTCTGTTGCTCTGCCAATTCTGCCCTCCGTCTCCTCCAGTAGAACTGTTCTCCCGGCTGTTAGAGGGAACAGCTCTATCTGGCATTGCCATTCATGAATGGATATCCCCAACAGTTTCACTCAATCTGGCAAATCTGTTGGTGTTTGCCAACTCAGAACTGGACTGCCTCCTCCTGTTCCCCCTGATTCCCCTTCTAACTGTAACCCAGCTACCTCCCTGGACATCCTCACTAGCCCCAGCTCCTCCCTCCATACTAGGCCCAGCTAAACTGTGCTCTGTGAGCACCATCTCCCTTTCCAGTGAAGCAGTATCACTAAGTGCTGCAATTCTCCTTTCCAGATATTCAATTTGAGCTTCCAGAGAGGCAACATGCTCACACCTCTCACAGAGGTGTGGACCCTGGATCATCTGTTCCAGTATTGCATACATATGACAGGATGTACACTGAGTGAGGTTGCCACTGTACTGACTCATGATTATCAGTTACAAAAATACAGTGAGAAAACATATCAATGTATTTGTATAAAGATTGCTTTTCTACACCTTAACCCAAACAAAACAGAAAAAAAATATATACGTTTGATTTCTGTTTTTTCTTATAATACAACTTTTCTTTTGGATTTCCTCCTTTTATTTAATCTCCTACAAACTAATTACACTTACATTAGAAATGATTGAAAGCTCCTAAGCTCGCTCTTCCCTTGTTAAAAAAGACCCTGCCTACTCACCTGAACAATGATAAATGAGCACAGGACAGAAAACACTGCACTGCCTCACAGAACGGATTCAGCAGAAAACAACAAAATGCACACAGATATAACTTACACTTGCCAAGCCACACCCACTCTCACCTGTATCACTGATTACTGCAACAGGACAGAAAACTCTGCACTGATTTACAGAGCAGATTCAAACAGGACCTCACACAAATGCACACAGATATAACTTACACAGGCCAAGCCACACCCACTCTCAGCTGTATCACTGATTACTGCAACAGGACAGAAAACACTGCACTGATTTACAGAGCAGATTCAAACAGGACCTCACACAAATGCACACAGATATAACTTACACAGGCCAAGCCACACCCACTCTCACATGGACCCTGATTACTGCAACAGGACAGAAAACACTGCACTGATTTACAGAGCAGATTCAAACAGGACCTCACACAAATGCACACAGATATAACTTACACAGGCCAAGCCACACCCACTCTCAGCTGTATCACTGATTACTGCAACAGGACAGAAAACTCTGCACTGATTTACAGAGCAGATTCAAACAGGACCTCACACAAATGCACACAGATATAACTTACACAGGCCAAGCCACACCCACTCTCAGCTGTATCACTGATTACTGCAACAGGACAGAAAACTCTGCACTGATTTACAGAGCAGATTCAAACAGGACCTCACACAAATGCACACAGATATAACTTACACAGGCCAAGCCACACCCACTCTCAGCTGTATCACTGATTACTGCAACAGGACAGAAAACACTGCACTGATTTACAGAGCAGATTCAAACAGGACCTCACACAAATGCACACAGATATAACTTACACAGGCCAAGCCACACCCACTCTCAGCTGTATCACTGATTACTGCAACAGGACAGAAAACACTGCACTGATTTACAGAGCAGATTCAAACAGGACCTCACACAAATGCACACAGATATAACTTACACAGACCAAGCCACGCTCACTCTCACATGGACCCTGATTACTGCAACAGGACAGAAAACACTGCACTGATTTACCTTGGCCCTGATGTTGTCAAACCACTGCTTGATGGACCTCACATTCATTGGCGCTGTACCTAACGCTGTTAACTCAGCCGCAACCTCCTTCCATGCCTGAGCCCTAGGCCCTGGCTTAACTTCCCTTCCCCCTGCAAAAATCACGGGGCAGCCACGGATAGCACCAAGGAGGACCATATTCTCCCGTGTGAGTAATTGTGGGTCCTGTGCTTAACCTCTTGCCCTCCTGACTGTGGACGGGGACCCTTGCCTCCCTGACCTGTCCCTGAGGCCTGTCTCTTCCCCAAACTACCACCCCCTGGAATCAGGCCCGTTCCCCTCTGTCCCTCTCCTCAGTGTACCTGGTGCTAGGGCCACCCTGCCATAACCCATCTCCGTCTCTGCACTCGAATCCTCCTTCTCCTGCGCTTCCTACGCCTCCTCGTCCACCGCCTCCTCCACCTCCATCTCTTCTGCCTCCTCCTCCTCCACCTCATCTGCCTCCTCCTCCTCCACCTTCTCCACCTCCTCCGCCTCCTCCACCTCCTCCGCCAAATTTCAAGCCCGCAGCTACGTGCTTCGAATGTAATGGGGCTGTTAGACTGGTAGAGGTCAAGCGCCCAAGAGCAGGTACAATTTTTGCGCTGAACAACTTAATGTGAAATACATAATACACACTGTACACTGTGTTAAAATACACTCTTTCTGATGTGACAAATAAAAAATAAATATTTCCATGTCCCTTTAACTCTCACAGTGACCATATCAGCACCAACAATGTAGATGGCCAACAAAATGTATAATAATAATATAATAATTTTCTAAAGAGGTTTAATCAGTAATCAGTTGTAGTGCGGCAGAATAGCCTATTGGAGGTATGAAATATGGGGCATGATTTAAGTCAGAATTGAATTAACCATGTTGATTGGAATTGCTTTGATTTTAGTTGGACGGAGGGTTTTAATTTTTTCTGTTTCAGGTGGACTTTAAATACAAATCTGCATTCAAAGATTATTGTCACTACGAATTTTACTGGTCCTGCTCTTCTGGGAATTGTGGCTACGACATGTCTCGTACGAGGGGAACTGTGGATACTGGAAGAGGTATGGCGTGGTGCCAGTCAGAGACACGTATGGTTAGACGTGTGCAAAGTGACAAACCCTTTCAACTTGCGTAAGTTTTTCCCCAACCATGGATCTCTATCTGCTGTCAGAGTATAAAAATAAATTAGCATTCTGAATCTTCGATTATTGGATATTTGTTTGGGATATTAACAAAAAGTGGGCTTCCATTTTGTGTAACCAGTGCTTCCACTAAAAACCACTTTAAAAATGTTCTGGCGTAGGGAGCACAATGTTCTAAGAGGATCCTTATGACTTTCTTGACGGAATATCTTGAAATTTAGGAGTATTTTGATGGTTCTGAAGTTTTTAAACCTGGATTTTGCCCCGATGGAGAGACTCAGTAGAAGTAATTTTAAAGTCCTCATTTTCCAAATCCTTAATAGGCTTTTGTCACACTGAAGCCATGAAAAATCCTTAGAAATGTGTATACCCAGTATTTTAATAGGTCTGTTTACCTCCGTTTCAAAAGTTCTCATTAAGAAACCAAACTTTTTAATAATTCTTTGTAACATTCATTTTCAATCATATCATCAGTTCAAATAACACATTTTTAAGGGTAAGTTAATGTTTTAATTTCTTAATAAATCAAAATGCTTTATGAATAAAACACCAATTGGAAGCTGTTGCTACTAATGTGAAGCCATACCTGTTGAGTCAAGTCATTTTCTACAGTCCACAGTACAAATAGTTTTTTTTTTCCACACAGTGAGACTAGTTGTTGTTGGATCTATCTTACTAATGGTAATTCTCCTGGGTGGAGCCTTCAGACCTCTGTGGATTTAGGAACCAGATCTGACACATCCAAGCCCAACAGTTCTCCAGTGACCACTATTATACCAGTGATCAGGTACGTCATGGATGCAAGATCAAGTGTACTTTTTCACTGTAACATCATTGGCCTATATATATATTATGTCACCGGTCATTGCTTTATGTATAATTTTATTCACAATTGAAGTCAAAATTATGCACCTATGGCACAAAAACTCAAATGTATAAAATATACACCCGACTCTACATTAAAGCAAGGGTTGAGTTCTCCTTATATGTTATGCACATTGAATTTAGGAACAAGGAGCTTAACTATATGGATTTTATTCTGGGTTACTTATAAGGAGATGAAGGTGGAGACAGATGGAGGAAGCTGTGGGTAGGAGGCAGCAGTGGGGTACAGAGGGATGAAGTAAGTGGGGTATAGGGGGGGCAATGGAACCAGTAGGAGGGAGTGTAAAGTAGCCAAGAAGTGAAAGGTGGCGGGAGTCAGTGTCTGAGCTAGTGAACGGAGGGCCACGGTGCAAAAAAAAGTTGCCCCCCTGTGGGGTAAAAAAAAATGTTTATATATATATATATATATATATATATATAGCCAATGCTTCACCTCCCCACCCCATGCCATGCCACCACACCCCATGCTTCCTCACCTCTCCTCTCCACCCCATTGCATGCCTCCCCTCCCTGCCCCCTGGTTACTTACTCTGATCCACTTTCTTGATTGCTGTGCCTCTTGTGCTCTTCCCCTGCTGGCGCATCTAATAATATTGCACTGGGTACCCTTTCAGAGGCAGGGCCCTGGTGCCTTGCATTGATTGCACCGGCGGTTCCTCCACGACTAGTAGGGGTAGTGAAAGGCAGCGAAGGGTAGTGAGAGGCAGTGATGGTAGGGACAGGTGGTGGTAAACAGAGGGAGTCACCAATGATGTCCTGTAAGTGCTGTATTATCATCAAGGCCTTCTGCTTCATGGTAGCACTATCAACTGGGATGTTATGTTCAATCCATGCGCACCAGATATTGGTCCAAGCAACCCAATCAGTTGTTCCATTTTCCTGTACTTGTAACCTATATGGGAATCAATAACAAAGGTATTGAAGGCTGACGATGGCTATGATTCATTGGTTTTCTGAGTTTATGGTTTATTGAATTATTATCTGAATTAAAACTCATGAATTGTTGGACATGTATGTTTCTTATTCAGGTGGTTAGTAGATCCATGACACTCACATAGTATCTCCGTTTCTCTTTAAGAGTTCCTCGGAATTGCCCCAGCAAATTGAATTTATTGGCTTATGATCCTGATGGTGACATTGTACAGTGCCGATACGGACAACGAGGCACCAGAGAATGTGTGTTGTGTTCCCAAGATGCACAGTTCAACTTGGATCAAGTACGTGCTAGACCACAAGTTAGAAAAAAAGCTTAAACTTGTATGTTATTTCATTGACTGAAAAAGATGACTCATAAAATCCTATTGACTGGCAGGGATACACCACCATGGGCAATTATAACTTGAATACAATATACACAGAATCAATTATTATTATATTTATTATTATTACCATTATATTTTATTTGTAGAGAGCCAGTGGATTCCATAGCACTATAAGTACAATAAATATATAGATATAATATGATATATATTTGAAGACAATGAAAATAAAATTGCACTTTTCTACATATACCTTGGTATAGAAGGAGATGAGGGTCCTGCTCTTGTGAGCTTTTAATCTAAGAGGTAATAGGGGCATGAGGTGGGATGGCGTGATCAATGGATAGATCTTGTAGGGAGAGAGGTGTAAGAGAACCACAATAGATAGTCTTCTTTGAAGCCAATCATGGAGATAAGGAGGTAAGAATTCGTTTTTATGAACAGGTGGGATCTTCAGAGATTTATTGAATTGATCTGGAGTCTAAGGGATGGTCTAATGAAGTGAGGTAAAGTAGTTCAAAGTGTCGGGGCTGTTTTTTAGACATCTTGTTACCAAGTATGGGAGGAGGTGATGATAAGGGATGAAAGGGGCAAATCATGGACAGATTGTAGAGGATGATTTTGGGTGTATCTAGAAAGAAAAAAAATGAGATATAAAGTGCAGAGAAATTATATATTCAACACGAATAAGGAAATCAAAATAATTGAGCTAAAAGCCAATGATTAATCCAACTGTACTAAAATAATATATTCTGAAAATATGTCCTTGGACCAGTCTGATACATTCCCACTAGATTGAAAGACCCTGTATAAATTATAGGAAATGGAAATGTTTTATTTTAACCCTATTAAAATAAACCAACTTCACTCTACTCCACTTAAAATATTACTGCAGTACTCATATAATATGGTTTCATCTGATTAGCAATAAGATCTGCACTTGGACAAAAATCTTTCAATATATCTTTTAAAACTTACACGTAAACTTTAGTGTTTGCATCATTAGTAGCACTGCTTTTCTACACCCTTATCAGGTGTCAGGGAGGAGAGGATCTCCACAAGGGGCCACCATGATTATTTGTAGGCTGGCATCAGGCAGTCTTCAGTTCACCGTCATGCAGAAATGTGACACATAACATATACTGTAAGTTATCTAAATGACATGTTTTGAATCAGTGATACACCATATTAGCTTGGAGAGATCCAATTATATGATTTATATTCTCTTTTTTTTTTTTTATCCAAGGACATACGTAAGATCTAACAAAGCCTCAACCAGTGGTCTTATCTCTTTCCATCTAATGATAGTTTTTTTGTCTAATCCTTCTGTTGATTTGTATATTAAAATATTTATTTTCTTTTGCCACAGAAGAGGTGCACTCTGTCGTTTTCCTCCGTACTTAACCTTGGTATTTACATATTTGAACTTGCTTTGGAAGATTTCCCAATAAACAATATAAACCTGAGATACAGTGATGGGACAGTCTCCCATAAGTACAGATATCATACCCAAGAGGAGACCACACAATACACTACAAGTGACGATAGTGATACTGACCCAACCTCATTTCCACCTACAATGAGTGTTCTGAGCAAAATTCCTCTACAGTTTGTATTGGAAGGTAAGACCAAATAGTGTATATATGCCAAGAAATACATTAGTGTGGGACACCCAGTGATCCATCTGATGAATATAATATATGGGGTAGTTTAGGGTTTAGAGTAGTTATCTCTGGGTGACAAATATGAATATTGAAATATACAGTGGAACCTTATTATGGTACTTAGAGTTACAGCTTTCAAGGAATATGCCACTCTTTTAAAAGTTGAACAGTCTTCCCGACTTCTTATTTTTGATTGGTATTACGGGTCATGCACAGCTAATCTGACAGATATTCACATGAAATTAATTAATATGCATTGTGTGATATAAAGGGAATGCACCAAAATACTTACAGCTCCATGTTAGGTACTTGTTATACTCTATAATAATATTTTTTTTTATTTGCAGTGTACAGTTGGACATCCTCCTGTGATTATGGACAATACAGACCTCTGTTCCTGCCTCCGACCCCTAATAATAGAGTCACACTACATGCAAGAGTGGGTACCCTGTTTCAGGTTCAACTCACAGCCCAGGCAATGCTGGACAGGTATAGCAAACTTGTGTGATCCACTTAATTAGTATGTGTAATAACCAGGGCCAGATTTACATCTCTGGTGCCCAAATGCATAGCAGCTTCCTCCCACTTGTAACTCTCTAGTTCAAGGCAGAACTCCAGTATTTCCTTTTTTTATGCCAAGGAACATTTTGATGTGGGAAATGAGACACCCTTCACAGGGAAGCGCCCCTAGGCAGCTGCCTTGTTGGCTTAATGAGAAATCGTTACATCATTACAAGAAAGAGTTAAAGTGACACCTTACAAACATGGTATAATTTAAAACTATAGGTAATAACAAGTAATTTATGAATGTAATGTTATAAAAATGAAAATATTTTTTCTACATTGAAGTCTGCAGTTTTACATTTGAATTAGCCTTTCTGATCCACCAATTATGGACACTTTGTCTAATTGCGGATCATTGCCAATAACTGCCAGTTAGCCCCCTGGGCTCTGTACACTTATAGGATGAAAAAGACAATCTTTATTGTTTCTATTATTTATTGATGCAATGGCAACATGCATTTACCTTTGTTCCTAAGAGGATTAGACACCTGAGGAAATGTATTCAGATAACATCTCTGTTCAGTTCTGTTGAACGTTTGAATTGCTACTTCCAATAGCAACTGGGCAATTCATCTGACTAACTTGCGGTAGGATGACCCGCTCCCCCTCATACCATCTAGCAGTCCAAGATATAAGTGTCCATGGCACAAGCAGGTTTTCTCTTATCTTTTTCTCTTATCTACTATCAATTGCAAAGCCTCTCTGTAACTTTCTGTTTGTATTTTGCAGCATTGTTGATTTTAAGATCAGTGGTCCAACTGGCATGCATAAATGGTTCAAATCTACATCTGCCCCCAACTCCAAAAGCATGATGGTGGAGTGGACACCAACTGAAGCTGATGTTGGAGACCATGTGCCTCTCTGCTTTGTGGCTGAAACCACCAATGGGTCAGTATAGTATTTATATATCTGAGTGTACAGAGCAATACGACTCAAGTACTTTAGTATTATCATTCATGGAATTGTCTGCATTAGGGCACGTAGAGCGTAGATGATCTGTAAGGGGTGATGATCTGTGAGGAGGTGCAGGGAGAGGGTGGATGATCTGTAAGGGGTGATGATCTATGAGGAGGTGCAGGGAGAGGGTGGGTGATCTGTAAGGGGTGATGATCTATGAGGAGGTGCAGGGAGAGGGTGGGTGATCTGTAAGGGGTGATGATCTATGAGTAGGTGCAGGGAGAGAGTGGATGATCTGTAAGGGGTGATGATCTATGTGGAGGTGCATGGAGATTGTGGGTGATCTGTAAGGGGTGATTATCTATGAGGGGGTGCAGGGAGAGGGTGGATGATCTGTAAGGGGTGATGATCTATGTGGAGATACAGGGAGATTGTGGGTGATCTGTAAGAAGTGACGATCAATGAGGAGGTGCAGGGAGAGGGTGGGTGATCTGTAAGGGGTGATGATCTATGTGGAGATACAGGGAGATTGTGGGTGATCTGTAAGGGGTGATGATCTATGTGGAGATACAGGGAGATTGTGGGTGATCTGTAAGAAGGGACGATCTATGAGGAGGTGCAGGGAGAGGGTGGATGATCTGTAAGGGGTGATGATCTATGAGAAGGTGCAGGGAGAGGGTGGGTGATCTGTAAGGGGTGATGATCTATGTGGAGATACAGGGAGATTGTGGGTGATCTGTAAGATGTGACGATCTATGAGGAGGTGCAGGGAGAGGGTGCATGATCTGTAAGGGGGTGATGATCTATGAGGAGGTGCAGGGAGAGGGTGGATGATCTGTAAGGGGTGATGATCTATGTGGAGATACAGGGAGATTGTGGGTGATCTGTAAGGGGTGATGATCTATGAGGAGGTGCAGGGAGAGGGTGGATGATCTGTAAGAGGTGATGATCTATGTGGAGATATAGGGAGATTGTGGGTGATCTGTAAGAAGGGACGATCTATGAGGAGGTGCAGGGAGAGGGTGGGTGATCTGTAAGGGGTGATGATCTATGTGGAGATACAGGGAGATTGTGGGTGATCTGTAAGGGGTGATAATCTATGAGGAGGTGCAGGGAGAGGGTGGGTGATCTGTAAGAGGTGACGATCTATGAGGAGGTGCAGGGAGAGGGTGGATGATCTGCAAGGTGTGATGATCTATGAGGAGGTGCAGAGAGAGGGTGGGTGATATGTAAGTGGTGATGATCTATGAGGAGGTGCAGGGAGAGGGTGGGTGATCTGTAAGGGGTGATGATCTATGAGGAGGTGCAGGGAGAGGGTGGATGTTCTGTAAGGGATGATGATCTATGAGGAGGTGCAGGGAGAGGGTGGATGATCTGTAAGGGGTGATGATCAGTGAGGAGGTGCAGGGAGAGGGTAGATGATCTGTAAGGGGTGATGATCTATGAGGGGGTGCAGGGAGAGGGTGGATGATCTGTAAGGGATGATGATCTATGATGGGGTGCAGAGAGAGGGTGGATGATCTGTAAGGGGTGATGATCTATGAGGAGGTGCAGGGAGATGGTGGATGATCTGTAAGGGGTGATGATCTATGAGGGGGTGCAGAGAGAGGGTGGATGATCTGTAAGGGGTGATGATCTACGAGGAGGTGCAAGGAGATGGTGGATGATCTGTAAGGGGTGATGATCTATGAGGAGGTGCAGGGAGAGGGTGGATGATCTGTAAGGGGTGATGATCTATGAGGGGGTGCAGAGAGAGGGTGGATGATCTGTAAGGGGTGATGATCTACAAGGAGGTGCAGGGAGATGGTGGATGATCTGTAAGGGGTGATGATCTATGAGGAGGTGCAGGGAGAGGGTGGATGATCTGTAAGGTGTGATGATCTATGAGGAGATGCAGGGAGAGAGGGTGGGTGTTCTGTAAGGGGTGATGATCTATGAGGAGGTGCAGAGAGAGAGTGGATGATCTGTAAGGGGTGATGGTCTATGAGGAGGTGCAGGGAGAGGGTAGGTGATCTGTAAGGGGTGATGATCTATGAGGAGGTGCAGGGAGAGGGTGGATGATCTGTAAGGGATGATGATCTATGAGGAGGTGCAGGGAGAGGGTGGATGATCTGTAAGGGGTGATGATCTATGAGGAGATGTAGGGAGAGAGGGTGGGTGTTCTGTAAGGGGTGATGATCTATGAGGAGGTGCAGAGAGAGGGTGGGTGATCTGCAAGGGGTGATGGTCTATGAGGAGATGCAGGGAGAGGGTGGGTGATCTGTAAGGGCTGAAGATCTATGAAGAGGTGCAGGGAGAGAGTGGATGATCTGTAAGGGGTGATGATCTATGAGGAGGTGCAGGGAGAGGGTGGGTGATCTGTAAGGGGTGATGATCTATGAGGAGGTGCAGGGAGAGGGTGGATGGTCTGTAAGGGGTGATGATCTATGAGAAGGTGCAGGGAGAGGGTGGGTGATCTGTAAGGGGTGATGATCTATGAGGAGGTGCAGGGAGAGGGTGGATGATCTGTAAGGGGTGATGATCTATGAGGAGGTGCAGGGAGAGAGTGGATGATCTGTAAGGGGTGATGATCTATGAGAAGGTGCAGGGAGAGGGTGCGTGATCTGTAAGGGGTGATGATCTATGAGGAGGTGCAGGGAGAGGGTGCGTGATCTGTGAGGGGTGATGATCTATGAGGAGGTGCAGGGAGAGGGTGGATGATCTGTAAGGGGTGATGATCTATGAGAAGGTGCAGGGAGAGGGTGGGTGATCTGTAAGGGGTGATGATCTATGAGGAGGTGCAGGGAGAGGGTGGGTGATCTGTAAGGGGTGATGATCTATGAGGAGATGCAGGGAGAGGGTGGGTGATCTGTAAGCGGTGATGGTCTATGAGGAGATGCAGGGAGAGGGTGGGTGATCTGTAAGGGGTGATGATCTAAGAGGAGGTGCAGGGAGAGGGTGGATGATCTGTAAGGGCTGAAGATCTATGAGGAGTTGCAGGGAGAGAGTGGATGATCTGTAAGGGGTGATGATCTATGAGGAGGTGCAGGGAGAGGGTGGGTGATCTGTAAGGGGTGATGATCTATGAGAAGGTGCAGGGAGAGGGTGGATGATCTGTAAGGGGTGATGATCTATGAGGAGATGCAGGGAGAGAGTGGATGATCTGTAAGGGGTGATGATCTATGAGAAGGTGCAGGGAGAGGGTGGGTGATCTGTAAGGGGTGATGATCTATGAGGAGGTGCAGGGAGAGGGTGGGTGATCTGTAAGGGGTGATGATCTATGAGAAGGTGCAGGGAGAGGGTGGGTGATCTGTAAGGGGTGATGATCTATGAGGAGGTGCAGGGAGAGGGTGTGTGATCTGTGAGGGGTGATGATCTATGAGGAGGTGCAGGGAGAGGGTGGATGATCTGTAAGAGGTGATGATCTATGAGGGGGTGCAGGGAGAGAGTGGATGATCTGTAAGGGGTGATGATCTATGAGGAGGTGCAGGGAGAGGGTGGGTGATCTGTAAGAGGTGATGATCTATTAGGAGGTGCAGGGAGATGGTGGATGATCTGTAAGGGGTGATGATCTATGAGGAGGTGCAGGGATAGGGTGGGTGATCTGTAAGGGGTGATGATCTATGAGGAGATGCAGGGAGAGGGTGGGTGATCTGTAAGGGGTGATGGTCTATGAGGAGATGCAGGGAGAGGGTGGGTGATCTGTAAGGGGTGATGATCTAAGAGGAGGTGCAGGGAGAAGGTGGATGATCTGTAAGGACTGAAGATCTATGAGGAGGTGCAGGGAGAGAGTGGATGATCTGTAAGGGGTGATAATCTATGAGGAGGTGCAGGGAGAGGGTGGGTGATCTGTAAGGGGTGATGATCTATGAGGAGGTGCAGGGAGAGGGTGGATGGTCTGTAAGGGGTGATGATCTATGAGAAGGTGCAGGGAGAGGGTGGGTGATCTGTAAGGGGTGATGATCTATGAGGAGGTGCAGGGAGAGGGTGTGTGATCTGTGAGGGGTGATGATCTATGAGGAGGTGCAGGGAGAGGGTGGATGATCTGTAAGGGGTGATGATCTATGAGAAGGTGCAGGGAGAGGGTGGGTGATCTGTAAGGGGTGATGATCTATGAGGAGGTGCAGGGAGAGGGTGGGTGATCTGTAAGGGGTGATGATCTATGAGGAGATGCAGGGAGAGGGTGGGTGATCTGTAAGGGGTGATGGTCTATGAGGAGATGCAGGGAGAGGGTGGGTGATCTGTAAGGGGTGATGATCTAAGAGGAGGTGCAGGGAGAGGGTGGATGATCTGTAAGGGCTGAAGATCTATGAGGAGGTGCAGGGAGAGAGTGGATGATCTGTAAGGGGTGATGATCTATGAGGAGGTGCAGGGAGAGGGTGGGTGATCTGTAAGGGGTGATGATCTATGAGGAGGTGCAGGGAGAGGGTGGATGGTCTGTAAGGGGTGATGATCTATGAGAAGGTGCAGGGAGAGGGTGGGTGATCTGTAAGGGGTGATGATCTATGAGGAGGTGCAGGGAGAGGGTGGATGATCTGTAAGGGGTGATGATCTATGAGGAGATGCAGGGAGAGAGTGGATGATCTGTAAGGGGTGATGATCTATGAGAAGGTGCAGGGAGAGGGTGGGTGATCTGTAAGGGGTGATGATCTATGAGGAGGTGCAGGGAGAGGGTGTGTGATCTGTGAGGGGTGATGATCTATGAGGAGGTGCAAGGAGAGGGTGGATGATCTGTAAGGGGTGATGATCTATGAGAAGGTGCAGGGAGAGGGTGGGTGATCTGTAAGGGGTGATGATCTATGTGGAGATACAGGGAGAGGGTGTGTGATCTGTGAGGGGTGATGATCTATGAGGAGGTGCAGGGAGAGGGTGGATGATCTGTAAGAGGTGATGATCTATGAGGGGGTGCAGGGAGAGAGTGGATGATCTGTAAGGGGTGATGATCTATGAGGAGGTGCAGGGAGAGGGTGGGTGATCTGTAAGAGGTGATGATCTATTAGGAGGTGCAGGGAGATGGTGGATGATCTGTAAGGGGTGATGATCTATGAGGAGGTGCAGGGAGAGGGTGGGTGATCTGTAAGGGGTGATGATCTATGAGGAGGTGCAGGGATAGGGTGGGTGATCTGTAAGGGGTGATGATCTATGAGGAGATGCAGGGAGAGGTTGGGTGATCTGTAAGGGGTGATGGTCTATGAGGAGATGCAGGGAGAGGGTGGGTGATCTGTAAGGGGTGATGGTCTATGAGGAGATGCAGGGAGAGGGTGGGTGATCTGTAAAGGGTGATGATGTAAGAGGAGGTGCAGGGAGAGGGTGGATGATCTGTAAGGGCTGAAGATCTATGAGGAGGTGCAGGGAGAGAGTGGATGATCTGTAAGGGGTGATGATCTATGAGGAGGTGCAGGGAGAGGGTGGGTGATCTGTAAGGGGTGATGATCTATGAGTGGGTGCAGAGAGAGGGTGGATGATCTGTAAGGGGTGATGGTCTATGAGGAGGTGCAGGGAGAGGGTGGGTGATCTGTAAGGGGTGATGATCTATGAGGAGGTGCAGGGAGAGGGTGGATGGTCTGTAAGGGGTGATGATCTATGAGAAGGTGCAGGGACAGGGTGGGTGATCTGTAAGGGGTGATGATCTATGAGAAGGTGCAGGGAGAGGGTGGGTGATCTGTAAGGGGTGATGATCTATGAGGAGGTGCAGGGAGAGGGTGTGTGATCTGTGAGGGGTGATGATCTATGAGGAGGTGCAGGGAGAGGGTGGATGATCTGTAAGGGGTGATGATCTATGAGAAGGTGCAGGGAGAGGGTGGGTGATCTGTAAGGGGTGATGATCTATGAGGAGGTGCAGGGAGAGGGTGTGTGATCTGTGAGGGGTGATGATCTATGAGGAGGTGCAGGGAGAGGGTGGATGATCTGTAAGGGGTGATGATCTATGAGGGGGTGCAGGGAGAGGGTGGATGATCTGTAAGGGGTGATGATCCATGAGGGGTGCAGGGAGAGGGTGGATGATCTGTAAGGGGTGATGATCTATGAGGAGGTGCAGGGAGATGGTGGATTATCTGTAAGGGGTGATGATCTATAAGGAGGTGCAGGGAGATTGTATGTGATCTGTAAGGGGTGATGATCTATGAGGAGGTGCAGGGAGAGAGTGGGTGATCTGTAAGGGGTGATGATCTATGAGGAGGTGCAGGGAGAGAGTGGATGATCTGTAAGGGGTGATGATCTATGAGGGGGTGCAGGGAGAGGATGGGTGATCTGTAAGAGGTGATGATCTATGAGGAGGTGCAGGGAGAGGGTGGGTGATCTGTAAGGGGTGATTATCTATGAGGAGGTGCAGGGAGAGGGTGGATGATCTGTAAGAGGTGATGATCTATGTGGAGGTGCAGGGAGAGGGTGGATGATCTGTAAGGTGTGATGATCTATGAGGGGGTGCAGGTAGTGAGTGGATGATCTGTAAGGGGTGATGATCTATGAGTAGGTGCAGGGAGAGGGTGGATGATCTGTGAGGGGTGATGATCTATGAGGGGGTGCAGGGAGAGGGTGGGTGATCTGTGAGGGTAGATGATCGATGAGGAGGTGCAGGGAGAGGGTGGGTGATCTGTAAGGGGTGATGATCTATGAGGGGGTGCAGGGAGAGGGTGGGTGATCTGTAAGGGGTGATGATCTATGAGGAGGTGCAGGGAGAGGGTGAGTGATCTGTAAGGGGTGATGATCTATGGGAGGTGCAGGGAGAGGGTGGATGATCTGTAAGGGTTGATGATCTATGAGGAGGTGCAGGGAGAGGGTGGGTGATCTGTAAGGGGTGATGATCTATGGGAGGTGCAGGGAGAGGGTGGATGATCTTTAAGGGATGATGATCTATGAGGAGGTGCAGGGAGAGGGTGGATGATCTGTGAGAGGTGATGATCTATGAGGAGTTGCAGATTAATAATGTTTTGAGTTAGCAGTTTATAAATTGAGAGAGGTCCCTAAAGTTGAGTTATTTGTGCTGCATTGAGCATTATACTTGAAAATAGAGGGCCTGTCTTTGAACTTAAAATCAAATGTAAGCTATGCCTTCCCTAAAGCACTAAGTAGACTTGAAAGCGTATTTATTTACTTATTATTCCCATTTGTATAGTATTTTTATCCAAAGTGCAGACTCTGTAGCGTTGACTGTGCATTGTATCATACTAACCAATTAGTGACCATCTCACAGCAATATTTTGCTAGGACACTTTACTGCACATCCAGCCGTACAGAGTCTGTGTCTGCATAGGCCGCAGTTGGCAGACCCATATAGTGAACTATTTGTTTGTTAGATTTCAGGCAGTAAAAACAGAGCTTATAAACACTTCTTAATAAAATAAAGTGCATAAAAGTAAATAGATACACAGGATGATTATATACCTAGTAACAGTCAGGAACCATCCAGGAAGTTTCCATATCAGTTTAGGTTTATGATGATAAAGTGGTAGGCAGCTATCAGGTCTTAAAGGGACCTTCACTTACAAGCTCCCTCTAAATACTTGTGTACTCTCTTCACTGCAGTAAAATATTTTAGTTGTTCTACTTTGGGTTAGTATGTACATAGAAACTAAAGGAAAAGGCAGATTTTTGTTTTTTCACAAAGTTTATTGGAGCTTTTGGGTTAAGCTTACGCCACTCAGCTCCAGCAGCAAAACTAAAAGAGGGCGCTAGATGGCGCTGTCACTGTTTTGGAGGCGCTGGTCCAGGGGAACATAAAGAGATTCAAAACACATCAAGTTTCCTCCTGGCTCTAGATGGGGTCTGCTCTGTGCCCTGCCTCTGGATGAGTGCTGCTGGTGGCTCCAGGTACAAGGTCCCCTCTGACTCCAGATGGGGGCTGCTCTGGACTACTGCCTCTGGATGAGTGCTGCTGGGGGCTCCAGGCACAAGGTCCCTCCTGGCTCTAGTTGGGGGCTGCCCTGGACTCATTCCTCTGGATGAGTGCTGCTGGGGGCTCCAGGCACAAGGTCCCTCCTGGCTCTAGTTGGGGGCTGCTCTGGGCTCCTGCCTCTGGATGGGTGCTGCTGGGGGCTCCAGGCACAAGGTTCCTCCTGGCTCTAGATGGGGGCTGCTCTGGACTCCTGCCTCTGGATTGGTGCTGCTTGGGGCTCCAGGCACAAGGTCCCTCCTGACTCTAGTTGGGGGCTGCTCTGGGCTCCTGCCTCTGGATGGGTGCTGCTGGGGGCTCCAGGCACATGGTCCCTCCTGGCTCTAGTTGGGGGCTGCTCTGGGCTTCTGCCTCTGGATAGGTACTGCTGGGGGTTCCAGGCACAAGGTCCCTCCTGGCTCTAGATGGGGGCTGCTCTGGGCTTCTGCCTCTGGATGGGTGCTGCTGGCGGCTCCAGGCACAAGGTCCCTCCTGGCTCTAGTTGGGGGCTGCTCTGGACTCCTGCCTCTTGATGGGTGCTGCTGTGGGCTCCAGGCACAATGTCCCTCCTGGCTCTAGTTGGGGGCTGCTCTGGGCTCCTGCCTCTGGATGGGTGCTGCTGGGGGCTGCAGGCACAAGGTCCCTCCTGGCTCTAGTTGGTGGCTGCTCTGGGCTCCTGCCTCTTGATGGGTGCTGCTGGGGGCTCCAGGCACAAGGTCCCTCCTGGCTCTAGTTGGGGGCTGCTCTGGGCTCCTGCCTCTGAAAGGGTGCTGCTGGGAGCTCCAGGCACAAGGTCCCTCCTGTCTCTAGTTGGTGGCTGCTCTGGGCTCCTGCCTCTGGATGGGTGCTGCTGGGTGCTCCAGGCACAAGGTCCCTCCTGGCTCTAGTTGGTGGCTGCTCTGGGCTCCTGCCTCTTGATGGGTGCTGCTGGGGGCTCCAGGCACAAGGTCCCTCCTGGCACTAGTTGGGTGCTGCTCTGGGATCCCCCCTTTGGATGAGTGTTGCTGGGGGCTCCAGGCACAAGGTCCTTCCTGGCTCTAGTTGGTGGCTGCTCTGGGCTCCTGCCTCTTGATGGGTGCTGCTGGGGGCTCCAGGCCCAAGGTCCCTCCTGGCTCTAGTTGGGTGCTGCTCTGGGATCCTGCCTTTGGATGAGTGTTGCTGGGGGCTCCAGGCACAAGGTCCTTCCTGGCTCTAGTTGGTGGCTGCTCTGCGCTCCTGCCTCTGGATGAGTGCTGCTGGGGGCTACAGGCACAAGGTCAACCCTGGCTCTGGGTGGGAGCTGCTGGGGACTCCAGACACAAGGTCCCTCCTGGCTCTAGTTGGTGGCTGCTCTGGGCTCCTGCCTCTGGATGAGTGCTGCTGGGGGCTACAGGCACAAGGTCAACCCTGGCTCTGGGTGGGAGCTGCTGGGGACTCCAGACACAAGGTCCCTCCTGGGCTCTGGATGGGAGGTGGGGGGACTACTCGGGGTGAGGGTCTGCTAGGGAGGCTGGCTCTGGATGTGGGCCCTGCTTGGGATTGGGGGGGGGGGGGGGGATCCAGGCTATGGATGTTGGTGGTCGGGTGAGGACTGTTTTACCGTCCGCTGCGTTTCCCCTTTCCTGGTTACCTTCAAACCGCAACAGCGCCATCTAGCAGACAATTCCAGTTTTGCTGCTGCCCCCAAGTGGCGTAGTCTTAACCCACAAGATCCATTTAATTTGCTGCTGCTGGGAGCTTGAGATATTTAGTCCTTTCAGACCCTTTAGACACAACAGGGAGGGAAATCTGGAAGAGTTACTCCATTATAGAAAAACTGTTATTAAAAAAAGTGAAAGATGCATCAATTTTAAAATCAAAAAGTTTTTCTCTTGGGTTTTGTTGCTCTGTTTTATGATGTAGAGCAGTATCGATGAATGTGATGTCACCTTTACTAAAAAGTAGAGCAGAATTATTTTCAGCCTCTTTGTTGTTAATTATTTGTGTTTCATCTTCTACAGACACCAATCAGAAATGAGATGCGTCATAATCATTGTAGGACCCAGCAAATTATGTAAGTTTTTTTATTTTTTATTTTAAGTACTAACAATCCGTATAAACAACTTTTCAATGTATTGTAATTTTAAAAGTTGATTATTTGTGAGAAAAATTACACTGCAGCTCCTCCCATCTTTTTTGTTTGCAGCTGCCTGTTTACTGCGCAGCGTTACTGTCATGTCCTGTGGACTTGTGCTGCACTTGTTGTTACTGCCTGAAAAAGATGACAGTAGCCGTTAAGGGGGGTATTTAATAATAACTATAGGTAACAAGTTCAAGGGCTAATGGCACATGATTTATTTTCCTTCACCAGTAAACACGACCCTGCTCTGTACTAGCACTGGCATGATCATGTCCATTGCCAAGTCACGAACAAGTGCCCTGTATGAAAACCACCTCCGCCTGAACAACCCTCAATGTCTAGTCACCTCCAACAGTACCCACCTCATCGCACGTGCTGCATTCAACGACTGTGGGACACAGATTATGGTAAGAACCAGACACCGGTGCAGTTGGTTAGAGTGAGACAATTAAACTAACATATTTAATGATGAAAAAGGGCTTTAGAGTTTAAGATTTATAAGATCTAATATAATCTAGGGGTATCAGATACTGAAAGGGATTTTGGAGTGCTTGTGGACAACCACCTAGGTAACAGTGCTCAATGCCAAGCAGCAGCTGCAAAGGCAAATAAAATATTAGCATGTATTAAGAAGAGTATAGAAGCAAGGGAAGCAAATATAATTCTGCCACTATACAAATCTCTAGTACGCCCTCATTTGGAATATGTAGGACAATTTTGGGCACCACTTCATAAAAAGGACATTTTAGAGCTGGAAAAGGTACAGAGAAGGGCAACAAAACTAATAAGGGGAGTGGATGGGCTAAGTTATGAAGAAAGACTAACCAAATTACACTTATTTCCTCTAGAAAAAAGGCGTTTAAGAGGAGATGTGATTACCTTATATAAATACATCCAGGGTCAGTATAAAGATTTGTCAAGGGAGCTTCTTGTGCCAAGAGGTTTTCAACTGACAAGAGGACATCCCTTGAGGTTTGAAGTAAAAAGATTCAACCTTAAAGAAAAAAGGGTTCTTCACAGTAAGGGTGGTTAATCTGTGTAATTATCTACCAAAGGAGGTGGTGACAGTGAATTCGATAGATAATTTTAAAAAGGTATTGGCTATATCTTTAAATAAAAAGGGCATTTAGAGTTATCCTGGTTAATTAGAGAGGGAGTATTGATCCAGGGAGGAGTCCGATCACCAGTATCTGGGGTCAGGAAGGAATTCATTTTTTCCCCTTATGAGACAATTGGCTGTTTAATTTGTTTTTGTTTTTTCTGTTTGCTTCCTCTGGATCGAGTAACAAATTATCTGCGTATTGCAGATCAGAGGAGATCTTAAAAGGTTGAACTTGATGGACTAAAAGTCTTTTTCAATCTCAATTACTATGTTACTATGTAACTATATAACTATGTAAGAAGGTAAACAATTCAACAAAGGAAGAAAAGTCAGTAGGGTGCTTGGATATATTTTAAGAGGAATTAGAAGAGGAAAAAGTTTGGTACTAATATTCCTCTATAGACCCATAGTCAGAAACAGAGATGTACTAATGTCACTCTACAGACCCCCAGTTAGAAATGCAGTTACTAATGTCGCTCTATAGACCTCCAGTCAGAAATAGACAGGTACTAATTTCACGCTACAGACCACCAGTCAGAAATAGAGAGGTACTACTGTCACTCTATAAACCCCTAGTCAGAAACAGCAATATACTAATGTCCCTATATAGACATCAAATCAGAAATAGACCGGTACTAATGTCCCTCTACAGACCCCCAGTCAGACCCACTAGATAGTGTGTCCAGTTCTGAGACTGAACCTCCAAAAGTATATTAATCAATTAGAGACAATTCAAAGGAGGAAACTAAAATGGGTATAAAGTGACTGTGACTGTCAATACACCGCAGAACCTAAAGCTGTTGTATACAGTTAATATCTGCTCTCTGTTTATTTTACCCTCTAAACTCAATAAATATGGAAAAAAAGTGAAAGGAAAAACTCCTGGATTTGAAACAGGAACTGCCTCACTACAGACAGAGGCACTACCCAATGGGCTACTGTGCACATTTCTCATATTGAGTGTAAAATATTAAAGAACAACAAATGTATTACTCAGTCCTGCAGAGTAGGTTATAGAACTTCTCTTGGTGCATCCTCATTATACGTACAGCAACTTATGGAGTTGTTCAAAAACTTTGGGCCTGATTCAATTGCAAGCCCGCAACTCAATGGTTGTAGGCGTATGTCTGCGAGTGTGTTGCGGGCTCCCATTCATCTCTGATTACGATGATATTCAATTGCTCAAAGCCGCAAGTTACTGGCCCACAGCTGAAACCGTAAACCATGCACTGGTTCATAGCAGTTCAGGGTGGGAACATGATCAATTAAGCAAGCCCGTAACCACTCATTTTGAATCAGCCATATAAAATGAGACATTATTACAGCAATAAAACATGGAGGTTACATGTCAATCAATTAGGTTCGTGGGTCCGATATGCGATCAGACTTACAAATCCGCAAAATAAAGACTTCTGAAAATGAATGCCATTACTGTTCTAGTCCATGTGGGTGGCCTGATATGTATTAACTCATTGATCGATTTAACCCTGAAATGAAACATAAAAATAAATCTTATATACTGCTGATTTGCGGGCTTGAGACTGTTGTGCAATTAATTCTAATGTCTATCATCGCTTTCCCCATTATTTACAGTGCAGTATTGATGTTTTATTTGCATTTACAGTGCTACGATCAGGTGTTTAACCCCCTTGCTGGTCCTCTCTAGCACTTGTAAGACTTTCTCCTTCTTTTGCCATTTACGGGTGTGAAAACATTTGAGGGCTTGGGAAAATTGAGCAATTGAATAGTGATTTGCGATTTTAGCCATCGTAACGTTTGCGAAAGTGAAAGATCAAAGGCGTCGGGATGCTGTAAGTTACGGGTTTAACCATCACAATTCTTTCAAGGCCGTAACTCGTAACCCGTTTGGAGCCTGCAAAAAGACACCAATTGAATAGCAAATTAACTTGCAACCTCACTTACTGGCTACAATAACATGAGAAAGCTCATTTGAATTAAGCTCTAAGTGACTGCTAACTAAAATGTATTTTATGCCATCAAATAAGCATTAATTCATATTTTTTTATATTTTCCCAGGAAACAGAAAATAAAATTATATTTAAGAACCAAATTACATCATTTGATAATATGGGGGATGTCATCACAAGGACAAATCAGGTGGTGATCGCTTTTAACTGCTCATTTCCGAAAACGTCCAGCATGTTTGCTGCTTTCCGAGCCCAGAAAGCCATCTACGAGTTCACAGAGGCCGGGTTTGGAAAATTCAGCTACAGTTTCCAGTTCTTCCAGGATAGCCAATTTAATGCTGTCCATACACAATATCCACTGGAAGTCTTACTGAGGGACATAATCTACATGGAGATACAAGTGGTATCAGTAATCTCCAATATCCAGCTGTTTGTGGAATCCTGCAAAGCTACCCCACATGATAATCCCAATGACCCAGTGTTTTATGACATCATCAAGGATGGGTAAATATATTTATGTAAGATCTGTAAAAAGTTGTGGAATCTGTTGGGTAGAGTACTGACCATACTCACTATTTGTACCACATCTAGAAGAGTTTCACAACACTCTTTAACTGAAAAGGCATTAGATGAAATGGAAATTAGGAGGAGAGAAATGAGAAGTAGGAGAGTGAAAGATCAGAAGGAACGGATAATAAATGGGAGGAGACAGATAGAGGAAGACGAGAGATGTGTGAAGTGGGATAAGAGATGGGAAATAGAAATAGAATGGTATAATAAGTGGAAGGAAAAAGTGATTGGAAGTGGGAAAAGGACAATGGGAAGTGAGAGGAGAAAGATACTTCAAGGGGAATGGAAGATAGATGGGAAGTAGGGGAGTGAAGATCTGGAAGAGGCAAGATACATATGAATACAAGTAGGTTTCTAGAAGTGAGAGGGGAGAATGATTGGCAGTGGGAGGAGAAAGATATTTGGGAAGTGGAACAGGAGTGAGATGGGAAATGGGAGGAGGAAGAAAAATAGTGAAGTGAGGTGGAATGGAAAGTGGGCTGTGAAAGATCTTGGGGATGCAGGAGTGGGGTGTATAAGGAAGTGAGAGAAGAATGTTGCTAGGAATGAGAGGGAAATGGGAAGAGACACGTACTGGAAGTGGGATGAAAAAGAAAAGGGAAGTGGCAGAATAAACTTACCAGCAGTGAGATAGGAAAAAGATTGACCGTGGGAGGAGCAAGATATTGTTGAAGAGGGAGTGGAGGGGGATGGGAATTGAGAGAAGACGAGAAGTGGTGTGAAGATGAATGAGGAGAGAGGGTTGGCATGCAATATTGGAAGAAATTGGAAGTCTGTAGCAGACATGGAGGATTATTTCAGATAATTTAGGCTTAAAGAACCTGGCTTTCAAGTTCAGTTATTTTACACTTCCACTCAAAGAATTTAATAACAAACAATTGCCCTTAAACTAGAATAACTAGAAACTTGTAATGGAGGGCTATATAATCGTCTTAGCTAATTTTAATGTTCTCGTTCTTACAGATGTCAGAAAGATAGTACCTTGGTTAAATATCCTGGAAATAACAGAGTATATCGGTTTGGAGTGGAGGCTTTTACATTTCTTGGAAACTATGAAAGTGTAAGTGACAGCTACTGGTGCAGAAACTAAATAGGTAAACAACTGCGAGAGAAGCACACCTGAGAATGGGCATCTCCTAAGCAGGGTGGGGTGTTCTTTTTCCGTGCAGACAATGCTTGCCCAGCATTTTGTCTCTGACCTGTCCTTAGTGGCAGGTTCATCCTGATTACCTTCAGGAAATCTCTCTTCTGTTATAGTTCGAGGAGACATGCCTGTCATTTCATCCTTGGCACGTCTCTGGTGGTAGGAACAGTCTCTGTGATAAAGAAACAGCATCATAATTTTCTTACAAAAATCTAAGTTTTTATAATGTTTATATCAGGTCCTTTTAAATTAATGGTAATAGAATACTATTTTATTTGTTTTCTGTTGCCTAACACCAAATATATTTAATTGTACAAAAAGCGTGTGAGAACCTTCAAATACTGTCCTTATTGTTTAAATGGCACCGTAAAGAAAACCTTTATGTATTATGATATAGTCTTATAAATCTTAATATAAATTGAAAAGGTCAAACATCCCATACAAAAAAATATAAACCAAACATTAACCAAAGGGATAGCAAAAAAGATAAGACCAGTGACCTCAATGGTCTTTCTACCTGGAAGGCTCTTAATAGTGAGATAGAGAGAAACAGAAAGTATAAAAATATATATAATAAATAGAAGCTTTATAGAGCATTTGTTAAATCTTTACAAGTTGATATCTCATGGATGAATCTCGATTCATATATAATAGGCTTTGATTGATAATGTTTAGATCAAAATGTTTGGTATGGGATGTTTGACTTTTTCAATTTATATTACGGTTTATAAGACCATACTATAATCCATAAAGGTTTCAATTGTAGCTTCATCTAAACAATAAATACATTATTTTAGGTTCTCACAAGCTCTTTATACCTTGTAAATCCATGATTGACAGTCCATAATATCCCTTAATGTTGGTTAGAAATAAATATACCTCTGTTTAAGTGTTTGTGGTATAAAGCACAAGAAAAAATAGAAATAGAGATTAAGCGTCTAAATTAAAGCTTATTATAGACCTATGTCCTGTCTAAAGTGAAAGAAGCATGACCAATCAGAACATCACAGAGGAAAAACTAATAAATCCCCAACTTTTTATTTATTACCAAACTAGGTAAATAGCAAATTGTACAGGGAAAACACTGTAACATATCAAGGTATTTATTTTAACAATACTTGTTATCACATTTGCCAGAAATACATCAATTCAAAAGGGGGTTCAGGGAGTTAATTCTTCTCTATGTAATTTCAAAGGAAAGACCTAAACTCTCATGTGGTCAACTCTACAAAACAGGTGAGTACAAAAGTACACAAGTAACAAGTATAAAAATGTAATTCACTATATAATGAAAGTAAGTAAAAAGGTGGCCAAGTAAAAAGAAAAAAAACACACATATATCACCTAATAATATAAACCCACATCCCACTCATAACTGATCTCCAATGTGAAAATCCAACATACTTCCCATTGAAAAGTATCTCAATTTTCTAACCACATCTCTTGGAAACTCCATTAACCACAAAGACTTGCCATTCAAAGCTATGTAGCCTTACATTTACCGAATATCGTACGGGGATATATTAGGACCAGATATGGAGCCGTTATTCTCTATTGTTGGTAAAGGAGCAAAAGTTATGGTGGGTTATTATTAGCTTGAACAAATGTCCCTCAATGAAAGCTATCCCCAAATGTCTCTGTATACATCATTTCTCTTAAATTGAGTTGACTTACAGACATTTTATTAGTGATTGGAAACAAGTCTTATAGGGTTGTCCTTTGAAGATGATGTCCATGCTACTGGATTATAAAGTAGCCCAGAAATCTTATCAGAAGGACTTGATACAGTTTACAGATCAACAAGATCATAATAACTTTGATGCTACCTTACAAGGAGCTGTTGATCAACAGAATAAATATCTTGATTATCATAAACAGAATATATCAAAGGTTATTAGGAAAACAATAGTGTTTATGAATGAAACAAGAAATTAAATGAATAAAAAAATGTAATTAGAAGACCATCAAAGGGTAATGGGTCAAAGTATTGAAAAAGTATAATTTTCATATACTGAATAGGATTATCCCTGCTTACTCTACATATTTTCCAAGAAGTTGAGTGAAAATGGTGTGGTGGTGGTGGGGGGGGGGGGGGGGGTTGGTTTGCATGATCAAGTAAACGGGCCCTAAAAATGTTTTAGGCAAAGGACAAACCCAGGACAGATCAATAACTATGGGGACTTTATCCGATCAAGGATCTGACTAAGTATCAAAACCAGATGTACAAAATACAAAAAAGGGTGATATAAGGTCATGGTCAATGCAAATGATACCCAATATGGCAGAATCTCAAACATTGTTAATTTATCTGATAGTGTACGTTGGTTCAAGTCCTGTCTCTTGGCCTTGGTTTTGAACAATCTAAAGATTTAGATCAGTTTTATGCTATTGTTGATATTAGCCAGTTTTGATAGGTCACTTAAACTAAAGAAACATTCATAATAAGGGATAAGAAGCTTCATGTGGAATTTCTGGTTGAACCTATATGTATGGAAGAAGTAACAATACTACGTCACATGTTGATAATTATAACTGTTCTGCATGGGTTTTGGAGCAAATGAGTGTGTTGGGTATGTTATAAAAGACCTGTCTTGTCTATCACGTATGTAATACAACAGGAAAAAGGACTGATGCCTCTGAAGTGTTAGTTATGAACCATAGTATTTACCATTAAGAGTCTTTAGGACAACTTACTCACTCAACAACCTACATCTGCTCACTATAAATCCTATCAACATTTTCGTAACAATTATGAGATTTGTTAGACGATGGACAGGAGATGAGATTTATTTCTAAACAATGATTTAATATTTTGTTTGTTCAACATCCTATTACTAAAAATGTTTACCATCTGCCCAACGTCCAGAATGGTTGATCAGTGTGAAAGAACATCCTATAGTTATTTGCCCGATATTTCAATCCTTGTGTGAGTGGCTGGATTCCTTTTTCCAACTTCTGGTAGAAAAGCGACCCAGTAATTGGAAGGATACAAAACACTTATTACAGTTGATGAATTTTTTTTTTTGGAATTATAATTATGGGTCATTATTAACATAATAGGTTAATTTCCAAGCATTACACACGGCTGGTCTAACTAGACTTACTACCTATGATGATGGGTTGAAGTAATAATTATTGCCAATATTTACTAGTCCCATATACATAGGATCAATTATTTAGATGTTACATTATTTGGGTCATAAAGTGTACTCTGAACCATAACATAAGCCCATTACGACTAACACTCATTTACACACCCATAGTTGCCATCCTAAACTCTTGAATTATGGGTTTGCTTACCGATAGTTTATTTGGATAATGAGTAATTGCTCTTTACAATCTAAATTTACTTAAAGAGCACTTGAAACCCAAAGGTTACCCTGAAAAGATAATTGAGAAGTCTTACATAGAGGTTTGTATCATAGGAAGAAATGATTTACTACACATTACTACTTCTTATAAAAGCAAGGAGGATCAAGAATGTTGTAGACAAACATTTGTTACTTTATTTAGTAATCAATTGTAGGAGGTTTGTGATATTTAAGAAACATTTAACTATTCTCTATGGAGATGAGCAACACAGTGCATATACTGGACTTTTTTCTCTAGAAACATCTGTACCCTTGGGAATATTTTGGCACCTGGTGATAATAGTGAGTATAGTGCTACTACTTACACTAGGCTAACTTAGAGTTGTTAAGAGAGGAGGTGATAAAGTTGGGATACTAAGTGAGAGGTGTTCCTTTATGAATGGGATGATGCTTTGTATTTTATGATTGTTTTATAATTGAGCTTTTATATTGTTTTTTCTTGTTTATGTTTTTGTTACTTATTTACCCTTTTACTTACCTACACTGTATAGCCAACTCAATGTTCATGCTTGCTAATTGTACACCTTTTTATGCACCTGTATTGTAGAGCTGATCACATGAGAAATTAGGTTTTCCATTTGTATTTTTTTTACCTCTGGCAAGTGTTAACACATATTATTAGAAAAAAACTCAAACTAAAACTCAGTAAATGTAAATGATACTATGAGTCCCTTAAGAGTGAAGTGCGTTAGTGTGGCAGGACTCATTTCCCCTACGTAATATGCCGCCATTTACCTGCTTTGTTTTTATTTTTGTGCTAAATAAATATTTTTGGATTTGACATATTGTGCTGATTTGCTTCTGGCTTTTGCCGGTAACCTGCTTCCTTATTGAAGATCTTGCACTGGAGGATTGTTTTCTTCATACTTCTTATCTGGGTTCTATCCCTCTTTGCCTTAGCATTTCTTCGGCACTGGCAGCTGCACTTACACTTACTTACTGTCAATTTTCGGGTGCTGTCATGTTTGATGTAAGGCAAAGTACTATTGCCCCCTCTGATGTGGCGCAACTCTACGTCGCTGAGTCGACAGCGAGGCCATCACTATGTTCGCCTCAGGCACGCCTCTCATAGCTCAAGGCCTCTTCTGTCTGCGCGCCTTATATATTATGTGTAGAAGTATCCGAAAATCGGCAGCGCCATCAGTTGGATTGCAGCTGTCAGATTTTGCGAAGGTGAAGAGGGAAATGACCCTTATCTGTCCACCAGGTAAGTCACATGCTGCCATTTTTGTAATGTGGGCCCCAGTTGGATCCTGGAGAGCTCTTTTAGGGTACTTTATTGTATGTATCTAAAGTAGACTTGTGTATCTTGAGATACATACAATAGTGTATTAGATTAGTCAAGAAATATGTGTAAACTATTTTTTTTGTTTAAAATAATAATTTAGTAATTTACCTTTTGTCCATTGCCAGAGGGAGATGCTATCATTTTGTTTCGTTAGCACGGTGCTTTGTTCTGAACTAACATAAATGTTTATCCCCTATATTCTAATATATTCTATCCTCCACTGCCAGAGGATATCAGCTTGACTTGAATTAAAGTAATGACATCACAAATATGGTCACCTGACCAGGACATAAGTGCTACTGTATTGAATATGGTCAACTGACCAGGACATAAGTGCTACTGTACTGAATATGATCACCTGACCAGGACATAAGTGCTACTGTACTGAATATGGTCAACTGACCAGGACATAAGTGCTACTGTACTGAATATGGTCACCTGACCAGGACATAAGTGCTACTGTACTGAATATGATCACCTGACCAGGACATAAGTGCTACTGTACTGAACATGGTCACCTGACCAGGACATAAGTGCTACTGTATTGAATATGGTCACCTGACCAGGACATAAGTGCTACTGTACTGAATATGTTCACCTGACCAGGACATAAGTGCTACTGTACTGAATATGGTCACCTGACCAGGACATAAGTGCTACTGTACTGAATATGATCACCTGACCAGGACATAAGTGCTACTGTACTGAATATGATCACCTGACCAGGACATAAGTGCTACTGTACTGAACATGGTCACCTGACCAGGACATAAGTGCTACTGTATTGAATATGGTCACCTGACCAGGACATAAGTGCTACTGTATTGAATATGGTCACCTGACCAGGACATAAGTGCTACTGTATTGAATATGGTCAACTGACCAGGACATAAGTGCTACTGTACTGAATATGGTCACCTGACCAGGACATAAGTGCTACTGTACTGAATATGATCACCTGACCAGGACATAAGTGCTACTGTACTGAATATGGTCAACTGACCAGGACATAAGTGCTACTGTACTGAATATGGTCAACTGACCAGGACATAAGTGCTACTGTACTGAATATGGTCAACTGACCAGGACATAAGTGCTACTGTACTGAATATGATCACCTGACCAGGACATAAGTGCTACTGTACTGAATATGATCACCTGACCAGGACATAAGTGCTACTGTACTGAATATGGTCAACTGACCAGGACATAAGTGCTACTGTACTGAATATGGTCAACTGACCAGGACATAAGTGCTACTGTACTGAATATGGTCACCTGACCAGGACATAAGTGCTACTGTACTGAACATGGTCACCTGACCAGGACATAAGTGCTACAGTATTGAATATGGTCACCTGACCAGGACATAAGTGCTACTGTATTGAATATGGTCAACTGACCAGGACATAAGTGCTACTGTACTGAATATGGTCACCTGACCAGGGCATAAGTGTTACTGTATTGAATGTGGTCACCTGACCAGGACATAAGTGCTACTGTACTGAATATGTTCACCTGACCAGGACATAAGTGCTACTGTACTGAACATGGTCACCTGAACAGGACATAAGTGCTACTGTACTGAATATGGTCACCTGACCAGGGCATAAGTGTTACTGTATTGAATATGGTCACCTGACCAGGGCATAAGTGTTACTGTATTGAATATGGTCACCTGGCCTGGTCGTACATGCTATAATATTGAATATGGTCACCTGACCAGGACATAAGTGCTACTGTACTGAATTTGGTCACCTGGTTAGGACATAAGTGCTACTGTATTGAATATGGTCACCTGACCAGGACATAAGTGCTACTGTACTGAATATGGTCACCTGACCAGGACATAAGTTCTACTGTACTGAATATGGTCACCTGACCAGGACATAAGTGCTACTGTACTGAATATGGTCACCTGACCAGGACATAAGTGCTACTGTATTGAATATGGTCACCTGACCAGGACATAAGTGCTACTGTACTGAATATGGTCACCTGGCCAGGACATACGTGCTACTGTATTGAATATGGTTACCTGACCAGGACATAAGTGCTACTGTACTGAATATGGTCACCTGACCAGGACATAAGTGCTACTGTATTGAATATGGTCACCTGACCAGGACATAAGTGCTACTGTACTGAATATGGTCACCTGGCCAGGACATAAGTGCTACTGTATTGAATATGGTCACCTGACCAGGACATAAGTGCTACTGTATTGAATATGGTCACCTGACCAGGACATAAGTGATACTGTATCGAATATGGTCACCTGACCAGGACATAAGTGCTACTGTATCGAATATGGTCACCTGACCAGGACATAAGTGCTACTGTACTGAATATGGTCACCTGACCAGGACATAAGTGCTACTGTATTGAATATGGTCACCTGACCGGGACATAAGTGCTACTGTACTGAATATGGTCACCTGACCGGGACATAAGTGCTACTGTACTGAATATGGTCACCTGACCGGGACATAAGTGCTACTGTATTGAATATGGTCACCTGGCCAGGACATAAGTGCTACTGTATTGAATATGGTCACCTGACCAGGACATAAGTGCTACTGTATTGAATATGGTCACCTGACCGGGACATAAGTGCTACTGTATTGAATATGGTCACCTGACCGGGACATAAGTGCTACTGTATTGAATATGGTCACCTGACCGGGACATAAGTTCTACTGTACTGAATATGGTCACCTGACCAGGACATAAGTGCTACTGTATTGAATATGGTCACCTGACCAGGACATAAGTGCTACTGTATCGAATATGGTCACCTGACCAGGACATAAGTGATACTGTATTGAATATGGTCACCTGACCAGGACATAAGTGATACTGTATCGAATATGGTCACCTGACCAGGACATAAGTGCTACTGTACTGAATATGGTCACCTGGCCAGGACATAAGTGCTACTGTATTGAATATGGTCACCTGACCAGGACATAAGTGCTACTGTATTGAATATGGTCACCTGACCAGGACATAAGTGCTACTGTATTGAATATGGTCACCTGACCGGGACATAAGTGCTACTGTATCGAATATGGTCACCTGACCAGGACATAAGTGCTACTGTATTGAATATGGTCACCTGACCAGGACATAAGTGCTACTGTACTGAATATGGTTACCTGACCAGGTCGTACATGCTATTATATTGAATATGGTCACCTGCTCAGGACATGTGTTACATCCATGTGCTGTTCCCATTGCAGGTCTATGTGAGCTGCACCGTCATGTTGTGTAAGCTAGGAGACCCCAACACCCGCTGTGCTCGAGGCTGCGTCACCAGCTCACAGCGTGGTAAGAGATCACTGGCGTCCGAGACCCAACAGCACTACATCTCCCAGGGTCCCCTGCGTCTGAAGAGAGAAGTGTCCAGTAACAGAGGTGAGGGCCGACTGACGCAATGGGGTCAACTGCTATAGGTTTTTATTTCTAATACCCATGTCATTTTAAAATCACCTTCATTTGCGGCATTCACATTTGTTATTATTATTATTAATGATATCATCATCATCATAATATCTTCTTCTTTAACTCTCTTTATCTCAGCCTCATTGTCTTTATCTCAGTCTGGGTGTCTCTAACTCTGTCTTTGTCTCTCTCCCTTTATCTTTTTCTTTCACTCTCTTTTGCTCTTTTTCTTTATTTGTCACTTTATCTCTGTCTCTCTCTGTAGCTCTCTATATCTATTTCTCATTCTTTATCTCTCTTTTTAACTATTCACCATTCTTTATCTCTCAATTTCTATCTTTAGCTCTCTTTCTCTCTCCCTGTCTCTCTTTCTCTGCCTGTAAGTCTCTCCTTATCTCTCTCGTGTAGCTCTTTATCTCTTTCTCTCTTAATCACTCTCAAACTCTCTATCTCACTTTTTATCTTGCTATCAGCCCTACTAAATTAGAAGTCCGTTAGGCTTTAATGTAGGCTCTTTGTTATAGGCTTGGATATTGATGGCATTTATGGTTCTCTCAGAGGCAGTTCTATTATCTCCAACTATTGAGATTGGATAATTTAGTCACCTTGCTAGTTGATTGATGTGCAAGCCTATGCTGTCCCACAATATTGGGTCTGTACTGTTTTTAGAGTTTTTGTTTTAATCTACCCCTAGATAGGTAACCTGGGAAATAAATGGAAAACAGTGCGTTAAAGCACACTAGTCTTTTTGGAGGATATCACTGTTTATTGTGGTCAATGAATTTCCCTTCTTTTCAATTCAGGTCTTTTTTTGTGGTTTAGCTGCGGGGCTATAAGTCAGAGATGGGGCATTAACATAGATTTGCCCTCAGGTAGGAGGATCCGTGACGATCAAAGGGTCCTCTCTCCATCTATTACTGTTAGCTATATACTACTACAACTGACCTTTGTTATCATGCTGGATTAAGGGCTCTTCTCCATTGTTTAATAATTTATATATATATTTTTTACTTTAAGAGGTGCTATTATTACCAAGTTTGTACTGTACCACATATTATTGAACTCCAAATATTAATCTCTATAGTATTGTGTACCAGGTCACCTGGGGTTTCATGGTTTTTAATACGGCAATAGAGTCAATAAAGAGTAAATAGAGTCAATAAAGTTTTATATGTCCTATATATTGTGTTGAAATCCATATACATAAGTAAAATGTGTAAGAATAAGCACTCGCAATTTGTGAGTAAATAAGTAATGTTTGCCCCTAGGGCTAGCCCTTTAATAGACAATGCAGTAGAGCATCTGTTGTAGTCCATGTGGGTTACTGATATGTATTTTTTTTTAAATAACAACTTATAAAATTGAATACATCAAAACACAACAAACATTACATAAATACAATGGGTACAAATTAAGGTCTGGGGCAAAATTAATTAACAAACCTTAAAAATTTTGACAGGAAGTTATTAACAAAGTTATAGCTGAAGTACATTTTTTTTTTCATATTTTCCACTTGTAATTTTGTCTCTATTCCTGCCGGTCATGTTTAATATCTCTTTCCAATAGGGAACAGTAGATTGATTCCATTTCTTTGCTATTAACAGTTTAGCTGCCATTACTATTTGAGTGATAAACGCTTTAACATCCAAGGAAAATTATTTGGGAAAAATATGAAATGAGACAGCTTCCGGAGTAAGACAAGTCTGAATTTTGAGAAGATTGTCAATCTGACAAAAATAATCTGTCCAAAACTTTTGAATTGTGGGACACCCCCACCAATGTGGTATTGGGCACCCTCCTGACCACATTCCCTCCAGCAAATTTTATTTTTTCATTGTTGTCAATCTGGGCCATCTTTGTAGGGACCAAATACCACTGGTTGATGAGTTTAAAATGAACATCTCTATATGATACATTTTTGATAAGTTTCTCTGTTAAAGACAGTGAGTCAAGCCATACGTCCTCAGGCCAAGAACGTTTTAGATAATGTTCCCAATTCTTAATTTTGCAGGTTACCAGCTTATCCATTCCCTCTCTTAGTATGTTATAGTATCTTGAAATTAAGCACTTCCTCTCATAATACGTTTTTCAAAAGACGTTAAAGGTCTAATACCTGGCATAAAATACTGATATGTATAACCTCTTCTATGTTACCCTGGATATTGTATAATAATTAAAAAATAATATTTTTAAAAGTGCACATTTGTGCCTTTAGGACTTGTCAGCATTGAATTCTAAGGCGCTTGCATGCTTTTACTTTACTGCCTCAGGTCTCAGAAAGGCTTGTAAAACCATTTGTGACTGCTCTTCACAGTTTCACGGTCATGTTAAGAAGGGTCAATTGAATAGCTAGGTAAAGTTACTGACCCTTTTTTAGTGGTGTAACTTTACGAAAGAGGGAATTAAATAGGGCCTTGAGTGTTGTGGAAGAAGGTCATAACTTCTTACTATAAAGAATTGGCTGGGGGCCACATGGAAGACCTCTAAGCGACACATCTTGTCCACTACTGATGTAGATGAATGAGACTGTTACCTAGGGAATCTAAGTTTAAGGAGACTGCTAGTATGGTCTACAATGGCAAGCCAACACTATTCATATTATAAAGATCTCAGGTGTCGCTCTATTCTTCATTTCTATGTCCTTTGCCATGATGATTGGTTATATCGTTGACTACATGTTTCGGTAGAGTCCCCATTTTGCATTCAATGTTACATACTTCCATATTTTGTATATTTTACAATAATTCTCCCATTTGTATTGATACCACACATATTCCAGTCCTTTACTGAGTATTATAACTAGTTTTAATTTTCTTTTATTCAAGATGAATATTATATTTTTCAATAACTATTTCTTTTCAGTTTCAGACGCAAAGACCTCTCTGACCACAATACTTGTGGTGGTGGTGATTGTGGCATTAATTGGGCTCATACTACACAGCTACAGGAAACAAGTCAGATGGACAAGTTATAAGAAGTTACCAACTGAGGAACTATAAACCTTCAACATTGTCTACAAGGGTTCAGCAGAAATCCTTAGGACAGTGGTTCCCAACTACTTTTTTCAAAGGACCACTTGAAAATTCCTATGAGTTTTGTGTACCACTTGAAGGATGCAGATGGTCTCAACTACTTAAAGCTTTGAGTGAGGGTTCAGATATTTTTGAGGAACCCAGAGGCAGGGCATGTTTTCAACAATTTTGGTATAAAAAGGATGTATTTTCTTCACCATAAATTCAACCTTCTCTTGGTACTGGCATTTATAGGTTATGAGTGAAAAACAGGTAATAAAACAAGAAAGTAAATGAGTAAAATCTATTTTGCTTCATTTTATATAGAACTTAGCCCTTCAGTGGGCTAAGCATTAACGGGAGATCAGAGGCTCAAACAGATCTTGTTGTAGCTAACACAAATACCGACACCAATGAATTGAAAAGAATCGTCACCATTGGCCACCAGTGGTTTAATCCTTTAATTGGTAGGAATTTTAGGGGAGGACCTAAAGAAATAAATTAAAATAATCTAATAATTAGATATTTTTTATGGCTATCCATCCATCTGCCTCCTTTTATCAGATTTTATACAAGGTGGGCTGCCAGAGGGTTAAAGGGCACAGTAATGGTTCCAAATATGGTATAGTTCAAATCTATAAGAATTAACATGTCGTTCATACATTGAAGATTATTGAAAAAAACTGAATATTATATAGTCCTCTGAATAATTCACCTCTCACCTGTCGATCAGCATCTCTGATCCACATGCCATGTGTACTCTAATATCTCATTATATTTGGTAATTATTTACAATAATTAATAATTAATCCATGATTGTAATTATTTCCTGTCTAAAAAGACTTAGCATGTGCAGACTCCACTTCCATTAGCCTAATTATTCAAAGTGGTCTTTGTTTGCATATGCTCAGTTTTTTTCATATTGCTTTATACTGAAAACAACAGAGCCAGCACATGGGGTATAATTAGCAATTATTGGGAATACTGTTAATTTACTGGGATGTCTCAGATTTTAGATTTTCTTCTTTTTAATCCTTCCACTCTTAATGATGCTCTGGCAAGTGAACGTGTCAATAAAACTTTATGGTGGCAAGGTGCAGGGGAGATCTGAGGAGGTGCTAGGGAAGGTTAGAGAGGACTGAAGTTGGGGATAAAAAATACATATATAAATAACAATGAAATGGGTACTAAAAGATTTACCTTTTCATAATATTTCGATCGTATAAATCGTACTATAGTAATGGAAAAGTTATCTAGCACTTTAAACAATAAAGGTGAGAAATGTAAGGAGTTTGGGCACAATGATTTAGGTTAAGATGTTTCCAGCATTTAATCCCTTATTGTGAGGGCATTATGTTAGACATGACATGATGTAAAGATGGTGTTGGTGTTTACGGATGATGCTCATGGTTGATAATTGGTTTTATATGTCAGGTTACATTTATTGAATGTTTGTACGATATTCTTTGATATGTAAAAAGCTTTTATTTTATAAAATATCACAAAAGATTATCTGAATAAAAATGAAATGGGGAAAAATACATACCGTATATATAAAGAAAAAATAAATATAATAATATTGGCACTGAAAAAAATGATTTTGTTGTATATAAGCTAAATCTTAAATTTAAACTATCAGAGAAATGTAACTTTTCAGTGAGGTTACATTTTTGTTGTTTAGTCTTTCAGTTATGTCCAACTCTCTGTGACTCTATGGACCACAGCATACCAGCAACATCTGTCAGCCACTGCCCCTCTGAACCCCCCCAAGCTCATGTTCATTGCTTCAATGACCTCATGTATCTATCTCCGCCTCTGCCTTCTTTGTGCACCCCTAAATCTTTCTCAGAGTCTTCTCCATGGAATCCTGTCCGCTCATAATATGACCTAAATATTTGAGCATCAGCCTCATGATCAAACCTTCCATTGAACAGTTTGGCTTAATTTCCTGTATTGGATCTTCTTGCAGTCCAAGGGTCTCTAAGCAGTTTTCTCCAACAACACAATTCAGGCATCAGTTCTCCAGCGCTCACATCCGTATGCTACTACTGTGAATACCATAGATCTAACTATGCAGACCTTTGTTGATAATGTAATATCTTTACTTTTTAATAGCTTGTCCAGACTTGCCATAGCTTCCCTCCCCAGAAGCAAAGATCTTTTAATCTCATGGCCACAGTCACCACCTGAAAAACTCTTGGATCTCAGGAAAATAAAATCCGTCACTGCCTCCACTTCTTCCTCATCTAGTTGCCAGAAACTGAGATTACTGTTCTTTTTCATGTTGAGCAGTAAGCCAGCTTTTGCACATTCTTCTATCACTCTCCAATAGATCCTTGGGTGTAGGAGCTGGGGGGAGGGGGGGGGATGAGGGGGGTAAATCCCTCCCATATTTTTCATTGTGTGTAGAGAATCAGTTGTGTTGTATTTTTATACCATATGCCTTATCCCCCCAGATTTTCTACGGCTCCTACACCCATAAATAGTTCCTTTAGTTGAGGAAAAATTATTCAAAGAAAAATACAATATTTATAAAAAATGATCTCAAAACATATGTCACTCCCTGAAATTCTTATGAACAAAATCTAATTGACCTAGATTCACGCATATGGGTTTAGGAGATGGTATTCCTTTTTCTATGGTCATCCATGACTTCCTGTTTCACTAGGGTATAAATATTATTGTATTTAATGCGTCAACATATTCCATAGCGCTATACATGGGCTAAGTTCCAGGCAGAGACAAAAACAATATTAACACATTGCAAAGAATGGAGGGCCCTGTCTTTGACCGTAGAATCCGGTGTCCATAGCGCTTTCGCCAAAGCACCGACGCAAGATTGCAAACTTGCAAACTTATTGACATGAAGGCCAAACACCCTTAGTCATCCATCAACATGGAGAAGATCGGGTAATACACAAATGAATAGAGACAAAAGGTTGCTGACCTTTCTAAATTAGGCAATGGTTAGATACCCACTTCCTCTATAGGTGCAATGATTACGAAGGTTGCTGAAGCTGTGATGTACCTGCCCAGAGGAGGACGCTAGTGTATTTTGTCCCAAGAATAGTGAGGAGGATGGGTGGAGAGGCAAAACTTTCTCCAAGGATCACAGCTGGGTAATTTAAATCCTGGGTTCACCAAGTCTCCAAAACTACAATTAGATGGCACTTCCATGCCAACAAACTATTTGGAGGCCTTGTCAGAAGAAAGCCTCATCCAACCACAAGTGTAAGAGCCTGGAGTTTGCTAATCATCACTGGAGCTTTGATGGAACCAGATCCTATAATCAGATGACAATATAGTTTAACACCGATCTGAGGGTAGATATGATTTACATTATCACATTTGTTTCCTACAGAGACTGTCTACTGCTTGGCACTTATTTCTTCACTGATGTGATAATGTAAGTCTTATCTATGGTCTGACCAATGTTAAGCTTCAAATATGGTATCATTTAAATCTACAGATAATAACAAGCACTTTATCAATTTAATATTATTAACAAAATAAACAAAAACTGGGTATGTTTGCACCCCAGGGGGTTACTTGGCTAATTAGATTAAATAATTAACAAGCTCAGTCTTAACTTCTTTAGATAGCTGAAAACTAAAAAATTATGATTCGGAAACAAAGGATATATTAGTAATTATTGGCAAGGATTTGTCATTATCAATAAATAATTGACAGTTCCTTATGGGTGGAACAGAAAGGGTGAATGACAGGTAAAAATGACAGAATTCACTGATGGTTTACTGTAGAATTTTTTTTATTACTTATAGTTTGTTATTACTATTATTACTTATAGTTTGAGATCATACTGTATTTGGAGCCTTCTCTGTCTCATGTTAACCCTTTCTTGTAACAGATAGTAATTAGGGCATACCTGCCCTGCAGTGCCTGAGCACAGAGTTTAAGTTGAAATAGAGCGTCAGCTCTGGAGCCCATTATTAGGAGTAGGAGATAGGAACAGAGGTCTATATTGTCCATAGTCACAGGAGGGTAGTGAGCCAGACACTGCAAATGACAAGTAATATATATCATTACAGAGTATAACACTGAGCTCTACCTAAATAGTATTAGGCAAAATTGAAATGGAAAAACTGTAAATTTCTAGTAATACAGATGAAAAATAAGGGTATTGATATTTAAGAGTATTTAATAGTATACGTTACCTTTTTTATGGGATAAACATTTTATTTAAAGCAACAAGCATTGTAGAGATGCACCTGCTTTGACTTGAGAAATAAAAGCGCCCCAGAGAAAGGGAAATACGCGCCCGAGAAAAGGAAGCGCAAGTCCGAGAAAGGGAAATGCTTGCCCAAGAAAGGGAAATGCGCGCCCGAGAAAGGGAAGCCCGCGTCCAAGAAAGGGAAGCGCACGTCAGAGAAATGGAACCACGTCTCTGAGAAGTAGAAGTAGTTGATGATGAAGTTCAACCTATATTAGAAAAGCCATTTGAATTATGATCTGTGTTTGATGATTGGACATGGAATCTGTATTTTAGGCAACTGCCGCATCATAGTATGACAGATTAATATTGTTTTTTGGGAAATCTTTCAAGACAAGATCAAAGTTGTAAGTACCATGCCTAAGTGTGGAGTAAAATGATAGAGAGATCGGCTCCAGCCCAAGGACTGGCTTTTGGGAGCCACTGATTTAGATGACTTATGCATTTTAACCTGCCTGTAAAGTGAAGATTGTCCAAATGAATATTAAATGTCATACAAACGGAATAGCATTGTGTCAAGTCACAGCTGATGCAAAAGAGATATAGAAGATGTGTCCAACTGGATGATAGCTTCATAAGCTTCTGGGTGTTGCTTCTAATGTATGTTTTTTTTTGGAGTGGAGATTGATGAACAAATGGATAAACCAATAATATTTCAAGGAATCTCAGACTGTTCTTAGTGTGTGGATGAGAAAGGCTAACTGAAAAATTGTAAACTTCAAGGTGTGTGTGTGGGGGATGTATGAGAAAACATGGAGGGAATTGTGATGAAAGTTTAGTTTGGTGGCAGAGTCCACTGAAACAAGGCATGTATTAATTAAAGGGTTTGTGTAGGGTGCATGGTTGTAAGAGTGTCTGAATAGATGAGTTTCCTAAGAGAGATGGAAGGTGTGAGGGGTGTGGGAGAGTCTGACAGAGACCATGCCAATTACCTCTTAGATTTTAAGCCCTTATCTACAATACCACTGTATATGTACACATGTGCTGTCTTGTCTTATTCGTATGTTTCAAATGTGATTATTTTTCTATTACAACCTAGTTTTATTAACAAAATTTGATTGTTGACCATGTAAAATAAGTACAAGGTGTCTATGAATATTTATCTGTTTACCATTAAGATTGTGACACTAAAAATAGGATTTTTCTAATTCAAATAATCCCTACATCATTATCGTTAATGTATTATATGAGATGAAATTAGAGCGACAGAATATTGACAGTTTTTTCTCAATTTTCCTAGTTCTGGCCACTTGTTACATGCAAACATAACAACAAGCAGTTACCAAGGACACCCTGCCTAGTAAACATAGCCTCGTTGTGAGGGCAAAAACACAACTGGACCCTGCCCTCTTTTTCCCTCTACAAGTACAATCAATAACCCCCCCAAAAAATCTCCAAAGTATGTCACTAACTTACACAAGACTCAATTTCTTAGTCACTCTCTCACCATATCTCACCTTGACTACTGCAATTCTGTCCTCTTCAGCCTCCCCATTACCTGTCTGTCTCCACTATCCATAATGACTCCTCTGCTAGACTCATCTACCCTGCTTAGCACCTGTGTCAGTCACTCCACTGGCTTCCCATAGTTTCCAGAATAAAATGTAAAATCCTGATCCTAACGTATAAAGACCACAACAATAATGCAGCCTCTTATTTCTTGTCCCAAAATACTCCCCCAACCACCCTCTTCGTTTTTTGTGAGTGGGACAGTAGAGACCGAAGAAATCAATACACTCAGAAACAATGGCCAAAGTGAACATCACTAACTCCAGGACAGAAGAATGTTGTTAGTACACCACTCATTGATGCAGAAAAAGTGTATCCACTCCATATAAAGCTCGGTCTTATGAAGAACTTTGTCAAAGAAATGGATCGAAGTGGACCTGGATTTACATATTTAAGTAAAAAATTCCCAAGAATCAGTGACGCAAAGAGGGGATCTTTGTAGGATCTTAAATAAAACAACTGATTAAAGATGAGAACTTTGACAGTAAGTTGAACTAGGCTGAAAAGGCTATATGGAAATCTTTCAAGTGTTGAAGGGAATCATAAGGCAGGCAACTACAAATAAATAGTGGAAGATCTTTTGCAATCTTACAAGACCATGGGATGTAACATGTCTTTGAAAATCAATTTCTTGGATTCACACCTGGATTCCTTGCCAGCAAATCTTGGGTAAGTAAGCAATGAACATGGTGAACGATTCCACCAGGACATTCATAAAATGGAAAAGTGGTACCAGGGCAAGTGGAATCCTTACGTGATAGAGAAATTCTACATAGATATTTGTATCAGCACAAAAAATACTAATAAGGTTCACCTATTTTGACTTCTGAGACAAAAAGAAAAAAGTTAAATTTTGTTGACCAGTGTTTTTTGCACCAATCCAAAGACATCTACAAAACTGTCCAGTAACAGGGGATTATACATATTCAAAGAAGTGCTTGTCAGGATTGTCCACTTTCTCCAGCATTATTTGCAATGGAACCTGCAGCCACTATCTATGAAAACAGAAATATCAACAGGAATAATGTAAAAAAATGCAAATCTAGGATTAGCCTCAATGCAGACAATGTTATTTTGACCACAAAACCATTAATAACTTTGCCAAATCTATCAGGGTTATACATAAATACAGGTAAATCAGTTGCAATAAAATTGTGAAATTACTAAAAATCAATTTTAATTTTGCAGAAACATAAAAAATATTTAGGAGTATAAATTCCAGCACAAATAGAAGATTTATATAGAATAAACTATAAAAACATAACAGCACACTTACTAAAATCACCATTAATAGGCTGCATAGCGGCAATCAAAATGGATATTTTACCCAAGATACTATACTCATCTCACTCTTTACCAATACCAATACGTCAAAGGGACATTAAGCATTTACAATTTAATTTTTGCATTTTTATGAAGACCTAAATCCCCAATTGCTAATAAAAATAGAATATATGCACATAGCAACTAAGGAGGTTTCCCAACACCAAACATAAATATTTATTACAACACAGCACACTTACAATATATTATTACATGGAATTTAGGATCAAATTTAGATGGATGGATCAATTTGGAAAATTATTTACTTTGAAAATGGGAAATACCAGACATAATATGCATCAGTGTAGAAACCAGAATAATTCTGGGGGGGATGCAGCTCACTATATACACAGGCTGTACAATAGTTTATATATACATGCATACAAACATATAAAAATCTGGGGGGGGGGGGGGGGAATTTGTGGTGCTCAAAACTTCAAAGTATGGATATTTTAATGGTTCAGTTGCGTCTGACTATCCGTGACTATGCAACGCAGCACATCAGGCACATCTGTTAGCTTCTGCCCCTCTGAGCTCCCTCAAGCTCAAGTTCCCAGCAAAATGGACTAGACTTGGCTTAAAAATGTAATACATTTTGGACATTAAAAAGTGACTTTGATGTTAGAAAATTTAAAAGAAATACTTGAATAAATAAAGATGTTTTTTAGTCATATCAACAAAATAAACACTACTTTAACTCACTGTCATAACAGAAGATAATAAGACTTCTTACCGATTTTGAGGAAAAATGCTTAGAAAATCCAAATGTAAAGGGAGTAATAAGTGTAATATATAGATTAGGAAATAAACTACATGAAAACGCCTTCCGTAAATTATAAAAGAAGATGGAAAAATGATCTGAACATTCCTATAGATAATAGAGATTGGAATAAAATTCTAGCTTTTTAAAGTAACAGTTGTAGAAATGATACTTTATCAGAAACAAGTCTTAAAGTGACTTATAGAGTGTATACGGTACCAACAAAATTACATAAAATATAAAAAAATCAGTCAGATTGTGGCTTTAGAGGATATGGACAAAAAGGCTCATGTTTATATATTTGGTGGAATAGTCCAATTGTTAGGAAAATATGACAGAAAATAGAAGATATAATTAATGATATGATCAGGAGACAAATAATACTTACACCACAAATGGAATACTACCTAGAGAACTTACAACTGTTAGCAACAATATTTACAACTATTAGATACAATTACATATTAAAACTAGATGGAAAAATGTAGACCTCTCCTGGTGCATTATCATAGAGAGAATAGAGGAAGTGGCTCGCTTGGAAAGACTCACATTATGACAAGAAAAGGGTCACATGCAATAGAGGTATACAATAACAAACAATAAGAGCTTTGGAAAAAATAAAGAGGATATTAGTATATAAGCTAGTTAAATTGTATCTTATGTTCCATTTGTTGAGATAAGATTTCAGCGCATTAGAAAGCTCTCTATATAAGGAGGAGTTGCAAGTGGTCTAGGGCAGAAGAAAACCTAAATACAGCCATGATCTACAAGATATTAGCCCTGCCTACCATAAACATGCTATTTCCTGTTATCTGTATTAATATATACCAATTATTTCCACCACTTCTTAACTGGGAATGGTTTCTCTGGGCACTGACTACAATTCAGTTGTGGCTACCCTCCAAACAATTGGGGGATCCATTCCTCGAGGCAAGAAATTCTCTACCTTCCAATTCTCTGTGTATATCTATTTGTGTTTCATAAATTACCTTCTCTTACTTGGTTTAGCTATCTAGACAAGGCAGATAAAGTACTAACAGTTGCAATTTATGAGTTTACAAGACCTTAGTCAGCTGTACCGGAGGCCAACGAATAACTGATAAATACATTTTTCATGCACATGATTCATCTGGAAACTATAGTTACAAAGAACTGGTTTTACTATACAGTAAACAAGGAATTGTATGTTACGTGCTGTAATCTAGGTCATATATAGACTCTTGTGTTTGTTTATTCTCTCAATGTTTCACATAAAGCCAATCATGAAAACGTAATAAAACTTATTGTGAAAAAAATATATATTCAATATTAACAACATCTAGAAAAAAAAAACTAAATATTTTTAGATTAAAAATAGGAAAATAAGGGACTTTATAGAACTGATGACTTGATGAATGTTGTAAAAATTTTGATGTTTCATATACAAAGAAAAAATATAATACTTTTATTAAACTTGAACATTTTACCACAATTATTATCTCTAACAAAATCTAGGAACTTTTTACAATTAATATAGAAAAACGTGTAATACAAATATTTATAAAGTCATAATTTCCAATAATATAAACTTCAACAATGTTAAAATAGTAGAAAAATACAGATAATACATCAACAAAAGATGAACAGGATCTGATAAATAGAAAGATTTTTCAAATGTGTCAAATATTTTACTTAAATAAAAAAATATAAAAGTTTTTTTGAGATGGTACTTAGACCCAGCTTGATAGTAATTGCTCTGATTTATGTTTTCATATGTGCTGGACTTGCATTTTATTTAAAATATCTATTTAATCCTGTAAAATATATATTTAAAATGCATATATAAACTGATCCATTTATAGAATTATTAAATAAAATTCAAATAGGTTAAAAAAAAACTTCAATATCAAATCATTAAATAAGTTTAGCAACTATTGTACATGGCAAAAAAATAAAAAAACATAAATCATATGAAAAATAAAAACAATTATATTTACAAAATGTATTTACTGCTTGTGGAAATAAAACATAATATTCCTACATTTAAGGATATTTGGTCACATTGGATTAATATTACTAGAATTAATAATAGTTTTTTTTTATTTTAATTACATTTAAAATATAAAATTACTTTTGTGTTTCAGGAAAAAGCAAATCTGCTTTCCTCTATCTCCGTACAATTACAATAAGGATCTGCTCAGGAGACAGTTCTATGATATATCTAGAATTGATAAACAGATGGAAAAAACACCTTTTTCTCATATACGTGTATGTTACGACCCAGAGTTGAGGAGCCAGGTGCACCTCAATTTTCTCCCTCTAGGTCATGCCTTTTGTGTTCAATATCTCAGTTCCTGGCAAACAATTAAGATCAGGACAACATTCATGAAGAGGCAGGCACAACCAGATTTCTTTAGTTAGGATATAAGAACACATCACCTTTGCTTAGTGCAAACATACTCTGTTTATTCTTTATTTCTTTTCACAGATATCTCACAAGCACCTAAACTACCAAATTACCTGGAATTGTGAGAGGGCCCCTCTCCCTCCACCCTTTATAACCCCACACCCTTACAATGTCATTCTTCTCCCCAGCCATATATCTACACACAGCCCCAACTCTATATCTAGTTTTGTTTAGCATAGCTCATGACACTACTTTATCTTCCTCACTTCATTCTCTCCATTATTCTTTAATTCTTGCACTATCCTCACCTGCTTTCATTCCAGTCTGTCAAAGGCCTATCTGGCACATGTTGCTCTCACTACTATTCTTCATTCACATCACTCTCCAACTTCCACACTACCATAGGCTTATAATGGCTGACACAGTTCACTTTGATCCTGAGACAACTCCCTCGATCATGCCTACAGATCAATTTCAATAGCTTCAGTGAATGGTAACTGAACTACCTACCACCGTCCATTCCTTACAAGACAGAATGACCTTTATTGTAAATCACACAGTGCTTTTGCCATTACCAGCTCTGACAAATGACCAAGATGAGCCATCTCAAATACCTCCTACTATTATGCCCTCTCACTATATCTCTCCCCAGTTGAGGTAGGGCATTGTCAAAGGGAAGGATGTCAACCTTGTTTCCATCCTCATGTTATCCTCTGACTTCTCTGAGCCATGTACTATATCCAAGGTGTTATCTTGCTTACAATTAAGCTAAAGAATCCAAGGCACCAGTGAAAACTCACTGTCACCAAATGTATCATAGCTTTTGAAATGTATTGTGATGTTTTCTGCTCTGTGTATGCTCACTGATTTCAAGAGCTTGACAACTACCTCCATCTCATTGTGAACCTAGCATAGCGATATGGAGGGTATGCATATTGCTATCTATCTCCACCATCCCTTTATGGCAAAAACAGCAGCAGATTTAAGTCAGTTCAAGTTCAACTACCGGTTCAACTGGTCCCTTCTCGATCACATCTTATTTTGTCACCATTTTGCTCGTATTAGATCTCTAGTGTGCCAGCATTGATAAGCTACAGCTCCACCACTCCACTTTTTGTCCTAATTCACTCCTCAATTCCCACAACCTAACCCAAATCCTACAGTCTCGCTTGTAGAATTACCATCACAAACTCACCCTTCCAGAGACTGCCTGGGAACACCGGTCCACTACTGAGGTTCTACCCCAATCTGCAATAACTTTAGTATCCGAGGATGCAATTTCCGAGCATGTGTGTTCCATATGTCATAAGGCTCATGACAAACCAATCTGCCCACAAGCCTCCAATCAAAAATGACAATTAGCCATCAGTCTTGCTTACTTCTTCATGACCATCCATCTTTTCATTTATTCTCTTACTTTCTCACCGGATTTTCACTGGATTGTCTCTCAGCTAGTGAAAGACCTCCTTGCATCAGAAGTTGCCAAAGGATAAATTTTCTGTCCATTTACTTTCCCACCTTTCCCAGTTTGGGGAATTAATCCTTTGGGGATAGCTACTCAAAAATATATGCTCAAGAAACACTTGGTAATCGACCTGTCAGCTCCTTACTGAAGCTACATCCCAAGCATTAACTCTTTATTCCCCTCAGAGAACTTCAGCCTTCGATATGCCCGCTTCAATCATGCCATCCTCATCATCCTCTCATTGGGTCTCAGATGCTAGCTCTCTAAGGCAGACATCAAGGATGCGTTCAAGCAGTTTCCAATACTCCCAGACCTATGGCATCTCCATGAAGTTAAGTGGAACAACAAATATTACTTTGCCTCAAGAATAACCTTTGGCTCAAAAAGCAGTCCTAAAATATTCGATCAGTTTGCTAAGACCCTGTGTGGAATTATATTTATCTGAGATACTACGATGGGACAGTCACTTATAAACACAGATCCCTTGTCCAAAACAGACGAGAAAGTTATTACTGGGGTGTGACCACAGATTATACTACAACTGCTTTTACTAGCACAGAAAAAACATGGATTCCTCCCACTATAGGAGTGGTTTACCCCACACAACCACAACAGCTGCAACAGATTGAACTGGAACTATATGGCATCCTCCGCAGTCTTTGACTCAATCTCCATTTAAACGTTCCACTTCAGTTCTACATTCAACTTTAGAACCAACTACAAGTCCATCTCAGCCTACAGCTACAAAGCTAATGTCCACTACTAGTTCAGCATATACTACACAACCAACAACTTCACAACCTTCTTCAGAGACAACAACCGACAACCTGGCTATAAGTGCTCTGAGCAAAATCTCTCTACAGTTTGTGTTGGAAAGTAAATGCAGCTATTTCCCAGACATATACAAGTCTAATGTACCAAGCCCACCATATGTAGATGTATGGTGCCAATTGAAGAGCCACTGTGCCCCCATTTCTTCTACATAGTCTTTTATATTTAAAAACTTCATTACAGAAAAAAATGTTTTTAGAAATCAATAATAATAATAATAATAATAATAATAATAATAATAAACATAACCTTTAAAATGTAAATTTTTATATGCAATTATCCTTTCTCAGTGTAAAATAATGTGATGCCCATTAGTTCAAAGCACTGACAATTTTAGCTGCTACATTCCTGCTTTTTATATTAAAAACTAACATTGACCTTTATTATCTGGATTCCAATGTGGCTGTCTGATAAAAATCAATGTCTGGGTCATGCTCAGTTATGATATACATTGCTGTCCTTTGCAGTGTCCAACTCAGCACCCTCCTGTACCTACGGGCAATACTGACCAGTGTTTCTCTATCCTACTCCACGCCAGAGCGCAGATGCCATTTCAGCTTCACCTCTTGGCTCAAGCCACCATGGACAGGTATAGCAGATGTGCAGATGTGTCCTGGTATATATATATTAGACTCTTTGCAAAAGCTAGAACTTAATTTAGTAAATACTTAAGAAATACCAACAAACAAAGCAAAAGAAAACTTGAATACCTATGTAGAGCTTTGGAAGTGTATATTTCTGTACAAAAGGTCAACAAACTGAGAACATGAAGCTGTATTTGGGTCTGTTGTCTCAGGACATGGGAATCTTTAGCCTGTATCTGGTGTAACTTTCTGTGTTTTGCAGCATTGTGGATTTTAAGATCAGTGGTCCAGCCAACATGACCAAAAGATTCACAACCAGCGGGTCAGTATAGTTTCTTATTCAGAAGGTAGATAATGATTTGTATGGAGATATTCTATGTGTGGGTTCTATTAAGACTGATGATCCATGAGAGGGTGTTCTATATATGTGATGGCCTATAAAGGGGTGGGCAGGGAAAGAGTTTGGGATCTGTAAGGGGTGACCACCTACATGCGAGGAAGAGAGAGAAGGGAATAAATAAGGGTAATAATCTATAACAGGGTTCAAAGAGACTGTGGGTGTTCTGTCTGTCTGGAAAGAGTGAGAGGACATATTTGAGCGGTGCTGCAAGAGGATTGATTATCTATAAGTGGCAATTATCTATTAGGGTGGGGAGAGAAGTAACATTCTCAGTGTATGGGATGGTCTATAAGTTGAGTGATCGATAAGGGTTGATGATATTTTACAGGGAAAAGGAATAGGGCTGATGAACAGTAATGGGTGACAATATAGGAGAAGGTACAGAAGAAGGGTTGATGATCAGTAAGTAGTGATTATCTATTAGGGTAGAGGGAGATGTGTATGGGATGTTCAAGGTATAGGGTAGTCTATATGAGGCAGGACGAAGTTGAGTGATCTGTAAGGGGTGATGATGATGGTGGGTAATCTCTATGTTGAGTGGTCTGTAAAGGTATAGGGTCGATGAGCAGTAGTGGGTGGAAATCTAGGAGAAGGTGCAGAAGGAGAATGAAAGATCTGTATATATATTTGTATCCATAGTATTGGGGGAAATGAGTAGATGATCACTAAGGATTCACTCAACACAGGGTCGCTACCAGATGACTGGCGAGAAAGCAGAGGTGATACCTATATTTAAGAAGAGAGCAAGAGCAAATCCGGGGAATTATAGACCTGTAAGCCTTACTTCTGTAGTGGGAAACCTTTTAGAAGGGTTAATAAGGGATACTATACAAGAATTTGTCTATTTGAAATGGGTTATAAGTAGGAGTTTACATGGATTTATGAGGGATAGGTCATGTCAAACAAATCTAATTACTTTCTATGAGGAGGTTAGTAGGAACCTGGATCAAGGCAACTCAGTTGATGTAGTCTTTTTGGAGTTTGCAAAGACTTTTGATACAGTGCCACAAGGGAGACTATTGAGCAAACTAAGGGATAAAGGAATTGTAGTAAATATCTGCTCACGGGTCGAGAGCTGGCTAAAAGACAGAAAGCAAAGGGTTGTTGTAAATGGTACATACTCCGATTGGACTAATGTGGTAAGTGGGGTTCCTCAGGGTTCAGTATTAGGTCCTCTCCTTTTTAATTGATTTTTATTAGACAGGTCAGACATATAACATAGTACACCAAAAACATTAGAAGTGATAAATAGGAATTAACAATAAACGTATTTCACATATTTGGTTTCCAGTGTGTCCTCTGCCTGTCCAAAACTCCTCTCCCTTTTCCGTTTTTCTGGTATTATAATAGCTGATATTAGCTTTTAAATAACTTAAGGCTAACGAGAAAACTATATTTAATGAAGTCCCATAACTATGGGAAAAATATGATGAACTTGGATTCCTGACCAACTGTTGTTTTGAGCTTGGTTGGTAGCATCTAATAGAAAGATTATTCTGTGTTTAGGTTACTGTGTGGGCTAATGATGTTGGGTAAATTAAGACCACTACTACTATGGATCCCCTAATAGCTCCTTTGTAGGGAGAAGTGTCACTCACCCTATTCATCTGCCGCGTCTTGTCTCCCAGGCGGCCCAGCAGGAGGCCCAGCGCTTGTAGTTATGGTCAACCTCTGCGGACAAAACGCTCATGGATCGAACGAACTCAATTTTGTTTAAGACTACTTCAAATGTTGGGGTGGGTGATTTCCAATGGGCGGCTACTACTATCCTCACTGCTAGGAAAATTTGGTTAGTTAGGAATTGTTCTGAGTTGGACATCCCTTCTACCGGTAATCCTAGGATGGCCTCTTCTGGTCTCATGGGATAGCATTGACCCCATAGTTTCTCCAGGGTTTTGTAGGTGTCCACCCATGTGTGTCTAATCATAGGGCATTCCCATAATTTATGGATTAGAGTCCCTTTTTGGTTGCAGCCCCTTTCGCATATGTCACTAATTGTCTGGTTCCCTATGTGCATTCTTACTGGGGTTAGGTACCACCTCATAATAACTTTATAGGAGTTTTCTTTCATAATTACGTTAAGTGATGTGTTTTTGGCTTGTTTCCGAATACTATTCCATTGGTCTCTGTCTAAATTTATGTTGAGGTCAGCTTCCCATGCTGATTCATAGTGTAATTTAGGGGGAGTGACTAAATCGCTTAAATGGTTATATATTGTGGAGATGTTTCCTTTCCCTCCCGGGAATTTAATGCAACATTTTTCGAATAAGGATATATTTTGCCCTCCTTTATTCTTAGTGATGTGATTTAATCTTTGGTTTATAGCGATTAGGTTAAGCCATTCCCCCGGAGGAAGGGGTTTGTCTTCTAGGAATGCGGTGGTGGACCATTTTTGATTAACAACCGGTAAATCTGCCGCAATTGAGCAATTATTATCAATCCACCATCTGTATTGAGCATTAGAGTTTATTTTGGGGTTAGTTGAAAGTGCCCATAGAGGGCTGAGCCCTGACTCCTGGCCCAGCAGTCTGTTCCTCTTATTTATATCTTTCCATAGGGAAATTGAATGCCTCACACTTGATGGAATTGATTGGGGTAACTTGAAGCCCTGCTGGGTTGAGAGCCATAGTAACTGACGCATGATTAAATCATTGGACCCTAGTATGTGTTTTTCTAATTGAACCCATACCGGGGGGGAGTCCCTGACATACCACTTAACTAGTTGTGCTAATCTAGCAGCTTTAAAGTACCTGGAAATGTCTGGAAATCCGAGCCCACCATCCTTCTTAGTCGCAGTAGTTGTTTCTCTGTTTATTCTAGGTTTTTTATTGTTCCACAGAAAACTCATTAGTAATTTCTGTATTTTTTTCAAGTCTATCGCTAAAATCGAGATAGGTAAGGTCCGAAAAAGGTAGAGCAGTTTGGGGAGTACGTTCATTTTGACAGCATGTAGCTTTCCTAACCACGAAATCTTTAGTTCTGACCACCTGTGCAGGTCCCTAGTTAATTGTTTAAAGAGGGTTGGGTAGTTTGCTTCATATAGGGTCTTAGTTGATTTTGTAATTTGTACGCCTAGGTAGTTGATAGAATTCGGGGCCCATTTTATTGGGAAGTTATTGGCTAGTAGTTTTTCCGTGGTGGGAGGAAGTGATATATTAAGGGCTATGCTTTTACTTGTGTTAATTTTGAATCCTGACAGTGGGCCAAATTGAGACAAAAGTTTGAATAGATTAGGTAGACTAACCAGGGGGTTTGATATTGTTAGTAGGATATCATCGGCAAAAAGGCTAATTTTATGATCTGTCGGGCCGACCCGTATACCCGATATGTCAGTGTGCTGACGAATGGCAATTGCTAGGGGCTCTATACTGAGGGCGAACAGCAATGGTGATAGAGGGCACCCCTGTCTTGTCCCCCTTGTGATGTTGAATTTTAGTGAATTGTGTCCTTGGTATGTAACTTGTGCGGTTGGTTCCGAGTATAATGTCGCGATGCTTCGCAGAAAACCTTCCGGAATTCCGAATTTGTTCAGTGTGGCGTTCATAAATGTCCAATCTAACCTATCAAATGCCTTCTCGGCATCAAGCGCCAACAACATAGCGCGGCCTTCATTACTTTTGGTTATGTCAATAAGGTCAACAATTTTTCTGGTATTGTCTGGCGCTTCTCTCCCCTTAATGAACCCTACTTGGTCTGGATGTACCACTTCAGGTAACAGATTCGCTAGTCTTGACGCTAAGATTTTGGTGTATATTTTTAAATCTGTGTTGATCAGAGATATTGGTCTATAGCTAGCACATTGGGATGGGTCTTTCCCCGGTTTAGGAATCAGTATTATTTTAGCTTCTAAGAATTCCGGTTTAATTTTTTCACCAGCTAAGAAGCTGTTAAATAGCTTATGTAAGGTGGGGCTAAGTAGATCGCTCATATGTTTGTAGTAGAGGTTGGAATAGCCATCTGGCCCTGGGGCCCCGTGTGCCTTTGTGGATTTGATCGCATCCTGTATTTCTTCAACCGAGATGGGCTCTAAGAGTGATTTAGCTTTGATAGAGTCTAATTGGGGTATATTTAAGTTATTTAGTGTATTTTCAATTTCTAGTTTGTGGGTTGGGGTGCCTGATTCTGGTGTTTTGCTGTAAAGGTCCGCATAAAATTGTCTGAATTCGTTTACTATTTGATCTGGTTTAAAAACTGTCTGCCTATTTTTGGTGATTATTTTGGCTATGAATGAGTTTGCTCTTTTTTCTTTTAGTCTCGTGGCCAGCATTCTATCGGGCTTGTTTGCGTATCTGAAGAATTTAGCTTCAGTTCGCTGTAGGATATTGACCATTTTCCCTCTTAAAATAGTGTTTAGTTCTTGTTTGTAACTTAGTATCTTCTCATGGGTATGTCGTGATTTATCTTTAACAAATAGTTTCTGTGCTTCAGCAATTTTCTGGTTTAGAAGTAAGATTTGTGCTTGGTCTTTTTTCTTTTTGATTGAACTAATTTGTATACAGACTCCCCTGATCACTGCCTTGTGAGCTGCCCAAATTCCATCTATGTCTATCTCCCCTACTGTATTGAGGTCAAGATAATCTACGATTGCAGTTCTGACCTTATCTCGTGTGATAGGGTCGTTCAGTATACTGGGATTTAATGACCACCTTGGGTTATTTCCTTTCGGTAGGAGATTATTCATGGAGATTTTGACTAGATCGTGGTCCGACCATGCTATGGGGCAGATAGAGGCCTCAGTTAGGTTCCCTGTAACGTTCTGTGGGATCAGGATATAGTCTATTCTGGAGAGCGAACCATGTCTGGCGGAAAAAAATGTGTATTCCCTTTCTGTGGGGTTCATGTTTCTCCAGGTATCAATCATGCAGTTTGATTTTAGGAGTTTTTTGAGAGCTTTGGTCGCTGTGGGGATTTTTTGTGAACCTAAATCGTTTGACTTGTCTTTGAGCGGGTCTAAGACCGCGTTCATGTCTCCTCCTATTATCTTAAGTCCGTCTTCCCAGCTATCTGTGAGTTTCTGTATTTTTTGAAAGAATGGCGTTTGATCTGTGTTCGGGGCGTAAATGTTCAAGAATGAAACCTTACGTTCGTGTATGGTCCCATGTACTGCTAAAAACCTGCCATCTTTATCTGTTTGAATTTTACTTAACTGAAAGTTGAGTCTTCTGTGGAACAAAATCGTGACTCCCTTTTGTTTGGTATCTGCGGTCGAATGGAATGCCTGAGTAAAGACTCCCCCCCAGTATTTTGGTAGTGCTTGTTTTCTAAAGTGAGTTTCCTGAATCATTACGATATCAAGATTTAGTTTTTGGTAATTTCTCAAGGCTACCCCCCTCTTGATTGGTTCGTTCAGACCATAAGCGTTGTGTGACGCAATGACAATGTCCATATTTCTTATTGAGGTGTATGACCCTTTGGTGTGTCTAAATGGCTATCTCACCTTTCTGAAAGCCTGTTACTTCGTTATCCTGTGCCTCCTGCTGGTTTCCGCCCGAAGACTGCTCAGCAGCTGGCTGTGTGGGAGAGTATCTGTACTCAAAGGAAAAAAGACAACAGAGTATGAGCCAAATTGCTTATACTTAAACTTTCGGAATTATAAAAACCTGGCTCAGTAATTAAGCAAGTTCCTACTTTTCCTCTAGTGGGGAACCCTAAGGTAATCCTGGGTAAGAAGTCTAAGTACTTGAGTCTGTTTGTGTGTCTTACTGTTGGTCAGGAAGGCTCTTAGTATGTTTGAACTTAATTGTGTTCCTTACTTAAATAAAGTGTGGTAATTTAAACTACTATGAGGAGAGCGTTTGCTGTCCTCTTCGTATTTTACTGGTGGGCCAGTTAGTGTCTCTAAACTGACACTGAATTGGTCCGCCTAAACTTTCCCTACTGTAGGGGTTTTTGGAAGTCTACGTGTTAGCGCCCGTAGGGACGCCTTCTAGGTGTGTGTTGCTTTTGCCTTTACGGCCTGGGTTAACTGTCTATAGTGTGTATTAGAACTTTCACTGGTGTGGGTGCTACCTTATTGGATCTACTCGTTTTCAGATTCAACTAGCTTTGGTTGTCAGAGTAGCATGAAAACAAGGAGAGAGAGAGAAGAAGAGAGAGGAAGATGAAGCAAAAAAAGACAAAAAAAACAGAGAAACAAAATAAGTGACAACTCATTGTAGTAAGTCTTTTTCTCCGTTCATGGGAGGACTCCTTCCTCTCGGGTTTTCTGTTGGTTGTAACTGCTCTCCGACAGTGACCTTGATGTTCCATTCCGCCAGCAAGTTAATGCCTTCCTCCAGTGTTCTGATGGTGAAGAATTTTCCCTCTTTGGATATATTGAGGCGAAAAGGGAAACCCCATGTATACCTCCATCCTTGAGCCAGGATACAGTCCAGAACCGGTTTCAGTTGTCTCCTTTTGGCAAGGGTAGTCGGGGCTAGATCAGAAAAAAGCAGCGGTGTGTGCCCCTCGATGGGAGGGATGCCTTTTCTTGCGGCCTTCATGAACAGTTCTTTGGTGGAGTAGTAGTGGAATCTGGCAATGATGTCTCTTGGGCGCTCCTGTGGAGATGAACGGAATCCTAGGGCTCTGTGAAACCGATCCATTCTCAAGTTTTCTGGATGTATGTTTGGGAGGAGAAATTCACATAGATCGTTTAGGTATGCGTGTAGGTCCTTGACAGACTCCGGCACATTCCTCAGCCTTATGTTCTGTCGTCTAGATCTGTTTTCTAGATCTTCCTGTTGCAACTGTTGTCTAGATTGTTCCTCCTTCAAAGCCAAGATCTCCTCTGTTAGCTTGTTGTTATGTTGCATTATTTCCGAAATTTTAGTTTCCAGTTTTGTTGTTTTATCGTCCACCTTTTTAATTTCTGTGGTTAGTTCTGTTGTCACCTTCCGGATGTCTGATTTCACCTCCTCTCTGAAGTTGGATATTAGGTCTTTAAGGTCCTGGATGTCACTTTTAGTGCTAGGCGCTGACATTTCAGAGCTTGTTGCTGCGTGGACTGCGGCTGTGGGTGTTTTATTGGTGGGAGAACTTGCTGAAGATTTGGGTAGGCAGTAAGATTGGATCCCTTTATTGTTCTTTCTCGTGGCAACACCTGCCATCTCAGTGAGAGTATTGTAGATCAAGTTGTTGCCAGAGACCTGGTTTCACTTGGTTTGTCCCAGAGCAATTGTTAGCGTCCCTATATTGCTGGGCTTTTTGCTAGTTACATCTTTTTGGATTTATTAAAAGTTCTTGAACCGAAGTGGTCATAGCTTAAATGCTTATAGTTGAAAATTGAGCTTTGGTTGTCTCTTTTTACTTGCTTGGTGCTTTTGAACTTTGTCCACTAGGTGGTAGTAGAGTTCCACTAGTACAGTCTGTTACACAAGCAGGGATTCGGCCTGGAAACTAGCCTTGAAAAACAAATGGTTTTGTAATCCTGTTTGGTTGGTAAGTGAGCCCTGTGCAGTGTACTTTTAATGTTCTGAGTCTAAGTAGACAGGTTGGGCTGGGTTGCTTGGACCCAGGGTATGGGGAGAGCTTTTGATGGGGATATGTGGGTAAGGGGCCCTGGATTGCTTAATTTTTCTGGGGCTAATTTGCTTCTGATGCCCCCCTGGGTACCCCTTCCTTGGATCAGGGCTATCCTTTCCCCCCACAGCTCTATAGCCTCTCCCCTGTACCTGCTTATATATGTCCTCAGCAGTGCAGCTCCACACTCTCTCCCTCCAGGCTTCCAAGGGGAAAAGTTCAGCTGGGTAGGGATTCCATGCAGGGGACTCTTCCGATTTTATTATTTTTTTTTAAGGTAATTTTGGGATCAATTTGTTCCCCTAGGTCTTCTGAGTTTAGTGATATTGTTTGTTGGTCACTCAGGGCATCTATTGGGGTGATTGTCCCAGATTAACCCAGGCCTTAGCTGGAGCTCTTGCAGGACATGTCTTTCCTCTCCAGCAGCTTAGCCACACCCCCCCAGGTCCTCTCCTTTTTAACATATTTATTAATGACTTAGTAGTAGGATTCAAAAGTATTGTCTCCATTTTTGCTGATGACACAAAGTTATGCTAGGTAGTTAAATCAGCTAATTATGTACTTTCCCTCCAAAGGGATTTACATAAACTAAAGAAATGGGTGACTAAATTTCAGATGAGATTTAATACAAACAAATTTAAAGTTATGCATCTTGGAAGGAAAAATAGCCATGCAATTTATAATCTTAATGCAGCAAATCTAGGGGTATCAGATATAGAAAGGGATTTGGGAGTACTACGTAACAGTGCTCAATGCCAAGCAGCAGCTGCAAAGGCAAATAAAATATTATTATATATTAAGAAGGGTATAACAGCCAGGGAATCTAATATAATTCTGCCACTATACAAAACCCTAGTACACCATCATTTGGAATATGGAGTTAAATTTTGGGCACCACTTTTTTAAAAGGACATTTTAGAGCTAGAAAAAGTACAGAGAAGGGCAAAAAAAACTAAAAAGGGGAATGGAGGGGCTAAGTTATGAAGAACAAAATTAAACTTATTTTCTCTAGACAAAGGTGTCTAAGTGGGGATATGATTACCTTTTTGTGCCAAGAGGTTTTCAACTGACAAGAGGACATCCTTTGAAGTTAGAAGTAAAAAGATTCCACCTCAAAGAAAGAAAAGGGTTCTTCACAGTAAGGGTGGTTAATCTGTGGTATTCTCTACCAAAGGAGGTGGTGAGAGTGGATTTGATAGATAACTTTAAAAAGGGACTGTATATATTTTTAATTAAAAAGGGCATTCAGGGTTATCCTCGATAATTAAAGAGGGAGTACTGATCCAGGGAGATTTTATCCAGTTTTGTAGTGGAGATTATAACAATGTTGTAGGGGAGATTAGATCCTGTTTATTGGTTATTATTTGTGCTTTATTTCCTACCGATACCAATCACAGATGAGATGCCTGATAGTTATTATTGGACCCAGAAACTTACGTATGTTTTGTAGTTTATTTGACATGTATGATCTATGTTATTTATCTCCCAGTCATGCTAAAGCTGTATCACATATAATAGTTGTCAAACTACGAAATGTTGTCACGCTATGCAAGCCACAACGCGAGCTCGCAAAACTGCGTCCCTTTACGGCGCCTCACTTTGTAACAACACAACCCCACACAATCATTAACTCGCAGCACTTTGTCCTATGGCGCCTAAAAAAACACCATACAAAACTCCACCACACAAACCTTAGCTCGCAGCAACTTACTCCTACGGCACCTCAAACCACCCCACAAAACTCCACCACACAAACCTTAACTCACAGCACTTAGGCAATCAAAAACGCGGCTCTTAGCCTACAAACATGCAAGCAGATGACAAACGCGGAACTTAGAAAAACAAATTACGAGTCGCAGCACTTAGAAAAAAAAAATACGAGTCGCAAAAATACGAACTTAACGGCTGAGCAGCGAAAAGCAAAAACCACAAAAAAAAAACAATAAATACACCAAAAAAAAAAAAAAACATAGCATGGGGGAGCTGCCAGGACAACTGGGAGTGATGTGGAATGCGAATTTAGCGCAAAAGGAAAATGGCTGCCGAAAAAAATTAAAACGAGGCTTCAAGACCCTGAAGCGTACAAAAAAACGCCAGACACATAGGACTTTGACAGGCACGTACGAGGTACCAAAAAACACTGTTAGAAAACACGCAAAATTCTCCCAAGGAGCGTAACACATAGAATATCTCCGCCATTTTACAACACTAACTTGCTAATCTACACATTACGCATCTGAAATGGAGGCTTTCGTGCCTAAACGGTTTTGGCTCGCGCACGCAGCCTATTTATAGGGCACACTTGCCACAGTGCTGACACTTTCTTCTCAGGTGATGACAGTCTGACTGGACATTTTCTGCTGCCGGAAAATCCAAAGAGATTGTTAGCTCTTCAGGATATTGATTGCTGGCTATTTAATATAAAGATGTAAAGTAAATAATGTTAAGTCATATTCATTAATTAATTAATTAGTAATTCATTAGTCATAATAATTTTTTTATTCCAAACTGGATAAAAAAATATGTATATTTGACAGTGCACTTACATTTCAGCGTTGCTGCTCAACTATTAATGTTCATTAATTACTTCATTACTCATTAATAACTAATAAGAATAAAACAAAAAAATTCAAATGCATCAAAAGATATGTACATTTTACAGTGCACTTTCATTTCAGTGTTGGTGCTTAATTATTACAGTGCAGTTATATTTCTGTTTTGATGCTTAATTATTAATTCACTTATTTTTGTGTGTTGCTGCTCAATTATTAATGTTCATCATTAATTACTTAATTAGTAATTCATTTGTAATAATATAAAATAAAATGTGTTAAAATACCTCACAAAATAAGTAGATTTTACAGTGTAATTCTATTTCTTTGTTGCTGCTCATTGTCTCAAAGGAATAGGATCCTCAAAGCGCTTAAATATTGAAATCACTTTATTACATTATGACACATGCTACATTTAATATTTTATAGTGCATTTATTTATTAATCTATCCATGCTTATATTTTACATGTACGCCAATTAAACATTATACTCTTAATGATTAATAAATGAATTACATACAAACATTAACAATGCTTTTAATTTTATTTCACAGATCATCTGTGCACCTGACTACACAGAATTACTTTTGCAGTATTTGATCTGCAATAAGATCACCTTTACAGGTATATCACTTAATGATGCTCTTTTTTTAGGAGAAAATGATTAAGGCTTTTTATTTTTAATTCATCAATGGTATTAATTAATTAATGAATTAAGGAAGATTAATTAATTAATTAATTATTCATCAGGAATCATTAGAAAAAAAAATATTGTCTATTTTTCAATGCATAGGACATTGTAAGCACTATCATATTTAAATCCCTTTATTATATGATGACACTTTATAATAGTTTGGAATGCATTTACTTATGAATATATTGATAATTAGACCTTTACCTTTTGCATGTATGACAAGTAAAAATAATACTTTTTAATGATTCATAAATTCATTCAAACAAAATATTAAATATGCTTTTTACATAATTTTACAGATTTATCATATCTGCACCTGCCTGAACACACAAAGTGACCTCTGGAGGATTTCACATCATAGAACATCAACTTTACAGGTATGGGATTTAATGATGATATTCTATAGACAACCAGGATTAACAGCCTTATTAAATTGCGATTCGGTAAATTTAAGAAGGCTCTATTTAAGCACACAGCATATTTTTTTACAGAAGTTTTTAGTCAGTGAACTTCTATCCAAAAGCAAGGTCTTCACTAACTAAAAACTTCTGTAAAAAAATATGCTGTGTGCTTAAATAGAGCCCTTTTAAATTTACTGAATCGCAATTTAATAAGGCTATTAGTCTTTTTTTTTTACATTCAGGACACTGTTTGATTAATTAACATATTTTAGTTTATTAATTAATCAATAATCAAAACAAAAAAAAAGAATAATATCAATACATATATGCTTAGCCATTTACGTTTTAATAATGAATGACAATTACACATCATAACTTGATTTATTAATTATTTCATTTAATAAGAAAATTATAAAACACTTTTACGCCAATCTATAGTTTGCTTATAGCTTTTTTGCTTTGCCCTTCTTTAGGAAAACAGGATTACCTGTTTATGTTTTGCATTCATGATAGTTTTAAATTATTTAATTAATGTATATTAATTTAATACTACTTCATAATTGTGTTCATGCTGCTTGTCTAAGAGGGATAGCAACTGATAAGCACTACAATATTTAAATCCCTTTATTATATTATGAAATAATTTAATATTTTTAAATGTCTTCACTTAGGAATATGTTGATGATTACCCATTTATGTTTTGCATGTATGCAAATTAAAAATGATATTTTAAATTATTCATATATTTATTCAAACAAAAATTACAAATGCTTTTTACATCATTTCACAGATTCTTCATTTCTGCACCTGCTTCAAGACAGACAGTGACCACTGCACGATTTCAGCTGATATAACATCAACTTCACAGGTATATGATTTCGTGATGACATTCTTTAGAAAAATATGATTTTTTTTTTTTAGTCCATTCATGACAGCTATTGATTAATTAATTTAAGTCACTCATTTTAAAAATCAATCAATAATAAAAATAATGCATTATGAATACATATATGCATAGCCATTGATGTGTTAACTAATTACAATTTCACATCATAACTTGATTTATTGATTAATTAATTTAATAGAAAAAATAAATTGTTTCATGCCAATATATAGTTTGCTCATAGCTATTTCTGTTTGCCCTTGTTTAGATTTTGCAGTCATAAAAGTTTTACATTATTTTATTAATGTACATTCTTTGATTAATTCATTCATAATTCTGTTATTGATCATTGTCTAACAGGCATAGGACCTTAGAAGCACTTAAATATTTAAATATCTTTATTATATTAGGACACTTTTTACCATTTTAGAATGCATTTTCTTCGGCATATATTGATGATTAGGATTTATGTTTGCCATGTATGCCAATTAAAAAGGATTCTTTCAATTATTCATAAATTCATTCAAACAAAACATTACAAAGCCCTTTCATGTCATTTTACAGATCCATCATCTCTGCATCTCCCTGAAGACACAAAGTGACGTCTGCAGGATTTCAGTTAATATCACATCAAATTGACAGGTATAATTAATGATGACATTCTTTATAAAAACAGGATTAAGTGTTTTTTTTTTCAACATTAATGACAGTTTGTGATTAATTAATTTATGTAAATTATCAATACATATATGCTTAGCCATTTATGTTTACATGAATGAGAATTACACCTCAGAACTTTATTTATTGATTAATTAATTTAATAAAAATATTACTACGTTTTTTCATGCCAATCTACAGTTTGCTCATAGCTCTTTTGATTTGCCCTTCTTTAGGTAGACATGATTACCTGTTTATGGTTTTGCAGTCATGACAGTTTCAGATTATTTCATTAATGTAAATTAATTTATTAATCACTTCATAATTAAGTATAAAAAAAATATATATACTGTATATATATATATATATATATATATATATGTTACCACTATTATTTTTATAAATATATATATGCTTAGCTCTTTAGTTTTTAAGGTATGCAAAATAAAAATAAGCCATTGATTAATTCATTTACTTTGGCAATCACAACAGGTTAAAAAATCTGTACAATAAAAAAAATATTTCTTACACCTGTATTTACAATTACAGATTACAATGGCATACAACACAGAAGATAAGAAAGAATATAGAAGAAGAATGGCAAGGGAACGGAAGCAGGGATGGAGAGATCCACAGACCCCTGAGACTTCACAACGTTTAAGAGAAGAAGATCGACAGAGACTTATAAATAAAAGAAAAATGACTAAAAAGGCACAAAATAAGTCTGCTGGAGCTTCAAAGAAAAGAAAAAGTAAACAAAAAAATGTCTGTAAAACATTCTCTAATGACCCAATATTGCCTCCTGACACCAATGTTGATAGAGATGATACCAATGTAGATATAGAAAGTTGTACTGAGATCTATATTGAGGAAGGTCACGATAGTCTTTACTTACAGCACTAACAGTAGACACTCACTATTGTGGATTAATGAATGTGGTTTGTCAGTTTTGTAGGGCCTATCATTTTCTGAAAGAAAGACCAACTGATGGAGAATTTATTAGTTGCTGTCAGAAAGGAAAGGTAAGACTTCCAGAAAGGCACACATTTCCAGAATATTTAGAAAGTATAATGAGTGATCCAAAATTTCCAAATTATTCCAATTTTAAGAAAAACATTAGGACTTATAACAGTGCAATTTAATTTGCTTCAATGGGTGCAACATTACCAGAAAATGTCCCAGGACATGGTCCTTACTGTTTTAAAGTCCAAGGACAAATATGCAACCGGACTTCAAATTTACACCCAGAATCAGGATAACAAAGGAAATTTGCACAGTTATATGTCCTTGATACAATGGAAGCTGTTGAACAACGAATGATTCTTCCTGAAAATAAGCAATGCTTACCCACAGTCTTTGAACAGCTCGATAACATTATGGCCAACAACCAATATAGTAAAGCATACAAAAAATTTGCAGAGGTTGAAAAAGAACAACAGGCACATGCGCAAATAAATCAATTGGCAATGCCAAGAGTAAAACATCGTTCTCAAAAGAGATCGCCATACTGATCAAAGAGGGTATAATTTACCAACAGCAAATGAGGTTGCCATGGTATTTAAAAATGATGATGGGGAACCACCATTTGAGCGGGATATTAGAATATATCCACATAATCAAGAACAACCTTTTATAAACATAAATATTTTAAGTAGTAATTTGGATCCAATTACATACCCCATTTTCTTTCCAAATGGGGAGCCAGGATGGCAACCAAAATTACAGTTGCAAAGTTATCCCAATAGTAAAGTTTGTGTTCGAAACAATATTTCTATGCTGGAATATAAAGTGGCACAAACGGCTGTTCGGAATCATTTTAATCCTATTTTATTTTGGGGCAAACTCACACAACAATGGATTGGGGATTTCTATCTACAAGTCGAAGCAAATAATCTAAATTTTGTCAAATTTCAACACAACAAAGATACAATGATGCCATGGCTATTGTCACTAAATTTGGCAAACCAGATTTATTCATTACATTTACATGTAATCCACAATGGCCAGAGATCAAAGAAACTTTACAACTTGGACAAAATACTTCTGACTGAGGCAAGAGTATTCAAAATAAAACTAAATTCATTAATTCATGATATAACTAAAGCACACTTATTGGGAAATGTGTGGCTTTTGTTCATTGAATTTCAAAAAAGAGGCCTGCCAAATGCACATATACTTTTAATCTTGCAAGAAAAAGATACATTGAATACGGCAGACAGAGTGGATTCAATAATTACTGCTATAATGCCAAATCCAGAGAAACATTCCAAAACAATTTCAAATGCAGACATTGAACCTTTTAGTTTAAGATTACTTCTTTTACATGTTCCCGGTGCACAAAGTTATGAACATTTACGCACAGTCAATGACATAGTTTATGATACTTTCTAATTAGCTGCAAGACATCAAAACTTCCTGGCAGATGATACAGAATGGGAGAGATGTTTCGAGGAAGCAGCACTATGTCAAATGCCAAAGCAAATGAGAGAACAATTTGCTTTCATTTGCATCTTTTGCAATGTACCTGATGCATTAACTTTGTGGGAAACATTTACATATGTGTGAAGATTTCTTGAAACGTTACAATGAGACCATTGCGCTATTTAAAGCATTAATGGAAATTCAGGAAATCTTTCTTTGTTATGGATTAAATTGTGCCAATTTTAATCAGCCTGATCCAGGAATTATAGATGAGGTTAACTTTGATGAGTATGACACTGACATTGAATACCAAAAAACACATGAACAAATTGGAAATTTAAATCCATTACAATTGGAAGCATTTAACGCCTCACAAATGCAATAGATGATGACATGCTCAAAGAACGTTTTTTCTCTGCATGGCGCTGGTGGATCAGGAAAAACATATCTATATAATTTGTTGATGAGTTGCATTCGAGCACAGGGTCAAATAGCACTACCATTTGCAACCACTGGAATTGCTGCACTTTTGTTAGAAGGTGGTAGAACTGTGCATAGTGGATTTAAACTGCCAGTTCTCATTCTGGAAACATCAGTGTTGGATATTCGAATGAATTCATTACAAGCAAAAAAACTTCACAATAGTAAATTAATTATAACAGATGAGGCAACTATGATGTCATGTCATGCCCTGCAATGTATTGGTCGATAATTAAAAGAGGTTATGGGTAATGATTTGCCATTTGGTGGAAAGGTGATGTTGTTAGGAGCAGATTTTTGACTAACATTACCTGTGGTGCCACATGGCAATAGGACTGACATTGTCGAAACGTGTATAAAGAGAAGTAAGCTGTGGAAAATATTTACACAACTTAAATGAGAAATAAATATGAGATCTGAAGGCCAAAATCAATTTAATGATTGGCTTATTCAGATTGGAGAAGGAAAATAGCCAAAAATAAATAATTTACCTGATGATGCTGTGGAAATTCCATCAGAAATGATTTCCAAAGAATCACTAATATCGACAATCTTCCTCAATACCATCAATAACGAGTATTACTCAGACTAACTAAATAACTAAATTTTGAAATTAATAAATGCACCCAAAAAAAACTATTACAGTGCAGATTCTGTTCTCTCTGATGACAAAGATAGTGAAGCAAACTTTACAATGGAATTTATTAATTCTTTAACTCCCTCTGGAATGCCAACACATGTTTTGCAACTTAAAAAAGGGACAATTGTCATGCTATTGAGAAATATGAATCCCAAAAAATGACTTTGTAATGGGACCAGATTAATTGTGAAGGATTTAAAGAATCATTTTATACATGCAGAAATTATGAATGGTACCCATAAAGGCGAACCAGTTCTTATACCGAGAATTGATTTGGCACCAAGTGAGAGTGGTTTGCCTTTTGTCCTTCAAATGAGACAATTTCCCATTATCATGGCATTTGCCATGACCATCAATAAATCCCATGGACAAACTTTTAAGTCTGTGGGTATTTTTTTGAAGGAACCTTTGTTGGCACATGGACAACTCTATGTTGCATTTTCAAGCTGCAATAATCCAGAGGAAATTAAAGTTCATATTGAAGAAAACCCAAATCAGGGTGATTTATAGGAAAATGGACGCATTTTTATCAAAAACATTGTGTACTATGAGGTGCTGTAAACATAGAGAACAGTGGTTTCATTTCGAGGACCACATTTTATGTCACACTGACTCATTTTAGAGGACCACTATTTCACTAAGAAACTCTATACAATGGCAAAAAAAAAAACATAGAGAAAAGTGTTTTACTCCCAGGACAACATTTTAGGTCACTGGAACTCTTTATAGAGGACCACTATTTCACATAGGAAACTCTATGTGCCATTTGCACAAACTACAACAAGAACAACAATAAACAGTGTCCCTCTATAGACCCCATCAGGTAAAGGTCAGTACTAATGTCCCTCTATAGAACCCCAGTCAGATAAAGGTCAGTACTAATGTCCGTCTACAGACTCCATCAGATAAAGGTCAGTACTAATGTCCCTCTATAGACCCCGTCAGATAAAGGTCAAAACTAATGTCTGTCTATGGACCCCAATCAGATAAAGATCAGTACTAATGTCCCTCTATAGACCCCAGTCAGATAAAGGTCAGTACTGATGTCACTCTATAGACCCCCTGTCTGATAAAAGTCAGTACTAATGTCCCTCTATAGACCCTCAGTCAGATAAAGGTCAGTACTAATGTCTGTCTATGGACCCTAGTCAGATAAAGATCAGTACTAATGTCCCTCTATAGACCCTAGTCAGATAAAGGTCAGTACTAATGTCCCTCTATAGCCCCTCAGTCATATAAAGGTCAGTACTAATGTCCCTCTAAAGCCCCCCAGTCAGATAAAGGTCAGTACTAATGTCACTATATAGACCCCCAGTCTGATAAAGGTCAGTACTAATATCCCTCTATAGACCCCATCAGATAAAGGTCAGTACTAATGACCCTCTATAGAACCCCAGTCAGATAAAGGTCAGTACTAATGTCTGTCTATGGACCCCAGTCAGATAAAGATCAGTACTTACGTCCCTCTATAGACCCTAGTCAGATAAAGGTCAGTACTAATGTCCCTCTATAGACCCCTAGTCTGATAAAGGTCAGTACTAATGTCCCTCTATAGACCCTAGTCAGATAAAGGTCAGTACTAATGTCCCTCTATAGACCCTCAGTCAGATAAAGGTCAGTACTAATGTCCCTATATAGCCCCCCAGTCAGATAAAGGTTAGTACTAATGTCACTCTATAGACCCCCAGTCTGATAAAGTTCAGTACTAATGTCCCTCTATAGACCCCCAGTCAGATAAAGGTCAGTACTAATGTCCCTCTATAGCCCCCTACTCTGACAAAGGTCAGTACTAATGTCCCTCTATAGACCCTAGTCAGATAAAGGTCAGTACTAATGTCCCTCTATAGACCCTCAGTCAGATAAAGGTCATTACTAATGTCCCTCTATAGATCCTAGTCAGATAAAGGTCAGTACTAATGTCCCTCTATAGACCCCCAGTCAGAAAAAGGTCAGTACTAATCAATTGCTCAAGCCCGCAAGTTACTGTCCCAAAGCGGAAACCCTAAACCATGCATTGGGTCGGAGCACTTCAGGGAGGGAGCATGATCAATTCAGCAAGCCTGTCACCGCCCATTTCGAATTAGCCAATTAAAAATAAGACATTATTATGGCAGTAAAACATGGAGGTAACATGTCAATCAATTAGGTTTGGGGGACTGATATGTTATCATACTCGCAAACCCGCAAAATAAAGAATTATGAAAATGAATGCCAATACTGTTCTAGTCCATGTGGGTGGCCGGATATGTATTATCTCATTGATACCACAGATCGATTTAACACCGAAATTAAATAAATGTTATTTACTGACGATTTGCGGGCTTGAGACTGTTGTGCAATTAATTATAACGTCTGTCATCGCTTGCCCGTTATTTACAGTGCAGTAGTGATTTGTTATTTGCATTTACAGTGCTATGAATAGGTGTTGCGGGTCCTCTATGGTAATCATAGGATTATCTCCTTCATTTGCCATTTACAGGTGTGAAAACATTTGCGGGCTTGGGGAAATTGAGCAATTGAATAGCCATTTGCGATTTGCGATTTGAGCCTTGCGAAAGTGAAAGATCAAAGGCATCTGGAAGCCGTTCGGAGCCAGCAAAAGACACCAATTGAATAGCAAATTAGCTTGCGATCTCACATATGGGCTCCCGGATCTCCCAAAACCTTAATTGAATGAGGCCCTATGACTTTAATATGTATAGATTAGAGGAGACTCCATGACATTAATATGTATAGATTAGAGGAGACTCCATGACTTTAATATGTATAGATTAGAGGGGACTCCATGACTTTCATATGTATAGATTAAAGGAGACTCCATGACATTAATATGTATAGATTAGAGGGTACTCCATGGCTTTAATATGTATAGATTAGAGGAGACTCCATGACATTAATATGTATAGATTAGAGGAGACTCCATGACATTAATATGTATAGATTAAAGGGGACTCCATGACATTAATATGTATAGATTAGAGAGAACTCTATTACATTAATATGTATAGATTAGAGGGGACTCCATGACTTTAATATGTATAGATTAAAGGAGACTCCATGACATTAATATGTATAGATTAGAGGGTACTCCATGTCTTTAATATTTATAGATTAGAGGAGACTCCATGAAATTAATATGTATAGATTAGAGGGGACTCTGTGACATTAATATGTATAGATTAGAGGGTACTCCATGACTTTAATATGAATAAATTAGAGGAGAATCCATGACATTAACATATATAGATTAGAGGGGACTCCATTACATTAATATGTATAGATTAGAGGGGACTCTATGACATTAATATGTATAAATTAGAGGAGACTCCATGATATTAATTTGTATAGATTAGAGGTGACGTCATGGCATTAATATGTATAGATTAGAGGGGACTCCGTGACATTAGTATGTATAGATTAGAGGGGACTCCATGACATTAATATGTATAGATTAGAGGTAACTCCATGACATTAATATATATAGATTAGAGGTGACTCCATGACATTAATATATATAGATTAGAGGACTCCATGACATTAATATCTATAGATTAGAGGGGACTCCATGACATTACTATGTATAGATTAGAGGAGACTCCATGATATTAATATGTATTGGTTAGAGGGGACTCCATGACATTAATATGTATAGATTAGAGGGGACTCCATGATATTTATATGTATAGATTAGAGGGGACTCCATGACATTAATATGTATAGATTAGAGGGGACTTCATGACATTAATATGTATAGATTAGAGGGGGCTCCATGATATTAATATGTTTAGATTAGAGGGGACTCCATGACATTAATATGTATAGATTAGAGGGGACTCCATGACATTAATATGTATAGATTAGAGGGGACTCCATGACATTAATATGTTTATATTAGAGGGGACTCCATGACATTAATATGTATAGATTAGAGGGGACTCCATGACATTAATATGTATAGATTAGAGGGAACTCCATTACATTAATTTGTATAGATTAGAGGGGACTCCATGACTTTAATATGTATAGATTAGAGGGGACTCCATGACATTAATATGTATAGATTAAAGGAGACTCCGTGACATTAATATGTATAGATTAGAGAGGACTCCATGACATTAATATGTATAGATTAGAGGGGGCTCCATGATATTAATATGTATAGATTAGAGGGAACTCCATTACATTAATATGTATAGATTAGAGGGGACTCACTCCATGACTTTAATATGTATAGATTAGAGGGGACTCCATGACATTAATATGTATAGATTAGAGAGGAGTCCATGACATTAATATGTATAGATTAGAGAGGACTCCATGACATTAATATGTATAGATTAGAGGGGGCTCCATGATATTAATATGTATAGATTAGAGGGAACTCCATTACATTAATATGTATAGATTAGAGGGGACTCCATGACTTTAATATGTATAGATTAGAGGGGACTCCATGACATTAATATGTATAGATTAGAGAGGAGTCCATGACATTAATATGTATAGATTAGAGAGGACTCCATGACATTAATATGTATAGATTAGAGAGGACTCCATGACATTAATATGTATATATTAGAGGGGACTCCATGTCATTAATATGTATAGATTAGAGGGGACTCCATGACATTAATATGTATAGATTAGAGAGGACTTCATGACATTAATATGTATATATTAGAGGGGACTCCATGACATTAATATGTATAGAATAGAGGGGACTCCATGACATTATTATGTATAGATTAGAGGAGACTCCATGACATTAATATGTATAGATTAGAGAGGACTCCATGACATTAATATGTATATATTAGAGGGGACTCCATGACATTAATATATATAGATTAGAGGGGACTCCATGGCTCAGTCAATCAACTTTTATTTACAAAAGAAACTTCAGATAAAAACTACAGCTTTGGTGTCATTCCTTCAATATTGATAAAGACTGATGTGTGAGATAGTGTGAAGGTTTATCACAGAAGAATGAGTGACTGGTAATGTGCTCCAGAGCCTAGACTTGTTATGTACAGTTTATATCTGTTCTCTGTTTATAGAATCCATCAACCACAATAAAAGTATAAATGTATAAAAGCAGACATACTATCCACTGAGCTATCCATGCATGTAAAAACTAGAGTAACAACCCCATATTACTTTTTCCAAGATGGTGTATCCTCATTATATGTATTCAGGGAGGGGTGCAGAAACTCAACAGCCCCTAATTGAATGTCTCTGAATCCATGATATCAGAATAAATGTGTATTTTCTTATATTTTCTCAGGAAGCAGAAGACAAAATTCTATTGAAAAATCAAATCACTTTATTTGAAAATATGGGTGATGCCATCAGAAGGAATCACCAGGTGGTCATCCGCTTTAACTGCTCATTCCCAAAAGAGACGCGCTTGTCTGCTGGATTTAGTAATTAACTGTATTTGTTATGGAAAATGCTGTATAATTATTTTAGCCAATTGTAATTCTCATTTGTATATGTGTCCAAGAGATGAAACTTTGGTCAATTTTCCTGGTACAAGCATATAGTATTTGCAATGGAGGCTTTTTCATTTTTTGGAAACTATGAAGAGGTAAGTAACAGATACTGGGTACAGATAATCCTCACAAAAAGTAATTGCTACTACCTACACTGGATTTGATCTAAAGCCACTTGACATTCAAAGGAATGAGCATGTGCAGATGCAGGGAGTAATATGCCTAATTGCTTCCTGGGCGTCTGCCTGCTTAGTTTTCAGGCATATTACTCCCCCGTGGTTCATTCTTCAAAATGTCAGATGGCTTTAGAAAGACAAAAGCAAATTTTCCAAATGTCACAATACTCATGCTCAATAAAAAAAAACATATATCCCATTAATTAGACTCTAATAAATAACTGGTAGAACATTTGGGACTTCAGAATCCCTCTTAATAAACGTTCACTTACACTGTGCACTTTATATTGGTCTCTTGACTGTGTAAATGTCCTTTCTCTGCTCTTTTGAAGCTGTTAAAGGGATATGGGAGGCTTGTGGATTTTACAAGATACATAATATACCTCTCTATTTACTTTATATACTTTATTTTATTAAGAAGTGCTTATAAGCTCTGGTTTACTGTCTAAAATCAAACAAATAGAATCATTGCACGTAAATGTAAAAGCTGTGCGTAAAAATATTGGCCCCCTATCAAGTTTAGTTATTCCATAGAACATAATGTGGTGCTTCATCATTGTTGCAAATTAAGTTTTAATAAAAAAACAAAAAAACAACACAACTTTTTTTGTGAGCTGCACCATTATCCTGTGTAAGATTGGAGACCCCAAAACCCGTTGCGTCACCAGCTCACTACTGGTGTTACAGGTTAATATTACTTTTCTGAGCTGATAACTACGTTCCTAGGAGGATGTGTTCTCGTAAACTAATAAGCTTTCATACTTTTGAAAACATTCAAAGTCTCCTCCTTCCTTCAACAGAAACCAAAATGGTAGATTCCACTAAAAAATAAAGAATAATAAATTAGAGGCTGTATGTTTTTTTATTTTATTTTATTTTTACATTCTAAAAACATGTTCAGGTGTTGCTCTACATAAGAATATACTTTATATGTAAGATTATACTGACTCTTATACAGTTATTTTATATATATAGCTGTTTCTGTGCTGTTTTCTATGCATTCCTAGATTTGTTTATTAATTTAATACTGTGATTTTTACATTTAGACAATATTGTAAATATTTATATTTATATTGAGCCCTGTTTCTCCTAAATTTGTAGTTACACATATAACAGAATATATACATAAACAGGATGTTTTACGCTACCAAAATTTGTATGTTTTTCTTTCCATAAATAACATGTGCCTGAGGTGCTGGGCTTGCTCCACCTCCTCATGGCTCTCATTGTGTGTCTGGGAGCCATTAGAAAAGTGTTCCTTTCATCTGGAACTTCTCTATTGTTTAGACATGATGTAAAAAAAAACAGCAGAATATAAAATTATTATGTGGTAAGTCACAGCTCCTGAATAATTAAACAGCTACCAGATGAAAGTGATGGCAATTCATGACTCCAAGACAAGCACTGTGAATCATGTGAATGTAGGAAGGGGAAGACAGCCCAAGTAAATCCTGTCTGTCACTCAGCTCAAGACTACAAGACAAGAGAAAATTACATATTACTTGAATAATGCCTCCCTTTTGCATATGGCTTCTGATGTACCAATAGCTTAGGAGCCAAACGCAAAAGCTAATCATTAACATAGACAGTTATTAATCAATTGATAGGTAAATAGTGTGACAGAGTCATACACGTCATGTATTTTAGTCACAGACTCTATAAAGCTCTGCTCTTTCAGGAAGAATGAAGGATTTAACCTTTCTGCTCAGTTGATTAGCTGCACCTGGGCAGCCTTGATTTAAGACTACTCCTGGAGTATGGGAGTGGCTGCTTATGGGCTAATTGATTGCAGATTGATCTGGAGAAGGACACACCCAGTGACACCGCAGCTTGTGACCCCATGGAGCAGAGTGGAGACCTGGATATCTGAAATTACACCAGTGATTTCACAAAACATTGGACTGAAACTGTTTATTGGTTAAGGTTGTGCTTTCGTGAAAGCTAGGACTTTTTTATTCTTTGATTCGTTTTGTTTGTTATTTTTGTATCACTGGATACATTTTAGTAAAAATTTAGTAAAGTCTCTACAGCCTCTTGTATTGTGTCCCCCATCAAAGAAATATGGGCACAAACCCAGAGGAGACTGGGAACTTGTCACAAGCAGATATAACTTCCAATTACACATATTGATACTAATATTGGTACTTTGCTGAGGACTTTACGTTTCAAATTACTCTGTATGTTAAAAAATGAGGGCTTTAGAAAAATTAACGAGATATTAGTATATGAATTGCAAATTAAAATGTATCTTATGTTCAATTATTTTGCTGAACAAAGAAAAATTAAAAAATAATCTGAGGGAAATAGAAGTTAAAATGATATATTTTTTGTCTAAACTTTTAAATTGTAAACAAGTCATTTATTTGCACAATGTTGTTTTTAATTTATTTAATATATTTATTTTGGCCACATTTGTATCTTCCACACTTTCCTCTGTCATGGAAACTGTTTGCACAAGAGATGGAGTGGAGAGAGAGTGGTGATTGGTTAATTGGTGGTGGATTCAGATAAGATTTCAGTAAAGAACAACTTCCCTTTCCCTCCCATTGGCTCAGCAGAGACATTGTGTCTGTATACTCCCTAGTCTGGCTTCCCATGCTCTGTTACTGCCCTCAGCTTCCATGCTGGTGGTGGAGCTACCCCTGGTGCAGGTAGTACAATGCCACAGGGCCCTCTTCTGTGGGGCCTCTCTGATATCTGGTTTTTTTTTTTAATTGTAGGGGCACCTACCCTTGGACCCCCTGGCAGGAGGAAGAGGAGCTCTTGGAAGGCGTATTGGGGAGGGAAGTGGAGCTGCTATCGGAAGGGGCATTATAGAAGCAAGTTGTTTATAGTCAAGGGGTCTTGGGGAGGAACTTTTTTCGCACCAGGTCCTCCCCTGACTCTTACCGCCATTGATCAATCTGTCCCTAGATTTAGAGGAAGGTCAAGATACCAGATTAATCTAATTTTTCTAACTCCATCTAAAGTTCTTCCCACAATGCTCTGACTCCAAATCTGTTATACAGTGTGTGTGTGTGTGTGCGCGGGGGGGGGGGGGGGGGGGATGGGGGGGTTTGATCAGTCTATAATTTTAATGGTAGGTGTATTTTAACAGTGAGAGACAGAATAACAAATAAAAAAACAAGACAAACGCATGTCAAAAAAGTTATAGATTAGGTCAGTGAGGGAAATAAGTATTTGATCCCTTATAAATCAGCAATATTTCTGGCTCCCAGGTGTCTTTTATACAGGTGACGAGCTGAGATTGGGAGCACTCTCTTAAAGGTGCTTGTTACCTGTATAAAAGACACCTGTCCACAGAATCAATGAATCAATCAGATTCCAAACTCTCCACCATGGCCAAAACCAAAGAGCTGTCCAAGGATGTCAGGGACAAGATTGTAGACTTACACAAGGCTGGAATGGGCTACAAGACCATCGCCAAGCAGCTGGGTGAGAAGGTGACGACAGTTGGTGCAATTATTCGCAAATGGAAGAAACACAAAATAACTGCCAGTCTCCCTCGGTCTGGTGCTCCATGCAAGATCTCACCTCGTGGAGTTTCAATAAGCATGAGAACGGTGAGGAATCAGCCAAGAACAACATGGGAGGATCTTGTTAATGATCTCAAGGCAGCTGGAACCATAGTCACCAAGAAAACAATTGGTAACACACTACGCAGTGAAGTACTGAAATCCTGCAGAGCCCGCAAAGTCCCCTTGCTCAAGGAAGCACATGTACCGGCACGTCTGAAGTCACCAATGAACATCTGAATGATTCAGAGGAGAACTGGGTGAAAGTGTTGTGGTCAGATGAGACCAAAATCGAGCTCAGTGGCCTCAACTCACCGTGTTTGGAGGAGGAGGAATGCTGCCTATGACCCCAAGAACACCATCCCCACCATCCAACATGGAGGTGGAAACATTATGCTTTGGGGGTGTTTTTCTGCTAAGGGGACAACTGCACCACATCAAAGAGGCGATGGACGGGGCCATGTACCGTCAAATCTTGGGTGAGAACCTCCTTCCCTCAGCCAGGGCATTAAAAATGGGTCGTGGATGGCTATTCCAGCATGACAATGACCCAAAACACAGCCAAGGCAACAAAGGAGTGGCTCAAGAAGGAGCACATTAAGGTCCTGGAGTGGCCTAGCCAGAACTCAATCCCAAAGAAAATCTGTGGAGGGAGATAAAGGTTCGAGTTGCCAAACCTCAGCCTCAAAACCACATTGGTACCACATTTTGTTCAATTATTTGCTAGCAACGGATACACATCAATCTGAGGAATAGAAGCATCTTGTTTTCTACCCTCAACAATGAGGTAGCCTTAAAGACAATATTTTGAGTCTCCTCAGGTTAATATATTATTACAATCCTGTGTGTTGTAAGTGTAATTTTCTCAAAAAAGCACTTCCAGTAACTCAAATAACTTCCTTCTGCAAAAATAATACAATGTTAAGAATAAAGAGTTTTTGAATCTGTCTATTCCTCCTGAAACACTCAACCTTATCAATCTAAATGTCTTATTTATCTGTTGCCCTCACACTATTAGGTAGTTACTGATGATCCCAAATGTACTCTGCTTATTACCTGAGTGATTACCAAGACTTGGATTTACAGTATGACATCCAATCTCCTGGATTCTAGGCAGAATCAATTCAGTAAAACGGTAACTGCTCCCAGGACTCCTTTATCTATGGTGCACTTTACCTATCCTGCTTAATCTACGCAACAGCCTACAAACCCATATCTTTAATTTTACATGGCAACGTAGGGCACTTAGGATACAAAGAGCCGAATCCAATTGAGCTTTAGTTAGTTAGTGTAGCCAGTAAGTGAGGCCGCAAGTTAATTTGCTAATCAATTAACGTTTTTATGCGGGCTCTGGACTGGTTACGGCCTTGAAAACTTTCTGATGGTCAAACCCCGTAACTTACACCCTCCAGACTTTAGAATTAATTGCACAACAGTCTCAAGCCCGCAAATCGGCAGTAAATAAAACGTATTTTGATGTTTAATTTCGGGGTTAAATTGATCTTGGGAATCAATGAGTTAAAACATATCAGGCCGCCCATAGGGACTAGAACAGTATTGGAAATCACTTTTTTTATTGTGTACATAGCGGTTTTGCGTGTCTTATCCAGCATCTTTGGCATAAACCTAATTGATTGACATGTAACCTCCATGTTTTACTGCCGGTCTCATTTTCTATTGGCTGATTTGAAATGGGCGGTTACGGTCTTGATTAATTGATCATGTTCCCGCCCTGAACTGCTATGAACCAGCACTCGCTCGTCCTAATTTCAATTTAACTCGGGAGACAATGTAGATTCAAAATCAATTTATCACATCCAGAGTCTGACATTATACAGGCCATAACCCCACCTGTTCATTACATCATTTTTTGTGTATGTGCAGAAACGGAGCACTTTGCCGCTGATCACTATGCATGCAGTTTACTAAATTAACGGCCAAAATAGTTTCAAGCACGTAACTCAAAAGACCCCTCAAAAAAGCCAAATAATTAATAAAAAATTTATAACACACTCACACACAGCACAGGGGGAGAGCCAGGAAGCCTGGCAGTGAAGTTGCAAGCGAATTTGAGCCATATTTGTTGAGCCATGTTTTTCGTTGATCGAAAATCGCCTAAGCAAGCAGAAAAATGGCGGCTGAAAAAAACATAAAAATTCTCAAATGGGATCAAAATGAGACAGAACAATGCCAGGCACGCGGGACTTAGAAAATACACAACAGCGAAGACAGTAACACTTACACCAACAACGCCAGGCATTTAAAAATAAACCCAACCGCAGTCAGCGCGCAACGCAAAGATTCAGCAGACACACAGAGAAGAAAGACACAGGGAAGGGACAGGGGGGAAATGGTGGAAAGAGACACATGGCATTCCCAAGTACAAAGCCGCTCATTGATGGGCTCGCGATAAGCGCCCGAAGGCACTCATCGCGAGGTCCTTAAAGTACACAGGAGGAGAGGCTCGCAAGGAGTGCCAAAGGCTCAGAGGGGGCAGAACATTGCATTGTGTGGCAAACAGCATTGCCAGGCTTCAAATGTTATTTCCGTCACTTTTGATGGGCAATTCCATTGCAAAGTGCAAATGATGTGGGTTGACAAGCCCTGCAATTAGCTGTGAAGCCACTCATTACGGGGCTCACGATGAAGTGCCGAAGGTACAGCATTCCCAGCCTTAACATTTTATTCCGGTCATTTTTGAAGGGCAAGTAGCTAGTCCATAGTAATGCTGTGTGGAAGGCAGTTAGATTTTAACCTATTATAACATTTAACCCCTTACACTCCTTACATTTGTTCTGAAAGAACAACTACATGAGAATGATACTCAGAAGAGGAATAATTCCAGAGGAGAAACCTCTTGGGAACCATCATCATTCTCATTCATTCTTCGGGTGATCTTTGAATATAGTTTGAGAATTCTAAGAAGGGTTTCTTAGTACTTAGTATATCATCCAAGTCATGGCATGTTCTGTTTTTACAATATTATGCTAACAGGCCAAAACAACGGTTATGTATTATGCTTTGAAGGTGGAAAAACAAAATGAAGGAACAATGTTTATAGTACACAAAATACCAAATATAAAACACTATACAAAATGGCATATCTTTTCAATGACATATTATCCCCAGGACAAAAAATAAAAATGATGTATGGGTGTGCCCACTGCAGCCTATGCAGATACAGACCGCAGCCGGAATCAAGATAGCATTAGGAGCCAAGAACGAATGACTAAGAGAGCTAATGAGAGCTAATCTGAATTGCAATTAGGAGAATCATCCAAGTTCAGAGAGTTAGGAATGGACACAAAACATACTAATAACATATACCTTTTTGTTTTTCTCTCTTTCAGCATCAAGGAGGTCTGGGTCCAGTGGTGAGCCCAGAAGGAACCGGCGCAGGGGCAGGAGGAGAGAAGAGGAGACGAGGGCTCTGGTTCGGAGGCGGAGGATGTAATATGGCTAGTGCGGTCACCATCAGGACCACCGGACACACCGCCAGGATTTGACCCCACTATCCCCCTCCTCCAGAAATTGAGCCTATCGACAGGGCCCTCCCACTGTAGGGACCATACCAGCCAGCCACCACCTTCCCCCCGCCCCAGCAGTGCGCTGGACTGGCCGCCACCACCACCGGGACCACCAATACCACTGCCCATAGTCTTCAGGGGATCCAGGCCAGCATCTCCTCCAATAATGCAGAGATCATGCGCATCCTGGCCAGGTGCAATAGGGAGGAGTGGATGAACCACCTGATGACTGAGTCATACCTGGCCGGGCTGCTCCGGATTGAGGCGGACCAACGTGCATTACAGGGGGTAACCGCAGAAGCCATGCAATGCGCTCTGGTCCCCAGCCCCGCCTCTTCCATCCCGGAGGCATCCCCTAGCCACCCACAGCCCAACCCCTCCTCTTCTCCCACCATGCCTCCACTACCGCCACTGCAGGTGCTGCTGCCAACTGGGAAGTTGCCTCGCCCTGCCTGCCCCCCACCAACACCCGCATGGAGACGGCGGCCTGCAATGGGGGATTGGGGCCCTGTGCCTAGGCGGAGGAGGACTTAGGGGCTGTGCAGATGTTTGTGCCTTCTCAACAGCATTCCTCAGTGACAATATATTGGTCACATTGTTAGCCTAATTTATCCTGGCTGCAGAGTCTTGGATCTTGGCCTATGTGATGGTGATATTTTGTATGCAGATGGCTATCTCCCATCACATCCATGATCCTCTTCTCTGTGGACTCATAGGGTTCTGTTTAACATTTTACCAATTGATGGACACTGAGGAATGCTGTTGAGAAGAGATGCCGCAGTCCCTACAATGTATAAATCCTTATTTTGTAGGCATTATCAGCCTTATTAAATTGCGTTTCGGACAATTGAAAATGACTCTATATAAGCACAGAGCATATTTTTTTACAAAAGTTTTTAGTTAGTGAACATCTATCCAAAAGCAAGGTCTTCACCAACGCAAAACTTCTGTAAAAAAAAAAAAAATGCTATGTGCTTATATATAGTCCTTTTCAATTTAATAAGGGTGTACGTTTTTGTTTTGTTTTGCTTTGGGTACAATTCAGGTCCATGAAGGCATCTTCTGCATCTGCAAGTATTGTGAAGGAAATGTATCAGGTGTAAGGTTTTACCAGTGCCTCTCAGGTAGACATTACTTCAATGGTAGCCCCCCCATCACCCCACCCCCAATAACATGTCGCTCCCACAACCTTAAAGCTATCATATAGCCAAATATCTAAGACATGATCATTGTTAGCTTAAATGTAGACTAATACCACTTTGGCGGTGGACATGCAGTCTCCCAATGGCATGTTAATGACAGCCAGCATTAATATATGCACTAGTGAAGCTTATGATCCTGACCTCAATATCAGTCTGAGAACAGATCCTTGGGTCTGATGTAGGTAACAGTGAATCAGGCTGCTGACCTTTGTATCCTCTCCATATTAATGGGTATTTTCCCCTATTGCTTATATCATGGTTATCCTTTAACACGTGCTAACACCTGTATAGCTGATGGATATAATATCAATGTTGATGAACAATATCATATGGAGAAGGTGAAAGTACACCTTGGCCACTGACGCTGGTCACAGCTAAGCATTTATTGTGAGATGACACATCATTATTATTGGTCATGGCCAGTGAGTTATCCTGAGAACTAGCTAATAGTTAGTAATGCTTGCAGATGGGAATCAGGTGAGTTGGTATATTGGTACAGTTACTGTACTGTACATGTATTTTTTTTTCTTTCCTTCTCAGCCTTTTTTTAGTTGACCACTTTTTTTTCAGATTTAATTTTTGTCACAAAACTGTATGTGTGAAACTGAATTGGATTACACAGGCCAGAGGTTTTTGCATCGCTTTCATTGAGCAGATCTAGACAAGTTGTAAGTGCTATGCACATTAATGGTTTCTTCAATTAAATGGAGTGATTTGTGATGATCCTTTTTTTCCATCAGATTCCAGTTGCAGTGGTGTAGTGACCACATGTGACCATGGTAGGTTCTATGCATCATGCTTATTCTAGACTATTACATTACCCCCTGTAGGTATCCCCTTTTTCCCACAAGCCACTTGCTCTCTTGGGATCCGCCAATATGACACGCCTGTGATATTAATGAACAGTGTTGTCCATTTTGGATTGTGCTCTGTGTATGAACTAATGCTTTGTTATACTGTTCTTAACGTGTCAGTGTGTTGTCAATGGTTGTGGTTATGGGACATCCACATGCATCATATTTATGTCACATTCCTATATATGTAAACTAATGAGCCCTTGTTACTGTGCAATAGATCAATGCATATAATAATAATAATAGTAATAATAGCATTAGATACCATATAATATTATAAATCATATATAATAATAATAATAAAGGGTTAATACACATGCAAAGTCCAATAAGTGTTACTGCGGAGTATCAACATTCCCCTGAGGGTCTGATAGGAATATGACAGGTGATACTGGAGTGGGTTGCTAGTTCCTTCTCTAGAGGACTGTGATTTGTCTGACCTCTCTGCTATGACCTGCCCATCTAGAGTGACCCTACATGGTATAGTTCACAGCTTCATTGACATACACAAGCCCCTCATCACCACCACTTATCAATCATGAAGGGGACCAGGGGAACACTCATCACCCTAATCTACTCTAACCCATCAGGAGGGGCCGCAAAAACACACGGAGGCTGTGCAGAGGCACGTGGATCAACAGCCAACTCCCCTCCATCAGGGATAATCTCTGCTACGCCCATCCTGGAAAGTCCCACGCCATTGCTGGTGGTCATGTGCTAAGATGTATACCCATTCCCATTTGATTACCTCCCATTATGTTTTGCTATTCATCAATTTAGATGAGTGTGGTGTATGTTTCCCTGGTCCCCTTGTGGATTGCTAAGTGCTGGTGGTGAAGGGGCTTGTGTACCTGAATGAAGCTGTGAGCTATACCACGTAGGGCCACTGTAGGTGGGCAGGTCATAGCAGAAAGGTCAGAAAAATCACAGTCCACTAGAGAAGAAACTGGCAACCCACTCCAGTATCTTTGGCATGCAAACCTTGTGGAACAGCACAGGCAGAGACCTAGCTAAATGTGCTGCAGTCCATAGGGTCACAGAGAGCCAGACACAACTGAATGACTGAACAACAAATAATAAAATGTTCACCTGGTACTTGATCTATGGGATGTGGTGGTGTAATTTGGCCACTATTTGATTTCCTAATGTAGATGTGATGAGCGAGATATATATACAATTAAATATATATTGCAGGGTACACATTAGAGCCTCTGTGAGTGAGAAAGGGTTAATGTGACAAGCAGTTTCATATTTTTGTGTTGCTATTTAATCAGGTAGTGTGTCTTTAATTGATTTATGCATGTTGCAGCATGGCTTTTCATATTAGCATATGCATGACCATTCCAACATATGATGAAATAATAGTTATTTTAAATGTTTATTTTTTATTGGGGGATTATTGTGCAAGTAATTGTAATGCCTTTCAACGCTTTCCCCATATTTTAAAGTCCATGGTGTGCTTATATGGTCTTTTACAGTGTTCAGAACTTGTCTGTAAACCCTTTGCGGGACCTATTTGGAAGCCACAATATTTTTGCCTCCATTTGCCGTTTACGGGTTTGAACGCAAGTTCGTCTTTGGGGATTTGTAGCAATTTAATAGCGATTTGTGACCATAACATTTACGGGCTTGACAGATCCAAGGCTTAGCGGAGTTCAGATTTCGACAGCCCATGGGGTTTTTCCGCCAGTAAACCACAGATCGTTTGTGGGTAGCTGTACAAGGGCAATTTGATAGCCGTAAGTCTAGCTGTCTCCGTTATGGGCTACGGGTTTCACGTTGGGGGAATTTAATAGGGCTGTGGGTGTATATCTCCAAAATTATATTGTTCTTCCAGATTGCTAGTTCTTCTTTTATGGTTAATTCAGTCTATTTTTGCACATGTTAAACTGTGGCTTTGGGACACTGAATGTGCTTATATGGTATTATCATTTCCCTTGAGTTGTGGGGTCTTTTTTTCAATTTAATTTGAAACACAACTCAAACGAAGGCACGGTTCTTCAATTTTTGTTGTCAGCAGTTCATATATTCATACGTGCATGTTCAGAACCTATCTATGCATTTGGACTTGAGTTCACATCTTACTGTGGTCAAAACAATACAAGATTTTATGTTTTTCCTATGTGTGCATTGTAGGGTCATTCATTTAAGACACAAGATAGTTCACATATGTTAGCTGTCACCAGTGGAATGGGTTTTTTAATAGTTTTTATTTTCTTTGGAAATCTTTTTTTTGCTGGGTGATTTCTATACTAATTTGTTTCCGTATTAAATGTCAAAAAAAATATATAAAAATCTATATTTTATCTCTAGTATGATTAACATTCTACTGTTTTCATTAAAGTGACAAAACAAAGAACCCAGCTATTGTTGAAATCAAAAGTACACATATAAATACATATAAACATAATTGATTGCTGTAAAAAAAAGTGTAAGAGTTTGTTAATTGAACTTTGGATATTTTAAGTAGAAATTATTTATAAAGGACCTGCCTCTATTTGCGTAGTGCCATTATTTAAATCTAAAATAAACTAAAAGGAGGATTTTCATTATGTAAAATAATGAATTTCTTCTTCTTCTTCTGCAAAGTCAGGTATTTATTTCTTGAACAGATAAATAACAGTAATACAAAGAAAACTGAAACATAAGACAATAAAATACTATCTGAAAGCAAGAAAAAGTTTTTAAAACTACAATCTACTCTAAGGTCACTACAGGGCACCCAGTTTAATAATGAGGTGCACACTGTGTGCTAAATATTATGTCCATGATGACACCCATCGTAAGTTGGATAAGGTCGAGCCTGGATTTAGCGGAAGGTCCAGTTACCAGAAGAGATTTAGATGAAGCTTATTTTTCCAACTCCCTCTAAAGTTATTCCCACAATGCTCTGAATCCACATCTTTTATATATCATGATACCACATTGTGTATTATTATGAGCTAGAAATAAATACACATCAATGGAGGAATGGAGGCATCTTGTCTTCTACCCTCAGCAATGAGGAAGCCTTACGGGCAATATTTTAAGTAAACATCTTTCAGGTTATTATATTATTACTATCCTTTGTGCTGTGAGTGACATATAATTATGCAAATGAAGCCAAAATATATACCTTGGGATTGTATCAAAAAAACAAATCCAATAACTGAAATAACTTTACCTTCTGTAAAATAACACAAATGTTATTAATTCAGATTTTTTGAATCTTTCTATTCCTCTTATACGCTCAAACTTATCAAGTTAAATTTCTTATTTACCCGGTGCCCTCACACTACAGAGTGATGATCCCAAATGTACTCTGCTAATTACCTAGAAATGTACACTGTGCTTTTAAATATTTATATGTTACAAAAGTATAATACAGTATGTATAAGGACATAATTTCCAATAATAAAAGCATTGAAACTTCCACAATGACAAAATAGGAAAATGATGCCGATAATACATCAATGGAAGATCAATGGAATATTATAAATATAAATATTTTTCCCATTTGTCAAATATTTTACTTAAATGAAAAATTAAAAAGCTGATTTGAGATGATACTTACACTCAGCAAGATAGTAACTTCTCTGATTTTTGCTTTAGAGGTTGTGAAAGAGGAATCATATGTGGAGGACTTTTTCTGTAAAATGGATGTATATATATATATACAATATTCATTTATAACCTCATCAATTTTCCATTTATAGAATTATTAAAGGCATATCTAAGTTTCCTGGATTATGAATGCATCTGATATAGGAGAGTCAGTAGTGTATGATAAAAAAAAATTTGCATGAGAAAACACCAGAATAAACATTTAAACACTTACCTTGAAGTTAGCAAAATGTCTTGTAATTTAGAGTAGACACCCCCTTGAAATCCAGGCTAAATTAGCATAAAATAAAAAATTAGTTTTGTCCAATCAGCAGGAGGTTCAGGCAGCTGAAGCATTTGTATTATGCTCTGGGGTTCCTGGCTCTGCTGCAAAGCAGCCTAGGATATGTAGTGGATATAGTTAGAAGGTGCTGTGCATTTTCATATAAGAGTCTCTCTGTGCAGCACATTCACACTTGATTACCATCTATTCAGTTCGTCAATTCCCTGCATAAACTACTACTGCTGCCAGTTTTTATTTATTTCCTTTCTCTTTGGCAGAGCTGAGCCAGCTTATAGCTTTTAGCACACACCTGCAGGGTGTATGTTCCCTGCATCACCTCTCTCTCTCCTTCTCCCTCTATCCTTGTGCTCTTCTGTCAGCTCAGACCCCACCCAACCATGTGATTCCATCCTTTGGAAGTTCAAACTCAGTACTTATCTGCATTTTCTCTGCATACTTGGTTATGTAAGCTTCCTGTGGGTGTGCAAAGCTGGATTTTACTCTTCTGCCTATAACTTTGTAAGTACACTGAACTTTTCTATATGACACATATTTTTTCTGATAACCACTGCCTGTTTCTTACCAAACATTTGAAGCCCAGGAAACTTATATGTACCTTTAAATATAAACCAAACAGGTTAGCAAATATGTCACGGACCCCTTTCCAGAGTCTGGATCCTGGTGCATTGTGCCAACATAGAGGACATACTGCCCCATTGGAAAATGGGTAGGGGAATTATATTGCCACATGGGAAATGTGGGTAGGTGGGTGAATAGCCCCAAAACATATGGCCATTGTTTACCACCATGCTTCATGTAGTCTTACAGCATATGTCTCTGCCTTATCCTTTATACTATATGTAATTCCCCATGTAATATTACTGTATTCTGTGTTATGTTTAAACTGTGGCTGAGTGATCATCATGGGGCTAAAACAGGGTGTGCTGAGTCTGCAGTAATCAGACACCTTTATTGTACTGTTATCTGTTCTGGCCCATTGTAAGCAAATTAAGTTCATCACATCTGCCATGTACTCTAACTAAGGTCTGGACCACTCAGACACAGAGTCAGCAGGGTGTGTATTAGAAGGTAATCCTAATGTTCTCAGGTGCCAGCCATCAAGGTACTGCTAGACCCAATGTGGGGTCATCTCCTGTAATTGTCTGCCACACCCTCTCATTGTTACATTGTGTACACCCCCTCTGTATCTCATTGCTATAAATATTGGCGACTATTCAAAAAAAAAAAAAACGTTCACTTCTGGAGACATATATAAATCGTGTGTCTTTTATTTTGCTCCTGGTGGCTGCGATACTGAACCTATCTCCACCCAACAAGTGACCTTTCCTGATCACTACCATAGGAAAGTTACTGAGACTCCTGGAAGTGCTGATTCCTGGTGGGCTCTGACTTATACAGAAGCCAGATATCAGGGTGTTGGTGCCAAGATTTCAAAGAACCCAAACGGTCCTTGTGGGTAGATAACCTGTAGTCTATAGCAGGTGGCTATGGGCTTGTATAACCCATATTCTGGGATCGTCACAAAATACTTCAATGTTAATTCATTAAATATGTTTAGCAACTAAAATTAAAAACAAAACATATAAAAGAAAAATCAATTATATTTATAAAATGTATTTGCTGTATGCAGAAAAAAACTATTATAACAGTGATGCATTTAAGGATATTTGGTCACCTTGGATTGAATTTTACCAAAATTAATTAATTGTTTTTTTGATCGTAAGTTTAATAAAATATAAAATAATAAACTTACTACATGAAACTTATATGAGAACTTTAGTGCTTCAGGAACTGGCCGATACCGCAAGCTCATGTTCATTACTTAATTGACCTCAACTATCCAACTCCACCTCTGCCATTCCCTTCTTCTTGTCTAGAATTGATAAATATATTGAAAAAAAAACACCTTAGCAGGACAACCTCCTTGTTAGATCCTCTCACATCTGATAAAGGGTGGAGGGAAGCAGCTCTCTTCAAACACTGATCTTTAAATTTAAGTTTTGCAAACTACACTGCACTAAGGCCCTTATTCAATTGCAGTTTGGCCAATTGAATAGGGCTCTAAATAAGCACATAACATATATTTTTTAAAGAAGTTTTTAGTTAGTGAAAACCTTCCTTTTGGATAGATGCTTACTAACTAAAAACTTCTTTAAGAAATATATGTTATGTGCTTATTTAGAGCCCTATTCAATTGTCCAAATTGCAATTGAATGAGGGCCTAAGTTAGCATGCACTATGATCTGGGATCTTCAACAATTATCCATGCCTCATAGCATACTTTATCTGATTTTGTGTAGTTTACGATTAAACCCTGGTCACCATAAATTATTATTATTATTATTATTATGATTTTCTTTATTTGTAACACGACAATATATTCTGTTCTGCTATACATGGATAAGTTCAAGTCAAAACGATATTAACACAATGCAAAAACTAAATGCCAAATGACTAAGGGCCTCATTCTATTAGCGTCCGCAGCCGTTGCGGGGCCGCAAGGACCGTCCGCAAGCTATTCGGCTATTCTATTCCCTTACGGCCGGGGGCTCCGGCAGGCTTGCGGCCGGTGCCTTGCTATCTCTTGCGGCCGCTCGCACCAGAGGAAAGCCTTTGATCTAAAACGGCCGCAAGAGTTTCGGCCGTAAGAAATTCCTATTTGCAATTCAATTGCTCCGGGAAACCTCTCTGCAAGGCTAAAAGCGAGCCGCAGCTTACTTGCAAGAAAGAGGTCCCGCTAGCACCAATTAAGCACATAAAATAGCTCAAATAAAGCCATCCTGCACTTTGAGAAGACTATAAAGGGATTTTAGGTGTTAGAAAAAATAGCACATAATTATCCTATACTCAAATCCGTAAAATATTTTATTTTTAATATCCGTAAAATATCCATGTAAAAAGTCCAGAGTGCTTGGAGCACCTCAGACCCGCCCACGCCGCAGCCAGAAAATAAACAGTTAATTTGAACTCGGGTTTGGGCTGATGTGCAAGCTTGAGAGTGGGTTACTTTTAATCCTCATGTCCCCCAATATGATCCCTAGCATTTACAGAGCTGTACAGTGCAGGCTTGAATTTATTTTTGCGTTTTTAGATTTCAGAGCTTACGGCCGGTTTCAAGATATACGGCCGGCCGTAAGGGGAGATCCTTGCGGGGCCGTATAATAGAATCGCGAGTTAACAGAACCCCCGCAAGGAATCGCAGCCTTACGGCCGATTTACGGCCGGTAATAGAATGAGGCCCTAACTAAATAAAGGTTAAAAGCTTCTTTAAACATATGTGTTTTTAGTCAGGTTTTGAAGGTTTTGAGGCAGAAGGATAGTCTATTGGAGCAGGGCAAGGAGTTCAAAAGAATAGGGGCAGCACAAGAAAATTCTTGAAAGCAGGAATGAGGGGAGGATGTAAGAGAGGAGGAAATAAGAAGGTCGTTAGCAGAGTGAAGAGGGAGGTTGGGGGAGTATATAGAGACGAGAGCAAAGATATAAGAGGGTGCATTATTGTTGAGGGCTTTATACATTAGGGTCATAGATTTTAAATGTCATACTGGACTCTATGGGAAGTCAGTGGATTGACTGACAGAGATGTACTGCAGACACTGAACATTGAGTTTGGTAGATGAGTCAAGCAGAGACATTCATTATGGATTGAGTGGGGAGAGACGAGTGATGGTAAGGCCAGCAAAGAGAGAGTTGCAGTAGTTGAGGCGAGATATGATGAGAGAGTGGATCCGGATTTTAGTTGTGTAAGATAGTGACATATTTTGGCAATGTTTTTTAGGTGACAAGATTATGTTATGGATTATATGCAAGGAGTGGAGAGGGCAGGGCCAAGATAACTGGCCTGGGAGGTGGGAGTGCTGATGGCACTGTCAACAGTGAGTGATATATGTCAGGTGAAAGTTGTGATAGAGGGTTTGAAGATTAGGAGCTCAGTCTTTCACAACCTGAGTTTGAGTTGACGCGTGGACATCCAGGAGAATATACTAGAGAGGCAGTTGTGCTAGGATAGAGGGGGATAGATTGGGTGCTAAGAGGTAGATTTGAGTGTCATCTGCATATAGATGATATTGAAATCCAAAATATTTTATTAGTGTACCAAGGGAGGAAGTATGGATGGACAAAATAATGGGGCCTAGGACTGAACCCTGGGGTATGCCAACAGACACAGGGCAAGGCAAAGAAGAGGTGCCAGAGACAGAGACACTAAATATTCAAATTTAATATACAATGAGAACCATGAGATAGCTATGTCATGGATGGCAGGAGAGTGTAGAATTTGAATATCAAGAGGGTGGTCTGCAGAGAGATCCAGAAGAATTAGGATAGAGAAGTGGCCCTTTAACTTAGCAATAGGCAAGTCATTAGTGACTTTAGTGAGAGCTGTTTCTGTCAAGTGTCGGGGTCAAAAGCCAGATTGGAAGGGGTCATGGACCGAGGCGGAGGAAAAAGTTGGGTAGGGTGATTGTAAACAAGTTGCTCAAGCAGCTTTGAAGCCAGGGAAAGTAGAGAGATAGGGCGATAGTTAGATGGAGAAGCTGATTCAGATAAGGGTTTCTTAAGAATGAGTGTAATTATGGCATGTTTTAAAGAAGAAGAAAACTAGCCAGTATTAAAGGAAAAGTTGAAAATATGCATGAGGGCAGAGATAAGTGTAGTAGAGAGGGGAGGGACAAGTTGAGAAGGAATGGGGTCATATAGAGAAGTTGTAAGGCAAGAGGATGAAAGTAGACTGGAGACCTCATCCTCAGGGTCAAAGGAGTCCATGATGGATGTTGGAATTGGGAAGTTGGGTGTTGTTGGTTGTTTGAGAAGAGGGAGTGTTAGGGCCACAGTGAGAGGAGAGTTCAATTTGAATTTTTGAATTTTTCTTCTGAGACAAAAAGGGGCAGGAGGTGGCAAAGGGAATAGTGTTGAATGTGGCGAAAAAACATTTGAGGTTGTAGGATAGATTTGATATTAATGATGAGAAGCAGTGTTGTTTGGCAATAATTTATCTCAACTTTACAGCTGTAATATTGAATATCTAATCATTCATATTGTAATGTCACATGTTGTACAATTATGAGCCAACAGTTCAAATACATTAAAGTAAGGAAGACCGCACATTGTCTTCTTATCTCAACAACCAGTAAACCTTACAATATCTCCGTAGGCAATACTTTGGGTTTAATATTTCTATTACTGGCATTTTCTTGAATATGTTTTCCCCTCAAACAAACCTTGAGTTGGAAGGTTAGATAATTGTGTTTGAGAGTATGTTATTTTATGCATCAATTTACTATATTTCTGACCCATTATATAAATCTTATTACAATATAACAGAATATGCATTACTATGACAATCAATAAATTATATATCTTTGCATTAATTATGGTTATAAAACTGACCTTTGTCCACTGCCTTTGCAACAATTTTTAGACTTTCCTCTGCTAGACTCTAGTGTATGCCATGGCACTATACCAAATGATCATGGAGTTGAATTAATTTCCACTATTTTAATTTAAATAATCTGCAAAACATTGGGATTCATTTCAACTGCCAGCTCTGGAGGAAGTGAAAAATCGGGTTAAAGAAATAAAACATTTCATGAAAACAGAGAGGCATAAATACAGTTTGTAAAGACAAGACAAATATCCTAAAAAGTGCTTTGATCAATAAATAACAATATATAATGGCTACACTGGACACCTAGGGATATGCTGATCCAATATAAATATATGTTGCATAATAATTGCTCAGAAATATTACATGTTTTTATGCTTTTAAAAGATTTGTAATTACTTGCAATGATAAATGTTCATTTGCTTTGCAGATATAATATATTTTTTTTAGCAAAATACATAAAATTAGTAATAATAAAAGTTTTGTGCAAATACGTCTTGCTCTGACTACATCACTATGGGCCTTATTCAATTGCAAGCCCGCAGATTACGTTATACCGGCCGTAAGCCTAAACCGTAAGTAGCATTTCAAAGCGTGATCATGATCAATTAAGCAAGGCCGTAACTACCAATTTAGAAGCAGCCAATAGTAAATGAGACCGTCATCATTATGTTAGAAAAACTTGGAGGTTAAACCTCAATAAATTAGAGTTTAGTGGTCCAATGTGCATCAGACTTGTAATCCGGCAATGTACAAAATAATACTGTTCTAGTCCATGTGGGTGGCCTGGTATGTATTATCTTATTGTTTCCCGAGATTGATACGACATGAAAATTAAATATAAAATTAAATTATTTTTGATTGCAGATTTGCGAGCTTGAGACTGTTGTGCAATTAATTCTAATGTCTTACATCATTTTACCAGCCTTTTAAAGTGCAGTATTAATTTTGTATTTGCATTTACAGTGCTACGATCAGGTGTTTAAGCCCCTTGCGAGTCCTATCTGGTACTCGTAGGATTTTCTTCTACATTTGCCATTTACGGGTGTGAGAACATTTGCGGTCTTGAGGAATTGTAGCAATGGAATAGCGATTTAAGATTGTAACGTTTACGGGCTTGAAAGATCAAAGGCTTAGCTGGGTTGGAGTTACAATTTTAACAACTTCAGGGATTGTTAAAAGACACTAATTGAATAGCAAATTAGTTTACGGGCTGCATTACGAGCTCCAGTAAACAACAACTGCCCAATTGAATAGTGGCCAATGTCTTTCATTGTATAAAATAAGCAGGTTGCATTTCTTGGTAAATTTACAAAAGCAAACTAATTGCAAAAAGTGGTTAATGTTGGTTATACTCATTTGTGTGTATTGTAGGATAATTAATTCAAGATTTTAGGTGCAAGATCAGCCTCCAGTTGAATGGGTTTTACAATAGATTTTTTAATTTGGAAATATTTGTTTGGTATGAAAACGTGCAATTTAAATATCAAAAAAATTGCAAAAAAAATGAAATTTTATCTCTAGCATGATTAACAAATTCTGTTTTCATTAAAGTGACAGAGAAAATGTTGTGTAATGGTTAGATAATTGAGCTTGAAAGTTGGGTATTTTAAGTAGAAATTAACTATAAAGGACCAACCTATGTTTTTCTAGTGCCATTAATTAAATCTAAAATAATCTAAAATTTCAATGTGATTAAGGTCAAAATCAAGTTTTATTTTTACAAGTAAAAATACAAAGATACTTTTACCATAAGGCAGCAGTACCACGATACTCTATATTTCATCTTCTTCTTCTACAAAGTCAGGTATTTATTTCTGGAACAAATAAATAAAAGTAATACAAAGAAAACTGAAACATTAAACAATTATATAATGTCTGAAAGCCGGAAAACGTTCTTAAAACTATAACCTACTCCAAAACATGTATGGTTACTAAAGGACAGGGCACTCAGTTTTGACCTGCCCATGATGGTGTCCTGGGCAGCTGCCCTTTGCCCGAAAGGTAGATCATCCCTAGATTAAGAGGAAGGTCAAGTTGTCAGAGGAGATTAAAATGGAATTTATTTTCCTAACACCATCTAAATTTGTTTCCATAATTCTCTGAATCCAATTTTCTTTTGTATGATGATACCACATTTTGTACAATTATGAGCTAGCAACGGATGCACTTCAATCGGAGGAATGGAGGCATATTGCCTTCTACCCTCAACAATGAGGAAGCCTTACAGGCAATATGTTGTATAAACATTGGTCACGTTAAAAGATGAGTGACATGTAATTATGGAAACACAGACAAAAACTACACAAGAACAATGTGAATTTTCTCAAAAAATCATGAACAATGTAGACTTTCTCAAAATACCTATTATTTTAAATAACTTCCTTCTTCCTTCTGTAAAAATTATACAAAACATATTCCTCCTGATATACTCAACAGTATTAAGCTAAATGTCTTATTTATCTGCCCCCCACCTCCTGGGCAGATCCTCTCCTGTCTGATAATGGGTGGAGGGAAGTAGCTCTCCTAAAACACTGATGTTTAAATTTAAGTTTTTTACAAACTACACTGAACAGAGTATTATTACTCCCACCTATAATTACCAGTAATTTTATGAGATATCTGGCAGTACTTTATATTTGAAAAACTAATATAGGTTCTCTCTATCTAAAATCCCTTTGTTTTTCTCCATAATGAAACATTCTTCCATTTTTGTTGTCACCAGTTCAGATATTCATCTTTTTCAAAGACTTAGCTATAACAATGGTCAACAAATAACCGCTAAATACAGCTTTTATGCACTTGGTTCACCTGTGAACTATAGTTAGAAAGATACAGTATAATATTGTATGTGTATATATTATTGGGATTGTAAGTTACATGCAGTAACCCAGGTACCTTTTGGTCTTGGCTGTTTGTTTACTCTCTCTCTGTTTCACATAAAGCAGAGAGTACAAACTTAATAAAACTTAGAGCAAAAAAAAAATCTGTATTAACATCAACTAGAAAAAAAATAAAGATATTATTAGATTAAAAAGTGTAAAAATAAAGAAATTTACAGAGTTAAAGGCTTGTGCAATGATGGAAACATCTTGTTGTTTCAGAAACAAAGAATAAATATAATCTAAAAGAAGAAGATAAAAATACTTTTATTAAATTAGACATTTTTTGCCACAATTACTTTTTAAATTTAGATTTGCCATCTTTAGCGGAAGACAATCTTGCAGTAGGAGTTTGAGTTAGTGTGCACTAGGATTTGGCACTTAAAGTATTATCCATGCATCATAGCGAAGTACATCTGCCTGCTGTATTTTATCATTAAGTTCTGGATTATTACAACTCAATTTAATAGTATTCCTATAAGATTGAATATATATTGAAATGTATATATCATAACACTATTAATGAGAAAGATTTATCTGACTCATAAATGAACCCAATGATGATTTTCAATAAGGCATTGGACCAAAGGGTTACAGATTTATAAAGTATATATGAACTAAGACCCAATTCATCCCCATTTTTTTGGTCATCCATAGTCCTGAATCTGAAACTACTCAATGGTCCATCGATACCCCAATGGCAAGTACACAAAATGTTTTACAAAAAATTGACAGAAAAATGGTTACTATATCAGGGCAAACCTCTAGAAAATGGGTTATTTTAGTATATAGACTCACAGATAATAGGGGTTGGATTACCAAGTTCAAAGTGTAAAAAAATCATTAAAAAGTAACTTATTGATTTTTATTAAAAACTGTGAATAAAAAACGTCACAATAAAATCAACACTTATGGAAAAGTTGATTATCACTAGTAAAAGTGTGTCCTATTGGTTCACTTATATTCAATGGGATAATTTTTTGGAGCACAGAAAATTGGGCAAAAAAGTCTATGTTAGTCTGTTCTACCCAGTGCAGATATACTGCAGAAAGTTCTATTTCATTTCCACCTATTGGGATTCTGGGACTTCTATACTGGAAAGATAATTAGCTCCACATCTATATTTGTATATAGATCCTTCAATTTTAGATCCCAAAGGTTTCTCCTTTGTCACAATTTATTATAATTTCAAATGGAGACTAATAAACATGTAGTATATATTGGAGGAAATCTATGTTCCTAATTCCCCATACTACAATGATAGTATCTATCTTTCCTTAATAAAGTTGTAGTGTCTGAGTGTATCAGACATGCGCTCCGGAATTGTATTCCACACATCTGATCTTAAATAGTATAAGTACTGTCTGTGTTCTTTAATCCTTAATTGAACACTAAGTGCCTCAATATACTTGTGAAGCGGCTAGTACTAGGAAAAGTTGCTGCTGGCACACCACTGGCACGGGTCTGAACTTACTATGACAAGCGATAATGGACAATAAACTCAAACGCACGTTTCGCTTAGACAAAGCTTTTAGGAACATAGATTTCCTCCAATATGTACTACATGTTTATTAGTCTCCATTTGAAATTATAATAAATTGGGACTAAGGAAAAACATATGTGACCATGGTTTTGATTCAAACACAAATATAGATGTGGAGTTAATTATATTTTCAGTATAAAAGTCCCAGAATCCCAATTGGTGGAACCAAAATAGAACTTTCAGCAGTATATCTGCACTGGGCAGAACAGACTAACAGACTTATTTGTTTCATTTTCTGTGCTCAGAAAAAAAGTATCCCATTGACTATAAGTGAACCAATAGGACACACTTTTACTTTCGATAAGTGTTGATTTTATTGTGACGTTTTTTATTTACAGTTTTTAATACAAATAATAAAAGTTACTTTTAAATTTTGCACACTTTGAACTTGGAAATCCAACCCCTATTATCTGTGAGCCTATACACTAAAAAAAAAACATTTTCTGAAGGTTTTCCCTGATATAGTGGCCCTTTTTCTGTCTCTTTTTTTGTAATATATTATATATCATAACACCACATTAAGGAACACTAATATTAAATGGCTATACCAGACACATGGAGTTATGTCAATTCAATTTAAATATACAATGCTAAATTATTGCTCAGAAGTGTTAAATGTTTTTGTGCTTTTACTATAATTGCAATTAGTTGTAATGATAAGTTGTATTGTCAGAAGATTCTCTGGGTTCTTGCCTTATGACAAGTACAGTTCTTATCTTTTCAAAAGTCTACTCTGTATGTTTTCTTAGTAAATATAATCAAAATTTGGCATACTACATAAAAAGTAGTAATAAGAGTTTTATGCTACTAGATCTCACCCTGACTACACTGCAATGTCTTTCAATTGTATAATTTTACTCTTACCCACAGTTTTTCCTAAGTGGACATATAATGCTAAAAATCTGATCCTCTTTTTCCAGATTGCTGGTTCTTCTGTTAGGGTTAATTCAGTTAGTTTCTGTACATTTCACACAATCCATAGGGAGTATGTGCTTTTCTTCTCTCTATCCCAGATCACTCCATAATCCATTTTTGTTGTCAGATATTAATTATTGTGTATACAGATTTATTCATTGAAATAAAACCATCTCTATGTATTTGGACTTTGCATTTCACTATGGTCAAAATATTATTAGATTTTTTTCCTTTGTGAATATTATAATATAATAATTTAAAAATATATAGATCAAAATGAGTTGCATTAGGCTAGCTACATCCAATAGAATGGGTTTGATAATAAAATTTCATATTCATATATGTAAATATAAAAACAAATATAAAAAAATATAAAAATATATATTTTATATCTAACATAATTAACAAATTCTACTTTGACCTTGTTAAATTGAGACAGAGTAAAGATCCCAGACATTGTAGAAATAAAAAGTACACAAATAAAAATTATATCTGAAATTGGTCGCTATTAATAATTTTGAGTTGGAAGGTTAGATAATCGAGATTGCAAAGTACGGTATTTTAATTTTTCTTTGTCTAGTGGCATTAATTAACACAAAAATTATTTTATACTGGTAATTATTTCTAAAATTTCAGTGTAGTTAAAGTCAAAATCAAGTAGTGACCAAAAGCTGCTTCTAAATATTCGTATAACATATTATTATTGTCAAATTATTATTATTATTTTGTTTTATTTGTATCGCGCCAACATATTCCATAGCGCTGTACAGGGGAGAAGAACAAGAAAATATACAATATGTAATATTGACAACGGCAGAAAATGGAGGGCCCTGTTTTGAGCTTCAAGTCTTGTAAAAAGTGATTTTTCCCCAAAGCACCCCACAAGATTAGAAACTCGCCACTTACAATCTAAATATACTTATCTCTATCTCATTATAATAGGGCGATATCCAAGAGTATTAAAAGTGAAGAACAATAAAGACACAGTATAGAGAGACAGTGATCTCTCTTTTTGGCATTGCTGTCTCTTTAGTAGCTGTGTATACAACATCTAGTACTTGGTTCAATAAAGTTGTTTACCAATAGGCCGACCACCAACAGTATTTTAGAAGTGAAGAAGAAGAATAATGACGTGTATTATACCACTAGTAAGAGTTTTTTTAATGTGAAGATGCACTTAGCACAATTTATTTCTGTATTTGGTCTCACAGATATTACATTCTACTATTTAGGCAAGTAAGGCTGTGTGAGAATTTTACAATTTATTTTTGTGTATTTTTTTCCCTGCCCGACACATTTATACAAGTAACTGACATGTTTCTACTTTGTGGCAGTGATACTGATATACATATTTTGATTATATTTATGTTATTAATAGTTCCAAGGTGACATCTTTATCTCAGATTTCCCCTAGATATACGAGATCTTTTTTTTTTTTATCTCTGGTCCCATGGATTTTATTTATACTTCTCCTTTTTTGCTAAGCTATGAATTTAATTTTACCAATTTTATCTATATGTATGCCCATAATACACTGAATTCAAATCCCTTCCATCTATTGACATCCCATTTTGTAGAGGTTATGAGCTAGCAATATATATACATCAATCATCTACCTTTAACAATGAGGAAACCATACAGAGTGTAAGTATTTCCAGTATTTTCTTTGTAAGTTAAAATAAGAATTATAGTTGTCGACATCTAACAATGCAACAAAACAAGACAAGACTGGTAGGGAAAAAAAAGAGTGCTGTTTTCTGACAATACTCTACACAATATTTCAAATTACTTCCTTATTCCACTTCTACAAAAAAGAAAACAAGTGCATATTTTATGTAAATATGATACCAAAGAAACCATGTCCCAAAACTTATTTTTATCTCCTCTTTGCTTATCTGTAATCTTTGACTTATTTTCAGCCCCAAGGGTGGAATTTTGAACATCCTGTCATGATTGAGGAGGAGTATATATATTCAATGCTTTCTGTAGTGGAATCAGACTAGGAGAGAGCCTAAAAATGGCAGCATGGGGTGTGCTAATTGTGTGCTTTTCTGTTTTGACAGTAGTGTTGGGGTCCCATATGCAAGGAGGAATCATGACCTTCAGATACAGAGGAAAGAACCCAGATGGATCCTTAACGGTAAGTAGAAATACACAGAGTTTGTGGGATAATTCTGCCATTCTCCTATGTATATATAAAAAAGTTCTGGATGGATTACCATCCCAATAGATGTGATATAAGCAGGAAGAGCATGTCCAGCTGGTATAAAAAATAATGACAAAAGATTTACCTAGTGGGATGAAGTTTTTGAGACATACCGTAATTAAACGGTAACTTGGCAGTTGCCAATAACCTACAACTAGAAAACAATGTAAATAACTGGTTACTCTTAATGACCTTGTGAGCACCAATTGTTTCATTCTTTCTATAAGAAGAATTTGGTGAAGACAACAATGGAGATGGACAACATAACTGATATTAGATAATATCATAATTGCTTTTAAAGTTTTAATTGTATAATATTTTGTCCATTTTCCAGTTCTTGTGCTCCAAAAGAACTTATTGTAAATAAGGGAAATGGGAGTCAGTACAAGGTACTGGGAATGCTTTGGCTGAAGTTGTACAGATGGTTTTCAATTTGTCTCTTTCAGGTGGACTTTAAATATAAATCAGCATTCAGAGTTCACTGTTACAATGAATTTTACTGGTACTGCGCTTCTGGGAATTGCGGCTACGATGTGCAGCGCACAACAATGACTGTGGATAGTGGTTCAAGTCCTACCTCGTGGTGCCAAACGGAGACATATATGGTTAAACGTGTGCCCAATGACAAACCCTTTCAACTTTAGTAAGTCTTTCTCCATTCACAGACAGAATTATGTACTATAAACACTTGATAAATCAACACTGTGGAAATGTATTTAATAGAATATTAACACAACTTTAGGATATTTTAGAAAGAATATCTTGAAACTGAGCTACAGATTGAGGGTGGTTATATGTGGATGAGTCTTTGTTATTGACAATGTGTTGAGGGTCGGCCAACCAATCTAAAGTAGTCCTCAGTCACACAAGACCCATTAAAATACTTCTGTTTACCTCAGCTTCACATTAACATTTTCCAATTAACAAACCAACCTGTTTAGCACATTTTTTAAACATTAACAGGATAATGGTTAACAAGTAAGAAGTTCATCAAGTAACCCGAGCGCTTGTCTAAATTATAGATAACCCAGCAGTTCAAAGAATTTCACTGCAGTTCAACAATATATAAAATAATGAATGTCCATAAAATGTATGGGTTAGCTAATGTTTTATGACAGGGATACAACACCAATTCAAAGCTTTGTGTACTAATGTAAAGCTAGTAGTTGTTCAGTCTGCTCATCTTCTATAACACTGATGTGATTTATTTTTCTCCCGCACAGTGAGAACAGTTGTTGTTGGATCGCTCTTAATAATTATAATACCCCTAGCTGGAGCCTTCTGGCATCCATAGATTTAGGAACCAGATCTGACACATCCAAACCCAACACTTCTCCAGTGACCGCCATTATACCAGTGCTGAGGTAAGGAATACCAATATTAACATGACTGATGTGATTTACAGTATACTACTTTTGTATTGTAGCAATATTGAAATATAAGTAATTTATAGTAATACAATATTTTTCTACACCACTGCCTGACATACTTAGTGCACAAAAACAGAAAGTAGAGCTTATATTAAAGGCACTTGTGAATAATATTATCTGATTATTTAAAAGTAGGAAGCAAAGCATCAGGAAATTCAGTAGGATGCTTGGTTGTAAATAAACAGGAGTTAGCAGCAGATAAAGGTCAGTACTAATGTCCCTCAATAGACACCCAGTCAGATAAAGGTCAGTACTAATGTCCCTCTATAGGCCCCAGTCAGATAAAGGTCAGTACTAATGTCCATCTATAGACCCCCAGTCAGATAAAGGTCAGTACTAATGTCCCTCTATAGACCCCAGTCAGATAAAGGTCAGTACTAATGTCCCTCTATAGACCCCCCAGTCAAGATAAAAGTCAGTACTAATGTCCCTCTATAGACCCCCCAGTCAGATAAAGGTCAGTACTAATATCCCTCTATAGACCCCAGTCAGATAAAGGTCAGTACTAATGTCCCTCTATAGACCCCCCAGTCAGAAAAAAGGTCAGTACTAATGTCCCTCTATAGACCCCCAGTCAGATAAAGGTCAGTACTAATGTCCCTCTATAGACCCCCAGTCAGATAAAGGTCAGTACTAATGTCCCTCTATAGACCCCCAGTCAGATAAAGGTCAGTACTAATGTCCCTCTATAGACCCCCAGTCAGATAAAGGTCAATACTAATGTCCCTCTATAGACCCCCAGTCAGATAAAGGTCAGTACTATTGTCCCTCTATAGACCCCCAGTCAGATAAAGGTCAGTACTAATGTCCCTCTATAGACCCCAGTCAGATAAAGGTCAGTACTAATGTCCCTCTATAGACCCCCAGTCAGATAAAGGTCAGTACTAATGTCCCTCTATAGACCCCCAGTCAGATAAAGGTCAGTACTAATGTCCCTCTATAGACCCCCAGTCAGATAAAGGTCAGTACTAATGTCCCTCTATAGACCCCCAGTCAGATAAAGGTCAGTACTAATGTCCCTCTATAGACCCCCAGTCAGATAAAGGTCAGTACTAATGTCCCTCTATAGACCCCCAGTCAGATAAAGGTAAGTACTAATGTTCCTCTATAGACCCCCAGTCAGATAAAGGTCAGTACTAATGTCCCTCTATAGACCCCCAGTCAGATAAAGGTCAGTACTAATGTCCCTCTATAGACCCCCAGTCAGATAAAAGTCAGTACTAATGTCCTTCTATAGACCCCAGTCAGATAAAGGTCAGTACTAATGTCCCTCTATAGACCCCCAGTCAGATAATGGTCAGTACTAATGTCCCTCTATAGACCCCCAGTCAGATAAAGGTCAGTACTAATGTCCCTCTATAGACCCCCAGTCAGTTAAAGGTCAGTACTAATGTCCCTCTATAGACCCCCAGTCAGATAAAGGTCAGTACTAATGTCCCTCTATAGACCCCCCGGCAGATAAAGGTCAGTACTAATGTCCCTCTATAGACCCCCAGTCAGATAAAGGTCAGTACTAATGTCCCTCTATAGACCCCCAGTCATATAAAGGTCAATACTAATGTCCCTCTATAGACCCCCAGTCAGATAAAGGTCAGTACTAATGTCCCTCTATAGACCCCCAGTCAGATAAAGGTCAGTACTAATGTCCCTCTATAGACCCCCAGTCAGATAAAGGTCAGTACTAATGTCCCTCTATAGACCCCCAGTCAGATAAAGGTCAATACTAATGTCCCTCTATAGACCCCCAGTCAGATAAAGGTCAGTACTATTGTCCCTCTATAGACCCCCAGTCAGATAAAGGTCAGTACTAATGTCCCTCTATAGACCCCAGTCAGATAAAGGTCAGTACTAATGTCCCTCTATAGACCCCCAGTCAGATAAAGGTCAGTACTAATGTCCCTCTATAGACCCCCAGTCAGATAAAGGTCAGTACTAATGTCCCTCTATAGACCCCCAGTCAGATAAAGGTCAGTACTAATGTCCCTCTATAGACCCCCAGTCAGATAAAGGTCAGTACTAATGTCCCTCTATAGACCCCCAGTCAGATAAAGGTCAGTACTAATGTCCCTCTATAGACCCCCAGTCAGATAAAGGTAAGTACTAATGTCCCTCTATAGACCCCCAGTCAGATAAAGGTCAGTACTAATGTCCCTCTATAGACCCCCAGTCAGATAAAGGTCAGTACTAATGTCCCTCTATAGACCCCCAGTCAGATAATGGTCAGTACTAATGTCCCTCTATAGACCCCCAGTCAGATAAAGGTCAGTACTAATGTCCCTCTATAGACCCCCAGTCAGTTAAAGGTCAGTACTAATGTCCCTCTATAGACCCCCAGTCAGATAAAGGTCAGTACTAATGTCCCTCTATAGACCCCCCGGCAGATAAAGGTCAGTACTAATGTCCCTCTATAGACCCCCAGTCAGATAAAGGTCAGTACTAATGTCCCTCTATAGACCCCCAGTCATATAAAGGTCAGTACTAATGTCCCTCTATAGACCCCCAGTCAGATAAAGGTCAGTACTAATGTCCCTCTATAGACCCCAGTCAGATAAAGGTCAGTACTAATGTCCCTCTATAGACCCCAGTCAGATAAAGGTCAGTACTAATGTCCCTCTATAGACCCCCAGTCAGATAAAGGTCAGTACTAATGTCCCTCTATAGAGCCCCAGTCAGATAAAGGTCAGTACTAATGTCCCTCTATAGACCCACAGTCAGATAAAGGTCAGTACTAATGTCCCTCTATAGACCCCAGTCAGATAAAGGTCAGTACTAATGTCCCTCTATAGACCCACAGTCAGATAAAGGTCAGTACTAATGTCCCTCTATAGACCCCCAGTCAGATAAAGGTCAGTACTATTGTCCCTCTATAGACCCCCAGACAGATAAAGGTCAGTACTATTGTCCCACTACAACACATGAATTGTTGGACATGTATGTTTCTTACACAGAAGGTCAGTAGATCCATGACAGTCACATTCTATGTCTGTTTCTCTTTAAGAGTTCCTCAGAATTGTCCGAGTTCATTGAATTTATTGGCACATGATCCTGACGGCGACATTGTACAGTGCAGATACGGACAAAGTGGCGCCAATGAATGTGCAACGTGTTACAATGATCCACAGTTCTACTTAGATCAAGTAAGTGTTAGATCACAAGGTGCCTTAATTCAATTATTATTATATTTATTATTATTATATTTTATTTGTAGATCGGCAGCAGATTCTGTAGTGTTAGGGGAGCAATACACACATTAATAATATGTGACGTACATTTGATACATACAAATAAGCCAAGACAGCACATTTGTACACATGGTATAGGAGATGAGGGCTCAGATGAGATGAGTTTACAGTCTAAGAGGTCATTTGTATGGTGAGACTCTCCTACACTCTTCACATCTTCCTACACTATCTGGAAACTCATCTATTCAGATAAGCTTACAACCATGCACCCTACACACATGCTTTATTTAATAAATGCTTTGTTTCAATGGATCCTGCCACCTAACTAGATCATCACAATTCCCGCCATTGGTCAGTTTTTCTTATCCACCCGCTAAGCAACATCTACATGATTTTTTTCCAACAAGCCCATGAAGCTGTCATCCAGTTAGACAAATCTATATCACTTTTGCATCAGATGTGATTTGACACTTGATACTAATTCAGTTTGGATGACATGTAACGTCCATTTGGACAGCCTTTAATTCACACGCAGACTGAAATGCATAAGTTATCTAAATCAGTGGCTCTCAACCAAGCACTGGAGCCAATCCCTGACACCTCATCTGTCATTAGTCATATCAGTGTCAAGGTCACTGCCATTAGTCATGGTTATGGTGAAAAATGTAGATGAAAATGTAGTGGGCAATATGTCAAAATGTTTTGGTGGTTCTCATTAGCGCTGGAAACAACCAGTTGATCCTCAGATCAAAAAAGTTAGAAATCATCAATTTTGATGACTTTTTGGGTTGACATATATGTCTAAATAGATCATTTTGTCTAATCCACCTATTGATTTTTACACTGATATATTTGCTTTCTTTTGCCTTAGTACACCTGCTCTCTGTCATTTTACTCCACACTTACGACTGGTACTTACATCTTCGAGCTTGTCTTGGAAGACTTCCCAAAGAACGATATTAATCTGTCATACTCTGATGGGACGGTCGCCTACAAACACAGATCCAATGTCCATGCAGCAGTTTCTAATTCTAATGGCTTTACTAATACAGTTCCAAGTCCAAGTACAATCTCCAACCCAGCTCATAGTATCCTGAGCAAAATACCTCTACAGTTTGTATTGGAAGGTAAGTCCAAGGAAGGTCCAAGAACCGGCCATATGGTGAATATATGGGATAGCAAAGGGTAGTGTTGTTATGTACATGTACAGTAAAGAGAGACAACACTTCCAAGACGTGCTCCTCTTTCTCAAGTCAAAGCAGATTTCCCCAAAGTCTATTGCTTTAAATAAAATGTATTTCCAATAAAAAAATGTATGCTCTTAAATACTCTTTTTTTTGTTTGTTTTTTGTTTTAAATATATTTATTTATTTTTTTCAACATAAATTTTTTTTACAATTTGCATGCATGCATAAAATATACTTTCTTATACAAAAAGTACATAAACGTAACAATATACGAACAAACACATTCAAGATGCTGCCATTGCTTTACCTATTGCACTTAATTAATTTAATATAACGGTAAACCTTGGCCAGTATTTTCCTTTCACCTTCTCTTATCATTTTACCTTCCCCTAACTTTCTTATCTTTCTTGTATATTATCTCTATTTAATTATAATCTATTCTTATTCACTTTGGGCTCTTAAATACTCTTAAATATAAACTCTCCCATTTTTTACATCTATTACTAAATATGCACAGTTATTCCAGTCATCTGAGTTTTAATGCTTTTTTACAATATTTTTCAATGCTCAGTGTTATACTCTGTAATGATATATATAATTGTTATTTGCAGTGTCCGGCTCAGTACCCTCCTGTAACTATGGACAATACAGACCCATGTTCCTGTCTCCTACTCCTAATAATGGGGATATACTACGCGCCAGGGCTGACGCTCCATTTCAGCTTCAACTCTCTGCTCAGGCACTGCAGGACAGGTACAGCCCTAATTATTGTTACAAGAAAGGGTTAAAGAGAGGGAGAAGGCTCCAAATACGATACAACCTGAAACTATGAATAATAACAAGCACTTTATAATTTGGATGTTATTAAAACAAACTATATTTTTAGACAGTAAATTAACACAGAAGTCTGTAACTTTCACCTGTCAATCAGCAATTCTGACCCACCCATGAGGAACAGTCCAAAAATTAATTACAGATTAATTCCTAATTCTGAATGTATATTATTTAGTGTACAGCTATCTGAAGAAGAAAAGACTGAGCATGTTCAGTAACTAATCCAATTAGCCAAGTTGTGAGCATGCCCATACTTTTGTTTATTTTGTTAATAACATTTAATTGATACATAACTTGTTATTACCTGTAGTGTTATATTATATCATATTTGGAACCTTAATTGAATTTACTGAGTTATATACATTCAGTATACACCATATAACTAGACACGGCTTCACATAACACGTGTGTTAAGTAGTCTCTAAAGTTTCAAAAGGAAGTTCAAGAATGGAGGGCCCCAGTGCACAATAATTTGTGGGCCCCTTTGTAATTTCTCTATGCAAGGCAATTCCTATAGGAGTCGGTAAAACAATGAGAAGGTATATGTAGGTTCTCAGATAACCCACTTTCTATAAAATGAATCTGCCCCTCTCCTCTAATAAATGAAGAGGCCATCTTTACCCCAGGCTGGGGCTCGTAGCAGGGGGCCTTACCCTGTTCTGGGCCCAGGAGCTTTTGTGGGTCACACAAGAGGTAAGAGAAGCAAATAACTTGTAATGTAACTACATGAAAGTAAGGAAATAACAAACATAATTGATTACACTTGTAACGAATTTGGAGCATAAAAGCATTTTTAAAGAAAATGTTATATTTTGTTGACTCTAGTTGTGTAATGGGGGATTTCATCGTAGACAACTAGTCTGCCTGTAGCTTGGGGGGAGGATTATTCAATGGTGGCTAATTCTTCTATAGATTATTTTGTGGCAGTGTCTCTATAGTACCCAATAGAGATTTTATATGACTCCATAGATTATCCCGCTCCTCCCAGGTTTGGAAACCTGTAAGAAACCAAGACAAAATGTCATCATTAAAGCAAAATTTAATACAATAGTAAAAAGAAAAGGCAACTATAATCATGACACTTGAGTCACGTTTTAAAAAAAAACAGATAAAAAAATAGAGGAGAACTGTAGTTATTAATTAACTATGTGTACTATAAATTAATATTATAATATCCTGCGGAAATATCAGCCTTAAAGGAAACAACTCCTAGACGGGTGGGCTTTGCCCCATAACCGTTGGTGTCCCACACCTCACTTTGAATTTAGGGTTGATAATTGAACTAAACAGCAGAACGATTTCCAATAGGATAACACTCCACCCCTCAGGCTACAGGCAGTCCAGCAGTCCAAGACAGAACCACCCATACAGAGTCAGATAAATGTAAGTTTTTCTCATATCTGTAAGTTTCTGTTTGTGTTTTGCAGCATTGTGGATTTTAAGATCAGCGGCCCATCCAACATGACCAAGATGTTCACATATAATCCAGACCCCAACTCCAGGAATATGACAGTGGAGTGGACACCAAGTAGAGATAACATTGAAGAACACGTGCCCTTCTGCTTTGTGGCTGAAACCAGTAATGGGTCAGTACCAGTTACTGCTCCGTGTTTGTGCAGAGAGGAAGCTGCCATTAAAAACAAATGATGTTCCATTTGAGTTACTGACACTTGGAATTCTTGGCTGTGTGATCTTCATTGGCAGACAACTTATAAATGTAGTAATTCATTTAGTTTTGTTCTGTTTTCTTCTGCCACTCACATGACCCACCTCCTCTAACAAAAAACATTAACAAATATTTATATTTATTCTATTTTTCGGTTTTATAAAGCACAAAAAAGCAAATAGTGTCTATAAACATTAGTTTAGTTCTAATTATATTTCTATTTATTTATAATTTCATAATTTAAGCATTGGGGGATCCTGCTCTGCATCATCATATAGAGCTAGCAAAATCAAGTGGAAAAACTGTAAAAAAAAGTGTTTTTCTTTGAAGTTCCTTTTTGTAGTATTGGGTTTTACGGCAGTGTTATCAGCAGGCCAGGAAATGAAGAGAGAATAAAG
>CM050175.1:70990798-71310798 GCA_027410445.1 Discoglossus pictus | reverse complement strand
TCAGTACTAATGTCCCTCTATAGACCCCCAGTCACATAAAGGTCAGTACTAATGTCCCTCTATAGACCCCAGTCAGATAAAGGTCAGTACTAATGTCCCTCTATAGACCCCCAGTCACATAAAGGTCAGTACTATTGTCCCTCTATAGACTCCCAGTCAGATAAAGGTCAGTACTAATGTCCCTCTATAGACCCCCAGTCAGATAAAGGTCAGTACTAATGTCCCTCTATAGACCCCCAGTCAGATAAAGGTCAGTACTAATGTCCCGCTATAGCCCCCCAGTCAGATAAAGGTCAGTACTAATGTCCCTCTATAGACCCCCAGTCACATAAAGGTCAGTACTATTGTCCCTCTATAGACTCCCAGTCAGATAAAGGTCAGCACTAATGTCCATCTATAGACCCCCAGTCAGATAAAGGTCAGTACTAATGTCCCTCTATAGACCCCCAGTCAGATAAAGGTCATTACTAATGTCCCTCTATAGACCCCAGTCAGATAAAGGTCAGTACTAATGTCCCTCTATAGACCCCCCAGTCAGATAAAGGTCAGTACTAATACCCCTTATAGACCCCCAGTCAGATAAAGGTCAGTACTAATGTGCCTCTATAGACCCCCAGTCAGATAAAGGTCAGTACTAATGTCCCTCTATAGGCCCCCAGTCAGATAAAGGTCAGTACTAATGTCCCTCTATAGACCGAAGTCAGATAAAGGTCAGTACTAATGTCCCTCTATAGACACCCAGTCAAATAAAAGGTCAGTACTAATGTCCCTCTATAGACCCCCAGTCAGATAAAGGTCAGTACTAATGTGCCTCTATAGACCCCCAGTCAGATAAAGGTCAATACTAATGTCCCTCTATAGGCCCCCAGTCAGATAAAGGTCAGTACTAATGTCCCTCTATAGACCCAAGTCAGATAAAGGTCAGTACTAATGTCACTCTATAGACACCCAGTCAGATAAAGGTCAGTACTAATGTCCCTCTATAGACCCCCAGTCAGATAAAGGTCAGTACTAATGTCCCTCTATAGACCCCCAGTCAGATAAAGGTCAGTACTAATGTCCCTCTATAGACCCCCAGTCAGATAAAGGTCAGTACTAATGTCCCTCTATAGACCCCCAGTCAGATAAAGGTCAGTACTAATGTCCCTCTATAGACCCTTAGTCAGATAAAGGTCTGTACTAATGTCCCTCTATAGACCCCAGTCAGATAAAGGTTAGTACTAATGTCCCTCTATAGACCTCCAGTCAGATAAAGGTCACTACTAATACCCCTTATAGACCCCCAGTCAGATAAAGGTCAGTACTAATGTCCCTCTATAGACCTCCAGTCAGATAAAGGTCAGTACTAATACCCCTTATAGACCCCCAGTCAGATAAAGGTCAGTACTAATGTCCCTCTATCGAACCCCAGTCAGATAAAGGTCAGTACTAATGTCCCTCTATCGAACCCCAGTCAGATAAAGGTCAGTACTAATGTCCCTCTATAGACCCCGAGTCAGATAAAGGTCAGTACTAATGTCCCTCTATAGACCCCGAGTCAGATAAAAGTCAGTACTAATGTCCCTCTATAGACCCCGAGTCAGATAAAGGTCAGTACTAATGTCCCTCTATGGACCCCCAGTCAGATGTCCCTCTATGGACCCCCAGTCAGATAAAGGTCAGTACTAATGTCCCTCTATAGACCCTGAGTCAGATAAAGGTCAGTACTAATGTCTCTCTATAGACCCCCAGTCAGATAAAGGTCAGTACTAATGTCCCTCTATAGACCCCCAGTCAGATAAAGGTCAGTACTAATGTCCCTCTATAGACCCTCAGTCAGACCCCTAGTGTCCAGTTCTCCCCCGCTCCGGCTGTTTGCATTGGACACAAGCCCTGTGTTTCCCCTCAGGCTCCTCCTGTCCCCAACCTCTCGAGGTTGAGGGACATACCCTCGGCATGCTTTCGTGGCATGCCGAGGAAGAGCTTGTATTTTCTCGTGCTCTATACAGGGCACTTCCTTGCCTTCGTGACCCGTCCCGATACCATCTGGAGGCAGGTCCTACCAGCTGACGAGGGCAATAGGCCCACTTTATTCTAATTTGGTTCCACGACCCACCGGTACTTGAGTTGGAGAGTGCTCCATGGTGCACTGAGCACGAGAGAGTATTTAGCTAACTTCACGGACTCTCCCTCCACTTGTCCATTCTGTGGCAAGGGAGAGTCTGTGTACCATATTTATTTTATTTGCACCAGATTGCAGCCCCTCTCATCACTCTTGAGGGGCCTCCTCCTGCAATTTTTGCTGCATTTCTCCCCTCATACTTTTATTTTTGGGCCAAGTACCTCCTTGTCAACCTGCTCCTGGCATTAGCCAAGCTGGCTATATATAAGTCCAGGAAGCAGTGTTTGATTGAGGGGGTTCCATTGTCACCGGAGGCCATGTTCCGGGCACTGGTGCGCTCCCGTATCCGGGCAGAGTACCACCTGGCTTTGTCCACTGGGGTAATAGATGGGTTTATCTTCCAGTGGGATATAGATGGTGTACTCTGCTTGGTATCTCCCCATCCGGTTTCTTTTTGTCTCAAAATCCTAATCTATTTTTTTATTAATTTACAGTACATGTCTCTCCTTTAGTGGTTTGACATACAGATTGGGTTTATAAAAGACCAGTCTCTGTCAAACTTTTGTGTTAAAATACACTGTCCAGTTCTGAGACCGCATCTTCAAAAGAATATTAATACATTAGAGATTATTCAAGGAGGTAACTAAAATGGTGCAGAGTCTAAATGACACAATTGTTAAGAATAACCCTGACATTAATATTTATAGATTAAAGGGGATTCCATGACATTAATATGTATAGATTAGAGGGGACTCCATGACATTAATATTTATAGATTAAAGGGGATTCCATGACATTAATATGTATAGATTAGAGGGGACTCCATGACATTAATATGTATAGATTAGAGGGGACTCCATGGCATTAATATATATAGATTAGAGGAGACTACATGGCATTAATATGTATAGATTAGAGAGGACTCCATGACATTAATATGTATAGATTAGAGGGGACTCCATTACATTAATATGTATAGAGTAGAGGGGACTCCATGGCATTAATATGTATAGATTAGAGAGGACTGCATGACATTAATATGTATAGATTTGAGGGGAGTCCATGACATTAATATGTATATATTAGAGAGGACTCCATGACATTAATATGTTTAGATTAGAGGGGACTCCATGACATTAATATGTATAGATTAGAGAGGACTCCATGACATTAATATGTATAGATTAGAGAGGACTCCATGACATTAATATGTATATATTAGAGGGGACTCCATGACATTAATATGCAGAGATTAGAGGGGACTCCATGTCATTAACATGTATAGATTAGAGAGGACTCCATGACATTAACATGTATAGATTAGAGGAGACTCCATGACATTAAGATGTATAGAATAGAGGGGACTCCATGACATTAATATGCAGAGATTAGAGGGGACTCCATGTCATTAACATGTATAGATTAGAGAGGACTCCATGACATTAACATGTATAGATTAGAGGAGACTCCATGACATTAAGATGTATAGAATAGAGGGGACTCCATGACATTAATATGTATAGATTAGATGAGAGAATAAAAAGAGTATATGACAGAAAGGTTCAAATATATTAAAGGATTTAACAAAGTTCAGGAAGGAAATATCTTACAGAGAGAGAGGTATATACAGAGTGGGATAGGAATGAGTGAATGTGACTGTCAATACACTGCAGAACCTATAGCTGTTTTATACAGTTTATATCTGTTCTCTGTCTATTTTATTCTTTGAAATGAATAAAAGCATAAAAAAGAAAATAGAACAAGCACCTGAATTTGAACCAAGAACTGCCTAACTCTGGGATATATACTTCATTATGTGAGAGCTTCTCTTGGCGCACATCAACTCAGGGAGGGTTTTAAAGACCCCAAACTAAAATGTCTCAAATGCCATCAAATCAGCATAAATTCATATTTATTAATATTTTCTCAGGAAACAGAGGATACAATTGTATTTAAAAACCAAATCACTTCATTTGATCACTTGGGTGATGTCATCACAAGGAAACACCAGGTGGCCATTGTCCTTAACTGCTCATTCCCAAAAGAGACGCTCTTGACTGCTGAATTCCAAGCCAAGAAAGCGTTCTACGAGTACACAGAGGCTGGATTTGGACACTTCACTTACAGATTCCAGTTCTTTAAGGATAATCATTTTAATTTACTTCAAACACAATATCCGTTGGATGTCATGCTGAGGGACATGATCTACATGGAGATAGAAGTGTCCACGATGACCTCCGATGTCCAGATGTTTGTGGAATCTTGCAAAGCTACCCCAAATAATGATCCCAACAATCCAGTGTTTTATGACATCATCAAAAATGGGTAAATATATTTATGTAATATCTGTAAAAGGTGGGAATCATCATATTTAATATTTGTATTTAGAAGAGTTTCACAAAGTTCATGAGGGAAGAGATCAGAAAATATCTAGAATAGAAAGAGTGAGATGGGAAGTGAAGGATCAGCATAGGGAGCGGCGAGGGATGTGAAGCTGAAGAAGATAGATGGGAAGTTGGAGAAGGTAGATGTCAAGTTGTAGGAGGGAAATAGGAAGTAGGAGGAGATAGAGATTAGAACTGTGGGAGAAGAAAGATACTTGGAGTTGTTGAGTAGAGAAATGGCAAGTGGCAGAAGAGAGAGACCAAAAGTGGTAGGGGAGAGAGAAAGAAGAGAATGAAGATGGAGGAGTTAGGGATGAAGGAGGAGATGCAATGGGAAGTTAGTAGCATACCGGGAAGATTTTTTCAGATAATTTAAGTTTATTATGCTTAATTTCAAGCTCAATTATCTAACTCTCAAACTTATTAATGGTAACCAAAAGCAAATATATTTATTTTTCTGTGTAGTTTCCTTTTCTAAAATACATGGGTCATTGGCTGTTTCACTTTAAATCTAGAACTTCTAAGACACAAAATCAGTCATTAAACTCAATTGAGAATATTGATCACGCACAATATTTTTCACCACTTGTGGTTGTTATGGTGGATGCTGTATAATTGTTTTAGCTAATGGTAATGTCCTTGTTCTTATAGATGTCCAAAAGATGACACCTTTGTTAATTATCCTGGATCTAACACGACATATCGGTTTGGAATCGAGGCTTTTTCATTTATTGGGAATTATGAAGAGGTAAGTGGCAGCGCTACGGAATATTATGGCACTTTACAAATATAAAAATTTAATATTATATAAAAAGTCCAAAATTTGGTAATGTTTAAAACTTGATTTTTTATATGCATGATCAGCAATCTAATATGTCCATTTAAGTGAACTAGAAATAAATACATCCTGTTTAAATGCATTTGCACAATACAAAATAGAAGTGGGGACTTGTGGGTAAACCTCTAAATTAAACAAGTTGTACACTGAAGTCAGCAAGTACCTATGTGGACATGACTAGCTTGAAATATGTTGTTTAGTTGAAGATAGTGTTACTATGTAATTCAGGTTTCTGCACTATCACCTCCATGTTTTCACAGTTGCTAAACTCACAGACTTAATTACTAATTATCCCTCTACTTTTAAATTCCTTGCAAAACACTTGTTTTTTTTCTTTACATTTTGTTTCATAAATCCCTTAGTCTCAGAGAGTTCAAACTCTCAGTATGGCAAAGCACTTTGTATAAAATGTCATGTGTATGATTGTTAGCTCAAAGGCAGTGTCGTCGACTCCTTTTGTATCAGTCTGTCAAATGACATTTTGTCATACCCATGTTTTATTGTACCCCAACACTATAGAATGGGCTGGTGCTATATAATAATAATAATAATAATAATAATAATTAATAATAATAATAATAATATACAATATGTATAACACATTTTACTTTATTTATAAGCATGTTTTAATAATTTTTGGTGCAGCTACCAGTATTAGTTGAACAGCAGTACAGATTTTTATTTATGCGATCTTAAGGAGGTGCAATAACATACTTGTCTTGCTGGTATTTAACAGAGCTCTCAATATCCTAAAAGAATATATTTTGCATGAAAAAGAGTGTTGCAAAAGTTAAGTACAGCACTGTCAGGACCTCTTGTTGATTTATGAGTCGGGTGCTTGCCATGCAGTTTATATAGAGGAAATGATTTCTCCATAGGGTTCCATAACTCAGCTGGTGCAGTGCCCAGACACACTGTTTATGTGAGTGTTACATCCAGTAGTGACACCATTTGTTGTTCCCATTGCAGGTCTATGTGAGCTGCACCGTCATCCTGTGTAAGTCAGGAGACCCCAATACCCGCTGTGCTCAAGGTTGTGACCCCAGCTCCCGGCGGCGGAAGAGATCACTGGGGTCCGAGACCCAACAGCACTTCATCTCCCAGGGTCCCCTGCGCCTGAAGAGAGAAGCGTCCAGTAACAGAGGTGAGGACCGACTGACCACCAGAGAGATTCTGCAAATCAGCAATAGGTCAACTTCTTATGCATCCATGACATATCAGATCAACCTATCTCAATGTGTTCACATTTTTAGTATTATTACTATGAGTAGTAGTAGTACTATTATTATTATTATTATCAATAATAATACTAATGCTTACTCCGGTTTATCTCACTCTCTTGTATCTTTATCTCACACTTCATATTACTTGTCTTTATCTTTATCTCTCGTCCTCTCTCTCTCGCCCCTTCTCTCTCTCTCTCTCTCTCTCGTTCATTCTCTCTCTCTCCCTCTTGCCCTCTCTCTCCCTCTCTCTCCCTCTCTCTCTCGTTCTCTATCTCTCGCTCCTTCTCTCTCTCTCTCTCTCTCATCCCTTCTCTCTCTCTCCCTCTTGTTCTCTCTCTCTCTCCCTCTCTCTCTCGTCCTCTCTTTCTCACCCCTTCTCTCTCTCTCTCTCGTCCCTTCTCTCTCCCTCTTGTCCTCTCTCTCTCTCTCCCTCTCTCTCTTGTCCTCTCTCTCTTGTCCTTTCTCACGTCTCCCCTCTCTCTCTCTCCCTCTCTCTCTTGTCCTCTCTCTCATTCCTTCTCTCTCTCTCGTCCCTTCTCTCTCTCTCTCCCTCTTGTCCTCTCTCTCTCTTTCTCTCTCCCTCTCTCAAGCAGTGAAGATAGTACATCAAGTGACAGACACATATTACAATATAATCACACAGCTCAGTGCCTTTTCCACCTTTACCCTCTCATTCCCCTCCTTCCTGTCTGACCAGTCAAGCTTCTATATACAAAACAAAGTAAATCACATTAATGGAACATAATGGCACACAATTGTCACGTTTCTTACTTATGCAACAAACTATCAACTTTAGCATTTACTGAAATCTTATGAGAAACTCATTTTTGCAGACTCTGCCAGTGCATAGAAGCTGCCATGTTATTACTACTTCATTTTGAAGGCATGGGGGTATACAATAGGGCAACAGTGCCTACAGATTTGCATCTACTTAGCATGTGAAGATATCAAATGTGAAAAGCTTATCTGAATCAACCAATGAGTCAACAAACCCCTCCTTTCCCCATCTCCTTCCACTCCTGAATTTATAATAATAAAATAGCAGAAACTCCCTCTCAGACTCCAAGTGGAAGTGGGGAATATACAAGCATGGAATCTTTCAGGCACAAGATTTTATCTAGAAATGCTTTTATGCCCATGTATTTCACAGCTACTAACGCTGGTAGTTTCATACAAACTTCACCATTTTTTTTTTACCAAACTACACTTTAACTCTTACAAACCTGATAAAATTCACAATTTTTGTTTCAGTAATGTAATAATTGTGTATACAATATTGCTTATTCTCATATTTGTACATTTTATAAGAATGCTCCCATTTACCTCGATACCACATATATCCCTGCCCTATACTGGCACTGTGAGGATTATATTTTTCTATAACTTTCTATTTCTATTTTTTCAGCTTTAGATACAAATCCTGCTTTGAACATGAACACACTGATTGTGGCTGTGGCTGTTGTGGCCGTTGTGGCAATAATTGCACTCGCGTTTCACACCTACAAAAAACAAGCCAGATATGAGAAGTTACCAACAGAGGAATTATGAGCCACCTTGTAAACAACAGCAACAATGTTTCAATGGATTCAGCAGTAATCCTGTAAAACAGTAGTTCTAAAAAAAATTTAAGAACTACTTGAATGTTGCTGTGGACCCCATGAAGGCTTCTGAGGATCTTCATGGACCACTTAACCTTGTGTGAGGTCACAGGACACTTGAGGATGTTAGAGGCCCAGCACATTTTCAACAATGTTTTATTAATTTCTTTAAGTATGATTCATGTGAGCATTTTACTATGTAGATATGGTAATTATATATGTTTTATTCATAATAAGTTAAATATTCTATTGGTATAAATATTTTTTACATTCTATATTAAATGTGAAAAAAAATTTAAATTATAAATGTAAAAACTCAGTTTTGTTTGATTTTATATTGAATATCATTAATAAAAACAAATCATGTAATTAAATCGTAATGTATACAATATTGATTGGATGTCCCAAATATGCAGGTTCCAAATATATATGGATTTTGTATATATTTGTTTTTGATTAATTCAGTCCAACAATTATCATGAGCACACCATTATTTTCTCAGCTTGCTATGACATAATACACATCCTGTAACTTCAACTATTATATAGTAATTAAATATTCATCTAAAATTAAATATGTTCCGGAAAAAAACTAAATTATGCCATAGTTATCAACCAAAAGTATTAAATATTATTCTTTATTGCATTTTGATAATAATCCCACCAATAAAATATAGAAGTGAAGACTTGTCAGCCAAACCTCTAAATCAAACATGTTGTACACTGAAGTCTGCATGTATCCAATGTGGACATGACTAGCTTGAGATATTATTTTAGTTTAAATTGAAAAGACTGGGCATATGCAGACTCCAAGGAATAATTAGCCTAATCAGTTTAGTAAGACTTTTTGGGTTCTTTTGCACATGCCAAGCTTTATCAAGGTTCAAACTGGTTACAAGGTGAGGCAAGTGAGGGTCTTACAACATCGATGCTTATTCACTTTGACTAGATTCACTAAAATTCCTAATTATAGTCATGACATGAGTTATTACCTCTATTTCAGAAACTGAATGACTATATAATGACTATGTAATTGGTCAAGGTGTGAGGCTTCCACGTAGGCCTAAAGATTAGGCCTGGAATGACTACGTGCACACAGCTGGTGCATGGGTATATTAAGTAACACAGGGCATAGATAGACAAATGTTTTTGTAGTATGCCACAAACTAAGAACATTAGCAGCAACGTAAGTCATGGACACAAAAGCATTTTTGGTGCCAAGTACATTGCATGAGTAACTTTAATACTTGTCTAATAAAGTGTAATTTCTACAACTATTTATTTGAAAACATAAACTTTTATCCCATTCTTTATTATCTATATAAATGTTCAGATCATTTTCCCATATTCTTTTTAATTTATGTAAGGAGTTTTTGTGGAGATCTGCTTTCTTCAGTTGGGCATGATAAGGCTGTTATGGCCAAACCTATCCAGCAGATCTTTCAGGTTCTTTTTGGTCCCTTCACCAAGGCAACTGATGTCGCTAAATCCTCTTCCTCAGATGCATTTGACACTATAAACACAAGATCAGCATAAAAAATCAGGAACACAGAATCAGCAATCAGGATTCTACATCTAGACAAGCTTTGCTGGACCTGCTTTTATTGCTGTTCAATGGGTGTATATTCAGATTTGAACTGATAACATTCTGTAACAGTTTGTGAGTCTTCTGGATTTTGTATAAAATGCTAATGCAATACTTGAACATATTTCTTCTGCAAGGCATCATAACATCTTAACATCCACTTCACTAGTATAGAACCAGGACAGCTCTTATCTTCACTGAGGATTTTGACATGTATATCTACTATATATCTTGTTCCATATGCATACTCATCTTGTCACAGACAGTGATATCTGAACCTCACTTTTTCAAGTCTGGAGCAGGACTGACTAGAAATTAAAGTTTCAATTTGAATATAGACTGTCATGCAGAAGGAGTGTAAACAGCATCTAGAATCATAAGGCAAATTTAGAGAGGGTAATCAACATAACATAGGATCATCAACATAATATAAAAACATGTTAAATATGTATAAATCAACCATTTAAAAAAAGAGTGCCGATATTGTTAGCTCTCTCAAGTCATTATGCAGCCAGAGTAATGGCTTGTTTTAAAAATCTTAATCCCTCCTGGGGCATCATACTGTAGAGTCGAAAGGGGCTGGTGGTCAGGGGGATCATGACAGTTTTCATCTAGTTTATTTCCTAATCTATATATATCTCTTATATCTCCCTTTATATTTGAATTTTGGATTACACCTGGTCAGACCTTCAGCAGTCTAGAAAATTTCTTCTACAATTCCTTATGTTATGGAATTCCTCCACTTTTGTCATATGTAGAGGTTATCTCAAAATTCAATATTGTCACACTGAATAAATACATTAGACACATTCTGTTAGCTGCTCACAAATGTCTTGAACCCGTAATTTTGGCTGTGGGTGTTTTTTCTTTAAATGTTTAGATGTATTCCATTGAATCCAGCTCACAATTTACCTCCTTAAGCCTATACTCTTAAACCATGCTTTTTTAAGTAGGATTTCAGGGGGCATGCTCATATGATCTGACAATATTTAAGCAAACACATAATTTACTTCTTAGACACAGCCAACAGTAAATGAGAACGTTATCATGAAGTCAGTAAAACAAGTTAGACGTAAACTGCAATCGGAGGCTTCAAATTAATTAGTGCCAATAAGTAATATGTGCCGAACATGCACACAATCAAGCAATCTATAAAGTGCATTAAATCATCTGTTTTAGTCCACGTGGGTTTCATGATATATATTAACCCCTTGAGATCAATATTTTCCACTTAAATTTTTTTTTTTAAATTACATATTTGTGGGTATGAGATTGTTGTGCAATCAATTCTAATGTGTTTCTATGCCTTCCCATGCCTATAAAGTGCCTTTAAACTGTGAGTAGCTAATAGAATATGTGGCAGCATTAAGAACAGTTTTAAGTGTGTATACATTTATGAATTGGGCAATAGAATAGGGTCCACAAAATCTGGTGCAAGAAATAGCACTAGTTTTAATTATCACATACAGCGTTTTTCGTAGTTTAAAAAAAATCCTTATTAAAATATTTATAAACTATAATAGGGGGGTTATACACCAAGGATCAATCTTAAGATCACTATTAATGTCTAATTGAAAGTACAAGCACACCATCTAGTGTTACAAGGTATTACTTGATATTTTCTTTATTCCATTTGATTCAATATAACCACTTGTAATTTTTTCATTGGCTGGATAGCTATGACATTATCATTATTTCCTACTAGCGACTTGCCCATCAAAAATGACAGGGCAATACAATTGTAAGGCAGGTAATTGCTATCAATGAGCGACAAAGGATCTCACGCCACCAAAAAAATTAACAATCAAGAGCCTCGCAATGTTGTATTTTTTTTTAATCAGAGGTGCTTTTGCTGTCATTGTAAGGTTGGCGCTGATCTGCTTTTTGCGCTTATTGCAAGGCTGTCCCCTGGTGTAGTTTGTGTGCTATGAGCAGCTTTGGCGCTCGTTGTGAGGCGCAGGTGAATGTCTTTTGTGTTTATTGCGATAGTGTTTTTGTGTATATGTATTTTTGTATGCTAATGAAATAATTAATAAATGAATAAATTAATTATACTTTACCTATTTGTAAGTAATATATGCAGGAAGCCTTGTGCTGAAGAGCTGACAATCTGTTTTGATGTTCCTGCAGCATACAATGTCGGTTTGCACTGTTGTGGAGCTGAGGTGTAAGTGTCAGCAATGTGTGCAGTGTGTAGTGTAAATAGGCTGCGTGCGTGAGGGGAAGCAGTTAGTGTAGCGGTGTACTTCCTCATTGTGTATGTTAGTGATGTAAAATGGCGGCGAATGTGTATGTGGTACGCGGCTGTGGATGATGTAGCGTCCTTGCTAAAAGTGTATCTTGTACCTCGTATGGCTTTTTGGAAAAGCCGTATGTGCTTGGTGGTGTTTTGCGGCTTTAAGGTCCTGTAGCCTCGTTTTAATTTTTTTTTGGGCCATTTTTTCTCTTTCTTAGGGTTTTTTGGAATGTCTAAACTCGGTAATTTGGAGTTAAATTGAGGTGTAACTTCACTTGCAGAGGTCCTGGGTACCCCCCCCCCCCCCCCCTTGCTGTGGGTAAGCTTTTTATTTATTTTTTGTGTGTATTTATTGTGTTTTTAATGTTTTCAGCTGCGCACGGTTCGGTTCGTATTTTTGCAAGTTCGTAATGTTTTTTTTTTTTTTTATGTCCCTATTTTTTTTAGTGTTAGTCCATATTTTTTTCTTTCTAATCCCCGCGGCTCCTATTTTTTTGTGTAAGTCCGTATTTACTCATTGCGTGTTTTGTGTTTTTTTTTCAAGTTCCGCTTCTGTGGGTGTTTGTAACCGCTTGTGAGGCGTCGTAGAGCCTCCAACTCCGCAAATGCGGACCGTCGCGCCTTCGGCTCATTGCAGCCTCAACCTTTCGCAAATGTGGCCCCTCGCTTCACGAGGGTCCGCATTTGTGGTCCAAACTGCGTCCCTCGCAAAGCAAGCTCGCTTCATAAGTCATGATAAAGAGAGATATATATTTTTATGTATATGTAGTTAAGTAATAATTAATTATTTATTCAATAAATTAATATACTTTAAGTTTTTATAATTAATATATGCAGCCAGCAATAGGCTGAAGAGCTAACAATCTGTTTGTATTTTCCGACAGCATAGAATATACAGTCTGAGTGTTGGTGCACTGCTGATAAAGTGTAATGAATGTTCCAAGTGTGCATCTAAATAGGCTGTGTGCGCGAGGTAAAGCCGTTGGTATATTGTGTAAAGCGGGATTGTATATTCGTAATGTTATTAATGTGGTACGCGTCTCGTGAGCATTTTCCGTCTTTCGAAATAGTGTATTTTCTAGTTCGTAGTTTGATATGTAAAGTGCTACACATTTGGCAGTGTCTGGGACCGTGTAGCCTCGTTTTCATTTTTTCCAGCGGCCATTTTATTCCTCGCTTAGGCGATTTTCGAGTGGCGAAAATCGTCTAAGTCGGGCTGTTGTCTCTTGCTGTCTGTGATGTTTTTGTAATTTTTTTTTTGGTGTATTTAGTGTGTTTTTACTGTTTTTTTCTTTTCGCAGTTCGTCCGTTAATCTCGTAATTTTTTGTGTCTCGTATCTTTTTTTTTTTGTAAATCCAGCGTCTCGGATTTTTTTTTCTTAGTCCCGCGTTTGTCAACCGCTTGCAGGCCAATGCGATCCCGTGTTTAGGAAGCTTTTTGTGGCTAAGTCCTGCGTGTTTCATTGCTTCATCGTGTTTGTGCTGATAGTTGTATTGCGTTGTAGTGCCTACGCGAGGCTCGCAAGCAATGAGCACCTGTGGCGCTCATCGCCTTAGTCGTACACACCACGCAAAGCATGACGACGTATCGCAGTTTGATAACTATTATATGTGATTGGTAAGGGAACCATGTGATGTGATTAGTATGTTTGTTAATAACACTAGACTTAAGTATAATTAGATCTAAGACAAAGGAATTAGGACAGTCTTCCAAAGGAGGATCACATTACCTAAGTACACTCCTAGGAGACTTCCTGTATTCATTTACATCTGACTACACATAACGTAAGGACAGGAAACCCTTTTGGAAACAAAGAAGTTTTGAGCCTTGCAGACATCTTGAAAGATCCACTCCAGAAAGAGTTAAACATCCTGGTCACACACATGAAGCCTAAATCAAAACAGTAATAGCAAAACCATTATATCTAATTTTTCAAGATTCACTCAACGCTAGGTTGCTATCAGATGACTAGAGAAAGGCTGACTTGATACCTATATTCAAGAAGGGAGCAAGAACAAATCCAGGAAATTATAAATTAGTGAGCCTCACTTCTGTAGTGGGGAAGCTATTAGAAGGGTTAATAAGGGATAGTATACAAGAGCATGCTTATTTAAACAAGATTATACATTCATAAATATAATTATACACCAGCGTATGACAATATAACATTTTTCACAGATTTATCAGCTACAACGCTTTAAAAAAGAAGAGAATTTGCGATTATTACCTTAGCACTAAGGAAAGAAGGCTATGTATATAGATGGCTTGCCCAAGGAGGCTTGTCAATTCTGAAAGACACTCACTGGTATAAAGTCATCACTTTAAAACAAGGATTAGAATTACTCAGCTCTTGGAACATTATGACCGAAAATTTGGAGAAGACAAACAAATCTTTAACTCTCTTTAATCCAGAATGGCACACAGTTTGAATAAAATTTGTTAACCAACTGAGATTACCGAGCTAGATAAACAATATGTGGAGAGGACTATAAAATTATAAAATGATATTATACCGGTTTATAGAATTGTCTATAAACTAAGATTAATTATTATCAAGTATAATCTCCTCATAAAAGTAATCATGTGGTGCTTTAATTGATGAGAATAACTTTTTACCTTCCTGGTATGATGTATAAATAATTAAGTTTTTGAGGAGCACTAATATAGGTATTGGTAAAAAGTGTGTTCAATCATTACCTGATTGTAATTAATAATGAGGTTAAATTATTCAATGGTTAATCACTGAAGGTTTTTTTTTTTTTTTAATGGTAACTAACACTGAAGGAATAACGTTACAATATCAGCAAATGTATATAAATATATTACCACTAAATGTTTATGGGATATTGATATTTAAAGATTTTTTTTTGTGTTAAAAAATGTATAAGGTGCTAGAGCACAATGCTAATTTAAACACTCATAAAATTAAGTATGCTACTAGTAAGGTGAATAAGCAGCAATAGATAAAGAGCTTTATGAATAACACTATATTTGAATAGAAATATAATTAAAATTTTTTCATTATTTATACATCTTTTTAATCGTAATTAAACAGTTACATAGGTTACTCTCCTCATTTATCGTCGACCGAACATTTCTGAATAATGGCGTATAGCCCTATTGTTATGTGTTGGTGTATAATTATGTTTATGATTGTAAGATCTAGTGGGAATGTATGGATAAGAAGATTTGCCAGGGTTCTGGGAGCTCTAGTTGACTCAAGCAAAAGATTAGAGGGTATGTTGAACTATTTAATGAGGCGGTTAGAAGAAATTGTTTGGTCTATAAATGTATTAGCCATGTTCAATTGCTATTATTGAATAAGATATGTCAATTAAAATATTGAGTCTAAATGTTAGGGGTCTGAATTCCCCCAATAAGAGACTTTCAATTCTAAGATTGATCAAGCAAGAGAAAGCCAAAATCATCTTTTTACAAGAAACGCATTGGTCAGAAAATAAAATTCCTATATTTGGTTCAAATTGTTATGAATATAAATACCATTTGACCTTTAATAACAAATCAAGAGGTGTATCTATATTTTTTGATCGTAGCTTAAAAATTAAGGAAACCCTATACGAATGTGACCCTTGGGGTAGGCTTATATTGTGGATAGGGGAAATCAACCATCAAAATGTCTCATTGCTTAACATATATGCCCTTAATGACTGCCAACTCCCTTTCATAAAAAAGACTATGAGGAAACTCAAAAAATTAGGACAAGGGATTGAAATAATGGCAGGGGATAAAATAATCTAATAAAACTAGTAAAAACCTAGAATTAGTGCTTAGAAATGCTGATCAACTTTAAAAATGTATAAATGATAATCAGATGTGTGATATTTGGAGAACATTACATCCAAACGAAAAGGACTATTCATACTATTCTATGGTATATAAAACCTACTCAAGAGTAGATTTTTTTTTAATAAATGAGGAAAGTTTGCCTTTTGTTAGAGAAGCTAAGATAGGCCAGATATCTACAGTATATTGGACCATGCGCCAGTTAGCATAAAAATAAAATTAGATCAAGAAACAAAAGAAAGACCAATTTGGAAACTGGATGACACTCTGTTGAGATAAAAAATAAAGTGTCGGTATTGAGAGATGAAATAATAACATTTTATTATCTAAATTTTGGAACTGTGAAGCAAAATGGCACACTGTGGATGTCATTTAAGGCCTATTTTAGAGGTCTTTTGATTAAATTAAACCATCAAGTCAAAAAAAAGAGAAGTCTGCCATTAAGTACTCTATTAATCCAGTTATATAACTTATAAAAAGAGCATAAAGAAAATCCCAAAGCTAATATTTACATAGAGATAAAAAATTAGCAAAAGCAAATTAATACAATCAATCAACAAATTTCCGATTAGGCGACTTTGAAACTTCAGCAAAAATGTCAATATTATGACAATAAAACTAGAAAAATAAACTTAATAAAATTAAAGAATCAAATATTTAGTGGATGAGGGGAATCGTTTTTTTTAAACCAAAAAATATAGCTAGGATTTTTGCCAAATATTATGAAGGCTTATATAACTTGAAAAACGACACACTATTTAAGGAACCAAGTGTCCTCGAAATTAAAAAGTTTCTTAGTAAGATTAAACTTCCTAAAATTTCCGATTCTGAACTTGCAAATTTAAATTTACCAATCACTGCAAAAAGAAGTAATGGAGGCTATAGATAAACTAAAAGCATATACTTCTCCTGGTCCGGATGGATGTACAAATCTATTTTTTAAACTATTCTGTCCAGTACTTGTAAAACATCTAAAAGTTCTGTTTAATGAGTTTAAAGATTCGGGTAAAATTCCAAAGGATATGATGAAAACCCATATTATAATGATCCCGAAAAAAAATCAAGAATCCTGACTTTGTGGCAATTATAGGCCGATGATGAACACAGATTTAAATTGTATGCAATGATATTGGCGTATAGATTGACACATATTTTAAATAAAATGATCTCAAAAGAGCTGACAGGGTTCATGGCCGGCAGGCAGGGACCAGACAATATTAGGAAGCTTATGGATTTAATGTGTGTTGCAAAAGCTGGAAATGCCCCCACCCTATATCATTAGATGCTGAGAAAGCATTTGATAGAATAGGGTGGGGGTATATGAGACAGGTTTTATCAGAAATGGGATTCGGATTGTTTTGATCTCATGCGATTGGAGCCCTTTACTCGAATCCATTAGCCTCAGTAATTGGAGCAGGCTTTAGATCTCAAGAGTTCGACATTGGTAACGGAACCCAACAGGGTTGTCCCCTCTCCCCCACCCTATTTATTCTATTACTGGAACCTTTAGCTATTAAAAGTGATGAAGCAGTGAGGGGTATATGGGTGGGAGAGAGGGAACATAAAATTACCATGTTTGCAGATGACGTGGTGTTGTCATTGGAAGAGCCCCTGACAACTTTGCCACATTTATTGGATTTAATAGAACAATAAAGTAAAGTTTCTAATTATAAATGAAATGCTCAGAAATCAGAGATCTTGAGCATAAATGTATTAAATTCACTTAAACTCCAACTGAAGAAAATGTTTCCCTTTGATTGGGAGGCAAGTTTGTTTAAACATCTGGGTATTATTCTCGATAAAAATATAAAACATATGATTAAAGTGAACTGTGAGATAACTCAGGAGAAAATAAAAAATATTATAACAAGTTGGGAAACATAAACAATTTCCTTTTCAGGAAAAACTGCTAGTGTTAAGAGCACGATTTTGCCGATCATCTGTTATTTGATGAGATGTATCCCGATGGAACTTCCTAGACAATTTATAGCAAAATTACAAAATAGGATCGATACCTTTATTCACTCAAGAAAACATGTCAGAATAAAAAGGATTGAAATGTCTAGGAAATTTTCTAAAGGTGGAATTGCATATCCACTTCTTTATCTTTATCAAAAAGCTTCACTGTTTACTCAAGCTCTTAAATGGTTAGAGGCTGGTAATAGCTTGGCCTGGTTTCCAATAGAAAGTAATATGGTGTTGAATAAGGATTTAAAAAAGCCTTATTTTTTATAAACAGTTTTGAGACTAAATTTATCAATAAAGAGGCATATGTTGTTTGTACTATTTTCATTTTGGAAAAAAAAATAATAATACATATAATCTTCTTCCATTTTTAAGTAAGGCCACTCCAATTGTAACAGTAACTAAATTTTACAATATAGCGTGGAAAAATCACTGGACAAATTGTGGCTTTCAACACCTGAGTAATTTATTAATTACAGGCGAGATGGCTTCTACTTAGCAATTAAAAAGAAAATATGGGGTCAAACCATTTAACTGGCTGACGTATGCCCAATTAAGAAGCTTGTTAGAATCATTAAGTAAGGTACGTAATTTAAACAACAATTTGAATACATTTTAAGTATTTCTCCTTGGTGTTGAATTTTCTCATATGACCTCTAAAATGTTAAATTTCTTACGTACTCAGATAGAGACAAAAATAACAAAAAATATGCACTTATGGTCAAACGAATTGAAGACCAATTTGAACCAAAAAGTATGGGATCAAGCTTCAAGAAAACACTAATAAGGTGATAAAAAATGTGGCGGAAAGGGAGATCTACTTTAAAGTAATAAATAGATGGCACATAATGCCGATTAAGATATACAATTTCTCTCATAAGAGCAAGGACAAATTTTGCTGGAGAGGTTGTGGACTCCAGGGTAATTATCTTCACATTTGGTGGACTTGTCCCCTAATACTAACGCTCTGGAAAAAATGTTTTGATTCTATTTCGATCACCCTCAAGGAAGTTATCCCTCTGGCGGCCAGCACAGGTCTATTACACATATTTTTGAAGAACTACAAAAACAAAGAAATAGCTGATATGATACAATTGTTTACAATAATCAAAATGGCGATTGTCTCTAAATGGAGACAAGTTATCACTCCAAGTTGGAATTAAATTTTAGATAGAAAAAAAAAATAGAGCAAATCTAGCGGTATCAGATATTGAAAAGGATTTGGGAGTACTTGTGGACAATCACCTAGGTAACAGTGCTCAATGCCAAGCAGCATCTGCAAAGACAAGTACAATATTAGCATGTACTAAGAAGGGAATAGAAGCAAGGGAAGAAAATATAATTCTGCCACTATACAAATCCATAGTACGTCCTCAAAAGGCAAACCACTCTCACTTAGAGCTAAATCAATTATTGGTATAAAAACTTGTTCACCTTTATGGGTCCCAGTCATCATTTCTGCATGTATAAAATGATATTTTAAATTGTGCACAATTAATCTGGTCCCTTTACAAAGTCCTTTTTATGGATTCATATTTCTCAATAGCATGACAATTGCCCCTTTTTTCAATTGCAAAACATTTGGTGGCATTCCAGATGGGGTTATCATCAGCCAGAACTGAATCTGCACTGTAATAATTTTTTTGTGGTGCGTTGATGAATTTTAAAATTTCGTTATTTAGATTCAAGGCATCTATATTTTTTTATGTTAATATCACTTTGTTTGCAATGTCTGAGTAATCGTTGTTATTCAGAGTGTTTAAAAAAGTTTGCTGATATGAGTGATTCTTTGCAAACCACTGTTGATGGAATTTCAATTGTATCATTGTGTAAATCATGTATTTGTGGATGTTTTCCTTCTCCAATTCGAATGAGCCAGTCATTTGATTAATTTTGGCCTTCAGATCTCATATTTAATTCTTATTTGAGATGTGTCGATATTTTCCACAGTTTACTTGTCTTGATACATGTTTCAATGATATCAGTTCTATTTCCATGTGGCACAACAGGTAATGTTTGCCTAAAATCTCCTCCTAACAACATCACCTTTCCACCAAATGGCAAATTATTATCCATCACTTCTTTTAAAAATCTATCAATACATTGCAAAGCATGACATGTTGCCTCGTCTATGATAATAAATTTACTTTGTTTAAATTGTTTGGCTTGTAAAGAATTCTGTCGAATAGATGACACTGATGTTTCCAACTAAGAAGACTTAAATCCTTTTTTTTGCCAAGAACATAATTTAATGATATACCTGTAAAGGTGCTGTTTATGGTGTTGAAAGGCTGTAAATGTCACTCTCTGTGTTGATTCAGCTGCAGAGTCACTGAAACTGTAAAAAAAAATTGGAAAGCATTTGTAATATTTGAATTAATGCCTATTAGGCAATCCGCATCATCACAGATATGTCAGTGCATCTTAAAATATACATTTTGTTTTTTGTCCTTTTTTATCCCCTTTTTTAATCTTACTAATTACAAATTAATACATTAATGTACATTAATAATCAATTAATCACTAACAAGCAGCCTTATTAAATTGCAATTCGGTAAATTTAAAAGGGCTCTATTTAAGCACATAGCATATTTTTTTACAGAAGTTTTTAGTTAGTGTAGACCTTGCTTTTGGATAGAAGTTCACTAACTAAAAACTTCTGTAAAAAAATATGCTGTGTGCTTAAAAAGAGCCCTTTTAAATTTACTGAATCGCAATTTAATAAGGCTGTAAATGTATTCTAAAGATGTAAGCATTAATATATTCCTAAACTAAAGGCATTGTAAAATCTTTTTTGTTTTTGTTTATAATGATTACTAATAATTAATTAATTTAACAATGAACATAATAATTAATTAATCAATGTGTAAATGTCTTTGCAATTTTTTTGCATTAATCATGTATTAATAAACGTTTACCTTTTTTTTCTTAATGATTACTAATTAATAATTAAAGTACATAATTAATTAATTATTCAACGAATGAATATCTTACAAACAGGTAAGCATGAAAGTATTGCTAAACTAAATCAAGCGACAATTCTTGTTTCCTCAATTTTTTTAAATAATCTTTTTTTTAATTAATGATTAATTAATTATTTATTAATGATTATTAATATACTATACCTTTTTGAATTTAATATTCATCAATCAGTATCCTGAAGAGCTAACAATCTCTTTTGATTTTCCGGCAGCAGAAAATGTCCAGTCAGACTGTCATCACCTGAGGAGAAGTGTCAGTTCTGTGGCAAGTGTGCCCTATATATAGGCTGCGTGCGCAAGACAAAACCGTTGTTTTAGGCGGGAAATCAGCTATTTCACAATGTTAATGTTTTGGTAAATAACAAAGTATTTTTCAGAAATATCTGTCCCTGGCCAAATTACCAATATTTATATAGTGTGCACACCTTAGAGAAATAATACACCAACACAGAGTTCTGGTATACAGCTTTCTCTCTTCTAGTTTTATTACGTCAGCCATCCTTTATATAGTTTTTAGTAATCAGATAAAAGTTACAATTAAGCAAAACATCAGGTTTATTCGGTAATTCATTGGTTCTGAAGTGTCCACTTTTATGAGACCTTGATCAGACGTTGGGTTAAAACATTAAGGAGTCTCTAGGTGTCATCCCACAGGGGGATGAGTCTTCCTCTCATTGGTCAGAAGTTTAGAACAAAGGGAAGATGGCGTTCTCCTCCTCGTGCTCAGAGTGTGTGATAAGACTCGTCATCCTTAACAGACCGGAAATAGTGCTGCCTACATCTTGTATGAAGGGGAGTGACAAATCCTCCATTTTAGAGTCTCCCAATGATTCAGCATTTATTAGTAAAACTTGGTTATACGATAATACTGCAAAGATAAGATATATAAGTAGGTGCACGAATACAGTTATGCATTTTGTACTGATCCTAATCCATAACAGTCCCCCCTAAAATGACATAATATATTCGTCACACTCACAGCTATTAGTAAAACTTACTGATTATAAGTATAACACCCTATTCTTATATCGGGTGTCTAAAACTAAATATCTTGTTATAATAGATATATGTCTCAACTATGGTCCTTCCAGAGCACTATTCTTTGTGTCTTCTATTTCCAGATGTTGAAAGCATTGCATGTGTGTAAGTCATAGGTACATATCTTCGTTCGATCGGGCTTGCCATGACCTGACGTCACACCTACCCTATGACCTATGTGGCATGGGGAAGACCTAACAAGCCTCTAATATCTAATCGTGTAGCTAAGCTTGGAGAGGGACCATAATACTCATATATAGTGTAGCTCAGCTCACAGAAAAATGTGTAAGTTTGTATTGTAAAATGGCGCCGTTAGTCTATGTTTTACGCGTTCCACGGTTATTTTCCGTCCTTCCTATTAGTATTTTTCTACCACGTACATGGCTGGCTGTGTTTTATGCAGTTCAGGGTCGTGTAGCCTCGTTTTCATTTTTTTCGGCGGCCATATTTTTCCTCGCATAGGCGATTTTCGTGTGGCAAAAATTGTCTAAATCGAGTTTAATTTGCATTCCACCTCACTCACAGATGTCCTGGCTGTTGCCCCCATGCTGTCTGTAATGTTTTTTGTAAAGGTTTTTGGTGTAGTTAGTGTGTTTTTCGGGTTTTTGTTCGGCCGCTAATTTTTGCATCTAGTATTTTTTTTTCGAAGTCCCGCGTGTTTTATTCACCCAGCACTGCTCGCCGGCCGCTAATCTCGTAATTTTTTGCGTCTCGTATCTTTTTTTTTTTGTAACCCACATTCCTCAACTACTTTCAACCTAAGGCTGTGTCTACTTTGTTTGTAGGCTAAGTCCCGCGTGTTTCATTCACGCACTTGAATTTTTTTCTTTTTGCCTTCCTCTGGATCAATTAACAATTAAAAATTAATCTGCATATTGATCAGAGGAGATCTAAAAAGGTTGAACTTACTATATAAGTATTAATTTCAATTTTATAATTTTGTGATGTAATTGAAATAAATATTATTTTTATCTATCTATTTTCAATTATTTTCTCGTTATTAAAAAATACAAAAAGATATGAATGTATATCAGGATTTGTGGATTATAATCTGGATATAATTTGCAATCCAACAAATTTCTTTATATCTTTTGACTGATACAGATAACTTTATTTTAGTTACATTTTCATCAATTACATTACAAAATTCTTGTACCATCACTAGATTATAACCATAGATGCATTAGTGATTATCATATTTTATAAAAACAAATGTGTTGCGAATTGTTTTTAATCTGGCTGGTTATTGATATCTGTGATAATTTTTATATTTAGAGTATTTTGATTTTGTTATTATCAATAAATGTTATTTTTTATAAAAAGCGAATATGTGTCTATAAATTAATCTTGAACTCTATTATTATACTATTTATTTAGAAAACTTATGTCAAAATATTTCTGACAATATGCTAGAAGATACCATGACCACATTCTACAAGATATGGTAGCCATGTCTTCCTTCAGCATGCTGTTCTCACTTTATGAATATATACCAGTTAAAATCCCCCCTTTGTAATCGGCAAAGGTTTCTCCTGGCACTGACTGGTGGATCCATTCCTCAAGGCAAGCATTTCTCTCTGAGCAGAGCTATCTACACAAGGAACATAAACAAAGTACAAATGTCTTTAATTCATGAGTTTTCATAAATTTAGCTGTTACAATGGTCGACAAGTCACCACTAAATACATCTTTCATGCTCATGATTCACCTGTCAACTATAGCAACAAAGAACTGGTTTACAGTATAATAGGAATTGTATGTTGCATGCTGTAACCTAGGTGCTTTGTGGACCTTCGTGTTTGTTTGCTCTCTCACTATTTCACATGAAGACGAAAATACACACAATAATACTTATTCTAAAAAATAAAAAAATCAGTATTAACGCCAACTAAAAAAAAATAAAGCAATATTATTAAATTAAAAAGTGGGAAAATAAGAAATTTTATAGAGTTGAAGGCTTTTGTAATGATGAAAAAGGCTTGATGTTTCAGAAACTAAGAATTTATATAATCATATTAAATTCAAAGATTATAACCACAATTAGTTTTCAGATTTAGATTTGCCATCAAATTTGAGGAGACCATTTTGCAGTAAGAGGCTTATGTTAGCATGCTATAGGATTTGGCTCCTTCAAGAATTATCCATGATTTGTTGTGTAGTACATCTGGCCCTGTGTATTTTACCATTAAATTCTGGATCTCATCATTAAATTATCACAACTCAATCTAAGGTTATTCCTGTCATATCATTTCATAATACCACATTGATGAATAATAATATTTAATGGCTATCACATGCATATATAGTCGTCATAACTGCGGGTTGTCAAAAGTTGTTGCTAACGCTGCCGCCATTGCGAAGCTAGGGCCGCAGTTGCTGGCACGGAGCGCCGAAGGCGCTCCTTGCCAGCAACTGCAGACCTCACAACATTTACGGACTTACGACACAGAAATACGAGACGCAGGACTTAGAAAAAAAAACATTACGACCTCGCAAAATTACGACTTTAACGGCCGACCCGCGCGAACCTCAAAACATTCAAAACACAATAAATACACACAATAAACACATAAAAAGCATACCCTACAGCAAGAGGGGGCACCCAGGACCTCTGCAAGTGAAGTAACACCTCGATTTAAGTCCAAATTGAAGAGTTTAGACACCCGAAAATCACCTAAGTGAGAGAAAAAATGGCAGCCGAAAAAAACAAAAATGAGGCTACAGGACCGTAAACACGCAAAACACCACCAAACACATACAGATTTTCCGAAAAAGCCGGACGAGGTACAAGAACAAGGACGCTAAATCACCAGCAGCCGTGTACCACACATTAGGCGCCATTTTAAAACACTAACAGAATGCGGAAGCACACAGCTAACCTAACGGATTTCGCGCATGCAGCCTTTTTACACTACACACTGCACACATTGCTGACACATACACAGCAGCTCCACAGCACTCAAAACACACATTGTATGCTGCAGCAACATCAAAACAGATTGTCAGCTCTTCAGCATAATGCTTCCTACATTTATTACTTCAAAATAGGTAAAGTATATTCCTTTATTAATGTATTTTTTAGTTCATTACCATACACCAAACAGCATTAGCTCACTTACAATTTGATTCCCGTCATTTTTTGACGGGCAATATTCTAGTATTATATATTATTCTATACTCTGTTTATTTTCTTAGCATATATAATCAAAATTCAACAAACAACATAAAAAAGTTGTAATGCAAGTTTTGTGCTAATAGATCTTAGCAGGACTACACCACAATGTGTTTCATTTGTATAATTTTACCCTCATAGACATCCTTTACTAAGTGGGCATATGTATATGCTTAAAAGCCTATCCTAATTTTCCAGGTTGCTAGTTATTCTGTTAAGGTTAATTCAGCCCATTTCTTTACATCTCAGACTTGGCTTTGGGGCCCAGATTGTCTTTAGAAAAAGTGTTTTTCTCAATTTAACTTCAAGAACAACTCACACACAGGCATAGGGAGTACGTTCTTTCCTTTTCTCTATCCCAGATCCTTCTCTTTTCTCCATAATGAAACATTCTTCCATTTTTGCTGTCAGCAGTTCAGATTGTATTTTTGCACAATCTGATCCAGGTCTTTGAAACAGAACTGTATATCTGGGCTTGAGTTCAGATGTCACTGTGGTCGAAATAGTACAGGATTTTTTTTTTTTACTTTGTGCATAGTGTAGTATAATTCATTCAAAGATATATAGATCCAAAATAGTTCACTTATGAACTATTTGGACTATTTTTAAATGGTGTTAATTAACAAATTACACTTTGTCCTCATTATAGTGACATAGCCAAGATAACAGATATTGTACAAATGTAAAGTACACATGTAAAGAATTACTAAACTGTTACTAAAACCTTTAAGTTGGAAGGTTAGATAACTGAACTTGAGAGTTGGATATTTTAAGCATAAATTAACGCTTTCTATGTGTTTTTGTCTAGTGCCATTAATTAACCCTAAAAATAGCTAATACTGTTAATTGACTTTTTGTTTAATTTCTGTGTAAAAAAATATTTTATTTTTATAAGTTAACATACACAGATACTATAATCATAAGAAAGCACTATGCTACTCTATATACCCGTAAAATAAGAAAACGGTAAGGTGCAAAGAAAAGATGGAATAGTATTATTATCATTGTGCTAAAATTGTTTCTTTTCTGTCTTGTTCTTTCGAAACTCAGGTATTTATTTTTAGATCAAATAAAAACACAAAGGCCCTCATTCAATTGCAACTTGGCCAATTGAATAGGGGTCTAAATAAGCACATAACATATTTTTTTTAAAGAAGTTTTTAGTTAGTAAATATCTCTCCAAAAGCAAGATTTTCACTAACTAAAAACTTCTTTAAAAAAAATATGCTATGTGCTTATTTAGAGCCCTATTCAATTGGCAAAATTGCAATTGAATGAGGGCCAAAATATATAACACTCTGAAATGAAAGACACAAAATAGCACCTGAAATGTTGTTTTTAAACTTTAGCCTATTCCAACGAGTATTTGGTTGTGACTGGGCAGAGTGTCCAGATTTGACCTGAGGTACAAGCTTTATGCCCCTGATTGCACTGCTCATAAGCTGGTGCCCTGGGTGGCTACCCCCTTCACTCATAGGGAAGAACCAATTCTAGATTCAGAGGATGGTTAAGTTACCAGAGGGTATTTAGAGGAGCATCAAGTAACCAGAGGGGATGCAGAGGAACATCAAGCTAGCAAAAGTGATTTAGAGGGACATCAACTTACCAGAAGAGATTAAGATAAAAATCACATTACGAGAGGGCATTCAGAAGAACATCAAGTTATCAGAGGATATTTAGAGGGAGGTAAACTTACCAGCTGGGATTTACCAAAGGAGATTTAGAGGAACATTAGGTTAAAAGAAGAGATTTAGAGGGAGGTCAACTTACCAGAGGGGATTTAGAGACAGAACAAATTAATAGAGGAGATTTAGAGGAACATCAAGTAATCGGAGGGGATGTAGAGGAACATCAAGCTTTTACATGTGATTTAGAGAGACGTCAACTTACCAGAAGAGATTTAGATAAAGATCACGTTACTAGAGGGAATTTTGAAGAACATCAAGTTATCAGAAGAGATTTAGAGGGAGGTCAATTTACCAGAGGGGATTTAAAGACAGGTCATGTTACCAGAGGGGTTTTAGAGGAACATCAGGTTACCAGAAGAGATTTAGAGGAACATCAAGTTACCAGAAGAGATTTAGATGAATTTTAATTTACCAACTCTAAATGTATCTCCATAACAGGAATAAACTAACAGGAATAAACATAAAACACACTGAATCCAAATATTTGCATCCATTGGCATCACATTTTGTACATTTATGAGCTAACGTTATATACACATCAATATTCTATCTTCAAAAATGAGGAAACCTTACAGACAATGCTTTTGTGTAAATATTTCCTTGAGCAGCATTTTGTACAGTAAAATGACCATTACAGTTCTGTCTATTTGAGGGACATCTAATAATCCAACGAAACAAGTCAAGACTGGTACAAGAAAAGAGTACAGTCATCTGATAATACTCTACAGAAAATTCCAAATTACTTCCTTATTCCACCTGTGAAAAAATAAGACAAATGCAAATGTTCTGTAGCTATGATACCAAAGAAACCATGTTCCAAAACACATTTTTTTTGTCTCCTCCTTCTGTACCTGTAACCGTTGACTTTTTTTCAGCTGCAAGGGTGTGATTATTCCCTTCTTGATTTGGTTGAGAAGGAGTATATAAATGCAGTGCCTTTTGTACTTGGCTCAGATTAGGAGAGAGCTTAAAAATGGCAACATGGGGAGTGCTATTTTTGTTCTTTTCTGTTTTGACAGCAGTATTGGGGTCCCATATGCAAGGAGGAGTCATGACCTTCAGATACAGAGGAAAGAACCCAGATGGATCCTTAACGGTGAGCAGAAATACATAGGGTTTGTTGGATAAGTTGAATACATTTTGTCTTTGATACTGATAAAGTCAGAACATCAAATAGAACCTAAAATATAAAAATAAAATAAAGATAAAGAACACCCTTTTAGCTAGTTAGTGAATGTTGCCTACAAACAATAAATGTTTGTCCTAACATTTTATAAAAAAAAAAGTTAAAATTATCATAAACAAATGGACCATTAAGAACAACTGAGCATACTACTATGCATAATAATAAATGACGTCATTAATATATGAGACCCAAAAAAATATTTCTATTAAAAATTATTATTATTACAGGTACAACATCGATTATCTGGCATCTGATAATCCAGCACTTCTTTTAATACGGACATATTTTAATTAGCACAAGTTGAACAAAAGAACGCTGTGTAAATAGGTTAGACTTTTATTAAACACTCTGAAAGCATTGGTTCAAATGAACACTTTACTAATGAGTTAACTTAATTCTCTGCATTATCACTCCCTTAAATAAATATATAGAACTGCAATATTCATAAAAAAATCATTAATCCAGAGACATGGCAGAACAGATGATGCCGGATAATGGATGTACCTGTATATATGCAACTTTTGATTCAGCTCTTTCTTATATTTGGACTCCCCTCATTTTTTTAGATTATCCTTATTTTTTAGATATAATAATATGTAATGAGATTATTTTTGCTGAGTGTGGATCATTACAAATTTTTAGACAAAGTGCAACACTCACAAATAGAAGCTAGCTACAAATTGTAGTTGTGTACTGAGAAAATACTGGAGTAAGATTTGTATTGAACTATCAAAAGTAGTGTGAAAATGTATTCCATGTGTCCCCCAAATGGTTCTTCTACACATTAATTTGAACACTATAGTTCTGAGAGAGAAATTTCTTATTTCCCACATATTACTGATAGTAAAGCATCTTATTGTAAAATATTGGAAATCTCCTATAATACCAACATGGAATGAGGTAAAATACTCTATTGATATAAGTAGAGAATTAATGAGGGTAAACAGGGATCCAAATTATACAAAAAGGATAGACTCCTTAAATTGGCAGCTATGGGATCGTTACCATAGCCAAGGTAACTGCTGAAGGAGCTAATTTTTTAAGAAAAATAATGATTCCTTGTCCTTTAATTAAGAAAGAAATATAACTACATTTTGATACCATACTTTATTTCTAGATTAAAATATAGCTCAAACTGTTTTTTGTAAGTCTTATATGTTGATTTATGTGTATATGTGTATTCTGTTTCATAATGTAGTGAAAACAAAATAAAAAAAATATATATAAAAAAAAGTTATAATGATGTCATCAATATAAAATAAAAATACAAATAATTTGATATATATATTAGCAAAATATAATGTGGGACCCAGTACAAGTCCCTTGGTGATTAACCACCTAATAATTGTAGAAAAACAATGTTTAGAATGAATGGGATATAATCTAAAAACTATAAAATGTCAATTTTTAATAGTCACTTTAAAATGTAAAAAAATCGCTGCTAAATGTAGGTATGAAAAGGGTATCCACATAAGTAAAGTGAGATCATAGGATACCCTGTAATCCCAATTTATTAATCAGAAATAGAATAAAATATATATAAAATATCCAGGTATGCCAATAAGATGATACTAAATTGTTACTGTAGGTAAAAATGAATGCAGTAGTATAGTCTATGGTAAATCAGCTGTGTAACTCCCACACGCTATCACTACTCTCAGTGTTTCTGGAGCTCCTAGTGGAAACCTCCCGGTACATCACAGAAGCTATAAAAAAATATACAAAACCACCAACTTACTTTATCATCTCCATACTGGAATGAAGTACTCCTGATGGATCAGAATTTGTTCCTGCCGCCTGACCGGAGCCAGTTTCGCCCAATTAATAAATTGGGATTATAGGGTATTGTATGATTTCACTATACTTATGAGGATACCCTATTTATACCTACATTTAGCAGCGATTTTTTTCCATTTTAAAGTGACTATTATTTTTTTTATTCTAAACATTGTTTATATATATATATATATATATATATATATATATATATATATATATATATATATATACTATATATATAATAAAAATAATAATAATTTATTTTTTGTTTCGTATATTGGTGACATCATTTATTATTATGAGTAGTAAAATGCTAAGTTATTGTTAATTGTCCATTTTATTAATAATAATTAAAAAAAATAGTTTTGTGATAAGCATTTATTAATTTTGGGCAATATTCAGTAATTAACTAAAAGGGTGTTCTTTTCCTTTTACTTTGTTCTCTATGATGTCCTGACATTATCAGTACACAAGACAAAATGTATTCAAGTAATCAAGTTTCGCACCCTGGGTTAATTTCAGATAATAGGGTCATACATGTATTTGATTTGTTGAATAAGCCTGTCATTATAAATACTGTATAAAAAGATTGATTAAAATCTAAATAAAGCCTCAAAATAAGCCGGAAGAGCATGTTCAGCTGGTATAAAATTATAACTATGGAGAATCTCTGGTGAGTTGAGGTTTCTGAGACATAATCAAACTGAAATTTGGCAGTAATTGACCATTAAAAATCAATGTAAATAGCTGGTTACTGTTATTGACTTTGTGAGCACCACTTGTTTCATTCTCTCTATAACAAGAGGTTGTGTAAGACAACAATGGAGGTGGTCAACACAACTGATATTAGATAATAAATCAGAGGTTGCTTTTATTGTTTTTATTTTTTTAAACAGTTTGTTCATTTTCAGTTCTAGTGCTTCAAAATAACTTACTATAAATAAGGGAAATGGGAGTCGATAGAAGGTACTGGGAATGCTTTGGTTGAAGTTGTACAGATGGTTTTCAAATTGTCTCTTTCAGGTGGACTTTAAATATAAATCCTCATACAGAGGTGGCTGTTACAATATATTGTACTGGTACTGCGCTTCTGGGAATTGCGGCTACGATGTGCAGCGCACAACAATGACTGTGGATAGTGGTGCAAGTCCAAGCTACTGGTGTCAATCGGAGACATATATGGTTAAACGTGTGCCCAATGACAAACCCTTTCAACTTATGTAAGTCTTTCTCCAATCACAGACAGCTCTATGTGCTATCAATATTTATATATAATCTTCATTCTTGAAATTTGTTTCACAATGGTATTGGCATAACTTTATAATTTTTAGAGAGAATATTTTGAAACTGAGTTGTATATTATTATTATTATTATTATTGTTATTACTTTTATTTGTAACGCGCCAACATATTCCGTGTTGCTTTACAGGGGTAAGTACAAGTCAAAAAACTAGTACAAAATGAAGAAAAAAAAAAAAAAAAGAAGAAAAGAATGGAGTGCCCTGTCTTTGAGCTTAAAATCAAGTGTACACAGAGCTTTCCCTAAAGCACATACGATTGAAAACTCACAGACTTACAATCTAAAGAGTATGGGAGAGGTATAGAAAGATAATAGATGTGACGCTTATATTAGGCCTGGACAGATTGGAAAGGGTCAAGGAGGGGGTTAGAGGAAATAAAGTGGATAAGTTGGTTGTAAATGAGTCGCTCAAGCAGTTTTGAAGCTAGGGGAAGTAGAGAAATGGGTGGATTTAGATGCAGAATCTGGATCAGATGAGGGTTTTTTGAGAGGAGGGTGTGTTGGGGCCACGCTGAGAGGAGAGTTCAAATCAGATGTTTTCAGATGTAGGGGCGAAGTCTTCAGCTGTGAGATAGGAAGGGGCAGTAGGTGAGGGTGGGCAGAGAAGATTGTTGAATGAGGATAGATTAGATATTAAAGACGAGTAGTGTTGTTTGGCAAGATTAAGGGCAGAGAAGTAGGAGCGCAAAAAAAGCTTGTAATGGAGGAAGTCAGCAGAGGTGCGAGATTTCCTCCATTAAGGGTGGTTATATGTTGGGTCCTTCTGAGTCATTTTGTGGTATTGACAATGTGCTGTGGGGAGGCCAAATGATCCTCAGTCACCCATTAAAATGGTTCTGTTAACCTCAGATTCACATTTTCCAATAAACAATTGAAACGTTAAGATTTATAAGTAACCATTAAGATGTGTATAGTTAAGAAGTGACAATCCTGAAATTTGTCATTTTGTAAGTGTAACGGATCTCCTGGCACCCCGACCGGGTACCTCCGTTGATGGACGCGTTCCGTTACAGTAAATTCTACTTGTTAGTTAGTCTTTCTGATCTAGCCACACGTGTGAGCTGTTATCAGTGTAATGATTGCTAATAATTGCTAATTATTTCCTGGGATCTGTCTGTAGACTCCAGGGAGTAACCAGTCTAATTAGGTATTAAACTGAAGACAAAAAATATCTGGGCTACATCAGATTAGTAAAATTAAGCCAATTACATGTTGATGCACATTTGTGTTTACTGAAGGTCCATTTAAAAAAAAAAAAATCAATGAACTGTAAGATTTATGCTAATGGTGGACAATGGTTAACAAGTAAGAAGCTGCTCAAGTAACCAGAGATACTTTTCTACATCATAGATAAGCCAGCAGTTCAAAGAAATCTATTGCAGTTGAAAAATCAAAAACACAATGAATGTCTATAAACATGTAATGGTTAACTGATGCTAAAAGTGCTGGGTAGAATAAATATTTTATGACAGGGACACAACACCAATTCAAAGCTTCTTGTACTAATGTAAAGCTAGCAGTTGTTGAGTCTGCTCATTTTCTATAACACTGATGTGATTTATTTTCCCCCCTCACAGTGAGAACAGTTGTTGTTGGATCGCTCTTACTAATGGCAATACCCCAAGCTGGAGCCTTCTGACATCAGTAGATTTAGGAACCAGATCTGACACATCCAAACCCAACACTTCTCCAGTGACCACCATTATACCAGTGCTGAGGTAAGGAATACCAATATTAACATGACTGATGTGAGATACAGTATACTACTTGTGTATTGTAGCAGAATTGAAATATAAGTAATTTATAATAATACAGTTTTTGCTATATCACTGCTTGATGCACTTAGGGCACACAAAAAAAACAAAAGTAGAATTTATACTAAACGGACGTGTGAATTTTTATATCAGATGATTTAAAAGAGGTAAGCAATTTAAACAAAGTAGGATTATTGGTTAACTAAGAAGAGAAATTACCAACAGATAAAGATCAATATTAATTTCCCACTAGAAAACCATCGTCAGTCTTCACCTAGATACTGTGTCCAGTTCTCCCCCGCTCCGGCTGTTTGCATTGGACACAAGCCCTGTGTTTCCCCTCAGACTCCTCTTGTCCCCAACCTCTCAAGGTTGAGGGACATACCCTCGGCATTCTTTCGTGGCATGCAGAGGAAGAGCTTGCATTCTCTTGTGCTCCATACAGGGCAATTCCTTGCCCTCGTGACCCGTTCTGATACCATCTGGAGGCAGGTCCTACCAGCTGACGAGGGCAAGAGGCCCCGAGAGAGGGAACTTTATTCTGATTTGGTTCCATGACCCCCCGGGGACATGAGTTGGAGAGTGCTCCATGGTGCACTGAGCACAAGAGATTATTTTGCTAACTTCATGGACTCTCCCTCCGCTTGTCCATTCTGTCGTAAGGGAGAGCCCATATATCACATTTATTTGACTTGCACCAGACTGCAGCCTCTCTTGTCACTCTTGAGGGGCCTCCTCCTGCAGTTCTGGCTGCATTTCTCCCCTCATATTTTTATTTTTGGGTGCCCAGTGTCCCGGGGCAATAGGGCCAGGGACCACCTCATCAACCTGCTTCTGGCATTAGCCAAGTTGGCTATGTATAAGTCCAGGAAGCAGTGTTTGATAGAGGGGGTTCCATTGTCAGCTGAGGCCATGTTCCGGGCACTGCTGCGCTCCCATATCCGGGAAAAGTACCACCTGGCTTTGTCCACTGGGAGGATGGATGAGTTTATCTCCAAGTGGGTTGTGGATGTTGTACTCTGCTCAGTATCCCAACATCCGGTTCCATTTCAGCTTACCCTCCTTATCTAATTTTGTTTATTTTACAGTACATATCTCTTTTTTAGTGGTTTGACATACACTGTCAAACTTACTGTGTCCAGTTATGGAGACCAACAGCCTTATTAAATTGCAATTCGGCCAATTTAAAAGGGCTCTATATCAGCACAGTGCATATTTTTTGCAGAAGTTTTTAGTTAGTGAACTTCTATCCAAAAGCAAGGTCTTCACCAAATAAAAACTTCTGTAAACAAACTATGCTCTGTGCTGATATGGAGCCCTATTGCAATTTAATAAGGCTGTAAATCTCCAAAAGGATAAATTAGAGATGATTCAAAGGAGAAGACTAATTTGGTTAAGGGTCTAGGTGTACAGCCAACATGGGCGCCAACCGATATACTGCACCGATCTTGAGCCCAGGTCAAAACTGAGCACTGAAGAAGAAATTATCATAATCTACCTTTGCTTTAAAGTTTACCATTGTTTCCATTTCTTGATGGCACTTATATATACAGTAACATTAGTTATGATTATAGTATCTCTGTATTTTGTCTTGTAGAAATGAACGTTGGCCAGGAATCTATACACACTGATATTCTAGATAGAGTTTTCAAGCAAATCGAATTCCTGTACTTGTAACTTATATAGGGCTCTATATGGAATGCCATGCCGAATTGTCTTCAGCCAGCCCTTGATATAGCCCACTGTATTTATGAACACAATGCATGGTTTTCTGACGTATTATAATGATTATAACATGTGAATTCATAGACAGATGTTTAGTGGATCCATGGCATTCTTAATGTATATTTGTTTCTCTTTAAGAGTTCCTCAGAATTGTCCAAGCTCACTGAATTTATTGGCACATGATCCTGACGGCGACATTGTACAGTGCAGATACGGGCAAAGTGGCGCCAATGAATGTGCAACGTGTTATCCAGATGCACAGTTCTACTTAGATCAAGTAAGTGTTAGATCAAAATCAATTATTATTATATTTATTATTATATTTTATTGAAGATTGGCAGCAGATTATTAAGTGCTAGGGGTGCAATAAACACATGGATAACATTTGACATACATGTGAAACAGACAAATAAGACGAGACAACACATTTGTACATATACACTGGTAAAGGAGATGAGGGCTCTGCGCTTGTTGAGAGATTACAATCTAAGAGGTAATTGGTATGGTCTCCGTCAGACTCTTCCACACTCTTCACACCTTCAAACATTCTCTGGAAACTTGTCTGTTCAGACAATCTTACAACCATGCACCCTACACAAACCAGTTAATTAATAAATGCCACATTTCACTGGATACTTCGACCTAGCTAGGCTATAATGACAATTCCCTTCATGTGTTCTCGTACACAATCCCACATTGACATTTACAATTTTTCAGTCAGCCTTTCTAATCCACCAAGTAAAACAGTTTAAGGTTCCTTGAGATAATGTTGGTTTATCAATTTGTTCATCATTACCTCCTCCAAAACAAAAGTAAAAAACATTAGACGCAACATCTGCAAGATTTTTTTCAGATCATCCCGGTTAGACACAGCTTCTTTTTCATCAGATGTGACTTGACATTTAATGCTATTTCAGTTTGGGTGACAAATAACATTTGTTGGAAAAACATTTAGTTCAAAGACAGACTAAAATACATAAGTTATTTAAATTAGTGGCTCTCAACAGACGGAGCTAGGCCTGTTGCCGGTCCCTGAGGCCTCATCTGCCAGTAGTCCTACCATTAGTCATGATTACTGTTAAATTTATCGATGAGGCTATCGGCCAGTAAACATTAGAAGCAACATCTGCTAAATTTATTTCAGACCATCCCAGTTAGACACATCTTCCTTTGCATCAGATGTGACTGTATTATGTTCAGATCGGTGCATAAAATTATAGTTGTCCTTATGCTTAAAATATTCTGGATCTTGAAGGTGGTTCCCATTAGCCAGCCAGTCCAGAGATCAAAAATATTTGAAACCATTCATCTAGATGGCTATAAACTTGTTGAGTTGACATACACATCTGTTTGGAGAGATCTGAGCCATTTTGTATAATCCTCTTAATAGTTTTTACATTAATATGTTTTCTTTCTTTTGCCTTAGTACACCTGCTCTCTGTCGTTTTATTCCACACTTACGACTGGTACTTACATCTTCGAGCTTGTCTTGGAAGACTTCCCAAAGAACAATATTAATCTGTCATACTCTGATGGGACGGTCGCCTACAAACACAGATCCAATTACCAAGCAGCAAACACAGTTCCTAATTCTTATGGCTTCCCAAATGGCTTAACTACAGCAGATTCAGCTTCATTTCCAACCACTTCAAGTCCAAATACAATCTACAACCAAGCTAATAGTGTACTGAGCAAAATACCTCTACAGTTTGTAATAGAAGGTAAGTCCAAGTCTCAGACATGCTTTTTTTATCAGACATGGTTACGTTTCGCAGACGCGCTTCTCTTTCTCAAGTCAAAAACAGATGTATCTCTCCGAAGCTTGTTGCTTTAAATAAAATGTTTGTCCAATAAAAATATCCATACTCTTAAGTTTCATCTGTATCACTAGACATTTAATGTTATTTCAACCTTCAGACTTTTCAATGAATTTGTATATTGTGTTCAATGCTACTTAGGTACAGTTCAGTGTTATACTCTGTAATGATATATCTTATTGTCATTTACAGTGTACAGCTCAGTACCCTCCTGCGATTATGGACAATACAGACCCTTGTTCCTGTCTCCTACTCCTAATAATGGGGATATACTACGCGCCAAGGCTGACGCTCCATTTCAGCTTCAAATCTCTGCTCAGGCACTGCAGGACAGGTACAGCCCTAATTACTATCTGTTACAAGAAAGGGTTAAAGTGACACAGCGATGTTCCAAATATGGTATGATCTGAAATCATAAATAATAACAAGCACTTTATCATTTGGACATTATTTTAAAAAAATACATTTTCCTACAGTAAACTATCACTGAAGCCTGAACATTTATCTGTCAATCAGCCTCTCTATTCCGCCAATGAGGAACAGTCCAACATTTCTTTATAATGATAGATCAATGCTAATTAGAGGAATACGCTGGTTAGCTCTGTAGATAGGTTCCAGGCATTAGGAGTATTAAGCAAAACATCGCGAAAAGGAGTCATTTTAACATAAAGAACATAGGGATCAGGAACTCATGGAGAAAAGACACAACATCTATAGAATTTTCAAATGTTTTAATATTAAATTGTTATTGAAAAGTTATTTTAGTTCCTTTGTGTCAAAGTCACTGCTTTCCTGGGCTTCCTCAATGCCCTGTTTCAACAGTTGCTGAGTCTCCTCTCTGGTCAGGCTCTCACCCGAAGTTTGTACCAAGTCTTCAATGTCCTGGGTGTCTGCATCTCCCATGATTGCACATCAACACACAGCTCTGACCATATCTTGCTCCACTCAGCTTTGAAACATTGCTGTGTCATCTCCTTCCATGACACCTTTACGTTGGTTATGGCCTGCATGATGGTATTCCTTTTCCAGAATTGACATCAAGGATTGTTTGTCCTTGATGTCTGTTTGGTCAACAAGCTGGCGTAAGGTGCGGTGAAGATAATAGACCTTGAAGGTTGCAATGACCCCTTGATCCATTGGCTGGATGAGTGAAGTAGTGTTGGGTGGTAGGAAAACTTCTTCCACTGGGATGCAGCAATGGGGCTCTGCCAAATTGGAGCATTGTCCATTAACACGAGCGATATGGCCTCAATTCCTTTTTTGCCTACAGCAGTTTTGCACCAATGGGCAGAAATGCTTGTTGAAGACCAGTTCTTGAAGATGTCAATTGTGATCCAAGCTGAACGGTTGACCAGCAAAGTGGATTTAGGAATGCCCTTCATTGCTCTAGGTGTTTTTGAGTGGTACATCATCAGTGGCTTTATATTGAAGTCACCACTGGTTTCCCACCTAGAAGAAGGGTTAGCCATTCATTTAGTGTACAACAATCTGAAGAAGAAAAGACTGACCATGTGCAGTAATTAATCTGACCAGCCAAGTTACCCCCTAGGGTCTGAGCATGCCCAGTCTTTTTTGTTTTATTAATAACATTCAATTGATTCATTACTTGTTATTGTAGTTTTTAAATGATGCCATATTTAAGAACCTCTTAACTGAATATTCTGAATTACATTCATTCAAAATGCAGCTCAAGAATGGAGGCCTCCATTGCACAATATGTTGGGGGCCCCCAGGGCAATTTCTCATTACAAGACAGGTAGGAGCCAATAAAAAACAGATAGTATATGTAGGTGGTCCGGTAACCCCCTTTCTATAAAACAAATCTGCCTCTAATCTCCTCTAATAAATGAAGAGGGTGAGGCCTGTAGTCAGGGGCCCTACACTTTTCTGGGTCCCAGTGCTTTTGAGATTTACACAACAGATATGGTGAAGAAAACAACTGCTAGACAGGTGGGCTTTTTTGACCCCTCCCCCGAGCTCTTGGCTAAATAATGCTTTTGACAGGTATTAGATAATTAAATTAAAGGTTGGTTGCTTGATTTATTCCCTTGCCTGTATGGAAGCTTAGATAGCATCTCTATTCAGTTTGGTTGAAAGACTGCCACTTAAAGTTATCAATAGAATTAAAAAGCAGAGCAATTTCTGATAGGAAAACTCTCCCCCTCATGCTACAGGCAGTCCAGCAGTACAAGACAGAAACACGCAGACAGATAAATGTAAGTTTTTCTCATATCTGTAAGTTTCTGTTTGTGTTTTGCAGCATTGTGGATTTTAAGGTCAGCGGCCCATCCAACATGACCAAGAGGTTCACATATAATCCAGACCCCCACTCCAGGAATATGACAGTGGAGTGGACACCAAGTACAGATAACATTGAAGAACACGTGCCCTTCTGTTTTGTGGCTGAAACCAGTAATGGGTCAGTACCAGTATTAATTACCAGTTACTGCTCCGTGTTTGTGCAGACAGGAAGCTGCCATTAACAACAAATGATGTTCCATTTGTGTTACTGACACTTGGAATTCTGAGCTATGTGATCTTCAAGTCAACTTATAAATGTAGTAGTTAGTTCTCTCTGTTTTGTTCTGCCACTCACATGACCCACCTCCTCTAACATACAGAAATCTTGCGGGGAAAAACTCTTAAATATTTATATTTATTCTATTTGTGTACATATACATTTTATGTAGATCTTCCCCTTTAAATCTAGTACAAAAAGGGGAAAATATTGGCTGTAAACATTATAATGTAATATAACTTTTATTTACTTATCAATTCAAAATGTAAGCATTGGGGTTTTGCTTTGCACCATCATCAAAATCAAGTGGAAAAGCTGTAATAATGTTTTCTCCTTTGTATTGTTGTCTTTGAATCTTGAAGTATTAGCATTTACAGCTGAGTATTATCAACAGATCAGGTGGGAAAAACAGTTTTGGAAATGAAGAGAGAATAAATTAAATAATTAAATTAATTAATAAATTAAATGTTAGTTTCCATTTAACTGATATATAGTATCTAGAGCCTGGTTATTGATATTGATATTTTATTTCCTACAGATACCATTCAGAAATGAGATGCTTGATCGTCATCGTTGAACACAACAGCCAACGTATGTTACACGTATGATCTGTGCTAAAAATATCAGCTCTCAGCTTCTATATATAATATAATCAGTAGTTTAAATATTGTAAATAGTCGAATTATGTTATGAACTGGGGGTGGTGAAAATGTTCAACGTGCAAATCCAGTGACCAGGACAAAAACTAAAATAAATATAAATGGCAGCTGTAATGGATCAGCTTCCATAGCACGTCCTGCTACAGCATGAAAAACATCCAAGACTAAGGATCAGGTGGAAAATCACTTCATTTTATTGTACATTTCTCACAAAACATCAACTTTTTTAATCATAGTCAACTGAAAAGTTGTTTATACTGATTTGTAAATCTGACAGGTCAGTGCCTTTTGAGGACATTATGACAAAGCTTAGTGAGTATAGCCCACAGTTCATCCACCCACCCTCTTTAAAAAATAAGTTTACTTCTTGTTAAAGTATTTTAAAAGTAGCATATGTAGTTTTATAGTATTTTTTTCTTATTGTATAGATAAATATAAGGATAGATAGATAGATAGATAGATAGATAGATAGATAGATAGATAGATAGATAGATAGATAGATAGAAGGATGGACTGAAGTATGGATGGTTGGATGGATGGATAGATGGACTTATAGGTTGGTGGATGGATGGATAGATGGATACATAGATATAGATCGATGGATGGACAGATAGATGGATGAAAGAAAGAAAGAAATAGGAAACAATGTAATTTAAACTCCAATTCCTATTTTGTGATTTCTTCTTCCTGTGACCAGTGAAGACCACCCTGACCTGCACTGACAATACCATGACACTGCTCATTGACAAGTCACCAGCAAGTGCCCTGTATGAGAACCACCTCCGCCTGAATGACCCTCAGTGTCTAGTCACCTCCAACAGTACCCACCTCATTGGAAGTGTTGGGTTCAATTCCTGTGGGACAGAGATTGAGGTAAGATCCAGGTATTTGTTGCACTGGGCCATATTTACAAATGTTTAAATTAAATTATAATTTTAGAAAATGTACAAGTGGCCAAGATATGATATTAAAATCCAGTTGGAATTTGCTTGTGGAAGACGAATTAGCAGCAGAAAAAGGGAGATACTAATGTCATTCTATAGACCGCTAGTACAAATGTCCCTCTATAGACTCCCAGCCAGATGAAGGTCAGTACTAATGTCCATCTATAGATCTCTATTCAGAAATAGAAAGGTACAACTGTCCCTCTATAGATCCTTACTCAGACCTCCTAGATAATGTATCCCGTTCTGTGACTGAATCTCCAAAAGGATGTTAATAAATTAGAGGCATTTCAATAGAGGGTCTAAAGGACACAGTTTATAAGGAGACTCCATGACATTAATATGGATATATTAGAATGGACTCCAGAACATCAATTTGTATAGACATGACATTAATAAGTAGAGGTAAGAGGGGATATGATATAAACTTTCAAATATATTAAAAAGATTTAACAAAGATCAAGAGGCAAATATTTTGTATATGTATATATAGAATGTATAACTGTGACTGTCAATACACTGCAGAACCTATTGCTGTTTTATAAAGTTTATATCTGTTCTTTGTCTATTTGATCCTCTGATCTCATTAAAAGCATAAAAAAGAAAAAGAATAAGCACCTGAATTTTAACCAAGAACTGCCTCACTCTGGGGATATATACTTCACAGTGTTTTACTTGTACAAATGTCTTATATTCAGTGTGAAATATTAAACAGCCAAAAAATGTATCACTCAGCCCGAACTAAAATGTCTCTAATGCCAAGAAATCAGCATAAATTCATATTTTTTTAAATATTTCCCCCAGGAAACAGAGGATAAAATTGTATTTAAAAACCAAATCACTTCATTTGATCACTTGGGTGATGTCATCACAAGAAAACAACAGGTGGCAATCGATTTTAACTGCTCATTTCCAAAAGAGACGCTCCTGTCTGCTGCATTCCAAGCCAAGAAAGCGTTCTACGAATACACAGAGGCCGGGTTTGGACACTTCACTTACAGATTCCAGTTATTTCAGGATAATCAGTTTAATACAATTCAAGCACAATATCCACTGGAAGTCTCGCTGAGGGACATGATCTACATGGAGATACAAGTGACCGCCATGACCCCTGATGTCCAGCTGTTTGTGGAGTCATGCAAAGCTACCCCACATAATAATCCCAATGACCCAGTGTTTTATGACATCATCAAAAATGGGTAAATGTATTTATGTAAGATCTGTAAAGGTTGGGAACATGTTTGGTAGCGTACTGGCCATATTTACTATTTGTACCTAGAAAGGTTTCATGGAATTCTTGAGGGAAAATTCCTCAGACGAGATGGATGATGGAAAGAGAGAGATGGGAAGTGGGAGTGTGAAAGGAAGAAACTGGAGGAATGAGAAATGGGAAGTGGCAGTCGAAATATGGGAAGTGGGAGGAGTGAAATTGGTAGTGGGAGGAGAAATATACTTGAAGTAGGAGGAGAGAGAGACAAGAATGAAAAGTTGGAGAAGAAAGATTCTTAAAGTTCTTGAGTAGGGAAATGGCAAGAAGTAAACAAAAGTGACCAAAAGTGGTAGGGGCATGATAAGAGGTAGAAGAGAGAGATGGAATGGAGGAGACAGGGAAGACTCAGGGCATTGATGCAACAGGGGATAAAATGAGACGTTTGAAGCAGACAGGAAGGATAATTTCAGCTTAAAATGCTTAATGTCGAGCTTAGTTTGATTTTCACTGAAAATTGGTAATTAAAGCCAATATCAATTATATTTATTTATGTGTGTAGTTTCCATTTCTACAATAAATTAGACATTTGCAGAGTCACTTTAAATGTAGAATTTCTACAACAAAAAAACTAAACTGAATTGACAATACAGATCACAATACTTTTCACCACTTGTGTTTGTTATGGAGGATGCTGTGTAATTGCTGTAACTAATTGTAATACCCTCTTTCTTATAGGTGTCCAAAAGATGACACATTCGCTAATTATCCTGGGTCTAACACCACATATCGGTTTGGAATGGAGGCTTTTGCATTTATTGGGAGTTATGAAGAGGTAAATGCCGGCTCTTTATAAACATAATATATATATTGAGCAAAAATTCAAGACACTGCATTCTCATTTTTCATAAAACATTCCAAACTTTTATTCATTTTTTAAAATATTATTTTTTATCTGCATGATCCGCAATCTAAAATTCCTATTTTATGAGAGTTAGAAATAAATACATCCCATTTAATGTCATGTGCACAATACAAAATAGAAGGTGAAACTTGTCCAGTAAACCTCTAAATGAAACATTCGTACACTGAAGTCAGCAAGTATCTAATGAGGGCATGCCTAGCTTGAGATATGTTGTTTTAGTTGAGGGTAGTGTTACTTTATAACTCAGGTTTCTGCGCTATCACCTCCATATTTTTGCAGCTGATAGAGAATGTATTTCACTTGCAATATTACTACTGACTTGTCCGGAATTCTTTTTAGTGTAGGAAGTATGTGTTCACTCATATATTACACCAAGCAAAACATGTATATGTTATTTTTTTCTATAGCAGGTGGCCCTGGGCTTGTATAGCTCCTACCCTCAGATCATTATATATATATATATATATATATATATATATATATAAAAGCCCAGGGCCACCTGCTATAGACTACAGGTTAACTACCCACAAGGACTGTGGGGTTCTTAGAAATCTCGGGAACCAGCACCCTGACATCTGACTTCTGTATCGGTCAGGATCCTTGCATCAGAAATCAGCACTTCCAGGCTACCAAGAAGTAGCTAAGTAACTCAAATATAGTGGCAGGCACTCCAGAAGTACAGACTCATAACATAAGGTGTATGCTCATTAATGCCAGAAGCTTTTCAGGAAAAATGGGAGAGTTCGAATTATTAGCAATTAATGAAAAATGGGATTTAATAGGCATTACCGAAACTTGGTGGGATGAATCTCATGACTGGACTGTTAATCTGGATGGTTATTACCTATTTAGGAAAGATTGAGGCAATGGTAAATGAGGAGGAGGGATTTGTCTGTATGTTAAGCCTGAATTTAAGGCTATAGTCAGAGAAGATATTTATGGTGGACCTAGTGATAAAGCTGAATGTTTTTGGGTAGTGTTAAATAGCGAAGCAGCAAATTCCAAAAGAATATTAGTAGGAGTATGCTATAAACCCCCAAATATAGCTGAAAATGAGGAAATATAATTATTGTTACAGATTGGAAATGCAGCTAAGCACGGACAAGTTCTAATAATGGGAGATTTTAATTACCCAGAAATAAACTGGATAAATGAGACCAGCAGTTCAGCTAAAGGGAGCAGGATCTTGAGTACACTCAGGGATCATTATCTGGCCCAAGTTATACAAGAGCCTACTAGAAATGAGGCTGTATTGGATTTAGTCATCACAAATACTATTGATATGGATTCAAATGTTGTAATAGGGGAACCTTTGGGAAACAGTGATCACAACACAGTCTCATTTGAGATTGAATTAAAAGAACCTAACTGTAAACGTCCAAAAAAACTCTTAATTTTAAAAGGGCAGATTTTTTAACGGTCTAAGGGCTACAATGCAAAGTATAGGTATAGGGTAAAAACACTGAACATAAATGGACAACATTTAAATCCATACTAAATATACATATACATCAGCATATACCGTGTGGGAATAAAAGTAAAAGGAGTAAATCACATCCTATGTCGCTTAACATTCATTTAAAGATCAAGATACGGAGTAGAAAACAGACATTTAAATTATGCAAACAAGAGGGGACAGAGACTGCTTTAAGTGAGTACAAGGAAAAGTATTGCCTTCATTTTTGCTGATGACATTAAGTTTTCTAGATGTATCAGATATTGAAAGGGATTTGGGAGTACTTGTGGACACCAATTAAGTAACAGTTCTCAATGCCAAGCAGCATCTGCAAAGGCAAATAAAATATTAGCATGTATTAAGAAGGGTATAGAAGCCAGGGAAGCAAATATAATTCTGCCACTATACAAATCCCTAGTACGCCCTCATTTGGAATATGGAGGACAATTTTGGGCACCACTTCATAAAAAGGACATTTTAGAACTGGAAAAAGTACAGAGAAGGGCAACAAAACTAATAAGGGGAATGGAGGGGCTAAGTTATGAAGAATGACTAACCAAATTAAACACATTTTCTCTAGAAAAAAGGCGTCTAACAGGAGATATGATTACCTTATATAAATACATCCAGGGTCACTATAAAGATTTCTCAAGGGAGCTTTTTGTGCCAAGAGGTTTTCAACTGACAAGAAGACATCCTTTGAGGCTAGAAGTAAAAAGATTCTATCGTAAAGAAAGAAAAGGGTTCTTCACAGTAAGGGTGGTAATCTGTGGAATTCTCTACCAAGGGAAGTTGTGACAGCGGTTTCTATAGATAGCTTTAAAAACCTTAATTACTATGTAACTATGTAAGAGACTCCAGATCTGCTTCTTCTTAGGGGGCTTGATAAGACTTGTTACATTGAAACCTTCCCCAGCAGGATCCTACAGAGTCTCTCAGTACCTCCCTACAGCCATCCACGAGAACAGGAGCAAAATAAGAGACACACAATTTCTATATGTCTCTAGAAGTGAACTGTTTTATTTTGAAAAGTCAAACAATATTCATAGGGAATAGATGCCGAGGGGGTGTACACAGCACAACAATGACAGGGAGTGGCAGACAAACATAATAGATAAACTCCACATAGGGTCTAGCAGTAGCTTCCTGAGAGCTACAGGCTTAAACTTCAATACTCATCCTGCCGTCTCTAACACATATCAGACGTGATTAACTTTATTTGGCAAACAATGGGACAAAACAGATTTACAAATACAATGGAGGTTTTTATACCCATGTTTTACAGTAGCCCAGCACTATGGAATGTGTTGACGCTATATAAATGAGAGACAATGATAATAATAATGCACAAAATGTATAAAACATTTTCTTTATTTATAACAATAATTTAGACAAATGACCTCTGGTGCAGCCGCCAGTATTAGTTAAACCTCATTACAGTTTTGTATTTAGGAGGCGCGCTACTAAAATACTTGTCTTGCTGGTATTTAATTGAGCTCTAAATATCACAAGAATATATTTTGCATGAAAAATAGTGTTGCAAAAGTAAAAAAATACTAGAAATACAGCACTGTCAGGACCGCCGGTTCATTTATTAGAGCCAGGTGCTTGCCATGCAGTTTATATAGAGTAAATTATTTCTCCATAGAGTTCCATAACTCAGCTGGTGCAGTGCCCAGACGCACTGTTTATGTGAGTATTACATCCAGTAGTGACACCATGTGTTGTTCCCATCACAGGTCTATGTGAGCTGCACCGTTATCCTGTGTAAGTCAGGAGACCCCAACACCCGCTGTGCTCGAGGCTGTGTCACCAGTCCACATCGCCGGAAGAGATCACTGGGGTCCGAGACCCAACAGCACTTCATCTCCCAGGGTCCACTGCGCCTTAAGAGAGAAGTGTCCAGTGAAAGAGGTGAGGGGTGACTGACCACAAAACCAGAAATGGGGGAGAGTGCCGGTAGGGAAAGGGAGAGAGAGAGAGGGAGAGAGGGAGAGAGAAAGAGATGGAGGGAGAAAGAGAGGGGAGGGAGAGAGGGAAGGGAGAGAGGGAAAGAAAAAGAGTGGAAGGGAGAGGGAGACAGAAGGAGGGAGGGAGGGAGGGACGGAAGGAGAGAGAGGGGAGAGAGAGGAGGAGGGAGAAAGAGGGAGAGGGGAGGGAAGGCACACAGAGAGAGAGGTTTGTTTCAGTAGTGCAATAATTGTGCATTCAATGTTGCTTAGTCTCATATTTTTACATTTTATAAGAATGCTCCCATTTACCTTGATACCACATATATCCCTGCCCTATACTGACATTGTGAGTATTATATTTTTTATAACTTTCTATTTCTATTTTTTCAGCTTTAGATACAAATCCTGCTCTGAACATGAACACTCTGGTTGTGGCCGTGGCTGTTGTGGCTGTTGTGGCAATAATTGCACTCGCGTTTCACACCTACAAAAAACAAACTAGATATGAGAAGTTACCAACAGAGGAATTATGAGCCACCTTGTAAACAACAGCAACAATGTTTCAATGGATTCAGCAGTAATCCTACAAAACAGTAGTTCCCAATTTGAAAGTTGCTGTGAGTCCTGTGGACCCCATGGAGGGTACTGAGGGTCTTCGTGGACCACATAACCTTTTGAGTGTGAGGTCACAGGACATTCGAGGATGTTAGAGGCCCAGCACATGTTCAACACTTTTGTTTTAATTTCTTTAAGCATGATTCATGTGAGCATTTTACTCTGTAGACATGGTAATTATATATGTTTTATCCATAATAAGTTAAATATTATATTGGTATAATTATTTTTCACAATATAAGTTATAGATGAAAAAAACTTTAATGTACAAAATCTGTTTGGCTTGATTTTATATTGAATATCATTAATAAAAATAAATCATGTAATTAAAAGTATAACATATACAATATTTATTGCATGTCCCAAATGTACAGGTTCCAAATAAATATGGATTTTGTATATATGATATTTGTTGAACACAGTGCAACAATTATCATGAGCACAACATGGTTTCCTCAGCTTGCTATGTCCATAATACACACCCTGTGCCTTCAACTATCCTATAGTATAGAAATAATCATCTAAAATTATATATGTTCTGAAAGAATACAAAATTCAAAATGACGACATATAGTTATCTAATATTATTTTTTACTGAAACTTGACCCTCATCCACTCAAAAATAGAAGAGGGGACTAGTCAGGTAAATCTCTAAATTAAACATGTTGAACACTGAAGTCAGTAAGTATCTAATGTGGACATGACTAGCTGGAGATATGTTGTCTTAGTTGAGGGTAGTGTTACTTTATAATTCAGGTTTTCACACCAACCTATTACTAATTAACCTACTGCTCTCTTTTCAATTCCTTGCTAAGCCCTCATTTCTCCCTTTTAACGTCTTCACCCTTGTTTTATTAGTCCCGTAGTCTGTAAGCAAAACAACAACATAAATAAAAAAAAGTTTTTAATTCAAAATATAAAAATACAAAAGACATAAAAGAACATACATTGCATCACGAAATGTTGTATATTTCATCTATACTGTTGGCGAAGCTTGGAATTGTATTACTTAATTCTTAAATTCCCTTAGTATCACCTTCACCAACCTATTTGTTTATTTATCATTATTTGTTCATAAAGCAATTTCTTATTCAAAATTCAACACATAACAGAACAGAACTGGTACCATTGCCATAATATAAAATCTCTACTTTATTTACAGGGATTTTTTATCATTCCAAATTTCCCAATTCTTTTATGAATCTTCAATTATTCCATAGTTCTTTGCATCCTTTTTTAAGGACCAATTTTTATTCATAATATCTACTATTTCTGACCATTTTGGAATAGGGGTTTGCTGCCAATATGAGGCTATAAGTCACTTGGCAATGCTTAATATTTGAAGAATTGTTGCTTTCATTTTAAGATTCAAAGAGCCTGACAAAATATGTAGAAGTGCTATTTCTGGAGCTGGAAGTACTTCTAGTTTCTTTTATCTTCATTATTTCTTTCAAGCAGATCTTCCAAACATGTTGCAGATCTCGGCATTCCCACCACACATGCATCATTGTGCCGGTGCAATCCGCATCCTCTCCAACACTTTGCGTCCTGTTTTTTTTGTTGTTGAAAACTTAGCTATATTGCTTGGTGTCATGTACCATCTATTCATTAATAAAAAATAAAAAAAACTCCCTCCACGTTGTGTACTTAAACGTCTTATGAGTGATTTCACAGGCCTTGAACCAGCTATCTACTTGCCAGCTTTGCTTAAAACTTGATAGCATTTTGAGATAAGATATTTCTTATTATTTGCATTCACTAGTTGTTCAAAGACCGTATGTGGTCTTTTACATCTAATATTATATTTTGAGATTAGTAATGCAGATCTAAGGCTAATATACTCTAATCAACTTGTTTCAGGAATGCCAAATTTTGTTTGTAATTCCATAAAGGATAGCATTCCGGTATTTGTGTATAAATCTCCCAAAGTTTTAATGTTCTAATTGTTCAAATTCTGTATATTCAACTTTTCTAATTAACATGTCCCAAGGTGTTAACGGGCTAGTGAAAGGTATCAGCTGCATTCTTGCATTCAATTTATTCCAAAAACCGCCATATCTCTTTACCATCAAATGTTCCTCTCTTACTTTTTCCGCCGGTATACACTTATAGAATAAAAGTTCATCTGGCCTATTTTCTAGTTCTTGAGAGATTGTAGAATTTATCTACTGGAAAATTCCACAGAAACCTATAACATTTTCTAGCTATGATACTTCATTTTATTCTGACACTTTGGTTCTTATAAATACATTTATCAATTACTTTTTGGAATTGCCCAATAGCCCAGTTCGTAAGCGGGCGTGCAATATTGTGCATCAAATAGTTAATCCGAGGCAAAAATGACATCCTCGTAGCTGCTATTCTACCTGTCCATGGCACATTCAACTCGCTCCATCACGCCAACACAGATTTTAGTTAAAAAAAAAACATAAATAAAATTGTATTTGCAACTTATTTACTTAATATCCTCTTACTTTTTTCAAAGCTCTTATTTTTTGTTATTGCATTACTCTTTTAATCCTCATTTGTCTGACTCCAAGGAGTAATTAGCCTAATCAGCTTAGTTACACTAAGAAAGTATTTTCTATTTTCTTCATCTACTGTAGCTGCAATATATAATTTTACGTTAAATGTTTTTGACCGTAGTCTTTAATTTACAAATTTTAATTCTCCAGGGAACATTCATATTCAACTAATTTGTTGTGTTTGTGTACTGTACATATATCAGTAATTCTTCTATTTTCTGCCATATTTTCATTACTATTAGATAATTGCATCAAATATATAAATATGACCCTTCTTGTCCATATCCTCTAATGCAACAGTCTGCACAATCTCATTTTTTTATATTTTATATAACTTTGTTGGTACTAGATATATTATATGAGTCACTTCCTACATGAAACTTGTTTTATACAGTGCTAAAATTATCATGAGCACAAAATTATTATTTCAGCTTGCTATGTCCATAATGCACACCCTGTGCCTTAAACTATTCCATAGCATAGAAATAATTCTATAAAAATACATACAGTACGTTATGTATGAAAAAAATCTAAATTATAACATCTAGTTATCCACCAAAAATATTAAACATTATTCTTTACTGAAGATTGGCCATCAGCCCTTTCCCACCCTACACACACATATCCCACCACACTATAGGTACACATTGTTACCACTGGAGGTGCCAGTGAAGGCAGTTATTGGGGGGCAATGGGTCACTACAAGAAAAGAGGATGACCTGGCTGCCTATGGACACCACCAGTTCGGAGATTTAACTAATTGGCGGAAAAGGTAATAATAAATTGTATTTTAATTGAATTATATTTTTAAAACTTGTTATTTCAACAACTATTACTGTAAAAACAAAACGTTTATCCCCATTTATATAGTTTATATTCATTTTCGCTTCATTTCCTATTTTCCTTTTAATTTATGGAAGGAGTTTTTATCTATATATCATATGTATTCCTTCCTTTATATTTGGATTTTCTAAGCGTTTCTTCTCAAAATGGGCTAGTGGTCTCCTGTTCTGGTAGTGAGTTAATGAAGCGCTTTATTTGTAGATATGAAAACAAAGCATCTTATTATCAATTCTAAATATTTATTTTATGTATTCGAATGAAATCACTTTTCTTACAAAATGTATTAATCTTGTTAAGAGGTCATTAGTTGATGTTTATATTTCAGCTATACCACAGTTACAGTGGAGCAAAACATACAATCTGATAGTTTGTAAAATCGCTGGCCTGTAATTAGTTCAGATTTCCAGGTCTCCACTCTGCTCCAAGCAATCACAATCTCCAGGATGCTGTCTCACTGTGTATGTCTTTCTCTGGGGCAGACAAATGGCAAACAATCAGTCCATAAGCAGCCTTCCATACTCTAAGAGCAGTCTTAAATCAGGACTGCCCAGGCGCAGATAATTAATTGAGCAGTGAGGTTGAATCCTTCAGTCCCACTGAGGGAATAGAGCTTTAAAGAGTCTGTGACTCACATACTTGCCTCATATGACTCCATCAAACTATTTACCTTGATTGATGAATCACTGAATATAATAATGGTTTCCTTTTCAATTTGCCTTCTGAGCTATTGGTACATCAGAAGGAGGCATTAATCCAGTAATGAGCTAATGTTGTACCTGGCCTGTTTGATAATCTTGAGCTGAGTGGCAGCTAACATTAGCTGGGGCTGTATTCTCCTCCTTCCCTTTAACATGATTCACATTTCTTGTCTGGAAGTCATGAGTTTTCATTGCTTTCATCTGGTAGCTTATTTTATTATTCAGGAGCTGTGACTTATCTTTCCTTATCCCATGATATTATTATGTTTTGCAGTGTTTTTGCTGCCTAGTGTCTAAGGAATTCAAAACTTCCAGATGAAAGGAACATGTTTCTCATGGCTTCCAGACAAATAACGAGAGCCATGTGGAGGTGGAGACAGACAGCTGGCTAATAATGGATGCTCGCCCAGTTGTCTTCCACACACAAGGGCCATAAGACTTGCCTAAAGAAACAATGACACTTTTATGACTATGTTGCTTTCTAATGTTGGGCCGAAAGCCCTGGTTATGTATCTGGGCATCCAAGAGCCATTCCACTAAGTAATTTGAGACTTACAGGCTCAGGATCCCTTTTGCAATTTTTTTAATGTTTATTTTGTGAACAGAATGTGTTTTAGGGTGTTACAGATACATTGGGTCAATACAAATATGTTGGGGTTATTACCACTTTAAGGGCAACCAGTACACACTTCCAGTCGAAAACCACAATATCCTGTTCATTCCCAGTCCCAGGTTGGGCAATGGCCCTGATTGGGTTCAAACTTGCATCAAGCATTAGATTAGGCTCCATAGATTTATATGGTATATTCAATAACACAACTAAATCAACAAGTACAATTAACAAGGCTGTCAACACAGCAATTGAAACACTTGTTTCAATAGACAAAGGTTAAGCGGCATCAAGTGCTTTGCAAGTGATACACCTTTGATCCTTATTCTTGTGGTAAACCTCAAATTAGGAAAGTACTTGACTCAGTCATTATTCATGACCCCCCATTCATTTTAATAGAAGCTTGTCTGTCTAGAATACTTATGAAAGGCCTGGTCGGTCTTGAAAAGTGAGAACAATGCCCGACCTATCACAAACCACAATAAAGATATTTTATCCGAGGAGAGGTTGGTTAGGGAATGGGTAAACCCAACCATATCAGTCCCATGAAATCACTGGGCTCTACCTCTCTGTTCTTCCCCCTCAAGAGGTACCCTACGCCTATTAATCAACCCCACTACTATCCACTGGGTTCCATGTATAGAGGGACAGCTAGCCCTGGTAATGTTAACCTTGTACACCCCAGGTCCCTGGTTCTCAATATGGGTTAAAAACCCAAACTCCTTATCCACACACTATGTCTCCAGCAGTTACACTACCGAACTACTTCCTACTGTGCCCAGATCCTACAGGAGGTAACCAGGACCCTAGACTCCTTGGCACATAGGAGACAGGATGGCCCTAAGTCCATGGAACCAGCCCAGACCTATGTGGGGTATTTCAAAGGGGGCATAAGGCATAAACTGTATGTTTACCCAAGGAAGGAGCTAGTTGTGTTTGGTGACTTAACTGTAAAAATATGTGACCTGAAAAATAAAGTGTATGCTCTGCTTGAATCACATATGCATTGTGTGTTTCATTTAGAGGGAAGTTGTTTATTTTTTATTTAATTGGATTTTAATTTCTGCACCTTGTCCTGGTACTCTGTAACTTGTCCTGAAACTGCAATTTGGTCTGGAGAATCGGAAACTTATCCAGCCTCTGGTTAAGCTATCCTGTGTTTGGGAACCTAACAACCTGCTGGTAGGATTAGTCTTCTTGACCTTTTCAAGCCCAAGAAGAGCTCATTGTAACATCAGGCACATGTTTTATTATGGAAAGAAAACATGCAGATTTTAGCAATGTAAAATTCCTGTGCCTTTATGTATATATTGTTTCATATGTGTAACAACAAACTTTGGAGAACCAAGACAAAAAATATTACAATATGGAGGAATAAACACTTTTAAAATATGGTCTAAATGGGGAAATTCCAATATTACGTAGATTAAATCAATTTAATAAAAAGGCATAGAAAGCAGCACAGAAACAGCTATATATTACATACTTTATCGTATAATTGCACATGCTATACAACATAGAAAAATGCATTCAAAGTGATAAAAGTAAAAAAAGATATTGATGAGCCGGTATAATCTTACATTTAAGATATAACATATTTTTAAAATGAAAAAATATAAAAGAATACAGCCTCTAATGTATTATATTTTATGTTTCAATAGAATCTACCACTTGGTTTCTGCTGATCTACTTCCTGGGGGAGGAGAAGACTTTGAATGCAGAAGAAGTCTCAACGAAAAAGTGGTAGCAAAAACTGGCAATGCTTATTAATTTACATGAACACACCCTCCTGTGAAAGTAATTAATTGGCTCTAAAAAGTAATAGTAGCAAACAATAAGGAATAATTACATATAAAAATAAAAACATTTATTTATTTTATTTTATTAAAATATAAAGTTTCGGTCCACATCTGTGTGGTCAATGGAGGCTCTCAGTAATTTTCATGTGGTCGACGGGAAAAACACTTTGTGAACCACAGTCTAATAGGATTACTGCTGAATCCTGTGAAACATTGTTGCTGTTGTTTAGTAAATGGCTCATAGTTCCTCAGTTGGGAGCTTCTCATAGCTGGTAGATTTGACTCGTTTTCTGTAGCTGTGCCATCCCAGTGCCACTATTGCCACAACTGCCACAACCGCCACGGCCACAACCAATGTGTTCATATTCAGGGTCAGATTTGGGTCTGAAGCTGAAGAAAAATTTGAAACAAAAATAGTTATTGGAAAATAAAATGCTCTTAATGTGAGTGTAGAACGAATAATTGTAGTATCAAAGTGAATTAATAATAAAGTGACATTAGATTTAAAATTGTGGCATTACTGAAACATGTGCCCAATGATATAACAAACCATCAATGGAACAGAACCACATCCAACCTAGAAATAAATTAATCAGAAGAGATACTATATCTTCACACTATTAAAATCCCTATTTAATGATTTTTAATAACAATGTTCAATTCATTTTCAAAGATTAGAGTATCAGCCTCCAGTGAGTTGATTGTCTCCGCCCTCATAAGGTCATCAAGAGGGAAGGAAGGGTTAGTTGAGAGACAGCCTCAAGGCAATGGAGACATTGTGCTGATATAACTTTGTGCTTGAAAATTGTATACATTTGTAATAAATATGTCCCATGATCAGTTGCCCCTCACCTCTGCCACTGGACGCTTCTCTCTTAAGGCGCAGGGGACCCTGGGAGATGAAGTGCTGTTGAGTCTCAGACCCCAGCGATCTCTTCCTGCGCCGTGAGCTGGTGACGCAGCCTCGAGCACAGCGGGTGTTGGGGTCCCCAATCTTACACAGGATAACGGTGCAGCTCACATAGACCTGCAACGGGAAGAGCACATGGTGTCGGAGTTATTGACAGTTCAGCAGGTGCAAAGCACCAGGGTCTACAACAGGGCAGGGGCACTCTGTGCTTCCAGCAGCCATCTGGATTAATGAGAGACTCTTCATTTGTTTGGGGAGAGGAGAATATCATTTTTTTTATAGAAAGGTCACTTGACCACCTACATATATTTTTGTCTTTTTATTGACCCTTATGGGCACCTGTGTTGTATAGAGAAGCAAAAAGGGAAGCCCGGAATTTATTTTGCCCTGGAACCCGATACCCCAATACTGCTTAACATTCAAATAAACTGAGCTTAAAAATTGGTCTAGAAATTATTTACAAACTTAGACTGAAAACAATGCAAGCGGATGTCCAAGGAGTTATTACAAATATTACTCCAAAGATCTGCACATACTCATTCCTCTGAATGTCAAGTGGGTTTAGACCAAAACCAATGCTGGTAGACCCTCAGAGTTAATTAGCAATGATTGGCTATCATTGTTTGATGATTATCTGCACCTGATAGTTTTACTTGCCTCTTCATAGTTTCCAATAAATGCGAAAGCCTCCATTGCAAATCGATACTTTGTGTTTGTTCCAGGATAATTAACCAAGGTGTCATCTCTTGGACACCTACAAGAAAAAGAATTACAATTAGCTAAGATTATACTGTATATATATATAATTGCAAAATGTTGCTTTTTAACAAAATAGTGGAAGTGCTAGATAACTTGCACTTTAAGTACTAAAGTTCTCCCCTTTGTGCTCCTAACTTCCCATTCGACTCTTCTATTTCCTATCTCTCTTTTCTCTCAGTTTTCATCTCTCTCTTTTACAACTTCGAGTATCTTTCTCCTCCCATGTCCCAACTTTCTCTTCTCTCACTTCCACGTCTTTCTCCTCCCACTTTCCATTTCTCTCCCTTCCATTCCCAATAACTCCCCTCCCCTTCCACTCCTAATTCCAGTGTTTTTTCCTCCCATTGCCCTTTTCCCTTTCTCTCATTCCCAGATTTTCTTCTTCTTCCATTACTCTTCCTTCCATTTTTGGTGCATGTATCATCCCATCTCCCATATTTCTTCCCTCCCACTTCCATGATCTTCCCCCCCCCCCCACTTCTCGACTTTAATTCCTACAACTTCCAGTATCTAGCTCCTCCTACTTCCGATCTCTCTCCTCTCACTTTGAGTATCTTTCTCCTTTTTCCATTTTTTCACACTTGCAATATTTTTCTTCTTTCACCTGCTATGTTTCTCCATTACTCTTCCAATGTGATTCAGCTACCACTTCCAATCTCTCTTTCTTCCCACTTCCAATATATTTTTTCATGCAATTTTTATTGTCCATCCCTCCAGCTTCCAGTATCTGTCTCCTCCTACTTTGCATCACTCTCTCCTCCAACTTTGATAATCTCTCTCCCCTTCACTCACACTTCCAATACCTTTCTCCTCAAACTTACCATCTCTACTCTCCCACCTCCTGCATCACTAGACTCCTATTTTCTGTCTTTCTCTTCCCACTTTTGATCCCTCAAATTCCCACTTCCCATCACTCTCTTTCTTTCATCCATTTCTTCTGATGTCTTCTCCTTCAGGAATTTTGTGAAATTGTTCTAGGTGCAAACATTAAATATGGCGAGTACTCTACCCAACAAGTTCCCCACCCTTATTGATCTTGCATAAGTATATTTACCCATCCTTGATGATGTAATAAAACACTGGGTCATTGGGATTATCATGTGGGGTAGCTTTGCAGGATTCCACAAACAGTTGGACATTGGCGATTATCGCAGTCACTTCTATCTCCATGTAGATCATCTCCCTCAGCAAGACGTTCAGTGGATATTGTGTGTGGGCAGCATTAAACTGGCTGTCCTGGAAGAACTGGAATCTGTAGGTGAAGTTTCCAAACCCGGCCTCTGTGAACTGGTAGACCGATCTTTCTGCACGAAATCCAGCGGACAAGCGCGTCTCTTTTGGGAATGAGCAGTTAAAGGCGATCACCACCTGGTGTTTCCTTGTGATGACATCACCCATATTATCAAATGAAGTGATCTGGTTTTTAAATACAATTTTGTCTTCTGTTTCCTGAGGAAATATAAAAAAATACATTTATTCTGGTTTGATAGATTTAGAGACATTTTGGTTAGGGGTTGTTGAGTTTCTGCATCACTTTCTGAATATATATAATGAGGATACATCATGCAGAGCCTCCATGGCCAGATTTATAACTAGGTGAACAAGGCAGTTGCTTATGGTCACCTCAATGGTAGGGTGTCTCATTTGCATAACAAAACATTTACATTTAATTTTTGTTTATTTTCATATATAGCCCCTCCCTTCACTTGCCAGGTGCTATGAGCAAATACGTTAGTGGGGGAGGTGAAGGTGGCACCATATATGCAAATGTATCCCTGTGCGAAGCACTGAAAACAGTTATACAGAGTAATTTTGAAACACTTTATGAGATATTAGCAGAGATAGCTCAGTGGGTAGTATGTCTGCTAGTAGCTCCTGGTTTAAATTACAGTACACTTTTTATACTTTTATTGAGGTTGTTTGATATGTTGCAAAAAACAGAGAATAGGTATAAACTGTACAAAACAGAGAACATGTTTAAACTATACAAACAGAGAACATGTATAAACTGCACAAAATAGAGAACAGGTATAAACTATACAAACAGAGAACATGTGTAAACTGCACAAAACAGAGAACAGGTATAAAATGCATAAACAGAGAAGATGTATAAACTGTACAAAACAGACAACACGTTTAAACTATACAAACAGAGAACATGTATAAACTGCACAAAATAGAGAACAGGTATAAACTATACAAACAGAGAACATGTATAAACTATACAAACAGAGAACATGTGTAAACTGCACAAAACAGAGAACAGGTATAAAATGCACAAACAGAGAAGATGTATAAACTGTACAAAACAGACAACATGTTTAAACTATACAAACAGAGAACATGTATAAACTGCACAAAATAGAGAACAGGTATAAACTATACAAACAGAGAACATGTGTAAACTGCACAAAACAGAGAACAGGTATAAAATGCATAAACAGAGAAGATGTATAAACTGTACAAAACAGACAACACGTTTAAACTATACAAACAGAGAACATGTATAAACTGCACAAAATAGAGAACAGGTATAAACTATACAAACAGAGAACATGTATAAACTATACAAACAGAGAACATGTGTAAACTGCACAAAACAGAGAACAGGTATAAACTATACAAACAGAGAACATGTATAAACTATACAAACAGAGAACATGTGTAAACTATACAAAACAGAGAACAGGTATAAAATGCATAAACAGAGAAGATGTATAAACTGTACAAAACAGACAACACGTTTAAACTATACAAACAGAGAACATGTATAAACTGCACAAAATAGAGAACAGGTATAAACTATACAAACAGAGAACATGTATAAACTATACAAACAGAGAACATGTGTAAACTGCACAAAACAGAGAACAGGTATAAACTATACAAACAGAGAACATGTATAAACTATACAAACAGAGAACATGTGTAAACTATACAAAACAGAGAACAGGTATAAAATGCACAAACAGAGAAGATGTATAAACTGTACAAAACAGACAACATGTTTAAACTATACAAACAGAGAACATGTATAAACTGCACAAAATAGAGAACATGTATAAACTATACAAACAGAGAACATGTGTAAACTGCACAAAACAGAGAACAGGTATAAACTATACAAACAGAGAACATGTATAAACTATACAAACAGAGAACATGTGTAAACTATACAAAACAGAGAACAGGTATAAAATGCACAAACAGAGAAGATGTATAAACTGTACAAAACAGACAACATTTTTAAACTATACAAACAGAGAACATGTATAAACTGCACAAAATAGAGAACAGGTATAAACTATACAAACAGAGAACATGTATAAACTGCACAAAATAAAGAACAGGTATAAACTATACAAACAGAGAACATGTATAAACTATACAAACAGAGAACATGTATAAACTGCACAAAATAGAGAACAGGTATAAACTATACAAACAGAGAACATGTATAAACTATACAAACAGAGAACATGTGTAAACTGCACAAAACAGAGAACAGGTATAAAATGCACAAACAGAGAAGATGTATAAACTGTACAAAACAGATAACATGTTTAAACTATACAAACAGAGAACATGTATAAACTGAACATAACAAGTCTAGGCTCTGGATCACATTGACAGTCACTCATCCTTCTGCTATATACCTAAATCTATTTTTTAAATACACACATCAAGCTGTAGTTTTTATCTTAGAGTTTTTTGGTGTTCCTTTTGGAAATCAGATTGATTGACTGCATTTTCAGATTTACTACCATGCGCTCAACATCTTGTTTTAAATATAAAGACCTACCTAAAAAATTAAGCTCAATTAATCCTCAGGATTTGCTTTTGTTGGTCTAAAGCCATCTGGTATTGAGAAGAATAAACAACTGCAGAGTAAATAGCATAATTTACCTGCTTATTTACTGCCTCTGTGTGTGTTCTTAATGCCATTGATTTTAGACTGAAAACAACGCAGGCAGACCCCCGAGTTTTATTAGTCATATTACTCCCTGATCATCCATTCTTATCCCGGGCATGCTTGAATTCCTTGCATCAGTTCCTGGATCTTACCACAATCTGTGTCCCACAAGAATTGAACCCAACACTTGCAATGAAGTGCGTACTGTTGGAGGTGACTAGACACCGAGGGTCATTCAGGCGGAGGTGGTTCTCATACAGGCCACTTGTTGGGGACTTAGTGATGATCAAGGTCATGGTATTCCCAGTACAGGTCAGGGTGGAGTTTACTAGTCATGAAAAAGAGAAATCTTGTGAAACTGGAAGGACCACCATCTAAAGGACCACTGTAACATACTAACAGGAGATGGAGCCTTTAATTAGTGATTGGCCTTTAATAAAATTCCTGTTCAATGATTTAGAAAATAATTATTACGTATTCAACATATTTTCAAACATCAACTTCAAAATATCCAGTTGAGGTGCTTGTCCTCACACTCATTAGATCATCATGGGTGGAAGCAATTCTGATTAGGAGGTAGTCCTAAGTGGTCAGACACAAACTTATATTTAAACAGGAGCAAATGCTCTTGATTGACTGGAGACTTGGTGGATTAAATTGGTTATCTTGGCAAGGGCCCAAGCTTGGGACCTTACCAATAGATGTCCTCATATGGAGTGGAGACAATCTCTTTATTCTGTTTCTTCTACCCCAAGTGTGCCTGTCTGATTGTTTTTACCTTCTCCACTTTAGTAGACATAATCCCTGTTTTGCTTTTGACGTAAATAACAGAGAACCCTATGTAAATCAAGTGCGCTAACTGGGGGGCACTGTCCTAAATTGGCTTTGGTAGCTTTTTTTCCCTAAATTATAACCTCATGTAAATAATTAGCTCCCCCACATTAGGACACTCAGCCCACATCTGTAAATCCTTGCCTTGTCCGCACTAAGCTTTACAGATGAGAAACAGCTCTAAAAGCCAATAGGAAACCTGAACGTCATGCCCTGTGGATTCCTTCCATATAAATCTCAGCTGGAGAGAATCCTCGGCCATCCCCTACCTCCACTCACTCTATCCCCACTCAAACCCTATCCCCCTTGCACTATAATTAACCCAATATGGTCCTGATCAGGTATCCCTGGCACCTAAAATTAACCCACCAGAAGTACCCCCGCAGCACCTAAAATGAACCCCCATCACTCAGGAGAGTCAATACAGACCCCATGATCCCCTCATTAACCCCATATGTTCAACAGGGTTCTATAACCTTATAATTCCTGTAGGAGTCTATATAGACCCCTATGGAACAATTAACACTATAAGTCCTATAAGAATCTATATAGATCCCTATTGGACAACTATTAAGGCCCTCAAATACAGACCCTCATGGTCTAAAAAAAAACTATAAGTTCCATGCCGGTCCACCTGGACCCCCATGACACTCTAAGTTAAATCACAAACCTATACTACACTAATTTACCCCCAGTAAACAAATAAATATAAAATACTCCCCCACTAGTTAAATAAAAGAACTCCCCCACTAATTGACTAAATAAAACCCCACTAACTAATTGGTCCCCCACTAACTAATACACCCCCATTTACTAATTAACTCCCAATAATTACCTAACCCCCTAATTACCTACCTAGCCCCCTAATTAACTAACTAACCCCCTAACTACCCACCTAGCCAGCTAATTAACTAAATAACACCAAACTAGTTAAATGCATTAACCCCCTCCACTAAATAACTAAATTAACCTGCCACTAACTAATTAACCCCCCACTAACTAACCCCCATTGACTAAATTACCCCCCAATAACTATCTAACCCCCTAATTAACTCACCAATGTCCTAATTACCTACCTAACATACCCCAAAAAACTATCTAATGTCCTAATTACCTAACACCCTAATTAACTAACTAGCCCCCATAATAATCTAACTAACCTCCTAATTAACTATCTAACCACCCTAAATAATTACCTAACCCCTAATTAACTAACTAACCCCCCTAATTAACTAACTAACCCCCACTAATTACCTACCTAATTCCCCACTAATCACCTAACTAACTTCCCAAATAATTACCTAAATAACCCCAACTAATTACCTAACTTACCCCGTTAATGAAAAAAATATTAACCCAACTAAATACAAAAAAATAGAAAAAACACTATTTACAAAAAATAAAAAAGTTAAATCACATAAAACAAAAACCTATATTACATAAAAAAATAAATACATAAAAAAACACTATTAAAATAAAAATACATTACACCTCAAAAAAAGCTGGTGTACTATAAGTGGGAGTTAAGTTCGGACACAGAAGCAGGAGTACCACTGCATCAGGGGTTAACTATTTAAATTCTTTGGGTCCTTTAAGGACTCGCAGCGGGTCCTTTAAGGGGGTTCATTTTAGGTGTCAAGGAGTCCCGATAAGGACTCCCTGGCTAATAGGGGACCCCCTGCAGCATAGGCATTAATTTTTTGAGCAAGGGGGGCCTTTATGGACCCCACCCTCTGCATTGGTTGGGGTTTTAGGGGCTGAGGTAGTTAGGCAGAGACATTGTACTGTCTCTTTAACTGCTGTTATGGCACTCAGCAAAGGCTTTAAAAAGCATTTACGAGTGGTTTGTGGTACCAGTAATATTTTCAATTTTTTTTTTATTTAGGGCACCGTCCTGATTTGCGGGTGAGGCCAAAATTGTTATTAGCATAGTGTCAGAGTGTCAGGGAGTAACAAGTAGTTTATTGTCAGTGCAAACATCAATGGAGATTTATGCCTTGCTTTTTGGCTGTGTCGTGAAGTTCTCTCGTAGCAGTGTCTCGTAACAATTCTCTCGCAATGTTTTATGGATGGGTGATTAACATAGCTAGGTAGGATTTACTGTGCTGCTAAAGCACTAATAACTGCTATTTAGCACGGATTAGCATAGGACCCAGAGATGGCCAACAAAAAGTTATCACATTAAGCTACAAACTTACACTACTGAAAAATGCTATTTTTTATCTGATCTTTAGACTTCTCTATATTTTTTTTCCGTCTGTGCCAGTAAATATTTGCAGTAAATATGCAGCCACATGGATGGCAGCTCCAGCCTGTGCCACAGACTGAAATAGATGGGAGGAAATCCAGCCTAAAGATGGTGGGAAAACAGCTCAGTTATTTATACTGAACTTTTGCTAAATAAACATTATGGAACTTGGAACATTAATTAATTTTTCCTTTTTTTTCATGATCACTGGATTTGTTTCCTGAACTACTTCAAATATAATTAGTCTTTATAATCTTATATATATATATATATATATATATATATATATATATATATATATATATATATATATATAATATTTATATATATATATATATATATATATATATATATATATAATGGATCATACATGTAAAATAAACTATAAAACATACATGGTTTTCTGGGTTCAACAATAACTATCAGGCATCTCATCTGTGATTGGTATCTGTAGGAAATAAAATACAAATAATTAGCAACAAACATGGTCTGATCTATTATACAACATAGTTATAATCTCCACTACAAAATGGTATAAAATAAAAGATAAATATAAAATCTCAGAACTCATTGATTATACTCTGCGCCATCATATACAAGCAAAATTTAACAGAAAATGTGTATATAGGCTCTTCATTGCAATAATACATTTCATATTTTTCCCCTTTTAGGTTAAACTGTCTTAAGAACCTAAAAGAATGAGCTGACATTTTTGGTTGCAGCAAACAGATCTACATGGCTCTTCACCTCCCTAAGTTGGCACTGCATGAGAACTAAGTGTGTATATTTGAAACTCCCCCCAAAAAATGAAATATTTTCAATATTCAGAATGTTTTCACACTTGGTTTCCAATGCTCTACTTGTTGAGATAAAGCAGTGCTGATAAATCCACTGTCCCTTTAAAGCTAAATGATTATTGTAAATATTTGCTGTGCTTTATAAAAGCTCCAGAGTTAGTGGAGGAATAAATAAATCCATCATCAGCGATAGTGATATCTTTTACTCAGTCTATATAAATTATCAATGTACTACTTATTCGTGCACCATCATAGACCTTGAGCTCTTTAAGGCCATCCACCATTTATGCACCCATCATAGACCTTTGAGTCACTTTAAGGCTGTCCGACACTTTTTGCAACCATTTCAAAGCCATCACTCTGTACAAATAATAAATCTTGGCCTTGCATTTCCTCCACATCATCATTATGCTGTCCATTTATTTCCTCTTAGCTCACAATAACTTGCAAATCATCCATCCTCCCCCTCCACCGATGTCCGTAACGATCATCATCCGATCTCCACCCGACCCTCCTATAGATACAATGCTATATACAGATCATTCACCCTTCTGCACCTCCTCCTAGAGTGTCACCCATTACTTTTCATCGGCCCTATTCCTTTTCCCTATACCAGTCAACCTAAAGACCATCCAATACACTGAATGGGGTGCAAATAGTGGGTGGGTGTTCTGTCTGTTCAATGAAATACATGACATTAAGCAGGTGGTGATCTGTAATGGGTAGACATCTTTGAGAGCTGCACTCACCCCCTCACATGTAGATGGTAACCCCTTGCAGACCCCACACTCTGTCCCTGCCCACGCCTTTATAGGACATCATGTATATAGCTCGCCCTCCCAATCATCATATGACCAGTTTTCTCCCAAACCCAATCATAGAACATCTCCATACAAATCATCATCTAACTTCTGAATAAGACACTGTACTGACCCGCTGTTGGTTTCAGCCACAAAGCAGAAGGGCACGTGGTCTCCAACATCCTCTGTGCTTGGTGTCCACTCCACTATCATACTCCTGGAGCTGGGGGCTGAACTGTTCGTGAATCTTTTGGTCATGTTGGCTGGACCACTGACCTTAAAGTCCATTATGCTGCAAAACATAGACAGTTAGAGACACAATGTAACTCACACCAGATAAGGACTAAAGCTTCTCATGTCCAGAGACCTCAGACCCAAATACAGCTTCATGTTCTCTTTTGGTTTTACACTGAATTATACACTTCCCGAGCTCTACATAGTTATTCAAGATTTCTGTTTTGTTTGTTCGATTTATTTTAGTTTAAACTTTTACTATATTAAGTTCCTGATCATGCAGAGATAAATAAATTGAATTTCATTTTCTTTAATATATATATACATATACCAAGAAGACACATCTGCTGTACCTGTCCATGGAAGCTTGAGCCGAGAGGTGAATCTGAAATGGCGTCTGCGCTCTGGCGTGTAGTATTTCACCATTATTGGGAGTAGGAGAGAGAAACATAGGTCGGTATTGCCCGTAGGTACAGGAGGGTGCTGAGGCGGACACTGCAAAGGACAATAATGTATATCATAAAAGCATGACACAGACACTGATTTATATCAAACAGTCAAAGGGCAATTCAGTGTTAGTGTGTCTGGTGTGGTGTATTTTCTTAGTCCCGCGTGCCTGGCGTTGTTGGAGTAAGTGTTAGTATGTCTAGTGTGGTGAATTTTCTTAGTCCTGCGTGCCTGGTTTTGTTGGTGTAAGTGTTAGTGTGTCCAGTGTGTTTTCTTAGTCCCACGTGCCTGGCGTGGTTGGTGTAAGTGCTAGTGTGTCCGGTGTGGTGTATTCTTTGAGTCCCGCGTGCCTGGCGTTGTTGGTGTAAGTGTTAGTGTGTCCAGTGTGTTTTCTTAGTCACACGTGCCTGGCGTTGTTGGTGTAAGTGTTAGTGTGTCCAGTGTGTTTTCTTAGTCACAGGTGCCTGGCGTTGTTGGTGTAAGTGTTAGTGTGTCCGGTGTGGTGTATTCTCTGAGTCCCGCGTGCCTGGCGTTGTTGGTGTAAGTGTTAGTGTGTCCAGCGTGTTTTCTTAGTCCTGCATGCCTGGCATTGTTGGTGTAAGTGTTAGTGTGTCCGGTGTGTTCTGAGTCCCACGTGCCTGGCGTTGTTGGTGTAAGTGTTAGTGTGTCCGGTGTGGTGTATTCTCTGAGTCCCGCGTGCCTGGCGTTGTTGTTGTAAGTGTTAGTGTGTCCGGTGTGTTTTCTTAGTCCTGCATGCCTGGCGTTGTTGGTGTAAGTGTTAGTGTGTCCGGTGTGTTCTGAGTCCCACGTGCCTGGCGTTGTTGGAGTAAGTGTTAGTGTGTTCGGTGTGGTGTATTCTCTGAGTCCCTCGTGCCTGGCGTTGTTGGTGTAAGTGTTAGTGTGTCTGGTGTGTTTTCTTAGTCACACGTGCCTGGTGTTGTTGGTGTAAGTGTTAGTGTGTCTGGTGTGGTGTATTTTCTTAGTCCGGTGTGGTGTATTTTCTTAGTCCCGCGTGCCTGGCGTGGTTGGTGTAAGTGTTAGTGTGTCCGGTGTGTTTTCTTAGTCCCACATGCCTGGTGTTGTTGGTGTAAGTGTTAGTGTGTCTGGTGTGGTGTATTTTCTTAGTCCGGTGTGGTGTATTTTCTTAGTCCCGCGTGCCTGGCGTGGTTGGTGTAAGTGTTAGTGTGTCCGGTGTGTTTTCTTAGTCCCACATGCCTGGTGTTGTTGGTGTAAGTGTTAGTGTGTCCGGTGTGGTGTATTTTCTTAGTCCGGTGTGGTGTATTTTCTTAGTCCCGCGTGCCTGGCGTGGTTGGTGTAAGTGTTAGTGTGTCCAGTGTGGTGTATTTTCTTAGTCCCGCGTGCCTGGCGTGGTTGGTGTAAGTGTTAGTGTGTCCAGTGTGGTGTATTTTCTAAGTCCCGCGTGCCTGGCGTTGTTGGTGTAAGTGTTAGTGTGTCCGGTGTGGTGTATTTTCTTAGTCCTGCGTGCCTGGCGTGGTTGGTGTAAGTGTTAGTGTGTCCTGTGTGTTTTCTTAGTCCCACGTGCCTGGCGTTGTTGGTGTAAGTTCTAGTGTGTCTGGTGTGGTGTATTCTCTGAGTCCCGCGTGCCTGGCGTTGTTGGTGTAAGTGTTAGTGTGTCCAGTGTGTTTTCTTAGTCACACGTGCCTGGCGTTGTTGGTGTAAGTATTAGTGTGTCCGGTGTGTTTTCTTAGTCTCACGTGCCTGGCGTTGTTGGTGTAAGTGTTAGTGTGTCCGGTGTGTTTTCTTAGTCCCACATGCCTGGTGTTGTTGATGTAAGTGTTAGTGTGTCCAGTGTGGTGTATTTTCTTAGTCCCGCGTGCCTGGCGTTGTTGGTGTAAGTGTTAGTGTGTCCGGTGTGGTGTATTTTCTTAGTCCAGCGTGCCTGGCGTGGTTGGTGTAAGTGTTAGTGTGTCCAGTGTGGTGTATTTTCTTAGACCCGTGTGCCTGGCTTTGTTGGTGTAAGTGTTAGTGTGTCCAGTGTGTTTTCTTAGTCACACGTGCCTGGCGTTGTTGGTGTAAGTGTTAGTGTGTCCAGTGTGGTGTATTTTCTAAGACCCGCGTGCCTGGCGTTGTTGGTGTAAGTGTTAGTGTGTCCGGTGTGTTTTCTTAGTCCCACATGCCTGGTGTTGTTGGTGTAAGTGTTAGTGTGTCCAGTGTGGTGTATTTTCTTAGTCCCGCGTGCCTGGCGTTGTTGGTGTAAGTGTTAGTGTGTCCGGTGTGGTGTATTTTCTTAGTCCAGCGTGCCTGGCGTGGTTGGTGTAAGTGTTAGTGTGTCCAGTGTGGTGTATTTTCTTAGACCCGTGTGCCTGGCTTTGTTGGTGTAAGTGTTAGTGTGTCCAGTGTGGTGTATTTTCTTAGTCCCGCGTGCCTGGCGTTGTTGGTGTAAGTGTTAGTGTGTCCGGTGTGTTTACTTAGTCCCACGTGCTTGGCGTTGTTGGTGTAAGTGTGTCCGGTGTGTTTTCTTAGTCCCACGTGCCTGGCGTTGTTGGTGTAAGTGTTAGTGTGTCCAGTGTGGTGTATTTTCTTAGTCCTGCGTGCCTGGCGTTGTTGGTGTAAGTGTTAGTGTGTCCGGTGTGTTTTCTTAGTTCCACATGCCTGGTGTTGTTGATGTAAGTGTTAGTGTGTCCAGTGTGGTGTATTTTCTTAGTCCCGCGTGCCTGGCGTTGTTGGTGTAAGTGTTAGTGTGTCCGGTGTGTTTTCTTAGTCCCACATGCCTGGTGTTGTTGGTGTAAGTGTTAGTGTGTCCAGTGTGGTGTATTTTCTTAGTCCCGCGTGCCTGGCGTTGTTGGTGTAAGTGTTAGTGTGTCCGGTGTGGTGTATTTTCTTAGTCCAGCGTGCCTGGCGTGGTTGGTGTAAGTGTTAGTGTGTCCAGTGTGGTGTATTTTCTTAGACCCGTGTGCCTGGCTTTGTTGGTGTAAGTGTTAGTGTGTCCGGTGTGTTTTCTTAGTCCCACGTGCCTGGCGTTGTTGGTGTAAGTGTTAGTGTGTCCGGTGTGTTTTCTTAGTCCCACATGCCTGGTGTTGTTGGTGTAAGTGTTAGTGTGTGCAGTGTGGTGTATTTTCTTAGTCCCGCGTGCTGGGCGTTGTTGGTGTAAGTGTTAGTGTGTCCGGTGTGGTGTATTTTCTTAGTCCCGCGTGCCTGGCGTGGTTGGTGTAAGTGTTAGTGTGTCCAGTGTGGTGTATTTTCTTAGACCCGTGTGCCTGGCTTTGTTGGTGTAAGTGTTAATGTGTCCAGTGTGGTGTATTTTCTTAGTCCCGCGTGCCTGGCGTTGTTGGTGTAAGTGTTAGTGTGTCCAGTGTGTTTTCTTAGTCCCACGTGCCTGGCGTTGTTGGTGTAAGTGTTAGTGTGTCCGGTGTGTTTTCTTAGTCCCACGTGCCTGGCGTTGTTGGTGTAAGTGTGTCCGGTGTGTTTTCTTAGTCCCACGTGCCTGGCGTTGTTGGTGTAAGTGTTAGTGTGTCCGGTGTGTTTTCTTAATACCACGTGCCTGGCGTTGTTGGTGTAAGTGTTAGTGTGTCCGGTGTGGTGCATTTTCTAAGTCCAGCGTGCCTGGTTGTTCGTGTAAGTTTTACTGTCTTCTGCGTCGTGTATTTTGTAAGTTCTGCGAGCCTGGCATTGCTGAGCCACGTTTTCATGCTGTTTCAGAAATTTGACGTTTTTCGCTTGTTATTTTTCTCTTCGCTTAGCTGATTTTCGAGTGATGAAAAAAGCCAAATATGGGTGTAATTCGCTTGCAACCTCACTCCCAGGCTTCCTGTCTCTCCCCATGTGCTGTGTGTGAGTGTGGTACAATGTTTTGTATTTGATTTCCTTATTTTTGAGGGTTTTTATAGTTACGCGCTTGAACAACTGCTGCGCCACTGGCGAGCCTCGCGAACGGCGCTGGCTGCAAAGAGCGCCTTTGGTGCCCATTGCAGCCCAAGTACTGCGCCACTGGCGAGCCTTACTTTGTGAGGCTCTCAGTTTGACTGCGCCGCTGGCGAGCCTTGCGTCGCGAGGGACGCAACTGCGTGACCAACATCGCAAACGTTACCCATACTGACAACTATTTATGTGATATATCTACATATGGTGGGCTTGGTATCCCAAGCTTATACATGTCTGGGCACTGGCTGCACTTACCTTCCAACACAAACTGCAGGGGGATTTTGCTCAGACCACTCATAGCCGGGTTGTTGGTTGGGTATGGCTCTTCTGTGCTTAATATATTAGTATATGATGTTGTGTCTAGAGAATGTTCCCAAGTCGTTAGTTGTGTAACAGAGTCTGTAGTATATTCAGGAGTAGAATACATAGTAGAAATTTGTTCTGTAGTAATTTCTTCAGTTGAACTTAAAGTAGGATCTTGAGTTGGTTCTACAGTTGTATCTGAAGTTAGATCTAGAGTGGAACTTTCAAATGGAGATTGAGTTGAATCCGTAGATTCTACAGTTGCAGTTGAATCTGTAAGCAGGGCAGTCGCTTCTATTGTAGATATTACTGTTGTGTCGGGGTAAACCACTCCCGTAGTGTGAGGATCCCAAGTTGTTTCTGTGTCTGTAGAATCAGTTGTAGGATCCTCTGTGGTTGCATCCCAGTAATAAATAGATCGTCTGTTTAGGACATGGGATCCGTATTTATAAGTGACTGTCCCATCATAATATCTCAGATAAATATTGTTCCTTGGGAAATCTTCCAAAACTAGCTCAAAGTTGTAAGTACCAGCAGTAAGTAAGGAGGAAAAAGACAGAGTGCACCTGGTCTAAAGCAAAAGAAAATATAAGCGTCAATAGGGGTTTCCATGCACCTTTCATTGCATGGACGAAGAGACGAAAGAGAGAGATAGAGGGTTTCTTACATCTGTATATTCTATATGGTAATGATTGTTTACATCCCCATGTAGCAATAGAGAAAATATTGATCGCTCCAAGCTGAAATTCTGTATAATTCATTCAGAACAAGTTTAAAGTTCTATACATGTTATGTCACATTTTAGTCTGCCTGTAGTGTAGAGCAGTAGTTCCCAAACCTCTCCTCAGGGCTCCTCAGACAGGTCATTATTTCAATTTAACTGTGTGAACACAGGTGAGGCCAATAATATTCAACAGGCAATGAAGCCTCTACTTTCTTCACCTGTATTTACACACTATTAAATTGAGATGCCCACTCCTGTCTTGGGAGCCAGGAGGAGAGGTTTGGGAATCACTGGTGTAGAGTGTAAAGTCACAGCTGAAGCAACAGAGATAACTTTGTAATCTAACAATTACTTGATCTAAGTAGAGGAGTGGATTTTGGTTACAGCTTGAGCATTCCCCCGTGTAACGTTGTCCATATCTGCACCGTACAATGTCACCATCTGGATCATGAGCCAATAAATTAATTGAGCTTGGACAATTCCGAGGAACTCTTAAAGAGAAAAACCATATAAATGTTACAGATAGGTATTACTGTAATCAATAAAGAAAAACAAATATGTGGTTGTAGATCTAAGAATCAGGTAATTTACTGGCCCTTACCTCTTCTTGCTTGATGCAGTATCATTGAGTGCACTAGCCCAGCATTCATAGCTGCAGGTTGCTCAAGTTTCTTCACCCATAAACACTATATCATATCCTCCATGTTCTTGGAAGTTTTTTATGCTATGAATCACTGGCAGATGCAAAAGTCCTGGCATCATCATTGACGTGCAAGCACCTAGTGACCTTAGTGATGCGCAGTGTTTACCAACTAGCTATCATTGCTTAGTTGTTTTGCTCTTGTGCTACATGTAAGCTTTATCTTTGTCATATGGATTGACTCTCTGTTCTGACAATTCTACCTAATGTTTCCCTGACCCCTGGCTTTGGCTGACGATTACCAAACTTCTATCTTTCTGGCCTCTGGCTTGTGCTTTATGTCATCTGCCAACCCTAACTGCTGAACCATATATCCATTCTTGTGCTTCTATCACTATTGTAACTCGTCTATAGTACCTGTCCTAGTCACTGGGCCCCATCTTATAATACTGTACAGCAATGAGTGATGACGAAATTAAATTGCAGTATTTATGTGTCAACATTGTTACATTGAATGACTTGAGTACTGATATATTTTACCTTAACACTGGTACAATGGTTGTAACTGGGGAACTGTTCGGTTTGGTAGTGTCAGATCTGGTTCCTAAGTCCACAGAGGTCAAAAGGCTCCAACTAGGAGTATTGTAATTAGAAATTGAGACCCAACAACAGCTGTCCTCCCTGTAAGGGAAAAAAAGAAAATCAGTTTTAAACTGTAGACGTGCCCATAATAATCTAAATTGTCACTGGTCAGCTCTATGTACAAACCAGAGATTAACAAGTTATTTACCCATAGCTTTCACTGCATCAGCTGGTGCAATCTGCCATTGGCTGCCCTGATATACCTAGATCTGAGTGATCAGAGGGACATATATAAAGCTTGTGATTTCCTTACACTCTCATGTCTCTACACATTTTATTTACAACTAAATTTGTGTAAGCTTTTTTGGAAACTGATTATAAATCCAGGGTATGTTTTTATGTAAAATGCACTAAAACCCTTTTAACAAAAACTATATATTTTTAGCTGAATTATTTTCAGGTTAAAGCCATCTGAAAGTGGGAAAAACGAGCATGTGGGGACACCAGTGGGTCATTAAAGGACAACTGTAGTGTTTATGAAATAGGTTTCATTTGTTTTTTTTTAGTATTGATTAGCAATAAAATAAGTATTATAAGAAAATAAATTCAAAGCATTTTATAAAACCCACATTTTAGCTTGTAAACCATAGCAAATCTGCTTTTCTGGACTATTTATTGGATTTCCAGGATGTGGAAGAGGTATCATTCAGGGGAACATTTCTGATAAAAATCTTTATCTGCCTCATACCTTGCAGTGGCTAATGAAAGCAAACCTACTCTTCACTGGACATAAAATTCTTCCGGCACCGACCTTGATAGATCTTCCATGGAACCTAAAGGGCTGGATAGAGACGTACCAAAAGCCAAAATGCTAATTTCAGATGGAAGTTATGATTTTTATAATTTTTTTATCACTAATTAGTAAGAAATAAACATGTTAAATCTAATGGTATGACCACTACAGTGTCCCTAAATAGCTTCTTACTGGGACCTGCACATGCTTATTCTTATCAACTTCAGATATTTAGGGACTGAAAATAATTCAGGCAACTCCCCCTACAATTGATTCTTGTGGGTACTACCTATGCCTGTAAATCTTAATGGCACAAAGCGTTGCTAAAAACATTGCTTTGTTAATGGGAACATTTAAATTTGAAGTTGACGTAAAAATAAACTTGTTAAATAAACTTCAAAAGGTGTTTTAAAGAGTCCTCATCCCAAAGTATTGAGAAAACCATGGCTGTCGTTATGGAGGAATGGGAAGTACTAATCTATGGGGCCCATCCCGGATGAGGATCCTGGATCTGGTATTGAATGCTAAATATTTGTTGCCTCCTTAAGAACTATTAATCGTATGTTGTATGTAATCTTTTGAAGTCCTATATGCACAGGGTATATATATATATATATATATATATATATGTATACTGTATAAATATAGACACATATATTGTATGATACCAGGCATTTATATGAGCCAAAGATATTACAATGCTCCCTTTCCCCCAGGAGGTGTAAAATATGTAACTCCTGGAGCAGTTTAACCAGATCCATCAGATTACAGCCTTCAAAAGATTGGAGCTGAGGAATGAGTATTGCTAGTTTATGCACTGCAGCCATCAGTGTAAGAGGCTAAATTTGAAGACCGCTGTGTTTGGGCACACATACATGAAAAGGCGGTGAAAGAGACTGTTTGTGCAGTTTACTTGAGTCTGCCGAGTGGAATTTGCAAGTTCTCAGGTGGTCTGAAGAGAGACAACCACGCAGACAAGTGTATACAGACTTTATTTATGTGGAAAGAGACACCCAGAGAGAGAATACTTTGTATGAAGCTGAAAAAAGATCATGATACAGAAGCATGGAGCTGATAAACAAGCTGCAGAAGAAGAGTGGAAACTTGGAAATTGAAGGATACAGACCAGTAATGGAATACAAAGTATTGGACTGTTTGTTTTTGCTCCATCTAGGTTTAGCTGGAGGGGGCTGTTACAGTATAGGCAATGCTCCGCTGGGAACAATGCCTGTTATTTTCTTTGATTTGTTTTTGTTGTATCATTTTGTATTACTGGTGAATATAATATAGTTAAGTTGGAAAAGCATTTAAAGCCTCCTGTAATTGTTTTCCTCCATAATAAGTGCAGAAACAAGGGCACAAACCCTGAGGAGACTGATAGCTTGGCACGATATATACCACAAAATCACTTAGTTTATGGTGGGCAAAAGAGTGATAGAAGCTCTCCACTGTACAGAGAACAAATAATAAATAAATACTAACATTGTGGTAACATTTGAATGCCTAAAAAACTGTTAAAAAGCATATTTTCTGCTCAGCATTAAAAGAAATACAGTTATTGCATTGCACTCTGGGTCCACAATATATAATAGTAAAAAATATACAGTAAACAACAGAATGTTGAATGCTTTTTGTGTAAACACTGACAGTACATAGACATGACCAACAGTTGTAGAAAGACCTACCTAAATTGAAAGGGTTTATCATTGGTCAGACGTCTAACCATACGCGTCTCCAATTGGCACCACGTGGTAGGGCGTGTTCCACTATCCACAGTCCCTGTTATACGCTGCACGTCGGAGCCACAATTCCCAGAATAGCAGTACCAGTAAAATTCATTGTAACAGCCACCTCTAAATGACGATTTGTATTTAAATTCCACCTGAAAGGGATACAAGTATAACCCTCTGTCCAAATAAAGTACTCAAAATGGCGACAGGGAATTTCTATATAGTATATTGTATTAAGAAACTTAATAATGGGTGAGTTTTATGAAAAAAAGCAATGTTTCACTTTTACATACAATTACTCTCTGCTACAGGCTGCCATTTTCTTTACTGAGCTAGCTTATTGCAGTTTCTATCTTTTCAAAAACACAAATTGTAAAGTTGAATTTTAAGTGTTCGTCTTCTTATTTGTGCTTGCTGAAGAAATTTAACATAATACAGTAATGAAATCTCACAATAATATCTTATTTTGATATGTGCTGGAGAGCATTGTCATCGCTGATTTGCATGATGCACTGTTAGCTTGATTTAAAGCCCTAAAATATCTAATAATCCTGGATTTGCCCCTGCTCTAAAGGACCACTGCACCAGTGTGAGAGGGGTGTTTATATTTCTAGAGAGCTATGGTTGCAGTGAATGATGCAATGTGTCTGCTGCTGGGTGAGTGAGAGGAGAGGCATGTGGAGTCAATTGCAGAGCACTGAAAAAACAATTATTTTTATGTATTTCTTAAGTTATGCATATTTTGCTGCTTAATAAGAGATTTCAAAGCCTGTGTGGAGCTTCCTTTATTTGGCACAAACATTTATAATGTAATATCACAGTGTATAAACATTTAGAGAGAGCTTGTAATGTATGGTCCTTTCAAGACATGAGAGAATGTCTTATAATATAAATGAGGTGCAAGCCAACTCCTACGGACTTATTGCAAATAAATAGTTTGAGTCATGTAAACTGTATCACTACTGCATTTAAAAACAATAATAGATTACTACAAATAGCTTCAAGCAAAAATGTTTTTACATGTTTTCTACTTGTTTTGGCCACTCTACATGATGATGAAGAAAAGTTTAGTGTTTTTTTAATCCAAAATATTTTATTTATATTGGAGAAAGACAGATTTACCCAAACAACTTACCATGAGGGATCCATCCGTGTTCTTTTGTCTGGGTCTGAAGGTCATGACCCCACCTTGCATGTGGGTACCCAATACTGCTGAGAAGACAGAAAAGCACAAGACCAGTACACCCCATGATGCCATCTTTAGGCTCCCTCCTAGTGTGAGCCAAGTACAGAATGGCACAGCCTTTTATATTCACCTCCTCAACAGGGAAGGGACAAACTTAATCTTTACTATGGAACATAAATCAAAGCATAAACATAAGGAAAAGGTAAATAATATACAAAACGTGACACGGACGGTGCCATATACGCATAAAATATATTGTGATTTTTTTATAGGAGGAACAAGAAAGTCACTCTGAACTATTGTATAAGTTATTTTGAGACATAGCTAGTGTTATTTTGCAATACTCTTGTTTTATCTTATTTCTAGGTTTCTACACCTTTGCACAGCAAACATGACATGCAGCACGACAACATCTTTTTATGGATTTCACATAAATATTTTATATTACAAAATGCATCTATAAAATCTAAGAACACCCTAAAGCTATATAATCCTTAATCTGGGGAAATAAAGAGGGAGAATGCAATGACATTTGTACAAGAGGTAAAAACACACATATCTCTAAAACAATAGCTTCAAAGAACAAACCCTATAGGAAGATGAAATACTGTTAATAACATTTAAATGATAAAACTATTTTTACTACCTAGAGTTTTAAATCATATCACATTGAGAAACTCTGCTGTCACTTTAACTCTACAGCTTTTGATTATTGTGTATTTGGAAAAGCATGCCGTTCCTTCCAGAATGTTTTCTAAATATCTAATAGGTATATTGATGAAAGCCATGAGATACTTTATCTTGACTTTCCTCTGGTGCTTTACTCCTCACTTGAATTTCCTCTGGGCCTACACTCCTCACTTGTCCTTATTGTAAACCTACATGCCTCAGTTGACCTTCATCTGGACTTCCATGCCTCACTTGACTTTCATCTGGACCTACACTCCTCACTTGACCTTTCTCTGGACGTATTCTTCTCACTTGGCCTACTCTCCACACGTGACCTTATTGTGAACCTACATACCTCATTTGACTTTCATCTGGACTTACATGCCTCGATTGACCCTCCTCTGTACCTACACTTCTCCCTTAACCATCCACTGGAGCTATAGTTCTCAATTGATCTTCATCTGGTAACCTGACCTTCCTTTGAAGCCTCCTTTGTCATACTATGATGTTCCTCTGAATCTCTACTGATAATGTGTCTTTCTGTTGAGGCTACCCTGATAACTTGACCTTCATCGGGTAGCTATATGTTCTTATGCATTCCACCAATAAGTCGACCTTCCTTTGAATCTGCCATGGTGATTTTATCCACTGGTAAACTGATGATCTTCAGAATAAATATTAGCAACTTTATGATCCACTGGTAATTTTACCTTGTTCTGAATCTCTACTATGATTTGATGTTTGTCTAACTCTTTGCTAGTAACCTGATGTTCCTGGAAACATCCACTGGTAACTTGTCCATCTCCAACTATATAGCCCATATTTTACAGATCATCTGTTAAGAACATCACAATTTGTCAATTTCTTTATTTTTTTATTTTTACATTTTACATATTTACAATCTAGTACATGAACCCTCCACTTCCCACAAACATTTTCAAAAGGAAAGGAGGTTGCCATCATCTTACCCATTATATATGGAGGCTGTTATCCCCACCCTTTGTGAGCTATCTTGGGTTTATATATATTGTAATGATTTATGATCAAATAGACACAAACATAAAAAGCAATAAATAAATAAATAAAGCATAACAACTATTTAAAATGTATGTGTAAATATTTAACACGTTATATATTTAATTTGATTTGACATATCTCTCTGTAGTCATAACATATGGTTCTTTATTAATTCAGACATTGTTAGGATATTTTTCTTGTGTTTGTTTTATGTTGTTGTTTTTTTTTTATTATGGTTGCGCTATTCGTCTCTATTTTATTTATATATATATATATATATATATATATATATATATATATATATATATATATGAAAAAAACAAAGCAAAATGCATACATTGTACGAAATAAACAGTCATATGAACTGAAACAGAGAAGAAAAGTAGAAACAGATCATGATAATCAAGACATTTTAAATTACAGTTTGTCAGAACCATCAATATATACTAAGCAGTCAGGCAATGAAGAATAAATGGTGTAGGGTTAGGGCATATGATCACTTCCAGACCACTGATAAAGCCCTAGAACGTCTATGAATTGCTCTCTATATAAAGTGAACCAGTGTTATGAAATTTACCATTGACCAATTACCAATGGGTCCAAAGAAACATGAAGAGTGTACTCTGCCTGCATCTCAGGTTGTGGCCAAGTACTTGTTAGAAAAGTTTTGTTGATAAGTTGACCTCAGTGACCCTATTGACCGCAGCACACCAGGCATAACTGTCAGTGACTGCACATCAGAGCTCCATCAAGCTCATGTGCATTGCTTAGATTACCTAGTCCATCCATCTCTGCCTCTGCCATCCCCGTCAATCTTTCCCAGCATCAGAGTCCTCCCTAGGGAATCCTGTCTTCTCATGATATGGAAAAAATATCTGAGCTTCAGCCTCATGATCAAAACTTTCAGTAAACATTTTGGCTTCATTTCCTGTAGTATTTTTGTTCTGGGTAGTTGCAAGGGGATGGGTGAGGGCATGCACCACGCTACATAATAGGAGGGGAAAATTAGGGCCGAATCACAGTTTAATAAGGCTGTTAATAAGGAATCTTGATGCCTAGATTTTTTCAACACTATATGTAAAGTAATGGCCATACCAGTGGTTCTCAACAATCGATCCTTGGAACCCATGCCAGCCCCTGGATCCATATCTATAGGAACAAACCACAATATCCCACCACCATTAGTCATAGATCTAGATAGATCTAATCTGCAATTATAATGTGCTCACTAGAAATCAGTGCAAAACTAGATGAACATTTAGTGTAATGTCCTGTTAAAAATGTTTTAGATCTCAAAGGTGGTTCCCATGAGCATTACGTTAACCATCAGGTCCCCAGATCAAAAGGGTTGAGAGCCACCAATGGCTCTCAACTCTACTTCTCATTCGGAACTCATAAGCAACACTGTTTGTGTGAATATAGAGAAACTACAATAAACCATTTAATAAAAGCTACAGCAAATGTCCCAGTTACTGCAAAAGGAAAATTTGCACATATAAATAAATTAAATTGCCATTTCTTGTTCTTAAAAATGTGGACGTGTGGAACTGAGCTTGAAAGTTGGGTATAAATCATTTAATATGAAATGTATAAATGGTCAATATCTAATTAAAACATCTAGCCAATGATGTTAGGGCAACTGTTTTATAGTTGTGTCATTTCATGTTATAATTCTGTCATTTCATATTTTATAGTACAATTATACATCACATATATAGTTGTGAGCGTACGAGTCGTTGCTCACGCTTGCGGGCTCGCGTAGCGAGCCCGCAAGAACTGCGTCCCTCGCGAAGCGAGGGACGCAGTTCGCCGCAAATGCGGGTCCTCGCGAAGCGAGGGCCCGCATTTGCGGTTGTGGAGGCTCAACGTCGGCTGTGTTAACACACACATACACACACACGACTTTTTTAACAGAATAAACCCAACCGCCCAGCCAACAAAAACCCAAGTCGTTGCTCACGCTTGCGGGCTCGCGTAGCGAGCCCGCAAGAAACTGCGTCCCTCGCGAAGCGAGGGACGCAGTTCGCCGCAAATGCGGGTCCTCGCGAAGCGAGGGCCCGCATTTGCGGTTGTGGAGGCTCAACGTCGGCTGTGTTAACACACACATACACACACACGACTTTTTTAACAGAATAAACCCAACCGCCCAGCCAACAAAAACCCAACAACGTCCCCGCAAATGCGGATCCTCGCGAAGCGAGGGTCCGCATTTGCGGTGGTGGGAGCATCCCAACATCGGCTGTGTTAACACACACATACACACACACACAACTTCATAACAAAAAAAAACTCAAAGTCGCCTCACACCCGCTTACACCCAGACACACAGACGCAAGACTTAACAAAAAAACAGTAAAAAAGGCCCTTCACACGCTCTTAACACACATACGCACGACTTAGAAACAAATACACTGCGTCGTACACGTAAAAGCTAACTGCGTATATCGCAAAAAAATACGGCAACATCGCAACAAAATACGGCCGCATCGGAAAAAAATACGGCCGCGAAAGACCCATTCCAACCGCCGCGCATCAAAACATCACAAACACAAGAAATAAACACAACAAACACATAAAAAGCTTACTTACAGCACGGGGGGGCATCCGGCACCTCCAAAAGTTCATTTACACGTCCATTTAAGTCAAAACAAAGAGTTTAAACAACCGAAAATCGGCTAAGCGAGAGAAAAAATGGCCGCCGAACAAAACGAAAACGAGGCTCCAGACGTAACTACACTACACTTACTCGCAATAATGAAACACATACTATGCGGAACGGATCACACTCATATTAAACACCATTTTAACCACTACTACGCACAAAATGGCGGATGGAACGCAAATTGTAAGCTGGAACGCAAATAGCGCATGCGTATTACGTTCTAACGGTCTAACTTTCCAGAATGTTCTACAAGTTTATAAATACTGTCTATTTGACAGAGAAAAATACATTTCTCCTCAGGTGATGAACAGAGTGACTTCGGAGATAACTGCTGCTAAAACTTGAGAAGATAATTCTTTCCTAATTTACTACTTTACATTGTGCAAATTACAACTGAGAGGTAAGCTATAATATATTACTTATTTTCAAGACAGGACATCAAAAAAAAAAATTAAAGAAGACAAAGAGGTTTATGTATACTGACAAGTGACACGCACATATATGCGTATAATGTATACTGACATGTGACACGCACATTTATGCGTATAATGTATACTGACAAGTGACACGCACATTTATGCGTATAATGTATACTGACAAGTGACACGCACATTTATGCGTATAATGTATACTGACAAGTGACACGCACATATATGCGTATAATGTATACTGACATGTGACACGCACATTTATGCGTATAATGTATACTGACAAGTGACACGCACATTTATGTGTATAATGTATACTGACAAGTGACACGCACATTTATGCGTATAATGTATACTGACAAGTGACACGCACATTTATGCGTATAATGTATACTGACAAGTGACACGCACATTTATGCGTATAATGTATACTGACAAGTGACACGCACATATATGCGTATAATGTATACTGACAAGTGACACGCACATTTATGCGTATAATGTATACTGACAAGTGACACGCACATTTATGTGTATAATGTATAGTGACATGTGACACGCACATATATGCGTATAATGTATAGTGACATGTGACACGCACATTTATGTGTATAATGTATAGTGACATGTCACACGCACATTTAGGCGTATAATGTATAGTGACATGTGACACGCACATTTATGTGTATAATGTATACTGACATGTGACACGCACATTTATGTGTATAATGTATAGTGACATGTCACACGCACATTTAGGCGTATAATGTATACTGACAAGTGACACGCACATTTATGTGTATAATGTATACTGACAAGTGACACGCACATTTATGTGTATAATGTATAGTGACATGTCACATGCACATTTATGTGTATTGCCCCTGCAACAAACTAATTAAACAACTACATTTAAATTACATTACAAAAAAATAAGTTGGGACTATTAAAATACTATTAAAATATGAGTCATGTATACTGATATGTGACACGCACATATATGTGTATCATCTATAGTCACATGTCACACACACATTTATGTATGTTGGCCAAAAATAAAAATAAGGTTAATTTAACAATTAAAATATGATTCATGTATAGTGATATGTCACACGCACACAAAAAAATTACTTTCAACTATGGAAATGTGCTTCATGTATGTGACATATATGTGTGTAGACCCCACCAAAAAATAATGTTAATTCAAATTAATTACAGAAGTATATTTCAATGAAATTAATTTACTGAAATTTAATAGATCACCTAAAACTCAATCTTTCTACTTTTTTTAATATTCAAACAGACTCTGCATCAACAGCGTCTCTCAACAATTTGCACTGTGCACTGTGAAGCACAATCCCTTTTAAAGAACACCAACAAAGAACAAGAGGTAAGATACAAAAATACTTTAAATGCTGAAAAGGCCATGGTTTGTTAAATACAAATAAAAAATTCTATAATTCACTATTTCACTTTATTTTTCAAACAGACACTACAAGAAGACCGGCGGATTAAGATTGGCAGGAGGGGACCCTCTGTCATTCCACACTTCAATCAAGGTACAGTATTAAGTATAAAAAAGAACCGAACCATGAGCCTTATTCAATTCTGAGTTGGCTAATTGAATAGGGCTTTATATAAGCACATAATAGGTCTTCACTAACTAAAAACTTCTGTCCAAAAATTTTTTAGGTGCTTATATAGAGCCCTATTCAATTGGTCAAAACGCAATTGATTCAGGACCTAAATATGTTTAATGGCCGAGGGCCTCATTCAAATGTGATTTGACCATTTCAATAGGGCTCTATATAAGCACATTTGGCTCAATTTAACTAAAAACTTCTGTTCAAAAATATGCTCTGTGCTTATATAGAGCCCTATTGAAAAACAAAATTCAATGAGGCCCTCACAATATAACAAATCCAGCAAACAAAGGCCCTCATTCAATTGATATTTTGGACAATTCAATAGGGCTCCAAATAAGCACATTTAGAACCCTATTGAATTGGCCAAACTGCAATTGAATGAGGGCCAAAGTATGCAACATATGGTACACACAAAACAGGATTGTAACAAACACATAGCAAACTAAATTTATATTCTTTTTGTTTAACAACCTATAACCATTAGAAAAAACACTACATAAGTATAACAAAAGTGGTGCCCATCAAACAGGATTGTACGAAAACTCACACAAACACATAGCAAACTACATTTAAATTCTTATTTTAATGTTTAACAACCTATAAGCCTTAGAAAGAAGCCTAAATAAGCATACCAACATTGGTGCCCACCAAACAGGATTGTATGAAAACTCACACAAACACATAACAAACTACATTTACATTCTTATTTTATGTTTAACAACCTATTAGCATTACAAAACTACATTAATAAGCATACCAACAGTGCTGCGCATCAAACAGGATTGTATGAAAACTCACACAAACACATAGCAAACTACATTTAGATGTTTATTTAATGTTTAACAACCTATAAGCCTTAGAAAGAAGCCTAAATAAGCATACCAACATTGGTGCCCACCAAACAGGATTGTATGAAAACTCACACAAACACATAGCAAACTACATTTTGATTCTTATTTTATGTTTAACAACCTATTAGCATTACAAAACAACATTAATAAGCATACCATCAGCGGTGCGCATCAAACAGGATTGTATGAAAACTCACACAAACACATAGCAAACTACTTTTACATTCTTATTTTATGTTTAACAACCTATAAGCCTTAGAAAGAAGCCTAAATAAGCATACCAACAGTGGTGCGCACCAAACAGGATTGTATGAAAACTCACACAAACACATACCAAAGTACATTTAGATACTTATTTTATGTTTAACAATCTATAAGCCTTAGAAAAAGGCCTAAATAAGCATACCAAAAGTGGTGGACACCAAACGGGATTGTAGAAAAACAAAGAAATAATGTCATTTTTTACTTCATACAAATACATTAAAATAATATTACATTTTCATTTTTATTTTATATCAGATACTGCGTGAAGAACATCGGACCAGGAGTTTCAACTGAGGACCACACCAGCGGACGAGGACTTTCAACAGAGGACCAGACCATTGGACGAGGACTTTCAACAGAGGACTACACCATCGGACGAGGACTTTCAACAGAGGACCAGACGATTGGACGAGGACTTTCAACACAGGACCAGACCATCAGACGAAGGCTTTCAACACAGGACCAACAAAGATTCTGCTTCAAATCAAACTTCAACCAAGGTACAGTATAACAAGTAAAAAAAGAGAAAAATTAATTAATATTCTTCTTTAATGTTTAACCACCTATAAGCCTTAGAAAATAGCCTACAGAAGCATACCAAAATTGTGGCGCACCAAAAAGGATTGTAGAAAAACACAGAAATAATGCCATTTTTTCATTCATACAAAGATATTCAAATAACATAACATTTTCATTTTTATTTTATAACAGATACTGCGTCAAGAACATCGGAACAGGATTTGGAACTGAGGACCACACCAGAGGACGAGGACTTTCAACAGAGGACTACACCATCGGACGAGGACTTTCAACACAGGACCAGACCATCGGACGAAGGCTTTCAACACAGGACCAACAAAGAATTTTGCTTGAAATCAAACTTCAACCAAGGTACAGTATAAAAAGTAATATCTATCATCTATCTCTTATTTGTCTTTTAGGGCCAATAATCTTTAACAATAAATACAAACTTCAATGTAAACTTAAAAAATAAATTGGCATAGTCCAAAAAAGTCTAAAAACACAGAATCTATACAATTTGTCATTGTAACATTCCAGTCCTAAACCCTAATTTAATTGCCATTTGACAAATTGAATAGTGCTGTAAATAAGGACATAACATCTTTTTGAAAATACCTTTTTAGTTACTGAAACACTTGCTTTTGGATACATGTTTAATAAATAAAAATTTCTTTAAATAATTATCTGATGGCCTTATTTAGACTTTTATTCAATTGACCGCATTGAAATTGATTAAGTATAAAATGTTAACACACTATTGATAACTATTTGTCATGAAAAACAACTTAACATCTCAAAATAAACTAATGGTACATTATTTTATTTTTACAGATTAACATGGCTGATAACGAGAGTAAACAAGAAAAGAAAAGACGCCAAGCTAGAGAACGACGACAGAGAGCAGACAGCCAGCAGACACCGGAGAAGAAGGAAATTCGACGAGAAAAAGAACGCAAAAGAATTGCAAGCAAAAGACTGTCACTTGCAGAAATTAAAGATATGTCAAAAAAAACAACAAAGAAAATAAAGCATTTACAACCTGTTGCTCAAACATCAGATGACATTTTACCAGAAAAAATACAAGAGATACCAAAAAAAGCAACAAAGAAAACAAAGCATTTAGAACCGTTTCATTAAACATTACATGACATTTTACCTCAAACAATACAACATATACCAAGAAAAGCAACGAAAAAAACAAAACATTTAGAACCTGTTGTTGAAACATTATATGACATTTCACCTGATGAATATGAAAGTCAAAATCCTATATGCTTTGCAAATTGTCCTCTACTCAAGTCTTTAGCAGTAGAGGTTCATAGTTGTGGGGACATGACTACTCAATGTCAGTTTTGTGAGGCTTATTATTTTAAACAGGAGAGACCCAGAGATGGACAATTTATTAGTTGTTGTCAAAAAGGCAAGTTCAAACTTCCAGAAAGGAAAGAATTTCCAATTTATTTACAAAATATTATGACTGAACCTACTTTTCCAAACTACAAAAATTTTAAGACAAACATAAGATCCTACAATAGTGCCATATCCTTTGCATCCATGGGGGCAACATTAGCTGCTAATGTACCAGGACATGTTCCTTACTGTTTTAAAGTCCAAGGACAAATTTATCATCGCACTTCCCATTTACATCCAGAGGAAGGAAATAAAAGAAAATTCGCTCAACTATATGTCCTAGATACAATGGAAGCTGTTGACCAACGTATGCAGATGGAAGAAAATAAAAAATGCTTACCCACTGTTTTCATAGAGCTAAATAACATTATGGACAACAATCCCTACAGTAAAGCGTATAAAAAATTGGCAGAAGTAGAAAATGAACAAATACTTCATTCACAAACACATCAATTACCAATGCCCAAGGTTAATATGGTGCTTAAAAGAGACAGACATACTGATAAACGTCGTTATAACTTGCCAACAACAAATGAGGTTGCAATGGTGTTTCACAATGATGAAGGAGAACCACCATTTCAAAGAGACATTCGAATATATCCTAGAAATGAGGACCAACCGTTTATTAATATGAGTATCTTAAGTCCAAATTTAGATCCAATGACATATCCCATCTTTTTCCCACACAGAGAAGCAGGTTGGCAACCAAAATTAACTCTTCCCAGTTACCCAAATGCTAAAGCCAGAATCCGAAATAATGTTTCTATGCTTGAATTTAAAGTAGCTCAAATTGCCATTCGCAATGTATTTAATCCAATTTTATGTGGTGGGAAACTAACACAACAATGGATTATTGATTCATATTTGCAAGTTGAGGCAAATAATTTAAACTTTATCAAATATCAACAAGATAAACTCCGTGTAGAACAATATTCTGGACTCATGGACTATGTTGCTGACGTGGCTACAAGCAGAGACATGACAGCTGGCAAAGCCATCATTTTACCATCTTCCTTTCAAGGATCTCCTCGGAATATGAGAGAAAGATACAATGATGCTATGGCTATTGTGACAAAATTTGGCAAACCCGATCTATTTGTGACATTTACATGTAATCCACAATGGCCAGAAATTACACTAAATCTACTTCTTGGACAAACTGCTTCAGATCGACCAGATTTAGTAGCCAGAGTTTTTAAGATTAAATTAAATGAATTAATACGTGACTTCACTATAAATCAGTTATTTGGCAAATGTCTTGCTTATGTATATACCATTGAATTTCAAAAAAGAGGCCTTCCACATGCACATCTTCTAATAATACTTCAAGAAAAAGATAAATTAGATACTTCAGACAAAGTGGATGCAGTCATTGTTGCTGAACTACCAGATCCAGAACTATATGGTAGACTATATGAGATTGTTACTCATCGCATGATTCATGGACCCTGTGGTGACCTTAATCCACAATCACCATGTATGGAAAATAATAAATGTTCCAAAGAATTTCCAAAAGATTATAGAGACAAAACCTATGCCAATTGTGATGGATATCCACTTTATAAAAGAAGAGAAGGAGATAGTGCCATTATTCGTGGAAAAAAAGTGGACAATAGATATGTAGTACCCTACAATCCACATTTACTCATGAAGTACAACGCCCACATCAACGTAGAAGCCTGCACTTCCATCAAATCCATTAAATATGTCTACAAATATATTTACAAAGGTTACGATGCAGCTACTGTAGTCGTCAAAAGTGCAGACAACCCTGAAAGTAGTGAGTTAGTACATGATGAACTTGCATCTCATGTAGATGCTCGCTATGTCAGTGCGCCAGAAGCTATGTGGCGGCTTTTAAAATTTGAAATGCATGATAGATCACATGCAGTATATAGGTTAGCAGTACATTTGCCACAACGACATTTAGTCTATTTCCATGCTGGAAATGAAATGAATGCATTGGCCCAAAGTGAAGATCGTCACACTACACTAACTGCATGGTTTGCATTAAATTCCACTGATGCTGAAGCAACACAATACTTATATATTGAAATTCCATATCACTATGTTTTTGTGAATGGATTATGGAGACCAAGAAAAACCAGAGGCAATAAAATTATTCCAAGAATTTACACAGTCAGTCCAAGAGATGTGGAACGTTTTTGCTTACGGATATTACTTTTAAATGTTCCTGGAGCACAAAGTTTTGAACACTTAAGAACTGTTAATGACATTGTATATGAATCCTTCCATTTAGCTGCAAGACATAGAAACTTACTCGCTGATGATACAGAGTGGGAAAGATGTTTAGAAGAAGCAGCACAATGTCAAATGCCACGACAGATGAGAGAACAATTTGCTTTTATTTGTATCTTCTCAAATGCTCCAAATGCATTAGCTTTGTGGGAGACTTTTAAAAGTAATATGGCTGAAGACTTTATGCGACGATACAATGAACCCATTGCACACTTAAAAGCGTTAATGGAAATCCAAGAAGTCTTTTTAACTCATGGATTAAGTTGTGCAAGTTTTAATTTGCCTGATCCAGGTCTTATAGATGACATTAACTTTGAAGACTATGACATTCAACTACAAGCAGAAAGAACAGAAGAAAGACTTGCAACTTTAAATACACTACAATTGCAAGCATTTCATGCCATTAAAAATGCTATAGATGATGACATGGTGACAGAGCGTTATTTCTATCTTGATGGACCTGGCGGATCAGGAAAAACATATTTGTACAATTTATTAATGAGTTCAGTACGAGCCCAAGGAAAAATAGCAATGGCGTTTGCCACTACTGGAATTGCTGCACTTTTATTAGATGGTGGAAGAACTGTTCATAGTGGATTTAAACTGCCAGTGCCTATTTTAGAAAATTCTGTGTCAGATATTCGCATGACATCCTTACAAGCAAAGAAATTGAAGAAATGTAAATTAATTATAATAGATGAGGCCACAATGATGTCATGCTATGCTCTCCAATGTATTGACCGTTTGCTTCGTGAAGTCATGGAGAATACTTTTCCATTTGGTGGAAAGGTAATGTTGTTGGGTGGCGATTTCAGACAAACATTACCTGTCGTTGTACATGGAAATCGAACTGACATTATCGAAACATGTATAAAGTCAAGTATAGTATGGAAACATTTTACCCATCTTCAACTGCAACAAAATATGAGATCAGAAGGCCAAACTGATTTCAATGATTGGCTTATTAAAATTGGAGAAGGGAGAACAGAAAAAATACTACATTTACCTGATGACACTGTAGAGATCCCACCTCATATGATTTGTCAACAAGATATTATATCGGCTATATTTGAAGGGAGCATAAATAACGAAGAATATTCCGAGCTTGCCAACCAAGTCATACTGACGTGTAAAAATAAAGATGCATTAATCCTCAATAATGAAATCTTAAAAAAAATTTATGCACCACAAAGAAATTATCACAGTGCTGATTCTGTACTTGCTGATGACAATGAAAGTCAGGCTAACTTTTCAACTGAATTCATAAACTCTTTAACTCCTTCTGGAATGCCACCACATATTTTGCAGCTAAAGAAAGGTGCAATTATCATGTTACTGCGAAATATGAACCCCAAAAAAGGCCTATGCAATGGCACAAGATTAATTGTTCAACAATTAAAGGACCATTTTATAGATGCTGAAATTTTAACTGGGACCCATAAAGGAGAGAGAGTTTTCATACCAAGAATAGATTTAGCACCAAGTGAAAGTAGTCTCCCTTTTATACTTCAAAGAAGACAATTTCCCATTATTATGGCATTTGCCATGACCATTAATAAATCACAAGGTCAAACTTTCAAATCTGTGGGTATTTTCTTGGAAGAACCAGTTTTTGCACATGGTCAATTGTACGTTGCGTTGTCACGGTGCAAAAATCCACAGGCTATTAAAGTTTACATTGAAAACAATGAAAGTCAAGGTGATTTATTAGAAGATGGACGTATTTTTACTAAAAACATTGTCTACTATGAAGTACTATAACTTTGAAGGATACAAATTAACGATGCCAAGATTTTTTTAAAGCATTGCAAAATACATAACAATTGGTTGTTTAATTCAGTCATAATTAATGGAAGTCATGTTTATGAATGATTTGCCTCACAAAATACTTGCCTTGCATTGTTAGTAAAAATTATGTTAAAATGTTAAGTCACTATGTTAATGTTTCTAATGTTACAAGTTTAAAAAATATATTTTCAAGTTATTTCATTCAACAGATTACAAAGTGGATGTTAACAGGTCAAGCACCTTTTAAGTCACAATGTAAATATTGTCTGTTATCTTAAGATTACTACCTACATTAATGTTTATCGCCAGTTTATGTGCTCAGTAATAAATTACTTTAATTACGTACGTTTTAAGAAGAGTTTTACTGTATGCCTTCCTCTACATTCAATGTATATTCAAGTTAACAATTATTGTGATAGAAATTGAATTTTAATACTGATTAATTTAAATGTCAATTGTTTTTACATTCAAATGTTAATACTTTTAATAAAAAATTAGGTTACAAAATGTATTCACTATGTTCCTGTTTATAATGTTCAAAATTATACAAATGTTTTGTTAACTTCTAAACTTACATAAAAAATAAAGTTCAAGTTTAAAAATATATACTTTGATGGTTATTGCTTACATATAGTTTAAAATTCATGTTAAAATTCGCAACGTTTAAAGAAGGGTTTTTACTTTTTGCTTTCCTATTCATTCAATGTATATTAAAGTTAACAATTCTTCAGATACTAATTACATTTTAAAAAACCATTACATCAACATTTTACAAAAATACACGTTCATATTAAAATACTTACAAGTGTCAAAAATATATGTTAATAACTAAACAACTTGACAAACATATACATCACGTTGCCGTCATTTTTTGACGGGCAAGTCGCTAGTGTTCTATAATAATAAACCGCTATGGGGGGGGGGGGGGGGGGGGGAATCAGGAAATATCTTACAAATTAAAATGCCAGTGATGGAAATATTCAGAGGATATTAACCGTAAGGTTAAACAAAAAATCAAAAGTGCTTATCTGAGAACAAACAACACCTAGGTTGTAGATTTGTTTTATAGTTCTTGTTATCTGCTCAGAGAGCAACCTCTTTTAGCTCATTTGTGCCTTTCCCAGGGAGAGATATCCTGTAGTATATCACTCAAAATAGTGACCCAGCCCCAAAATAGCAGGCAATTCTACACTGAACAGGAGAAACAGCAAACCCCAGACGTACGTTTCAGCCTCTGTGGGCCTCATCAGTGAGATACAGCGGTACTCCCTAAGGCACAGTGAGCAAGAAGTCCACGTCTGGTTCCCCCTATCACCCATAAGGTGAGAAAAAATGAACAAAAAGAGTCAGATGTGCTCATCTGAGAACGAACAATACCAAAATAGGTTTGTTCTATTGGTCTGGTTACCAGTCTATAAGCAGAGATGGTTATTTCCTATTATTTGCCCTCCAGCAGTGGCAGCCAATGGCCACTAGGTGGCATGGCTGAAACTTTGTTCGATTTCATAGGGTTATAGTTAGGATTAGGGTTTAGGGTTAGGGTAGTGGAACATGATAAGTTTAACATAGCAAAATAGTGGTACGTTGTGCGTGCCTCTAGTTTGCTATGTTAAGCTTATCATCTGCCACTACACTAGCCCTAACCCCCTAAATCTAACCCTAGGAAATTGAACAAAGTTTCAGACATGCCACCTAGTGGCTGTTGGCTGCCAAGGCTGATGACTAACACTCACACTAACAAGAACCCTAATTTAGGGCCTCATTCAATTAGCCCCTGCAAGTTATGGAGGTATAGGACGTATGTCTGCGGGCCCGCCTTGGCAGCAGCTTATGGTGCTATTCAATTTGTCAAGGCCACAAGTTAGGGGCCAATAGAGGAAATCAGACACCATACAGTCCTCAGTAGCATTCAGGAGCTTGAACGGCCGTAACTCCAGAGTAAGAAACAGCCAATGGAAACAGAGATCGTCATCATGACATCAATAAAATCCAACCTCCAAGACCGTAGGACTTTGCAAACTGGAGGTTGGATTTCAATGTCCTATGGGCTTGGAGGTAATTGAAACCCGCAGGACTTTGAAATCCAACCTCCATTTTTCAAAGTTCTACGGGCTTGGAGGTTGGATTTCAAAGTATTCTATTTTGGCGATCTGCGAGCTTGAGAATGTTGTGTTATTAATTCTAAGACCTAACATCCCTTTTAATAAAAGTACAGTATTGATTTATTATTAGCATTTGAAGTGCTCCCGATATGTCATTAAGCCCTTTGCGAGTACTTCTTGGTACCCCTAACCTTTTGTTAGACTTTTGCTATTTGCAGGCTTGACGGGGTTGTTAGCGAGGGGGAATCGGAGCAATTGAATAGCGATATGCGATTTTAGCGTTCAGAACTCTTGCAGCCGTGAAAGATCAAAGGCTTGGAGGGCATTAACTTCCGATCTTCACCATTCACAGCCCGTAACTCTATCAGAGCCCGCAACAGGACGCCAATTGAATAGCAAAGTAGCTTAGGCGCTCCATTTCCAAGCCCGGATCTCCCAAAAACCTCAATTGAATGAGGCCCCTAGTTTGTAAAATGACGATGTTCAGCATAATTTACAATAAAATAACTTCACACTGTTAACAACTTCATATGAAGTATGCCCAGGTGGATATACAATAATAGTCACATATATTTTTACCTGTAAAAGATGTATTATTATTATCATCTATACTAACTGGGCATATTTTTGTGGGTTATCATCCCCCATTTTTCATATATTTTATGCTTAAAACATAAAACTTTCAAGTTCAGTTGACTAAAACATCCAATCAAAAAATAGACAATTATAATTATATTTATTTATATGAATCCGTTTTCATTTCTGCAATCAGTAGGACTTTTGTTGTATCAAACAATAAAATAATAATATAAAGTTTTAATGTGTACATATTTTTATTTAATTAAGGAAGAAGAAGATTTAGGGATCTCCATGGGAATTTCCTGCTGCACAAGGTGAGTGTGACCTCTAGCTACATAACTACTTATTACATACATAGCTCAGTTTACAATTGTAATAAATCTATAACACATCACCTACAGGGCTATTTCCTTATAGCTATTTGTGTTGACTGACAGGTTAGGAAGAGAATATAAAGGAATCCTGAGAGTCTGACAGACACAGAGTGAACTCAAGACAGAGACACGATGACTTCTCTACTGCTCAGACTTCTGGTGTTCACCTTATGTACAGGTAAGATGCTCACCTGGGAGGAAGACATGATGATATTTATTGAGATCTATATTGGAAATTGTATTAAAGAGGTCTGGCACATCATAAGATACCTCCAAAGTCAATTTTTAAAAAAAAGTATTTTTTTACTATGTTTTAATGTCTCACTGTCGATGAGATTGTCCCATATATAAATAAAAGTTCAATCGCAATATAATGTTTATTTTATTATTAAGTATCTCTTGCTAAATCATCTTTGAATATTTATCAATTGTAAAAATATTATTAATGTTTCAATATTATTTCCATCTTAAAGGGCCACTGTACTGCAACAACACGAGCCTAGATTTTTTTTAACTGTACTTTGATCATTAATAAAATGCAATTAATAAAAAAGAAACATTAAACAGTTTAGACTCAGCTGATGCTTGTATCCACCCACTACAAGGTCAATAGAGGAGGTCACTTTGTCTAGCAGGCAGCTGCTAAATGTTCAGACACAAAGTGAACCAACACCTGACTGGATACTTGTTGCATTGAGATTCCCCTTGGGCTGCAAGCTTTTGCTGTCGGGACAACCTATGAATATTTGTTATTCTCCTATGAAATCCGATTTAGACCTTTATGACCCTTCCCTTAATGCCCTTATAAGGGTGGCGACTAACATTCAGCTGTAGGCTGATATTCTAATCTTTGATAAAAATGTACTATTGAATATTTTTTATTATTAAATAGGAATAGAATAGTGCAGCTAATGGGAATAGTCTGATGCGTTGTATAATTTTTAACCATTTGTCTGCCTGGAGTATTGTTTATTTTGATCTGACTGTGTTTACACAGTATGACCAGGTTTAAATGGACTCTGTCACTCCAAAATTAAAGTGACACATTGAATAGCATAACTAAAAGCTATAAGTAATAGTTACTATATTAACAATTGAATATGTAAATAATATATCATTTTCTTATACTAATGTAACATTGAAATTTGCATTATTTACATCAATCATACAATCTGATCCGCCCACCGTGGACTGACTGCACTTCTTGTCTAATTATTGCTAACAATTACTGATTACTCCCTGGAGCTCTGTACCTATTGCATTCAGTGAGTAACTAGATTGATTAGAGAAATCACAATTCATTAGCTAATCAGTAATTTTAACGATCAAGGGTTAGGGGCTATTACTGCTCAGGGCCACCTGCTATAGACTACAGGTTAACTACTCACATAGCCCCAGCACCCTGAAATCTGTCTTGTGTATCAGTCAGGGTCTCTCCATCAGGAATCAGCACTTTCAGGAGTTTCAGTAACCTTCCTGTGGTAGTGACCAGGACAAGTTACTTGCAGGGTGGAGATCAGATCAGTATAGCAGCCACCAGGAGCAAATAAGAGAACATACCATTTCTATATGTTTCAGCAATCAACTGATTTAATTTTGGAAAGTCAAACAATATTTATAGGGGATAGATACAAGAGGGGGGGTTATACAACACAACAATGGCAGGGAGTGGCTGAAAAAATACCCCACATGGGGTTCAACATTAGCATTCTGTCTGGCACCTGGGAGCAATAGGGGCATACCTCCAATATACACATGTCGTCTCTGGCTGTCTAGCACATCAGAGATGTAATCAGCTTATCTGGCAAACAATGGGACAAAACAGATTACAATACAATCACTAGTTCCCATTTGTCTACATTGTACACCTATTTTGTTTAACTGTTTCGTGACCATTTAGTTACAATTTAAACATAGCACAGAACATAATAAAAATTGGGGAATTACATATAGTATACAGGATAAGGCAGAGACATATGCCATAAGAACATATGGAGCATGGTAGTACACCATGGCCCTATGTTTTGGGGCTATTCACACCCCACCACCCACCTGCCCACATTTCCCATGTGGCAATATAATTCTCCTACCCATTTCCAATGGGCTGTATGTCCTATATGGTGGCACAATGCACCAATATCCAGGCCCTGGAAAGGGTGTCCATGACAGTAATTATTGGTAAAATCAGTGCAGCCAGTCATTGGTGGGTGGATCAGTTTGATTGCCAGTAAAAATTAGCAAAAGTCAATGTAAAATTCATTTTTTTTTTAAATAACATTCAATTGGGAAAGCATAGTAAAATCCCCATTATTCTGCACCTAACCAACAGGCACTCTCAAGCAACCGGCACTGGCATCAATTCCCCATTTGAACAAAACTTCTTCTAAACCGGCATAACCGGCACTATATGGCACTATCCAGCAGTTCGACTAACTTTTTTTAAATTATTTTTTCTGGGCCTAAATGGCCCAGTTTAGGTGCTAATGCCTTTTTTTCGGGGACTCCCAATTAACCAGCAACTACACTTATCCAGCAATAGGGAGTCCCTGTGGGTGCCGGATAACGGGGAGTAGTTCTTATTGCTATAATTTTCCATTATACTATATTTGGTGCATCCTTTGTGTCCATTTAAGATATTTTTGACAGTTATTCTTATAGAGTATAAAAAAACTAGCTATATATTGTACAGGTCATTTAATTTTGTGAAACATTCCTAAGATATTCAGCATCAACTGTACTGCATCATTATGCAAAAGAGCAACCCCTGGATACTAATTAGCTGCTTTGATGTTATAATTAGTATCACAGTATGCGTGTCTGTTAACTTGGGGGCAAAAACAACCTATCACAGTGTTATCATGCAGCGAGATTCCTTCACCTGCCCTTATCATGCACCCTGAGTAACAAATCAGCATATGGAGCTGAACATTAAGTTGTTGTTGGGGTGACAGTGTCTCTTTAAACTAAATACAGATTAAGCAGCCGAGAAGTAGATTAGATAGAGCTGGATCATAAATATTAAAAACACATTAAATAATAAAAGTTGAGAATTTTCAAAAATAACTGAGTTAATTTACAATAATTGTGATCCATATTATGTTTATAACATTGTAACAATTATATATTTTGTTTTGTTTATATTGTAAATTACTTTGTTTTATTTAATTTTACATCTGTTATTTATAGGTGACTAAAAACAGTAAAATTTAATTGAAAAAATCCCACACAGTCTGTGTCTTAGTGAGCTGCAGAGGGCAGACTCATACAGGGACTATTTGTTTGATTTAAGACAGTAACAACAGAGCTTCATAAGCACTTCTTAATAAAATAAAGGGTCCTTTCCCTCTTCACCATCGCAAAATCTGACAGCTGCAGTTCCGCCGCCGCCGGCCGACAGTTGGCACTGACGATTTTAGCATATAAGGCGCAACGACAGAAGAGGCCTTGAGCTATGAGAGGAGCGCCCGAGGCCCTGGGGGGCCAAGTGCCCGCGCCGAACATAGCGATGGCCTCACTGTTGATTCAGCGCGTCGAGTTGCACCACGTCGGAATGGAGAATAGTTCTTGGCTTTCCCTGGAACTTCATGGTACCCGAAAACTCACAGCGCCCTCTGGCGGATGGCACCTGTAACTGCAGCTGACAGTGCTGCAGAAGAAATGTGCAGCCAAAATAGATCCAAATAAAATGCATAAAAAGTAAATAGATACACAGGGATATTATATACCTAGTAACACCCAAAAAACCTGCAATGTTCCATTAAAAACAATTATAAAACCAATTAAACAGCTTATACACATTTTCTATTTGATTTTAACTACTCTAATTTATGGATAATTTTCAAACATAACTTTGAGTTAACTGACAATAATTTTGATACTTTAGATATTTTTTTTAACATTGCAACATTATAATTTAATACATTTTGTTCTATTTTTGTTGTAAATTACTTTGTTTAATATGGAGAACTCTACATGATATTACTGGAATTATAAATAGATATAAACTGATTTTTTCCTATTTTTTTTCTAATTCTGTCTCATTCGTCATTTATAATCAGACCCTTATCTTTGTGTTTGCAGGCGTGATATTATCCGCAGCCCTTGGAGGGAGCCAAGATGACGTAAGTTGCTAAAAAATATTCCATTTAAGTAACAGAAAATGTGCAGGGTTTGTAGGACTCCTGAAGAAGTAAAGGATCTAGTCTATTTTGTAGCCGCTTCCGGTCAGAACAGTGGAGTGGAGCGCTGTGTCACAGCACCACCTGGTGGTGCAAAAAATCTACTGCAGACAAAGAACTATTACCCCCTCGGAGTGGCGCAACTCGAACGGCGCTGAGTCGACAGCGAGGCCATCGCTATGTTCAGCACAGGCACATTGCCCCCCAGGGCCTCGGGCGCGCCTCTCATAGCTCAAGGCCTCTTCTGTCAGCACGTCTTATGAGCCAGATCGGAAGTGAAAATAGTTCTCTGCCTGCAGTACATTTTTGCACCACCAGGTGGTGCTGTGGCGCAGCACTCACACTCAATCCCACTGTTCTGATGGGATGCAGCTATGAAATAGAAGGGGGGGGGGGGGGTTGATGGATTAGTAATTGGCACCTGCTCCTTTGAATCACTCCCACAAGTATAACTGTAAATCCTTTCTTGCAGAAATGTAAATGTCCATCTCAGACACACAACTTTAAACTAAATATCATGGATGCCTACAGCTGAGCCATCAACATTTATTGTATTATAATTAAAGACAAGCTTTATGACATAATCCCTGTATCAATCAGTGGTCCTTTAATGGAAATGCTCAGTCCTCAAATATCATACAATCTGATATATTGTGATATTTACTGTGATTGGAAATCTCAAAAAAAATATTCAAACATTCTGAAAAAAAAAAAGGAAAAAAAGCAAACAAAAAAAAATAAATATACTAGTAACTTGCCTGTCCTAAATAATGGTATCATGTTATGGTAATGGTAACATGTTATGTTCAATTGTCTGTTCTGTCTCTCTGTGCGCCTTTTCTTTGTGTGTGTACTCTCTCTCTCTGTGCTCTCTGTCTCTCTCCCTCCCTCTCCCTCTCTCTCCACACTCTTTTCCATCCTTCCTTTCTCTCTCCCTCCCTTTCTCTCCCTCCCTCTTTCTCTTTGCCTCCCTCTTCCTCCCTCCCTCTCTCTCTATCTTCTACACTATCCCTCCCTCACTCTCTGCCTTCCTCCCTCTCTCTCTCTCTCTCCCCCTGCCGTCTCTGCCTCCCTCCATGCCTGCCTGCCTTCATCTCTCTCTTTCCCTCCTCTCTCTCCCTCTCTCTCTTCATCCTTATTTCTCTTTCTTCTTCCCTCCCTCTCTCTCTTTGCCTCCCACCCTCTCTCTCTCTACCTTCTACACTTTCCTTCGCTCTCTGCCTTCCTCCCTCTCTCCCTGTCCTCTCTGCCTCCCTCCATGCCTGCCTTCCTCCCTCCTATCTCACTCTCCCTCTCTTCCTTCTTCCCTCTCTTCCTCCCTCCCTCTCTTCCTCCCTCCCTCTCTCTTTGTGACCTTGTTGTACCACGTATATATTATCCCTTTGCATATATTTACTTTTATTTTATTAAGAAGTGATTAAAAGCTCTGTTTTTACTGCCTAAAATCACACAAATAGTCCCCGTATGGGCCTGCCCACTGCAGTGTATGCAGACACAGGCTCTGTGGTACAGGCTAGGACACTGCACATCCATCCCTACAGAACCTGTGTCTGCATACACTGCAGTGGGCAGACTCATATAGGGACTATTTGTATGATTTTAGGCAGTAACGCCAGAGCTTATAAGCACTTCTTAATAAAAATAAAGTACACGTCAGTAAATAGCTACACATGGATGTTATATACCTAGTAACACCCGGGAACCTTCCATGTCTTGTTAAGATTTATTTATAGACATGTTTATGCTGCTAATATTACTAGTTTGTCCTTAGATACTTTGTATCACATCGTCCTATTGAGTTGTTACTAATTCCATTAACCCTTGTGCAGCCGGCGTGTGCCAAGTACAGCGGGGGTGACGGGTGTAAGATTGAGTATAACCCGGTCTGTGGGTCAGACGGCAACACCTACGCGAGTGAATGTCACCTGTGCAAGGAGAACGAGTAAGGCCAAATTAAATTAATTTTTAAAGGTATATGCAAGTGAGTTGGGTTATGAATGGATCCTGTAGAATGTATCATAACCCATCTAGTAAAAAATGTTTGCATGAAAAAAAGCAAACATTTTTTGCAGAAAAGAAAAAAATGTGCTTGGGGTGATGTAGACACCCCCAGCAACTGAGATTTGCATATTGGATATCTCATTTTTAATGAGATATCCAATATGCAGCACATGCACATGCTGATTGGCTAAAGGAAAGGAAAGTGTCGGAAATCATGTGACTTCCCACAATAGGGCAGACTTCAGGTGCTAAATGAGCATGTCTGCACAATCCCCAGGCAAAGAAGAAACATTGTATAAGTTATGCTAATTATCCCTGGGAATTTCAGGGGTGTCAACATTGAGAGAAAACAGTTTGCAAACACAAGAAATTCAGCGAACTTCAGGCTAACTGTTTACCTGTTTACTTTAGATTTTTTTATGCGAACAATTGTTTTCAGACACTATAAATTCTCCTCTATCAATTGCATCAATAACCCAGCTCACTTTCATATACCTTTAAGTGTTGATAAAGGGCGTTTGTAATGTTTGGTCGCTTCTAGACTTGGGAGATCAATATATCAAGTAGTGCATCATAAAAACTATTATAAAAAAAAGAAAAAAAAGTCAAATAAAATAAAAGGTTTTGCACATTTCCTTTTTGATTTTGACTGCTCTACATGATGACTGAGAGCAATATCCATGAGTTAAATCGAAAAGTAAATTGATATATATGCTAGAACTATATTATGTATGAAAGATCCACCCTCTTAGGTAGTGGTCGTATCAACAGTGATTATCTAAGATTAGAAATAGGGGGGTGAAGGAAGAAACACAAAAATAACAGTAATAGTAACATAGATATTTAATTTTTAAGTTTGTGTCATTAAACATTTTTACACCAACTTTATCACCACCACTACTAATGTTAATTACTAGTGTTAGTAATGTTGATTAATTGCTGTTGATAAAGCCATTACCGCAGAGGGCGGATCTTTAATTTATACATAAAATAATTCTAGCTTCTAGATAAATTTTAGTTCCCATCCACTTAGAATTTTATTTGAAACAAATGGCAATTATGTTTATTTTTATGTGGAGTTTTGCAGGATCATCATCATAAGGAATTAATTAATTATTTTATTTTTTACAGGGAGAGAACAATCAAAGTCCTGATTCAACTCAGGGGTCACTGCTGAGAGCGCACGGGGTCTCGGAGGGCTTCAGATCATCCATACAATGCTCTATCTCCAGCTCCTTATTTATTCACTCATGTCTTATCCTCATACACAAGCGTAACAAAAATGTCATGGATGCCTCCAGGGTCCACCCGTATATATCTCTTGCTGGAGCATAGATAGGTCTAGAATGACTATGGTTGACCAGCACAATGCAAAGCATGTCATATCTATCTAATTTATCTAATCAGTCTACTAACTCCCTTGGGTCTGAGCCTGCCCAGTTCTCATATGACTTACACAGAAAACTATATTCAGTAATTATTGCCAATAATTGCATCAGTTGACGGACATTTCAGATAATTTATTTTTGGCGGGTGGAAGTGCTAAAAAGTAGAAATGTGTTATTTTAGGTTCTGTTTTGTTTTAACCATTATTCTGTCTAATTATGTAATCATTGTTTTTTAATTACTTTATAAGGTTCTGAGTTTGTTTGTATAATAAATATCGTAAAATAAAAAAAATAAGAATTAATTCAGTACATGAAAAAATGCATGTGCTGACCTCTAGTGGCAAACTCTGTGATATGACAGCCAATTTTAAGAGGGGGGTGTCACGACCTGCTTCTTTAATGGGAGTTGACAAGAACCTAGTTCAAGCCTACCCCAGCAGGATTGTGTAGTTCTTACTACCTCTGCTACAGAAGATGGCCTCAGGTTATCAGGAACACCATATAATCCCTTAGAATTAGGATTAATGCACAGAATGACACTTACACCTTGTTTATGTAAGCACAGATATCACTGTATACCTTTATTAATTGGCACATTTTATACAAGTTTCTGGCACACAGGCTGGCCAATCAGTAAGCCACATTCCTAAATAATAGGCTGCCCTTTGTTTACTAGGAAAACCCTGTACCTCTGATGAAATCAGATCTTTTAATCTCATCCGGGTGACTATATTAACTTTAAACAATTGTTCTAACGATTTAGACTATCTGCTTATCTGCTCAAGGCCCCTGTGAGGCCTGGGGGAGTCTTCACCAGATAACAACACTGTACATAATAGGCCTTAATCTTATTTAGGTGGGGGCTGATGCAATAGCCTGCAGGATAACTAAAATGTTATGCAGAGCATAAACTAAGACACATACACTATAACAGTGCAATCATATTTTAACCATAAGCACTAAGAAATACATAACCATAATAGTAAAAACAGCGTAACCCTGGCCAGTCAGTTTCAAGCCATAGTGTAAAACAGTCCAGTCAGGGCCTGGGCATGACAACTCCTCCCCCTTCTTTCTAGTGGCGATTGGGAAGCTATCCTGTTCTCTTATGGTTAAGCCATGGCACAGTCCCAACAATCACCAGGGTCCAAGAACCCAGTCAGAGCTGGTAGTGGTAAGTCTAGGGAGTGCGGAAAGCGTCCACAGTCCTACCTCCCCTTTCTGTGTCTCAATCCTGGGATTGCACTGGGGGCTTGGCAGGTTACTCCACCTCTCCAACCTCTAGTAAAAATCAATCAAAGTGATAAACTTGGTAGCTCTCTGGGCACCCCGCCTCCTCCTGTCCAGGGTGAATTCTCCCTCCTTCCCAATGGTGTAATGAACTTCCCAAGCCGATGAGGAAACATATAAGACCTCTGGCCTCGAGGACCCTTCAAGGCAGTCCAGGGGAAACAGTACATCTAGACAATTAGGTCCAGCAAAAACTTGGGAGGGTCCTTCCTTAGCAAAACCCTCTTCTTCCAGGCAAGGGAGACAACCTCTTGACCTGCTGATTCTGGGATGGTACCAGGTATCCTTGGTAAAATAGAAGACCCCAACTTCCCCCTTGTCAATGATCCCGGCCAGTGGACCCTCCTTTCTAGTGATAGAGGCACAAAAACAGTGTCTTTGGGCTGCTGCGGGGGAGCCAAGGCAGGGAGGCCAGGTGACAAACCACATCCTGGGGTATTCTTTGTGGAAATCCAGGAAAACTGTCCCATGCAGTGGTGTACAAATCTGGGGTAATCCTGGGGTCTCACCCTCCCCAGCCAAGCCAGTACAAACAGCTGGCTGGTGGTATTTACAACAGTGCAGGGGCCTAAGGCATCACAAGTGGCCTACATTCTTCCCCTTCCCATTTCTGCTCCTTCCCTTGTCCTTCTGGTTTACCCAATTTAAGTGGTTTAAGGGGGATTGCCAGTTCAAGTGACTGTTCATCAGGGATTATGACCACCCCACCCCCCAACAGCCAGGGCCACTGTCCCCTTTTTTTCCCCTCCTTTAGGGGAAATGTTCTTCTGGGGCACCCAATAAAACAATGGTTCCACTGAGGACTGTACCTGCTGCATCTGCCAGTCTGTACTCTTCCTGATGGCCTTGTCTGGGATCTCCACTCCTTGGGGCTGGGCTAAGATTACGGTCTCCCAGCCTCCTTTCTCTGGAACTACTGTCTGGGTACAGTTCTCACCTCCCTCTGGCTCTTTGGTCTCTTGATGTTCAGGCAAAACCTCCGGGCTCTCTCCATCTGAGACTGCCTGGTGTGTAGATAGAGGCAGCCCCTGAGCACCGGCTGTTACTGCCTCCTGCACAGTCTGGAGAGCAGGACTGCTTGCTGTTTCTCCTCCAGGGTCTGTGGCTGGCTACTGGACAATGGTGGAACCTCCCCACTAAGCATACAGTTCATTAATAGGGCACAGTGCTCATTTGGTTCTTCCCTGACTAGGAGCAGTGTCGCTTTTTCACTCAGGTCTTCCCCTGGGCCTGACACTGCTGTGGTTAGGCCCTGTCCCCATGCCTCTAACTGGGCGAGGTTCAGGCCCCTAAAGCTAGGGACCAGTTCTTCCTCTTCCCAGTCAACCCACTGCATGAAGGATTCCTTGTTTTATATTAAACCCATGTGATCATAAGTCCCCCAACAGTCCATACTTTTCTCTACTGACCCGGCCTTGGCAAAATTTTGCTGGGTCCCCTTTGTCTCTGGAAGGTGACTATCCTCCATGCCTGACTTGCAGAACTTCTCCCAACTGGAAGGCCAAAACCCCTCTAGGGATGCTTCATCTAACAAATAATACCACATAATCCGCCTCCAGCTGTAACTCCTGCTGGATCAAAGTCCTAGCATTTGACAGTGTTTGGAAAACAAACTCAGCTGTCTTCTTTCAGTCCCCAAGCCAAAATCCATATTACCATATACAATGTCCCAAAGTGCTTCCTCCATCCTTAATTAAAAACAGGACCCCCCATGAGGTATCCCGACAGGTCCCACCCAACAAGCATAATTCTCCTCCAGGGCGACCTTTTCTTCTAACAGTTCCTTCAGCCATTCCATTAGCTCATGACCTGGCCATAGTCCCAGAAACGCCATCCATTTGTTTAGAAGGCTGATTCCTTGACAGTCCTTTTCAGTCACCACCACATTCTCTGTCTCTACTGGGGATAAACACACCCCATCCACAGGAGCTGGGAAAAGGCCATTGCTTACCCCTCTCCACTCCTCCTGTAACTCCTGCATGATCTGTGTCCCTTGATCCATCAACTGCTCTGTAGTAATATCCTCTGGCATGACTACTTTCCATCTCTGGAATCTCCTGAACGCTTCCTCCTCCTCTGTTGCAGACATCTCTTTATAAATTGTCATCTTTCTGTACTCCACAGAGGTCCCAGCACTGTCACCAATGTCACGACCTGCTGTTTCAATGGGGCTTGACAAGAACCTAGTTCAAGCCTACCCCAGCAGGACTGTGTAGTTCTTACTACCTCTGGTACAGAAGATGGCCTCAGGATATCAGGAACACCATATAATCCCTTAGAATTAGGATTAATGCACAGAATGACACTTACACCTTATTTATGTAAGCACAGATATCACTGTATACCTTTATTAATTGGCACATTTTATACAATTTTCTGGTATGCAGGCTGACCAAACAGTAAGCCCTATTCCTAAGTAATAGGCTGCCCTTTGCTTACTTGGAAAACCCTGTACCTCTGATGAAATCAGATCTTTTAATCTCATCCGGGAGATTATATTAACTTTAAACAATTGTTCTAATCACTCAGACATCTGTTTATCTGCTCAAGGCCCCCGTGGCATGACAGGGGGGTCATGGCATATTATGGGTTCCATTGTGGTCCAGTGGTTTGGATTTGTTGCTTTCACCGCTGAGACCTGGGTTCAATTAAAGTCAGGAAACCAAGAGGTTTCCATAGCTTTCTTCCCCAGGAGCAAATGTCTTTTAATTTCATGGCTACAGCCACCATCTGAAGAGATGTTGGATCTTAGGGGAAAACATTTTAATCTGTCACTGTCTCCATTTCTTCTCCGTTTATCTTCCAGGAACGGAGACTGACATTAGTCACAATCTTCGTCTTTTTAATGTTGAGCAGCAGGCCAAGATTTGGAACCATTTTCTTGGTTAGGCTGTTCTTTACTGAAGTTTGGCCATCACCACTTCCTCCACCCCCACACACCATATCCCAACACACCATAGGTATACATTACCACCATTGGAGATGAGAGTAAATACAGTTATAGGGTGTGATTGGTCAATAAAAAAAACAAAGATTATCTGGCTGCCTATGGGCACCACAAGTGGGGATATTTAACAAACTGGCAGTAAAGATAATAAGAAATTGTATATTAACTGAATTATATTTAAAAATTAGTTTTTTCTAAAAATATTAGTTTATAAAACTAGACCTTTATCACAATCTCTATTGTCTATTTTAATGTTCAGATAATTTTTCCCATCTTCATTTTAATTCATGGAAGGAGTTTTCATCCAGTTAATTTCCCTCTCTTTACATTTGGATTTTCTAAGCATTTAAAATACATTTTTAGTATTTTCAAAATTGTTAAATTTCATGTGACTGATTTCTCAGTATTTGTTTTTAAGTTGTTAATGGTTTTGTGATTGTCAAAATAACAAAACATTCCCTTTTGCCTACTATAATCCCATTGATATTTCTCAGGGCGCACGGCTGCAAACACCAAACGCGCCGGGAAATAGTTAGGCCTGACACATTAGGGTGGCCCTCACATCAGGTAATACTGGCAGACAGCTTACACAGCCCAAAGAGACAGGACTTACTAATAGGGTGACAGACATACCCAAGACACCCAGGAGGACTGCCACACATTGACTGACAGGAGGTACTCACAGCAAAGACTGACAGACAGACACAAAGCTGAAACTGACAGACAGAGACTGACTAGTGCCGAGTGCCCCAGTGGACAACCCTGACGTGTACCTCTTTGATTATGTATAGCACTATTGCTGGATCAGGGATAGTAAAAATCTTTTTAATCTATCCGCCATTATTTTAGTTAACATTTTCATGTCTACATTCATTAATGCTTTTGGATGATAATTTTTAAATTTTTCAAAACATTTTCACTGCCTGTATTACCTTTTGCATTTGGCTCCTGAGCTATTGGTGCCTTAGAAATCATAAGCATTAATCCAGTAAAGAGGTAATTTTGTACCAGGCCAGTCTGGTAATCTTGACAGCCAAAAGTCTTCTCCTCCCTCCCTCCACATGATTCAGATTGCTTGTTTGTGAGTCATGAGTTTTATTTGCTTTCATTTGCTAGCTATTTAATTATTCAGGAACTGTGACTTATCTCTCCTTATCACATGATATTATTATATTCTGCAGTGTTTTTTTTTTTTTTTTTGCATAATGTCTAAACAATACAAAACTTGCAGATGAAAGAAACACTTTTCCAATGGCTCCCGGACACACAATGATAGTCATGTGGAGGTGGAGAAAGACCCAACACATGTTTTTTTTATGAAAAGAAAAACAGATTTTGGCAATGTGAAAACCCTGTCCTTTTATGTATATATTGTTTCATAGGTGTTTCATATCTACCCAACATCAGAATTATCAGCTATAATATTTCAAATTACCAGTTCTAATATGACATAAAGGGCCTTATAAATATAAAGACCCTTATATATGTTAACTTCCGTACAGACATATGGAGAGATTGCCATTCTCTGGTCAGTTATGTCCCACAAAGAAATAGCCCTGTTACTTAAGTCTCTACACATAGAGAGAGAGCAGATAACAGAACCAATTATTTGCAGTTTACAATGTGGAAGACTGCCTTTGTTTAAGCACTTAAGTGACCGGAAGTGTCCAGTAGGGGGAAAATGCAGTTTGAGTATAAGGGGGTGGGTCTGAGCCTAAGCACATAAAAGAGTAAAAGTAACTGAATCACAAGTATTACATCATAAGTTAGAGTTTCATAACTTTATATTGAATGGTTCCTGTCATGCCCAGGGCCTGATTGGACTGTTTTGGACCACGGCCTGGGCCTGAGCTGTCAAGAAGTTACCCTGTTTTATTGTTATAGGTGTGTATGTTGTATTACTTTTGGTTAAAATGACATATACATTGTATGTATTGTGATTATGTTACAGTATTGTTATCTGGTGATGCACTCAGCCCCACCTAAATAAGCAAACACAGGGGGTCTTAAACAGATAAACAGTCCAAGTGTTTACGACAAATGGTTATAGGTAATACAATCACCAGGATATACTCATCAGATGTACATGGTTTCCGAGTAAGCAGGGGCAGTCTATTATGTTAATTGGTCCCTCTTTTATGTACCTAAGGATGGGGCTTACTGTGATTGGCCAGCCTGTGTGATAGAAAATTGTATGAAATGTGACAATTAATAAAGGTATGACAGTGGTGTCTGTACTTACATAAACAAAGTGTAAGTGTCAGTCTGTGAATTAATTCTAATTCTAAGACATTATATGGTGTTCCTGATATCCTGGTCTGTGAAAGCAATCTCCTGGGCGTGGTAACTGTGTATGATCCATCTTCTGCTATCAGAGCTGTGCAAGGACTGCCCATTTCTGCTGGATAGGTTTGAACCAGGTTCTTACCAAGTCCAATTGAAGTATCAGATCGTGACAGTTCCATAATAGAATAAGTAGATGTTGAAGGTTGCAAAAGCTTTCCTACCAAAATCTTATATCTCTACCTATTCAGGCAAACCAATATTTGATTCCTTCTGGCACAACCATTCATACTGTAAAGGTTTTTGTAGAAAAAGGTTAAACCCCAAAATATAATATTCCTTTAGGGCAGGGAAAGATGTGTTTTGTTTAACTGAAACCAAGGGACGAGATACACATATGGTTCAAGCATTGCATATCTAGGCAACAAATAATAATAAATATTAATAAATACATGATAACAATTTAATATCACAGTACCACAAGTAATAACTTATAATGAAACCCTGGGGTCTCCTCTGATAGTACCAACCCTATCAGATAACACACCTTAGCAGAAATGGGTAATGCAACTTAAAAATGATCAGGTACTGCTCCAGCACCTACAACAAATTGGAGAATGGGTACATGTAAATCTTGACCATCAGAAGAACTTCAAAGAGCTGAGGATACCTTTTCTGATTGGTCAAGTGCATCCTGGTGCCAGAAATGAGTTGGTTCTTTTTTTAAATCCCCCCTTCAAGGGCTTCTGCTTTGGGAAATATTTTCTTACCACCATTTATAATAATATCATTTGTGCTATGTATTCATATGGAAACAACTCTAGTGAAATAGTAGAAACGTACAAACATAGCGGAGGGTAGGAACTTTTGTATGGCTCATAAACTCACTCTTCTTAAACTTCTATTGGAATGGTAGGGTTTCAGTTGTCCACTTTCCAAAAGGGGGGATGAAAGATCTCCCCTGCACCAGAATTACAGGCTCTAATATGACATTAATGGCCATATATATTAAGGGCCTTATGTATATGCATTTCCTGACATATGGAGAGATTACTATTCTCTGTTTAGTTTTCTCACACAAAAAAAGAACCTGATATTGGAATGTGTCTCAAGATAATAAAGCCTCTGCACACCAAGAAAGAGAATGCTAGAACCAGTTTACTGCGTGGAAGAATCCCTTTGTTTAAGGATTTAAGTGACTGGAAGTGTCCAGCAGGAGGAACAAGTGGACTGAGTATAAGGTGGTGGGTCTGAAACTAAGTCTGTTCTTCTTTCCATTTGACCATCTGAAGAATGTGGTAACTATACACACACAGACACAGCATTACAGACACATAGGCCTTGTAGCTAACACACAGAATGCCTTTCTGCTAATGTAAAACAATTGTTTCAAATGTTAAGATATGTATGATATAATGTATTAATGTATTTGTAGCCCTCCCCACTCTAACTTGGGGCCTCGTGATGAGCTCATTGCGAGCCCCCCCCCCGTCTACTTTACAGGCCTTGCGATGAGCTCCATCGCGGGCCTCGCAGTGAGTGCCTTTGGTGCTTATTGCGAGCCTCTCCCCCCCTTTACTTTTCGTCCTTGCGATGAGCGCTTTCGGCGCTCATTGTGAGCCTTTCCCCCCTCCACCTTGCAGGCCTCAGCAAACCCGCAACTTTGGGCTTTGCATGGAGCACCTTTGGCACTCATTGCGCATGTGCAAGCCTGCAACTTTGCGAGCGTTACCGACAAATCACAATTACAACAACTATATACATGATACTTTAGTAAATTAATTAATAAAGTACACATTTGTAATAGAGGAATATATATTTTACAATATGGCTAAATGTGAAAATCTATCATCAATACAATGTAAAGAGTACCTAAAATTTGTCAACTTTATTCAATTATTTCACGCCATCTTTAAAAAGTGAGTCCATATCATTCTTTCCACAGCCATAGAGCCGCAGCCTCTGAGGAAGCTACACATTCAGTGAAACGGCTGCTAGGCTGGCTCTTTTTTTAGCATTTAGGAACCTTTTTTCTCATATTATACTAGAGAACTTGTGAGGCTCCCAATAGGGCATTGGAAACTTTTCTCTTTATGTTACAGCCTTCACTATCACATTCAATTATTGGACTAATGAGATGAAGGTCAGCAATATCCTTTAAGAATATGTGACTCTAATTTTTCTATCAATTGCAGGGCTCTTAGCCAGATTTGGGGTATCTCTTAGAGAGCCTTCCTGGAAGGAGGACCCACCAAGGTCATAGGCCTAACGTTCCATGCTATCCCTGTTTATTAGATTATATATTTTTCTTTTGATTTATGTGGTTTGGAAATAATGATGTGGACTCACATTTTGAAGACAGCAAGAAATCATTTAATAACATTGGCAAATTTTAGGTACTTCTTACATTTTATTGATGATTGTACTTATTATTAGGTGTTAAGCACCCTAGGTTTTTTTCTTTTTCAAACTAGCAGAGCATTAAATCCAAAAATCCCACTATTACATAAATGATCTAATCTAATTAATACAATTAAAAAATGCATACACAGTAGCACAGAGACAGCTATATATAACATACTTATACAATAATTGTATAATTGCACATCCTATAAAATATAGCAAAATGCATTCAAAGGGATAAAAAGTAAAAAAAAAAAAAAAAAAAAAAAAGAACCACTGTAATGTTACATTTTAAATATATTCTTATGGAGAACAACTCTTGAATATGGGCAATATGATTTTAGAATTGAAAAATAAACAATGTGACAGCCACTAGTTTATGATCCTTTATGTTTAAATAGAATCTATACTTTTCATTTCTGCTGATCTACTTCCTGAGGAAGTCACAGTGAAAAAGTGGCGGTGAAAACTGGCAATACTTTCAGCAGGATGAATGAGCTTATTAGTTTACATGAACATACTATCCTTTGAAATCAGCTCAGAACAGAAATAGTAACCTGAAAAAAAGAATAATTATATATACAAATTAAAAATATAAAGATTTTATTTCTTTATTTTGCTTTCTAAATATATTGTACCCATTATCAAGTTTCAGTGGACATTTGTGTGGTTCATGGGCAAGGCCGTATCTACCTTTTTGGAGCCCCTAGGAAGTGAAGTGGAGGAGCCCGTGCGAGTGAGTACGCAAGGTATGCATGGAACCATGTTTGCCTTTTCTGTAAGTGTAAGTTCCCTTTCCTGTTACAACCGTCTTGTTCTAGGTGGTTACCCCCCTAGTAGCCAGTCTATGAACGGCAACATTTCATTTTTTTTAAGCCAGGAACCATATTTTTTAAGTGGCGCTCCACACCGGGAAGCGGCCCTTGGCAGCTGCCTAGTTGGCCTAATGGGTAATCCAGCCATGTTCATGGGGGACTCTGAGCAATTTTTAAGTGGTCTATGGAAAAAAAATTGTGATCGACAGTCTAATAGGATTACTGCTAAATCCTGTGACACATTGTTGCTGTTTAGTAAATGGCTCATAGTTCCTCAGTTGGGAGCTTCTCATAGCTGGTAGATTTGACTCGTTTTCTGTAGCTGTGCCATGCCAGTGCCACTATTGCCACAACTGCCAAAACCACCACGGCCACAACCAATGTGTTCATGTTCAGAGCCAGATTTGGGTCTGGAGCTGAAAAAGTTAGAAACAAAAACAGTTATTGGTAAATAAAATGCTCATAATGAGGATATTGGACAAGTGTGGTATCAAGCTAAATAAATAACAACAATACATTTAAAATTGTAGCATTACTGAAACATGTACCCAATGATATAACAAACAATCAGAGGAACAGAACCACATCCAACCTAGAAAAAAATTCTAGAAGAGAAACTACATCTTCACAATATGAATAGTGTTGGAAGGCAGTTGTCACCAATATTAACGATGATTCATCAACTATATGTCAACAACAGTGGTGGGCAAGGTATAATTGTGCATTAATCATTAATAAATCCTTATTTAATGATTTATGATAACAACATACAATATTTAATTCACTTTCAAAGATTAGAGTATCAGTCTTCAATTGAGCTTATTGTCTCCACCCTGATAAGGTCATCAATAGGGAAGGAAGGGTTTAGCTGAGTGACAGGTGTAAAGGGCTTTAAGAATAATTGTATAAATATATTTTGAAATAATCGATTTATTTTCATATTCCAGTACAGAAAAAATGCCTGTAGTCGCCTTAGCCCTCGATGCCGAGAAGGCATTTGATCAGATTAATTGGGACTTTATAAAACCTTGTAATGGAATGCTTTTGGTTTGGCAAGCTCAGTTCTCACGCCATTGGAACTCTTTACTCCAATGTTTCAGCCTCTCTCTCTCTGGAATGGGGTTCAGATCAGATAACTTTTTAGTCTGAAATGGCACAAGACATGGGGTGTCCCTTATCACCCTTGATTTTTGTATTCACTATTGAACCCCTAGCAGAATTTATAGGACAGGAAGAAGCAATTAAGGGTATTTAAATTGGGGATATAAAGAGCAAGGTTAATTTATTTGCAGATGACATTGTAGTGACAGTGCCTGATCCTTTGAATTTGAGTTTCCATTGACAGAAAATCATTAAGATCTATGGCAACATATTATACTATAAATTTAATCCCTTTAAATCTGAAGGGTTTATGGTAAATCTTGACCATGAAACAAGATGTAAATTGAAAGAGGACTTTTCCTTTAACTGGGCTCTTAATGAGACCACACATCTTGGTATAAAGTTTAATAAGAACTTAAAATCTCTGGTTAAAACTAATTTTTTTTTTTTTTTTTTTAATTGATTTTTATTAGACAGGTCAGACATATAACATAGTACACCAAAAACATTAGAAGTGATAAATAGGAATTAACAATAAACATATTTAACATATTTGGTTTCCAGTGTGTCCTCTGCCTGTCCAAAACTCCTCTCCCTTTTCCGTTTTTCTGGTATTATAATAGCTGATATTAGCTTTTAAATAACTTAAGGCTAACGAGAAAACTATATTTAATGAAGTCCCATAACTATGGGAAAAATATGATGAACTTGGATTCCTGACCAACTGTTGTTTTGAGCTTGGTTGGTAGCATCTAATAGAAAGATTATTCTGTGTTTAGGTTACTGTGTGGGCTAATGATGTTGGGTAAATTAAGACCACTACTACTATGGATCCCCTAATAGCTCCTTTGTAGGGAGAAGTGTCACTCACCCTATTCATCTGCCGCGTCTTGTCTCCCAGGCGGCCCAGCAGGAGGCCCAGCGCTTGTAGTTATGGTCAACCTCCGCGGACAAAACGCTCATGGAACGAACGAACTCAATTTTGTTTAAGACTACTTCAAATGTTGGGGTGGGTGATTTCCAATGGGCGGCTACTACTATCCTAACTGCTAGGAAAATTTGGTTAGTTAGGAATTGTTCTGAGTTGGACATCCCTTCTACCGGTAATCCTAGGATGGCCTCTTCTGGTCTCATGGGATAGCATTGACCCCATAGTTTCTCCAGGGTTTTGTAGGTGTCCACCCATGTGTGTCTAATCATAGGGCATTCCCATAATTTATGGATTAGAGTCCCTTTTTGGTTGCAGCCCCTTTCGCATATGTCACTAATTGTCTGGTTCCCTATGTGCATTCTTACTGGGGTTAGGTACCACCTCATAATAACTTTATAGGAGTTTTCTTTCATAATTACGTTAAGTGATGTGTGTTTGGCTTGTTTCCGAATACTATTCCATTGGTCTCTGTCTAAATTTATGTTGAGGTCAGCTTCCCATGCTGATTCATAGTGTAATTTAGGGGGAGTGACTAAATCGCTTAAATGGTTATATATTGTGGAGATGTTTCCTTTCCCTCCCGGGAATTTAATGCAACATTTTTCGAATAAGGATATATTTTGCCCTCCTTTATTCTTAGTGATGTGATTTAATCTTTGGTTTATAGCGATTAGGTTAAGCCATTCCCCCGGAGGAAGGGGTTTGTCTTCTAGGAATGCGGTGGTGGACCATTTTTGATTAACAACCGGTAAATCTGCCGCAATTGAGCAATTATTATCAATCCACCATCTGTATTGAGCATTAGAGTTTATTTTGGGGTTAGTTGAAAGTGGCCATAGAGGGCTGAGCCCTGACTCCTGGCCCAGCAGTCTGTTCCTCTTATTTATATCTTTCCATAGGGAAATTGAATGCCTCACACTTGATGGAATTGATTGGGGTAACTTGAAGCCCTGCTGGGTTGAGAGCCATAGTAACTGACGCATGATTAAATCATTGGACCCTAGTATGTGTTTTTCTAATTGAACCCATACCGGGGGGGAGTCCCTGACATACCACTTAACTAGTTGTGCTAATCTAGCAGCTTTAAAGTACCTGGAAATGTCTGGAAATCCGAGCCCACCATCCTTCTTAGTCGCAGTAGTTGTTTCTCTGTTTATTCTAGGTTTTTTATTGTTCCACAGAAAACTCATTAGTAATTTCTGTATTTTTTCCAAGTCTATCGCTAAAATCGGGATAGGTAAGGTCCGAAAAAGGTAGAGCAGTTTGGGGAGTACGTTCATTTTGACAGCATGTAGCTTTCCTAACCACGAAATCTTTAGTTCTGACCACCTGTGCAGGTCCCTAGTTAATTGTTTAAAGAGGGTTGGGTAGTTTGCTTCATATAGGGTCTTAGTTGATTTTGTAATTTGTACGCCTAGGTAGTTGATAGAATTCGGGGCCCATTTTATTGGGAAGTTATTGGCTAGTAGTTTTTCCGTGGTGGGAGGAAGTGATATATTAAGGGCTATGCTTTTACTTGTGTTAATTTTGAATCCTGACAGTGGGCCAAATTGAGACAAAAGTTTGAATAGATTAGGTAGACTAACCAGGGGGTTTGATATTGTTAGTAGGATATCATCGGCAAAAAGGCTAATTTTATGATCTGTCGGGCCGACCCGTATACCCGATATGTCAGTGTGCTGACGAATGGCAATTGCTAGGGGCTCTATACTGAGGGTGAACAGCAATGGTGATAGAGGGCACCCCTGTCTTGTCCCCCTCGTGATGTTGAATTTTAGTGAATTGTGTCCTTGGTATGTAACTTGTGCGGTTGGTTCCGAGTATAATGTCGCGATGCTTCGCAGAAAACCTTCCGGAATTCCGAATTTGTTCAGTGTGGCGTTCATAAATGTCCAATCTAACCTATCAAATGCCTTCTCGGCATCAAGCGCCAACAACATAGCGCGGCCTTCATTACTTTTGGTTATGTCAATAAGGTCAACAATTAGGTTAAAACTAATTTTGAACTATTTGTGCAGGTAAATAGGAGGCTGGATAAATGGAAAACACTTTGCCTATTCTGGATGGGAAGGATTGCTGCCGTTAAGATGGTGATTTTGCTGAAAATAATTTATATTTTAAGATGCATTCCTTTAGTAATCCCAAGACATATTAAAAATAAGCTTCAATCAGTCATAGATCGTTTTATTTACAAGGGGAAAAAGTCTGGATGATGGTGGTGAAGAGGAGATTCAATAAAGGAGGGTTAGCATCCGACAATCTTCATGATTATACAGGGGCAGTAAATTAGCCCTATCTCCTCCTAGAATGATAGAAAGGAACCTTACTAGAAAAATGTATTTGGAATTTTTGTTATGGTCCAAGGAGTTGGACAAAAATATCCTTGTAAATGTAACTTTGGTGATTAAATCATGCCTAATTTCATGGTGCCAGATTAATAGTAGATAGAAATTAATGATTTGCCCATCTCCTGCTACCTCTTTACACCTGATCTATGACTCTAGATTGGACATCCGAAAGATTAACTGGGAAATATGGGGTATACAATCCCTATCTGACTTATATGATAATGGCTTACTTAGATCTTTCGAAGAAATTGTGAGCTTGTTCTCAGTTCCAAAAGAATTGTGGCTACATATGGAAGCAGACTCTAATCACCCATGAGTTTCACCTGACTGTTGCTAGACGTCTAACGAGCTACAAAAGGTTGTTAAGGGGGGAAACCCAAAAGCAAAATATGAGCTTAAATCTATCGAGTCTCAAACAGATAGATATAAAACCACAGCAATAGATAAATGGGAAAGAGATTTAGCTCTAGAGTGGGATTCAAAGGATTGGGTTAAAACCTTGAAGATACTGAAATATATATCAAATGTGTCTCACTTCGGGAGACTTACTTCAAGTTAATCCAGATATGGCATGTGGTTCCCGCTCTTTTAAATACGATTTCATCACAGGAACGCACAGGAAAGTGTTGGCGGGGTTTGCAAAATCCTGGGCACAGACTCTCACATGTGGTGGTACTGTGAGGAAATCCAAACGTTTTGGTCTATGTGTATTTACCACATTTCTTAAACAGGACATACAACTGAATCCTAATACAAAACTATTTCATATCTTTTCCAACAACATGGATAGTAAAATTAATGGTATTATAATTCATATACTGTTGGTTGCCAAATGGCTGATCTCTTTGAATTGGAGAGGAAACCCCTTACCATCTGGGAATGAAATTCGGGATGTAGTTTGCCCCAGTAGGCTAGTAGAGATGGACTTCATAGACTCTCATACTGTGGCTTTGATTAAGATTCGATTGAGATGGTCCCTTTGGGATCGGTATATATTTAATAGTGAAAGCTCCTCTTGACCTTGGGATCTCTACTTCTCGTTTTTCCGGGACTTATTTGTTTCTCTTTATTTTTCTGTTTATGTATTTTTATTTTTTTTATTTTTACTTTTTTACTTGATTTTCTGCTGTCTATTTTTATGGTTGTTGTTAGTCCTATTCAAGAAAATCATTATGAACATTGTATATACCTGTATTTTATGTTTCCATGTCTATTACTGTATAAAAATCATAAATTATAAAAGAAAATAATTAACAATTGGATTAGATAGGAGGCCAAACAACAATCGTAGGCTGCCCTCTCAACTAAGCTTGTTTCCAGGAGAAACCATTTTATCATAGCAAGTCTCCGATCAATGGAGATCATTGTGCTTATATACAGTGCTTTGCAAAAGTATTCACCCCCAGGTTTGCTGTTGTGCCATGTTCTTTCCATTTGGTTATGCTAGATTTGATGGTGCTCCTGGGGATCATCAAAGACTTGGATATTTTTTTATAACCTAACTCTGATTTGTACTTCTCAACAACATTGTCCCTTACTTGTTTTGAGAGTTCCTTGGTCTTCATGACAGTGTTTGGTTAGTGGTGCCTCTTGCTTAGGTGTTGCAGCCTCTGGGGCCTTTCAAAAAATGTGTATATATGTAATGACAGATCATGTGACACTTAGATTGCACACAGGTGGACATCATTTAACTAATTATGTGCCTTCTGAAGGTAATTGGTTGCACCAGAGCTTTTTATGGGCTTCATAACAAAGGGGGTGAATACATACGCACATGCCAATTCTGTTTTCTATTTCTAAAAAATAGTTTTATGTATATATGTTTCTCATTTCTCTTCACCAACTTAGTCTATTGTGTTCTGATCCATCACATAAAATCCAGATTAACAAAACATTGAACTTAAGGCTGTAATGTAACAAAATAGGTAAAAAGTCAAGGGGGTGAATACTTTTGCAAGGCACTGTAATTTTGTGTCTGAAAATTGTATCAATCAGTAGTAAATATGTTCCATGTCCTCACCCCTGTTACTAGACGCTTCTCTCTTCAGGCGCAGGGGACCCTGGGAGATGAAGTGTTGTTGGGTCTCAGACCCCAGTGATCTCTTCCGGCGCTGTGAGCTGGTGACGCAGCCTCGAGCACATCGGGTGTTGGGGTCTCCTAGCTTACACAAGATAACGGTGCAGCTCACATAGACCTGCAATGGGAACAGCACATGGTGTCACTACTGGATTTTATACCATTAGAGGAACTACTGATAAGCTTTTCATTATTCCTATTGGCAGCACTGACAGTTTTAAATGCCACTTTGTTAATGCAGAGGAAGCTTCGATCTGCACAATGAGAGTCTCCAACTTCTTTGGGAAGCTGATCAACAGAAGCCACATTGGTTAAACATCAGCAAAAATGTATATAAATGATAATATATTAAAGCCTGTATTCTTTTTACAATCTAAAACAGTGAAGACTACACTACAGCACTTAATATTACCTTCTACAGGTTATAATCAATGTATCAGACTCTATGGAGTTAATTGATTGCATCTGACACTCACAAATCAGGGGGAGGTCCTAACAGTGCTGCAAAGCTGCATTTCCGGGGGTTCTGCCAAGCATTTATAAGAGCATAATTCACATGATATTTGTTTTTTTCATGAAGCACTAGTATTGTGAAACCTGTAAAATTTCATTTTGACTGTCTAAAGGCATCTGACATTTAGAAGAATGAACATCTGAGGAGTAATTAGCCTAATTAGCCTGATTACATCCTGACTCTGTGTGTCTTCCCAATGCCAATAGCTTTAGCCTGAAAACAATGCAGGCAAACACCCACGCAGTAATTAGCCATACTACTCCCTGTATCTGCACATACTCATTCCTCTTAAAGTCAAGTGACCAAAACCAGTGCAGGTGGACCCTCAGAGCTAATTAGCAATGCTTGGCAATAATTGTTTTATCATTATCGGCACCCAATTGCTATTACTTACCTCTTCATAGTTTCCAATAAATGCGAAAGCCTCCATTGCAAATCTATACATTGTGTTAGTTCCAGGATAATTAACCAAAGTGTCATCTCTTGGACACCTACAAGAAAGAGAATTGCAATTAGCTAAGATAATTATAACAAATTTCCGTGGAAGTGTTAGAGAGCTGAGCTTCAAAGTTAGGTACTTTAAGCATAAATTAATTAATAGATTCTACCCTTCGTGCTACAAACTTCCCATTTCTCTCTCACTTCATTCTATATCTCTTTTCTGCGACTTTTCATATCTCTCTTTTACAACTTCAAGAATATTTCTCCTCCCATGTCCCAACTCTCTCCCCTCTCACTTCCAGTGCCTTTCTCCTCTCACTTTTTTATCCCTCCCACTCAAGGTATCTCCCCTCCCACTTGCTCTCTATATCCCCTCCCACTTCCAGTATTTTTCCCTCCCACTTCCCATGTCTCTATCTCTCCACCCTCCTCCATCACTCTACCTTGCATTTCCATTACATTTATCCTCCCATTTCTCATCTCTCATCCCTCCCACTTCCATTATCATTTTTTTCCCACTTCTCGTCTTTTATCCCTTTAACTTCCAGTATCTGTCTCCTCCCACTTCCCATCTATCTCTCTCCACTTTGAATATCTTTCTCCCACTTCCCTTTTTCCCCACTTCAAATATGTTTCTACTTCCTATGTCTCTCCAAGCAACTTAGCATGATTCTCCTCCCACTTCCCATCTCTACTCTCCACCATCATTAGCCTCCACTTCCTATCTTTCTCTTGGCACTTGTGATTCTTCACACTCCCACTTCCCATCTCTATTTTTCTATTGCTTATTTCTTCTGCTGTCTTTTCCCTCAATTTCATGAAAATGTTCTAGGTACAAATATTAAATATGGTGAATACTCTACCCAACTTATCCCCAGCATTTAAAGATCTTACATAAATATATTTACCCATCCTTGATGATGTCATAAAACACTGGGTCGTTGGGATTATCATGTGGGGTAGCTTTGCAGGATTCCACAAACAGCTGGACATTGGGGGTCATTGAGGTCACTTCTACCTCCATGTAGATTATGTCCCTCAGCAAGACGTCCAGTGGATATTGTGTGCGGACAGCATTAAATTGGCTATCCTGGAAGAACTGGAATCTGTAGGTGAAGTTTCCAAACCCGGCCTCTGTGAACTGGTAGATGGCTCTTTCGGCTCGAAATCCAGTGGACAATCGTGTCTCTTTTGGAAACGAGCAGTTAAATGAGATCCCCAACTGGTGTTTCCTTGTGATGACATCACCCATGTTTTCAAATGAAGTGATTTGGTTTTTAAATACAATTTTGTCTTCTGTTTCCTGGGGAAATACAAAAAAAAAATACAATGTATTCTGATGTGATGGATGTAGAAAAATTGTAGTTAAGGGTTGTTGAATTTCTGAATCCCTCTCTGAATATATATAATGAGGATGTTCCATCTTGGAAACAGTTATACATGGTTGTTACTCTACAAATATTTACACTCATTATCAGACATTTAAACGGATAGCTCAGTGGGTAGTATGTCTGCCTGTGGCCTGCCTTTCATTGAGTTTTTTTGGGATGTTTAAAAAAAACAGAGAACAGATGTAAACTGTACAAAACACAGAACAAATATAAACTATACAAACAGAACAAATATAATCTATAGTTAACAACTTTATTCTCTGGAGCACAATGCCAGTCAATCAGTCTTCTTCTATATACCTTCTATCATTTATTTTTTTTAACTCTTTATTTCTTCATTTTGAACAATCTCATCAATAAATACAAAAAATCGTCAATACAATATCAATAAAAACAAAAGTGAAAACAATTAACATATTAATATAATTTGAGAATGGGAGTGCATGGAAAAAAACACACAAAAAAAATATGGATAAAAGGGGAAAGACACAGGAAAAAGGTAGTTCAATAAAAACATAAATTTACATTTTCCCTCAAAGATTTGTAAACAAGTTTTAAACTGAGCTAGAGAGCCTTTCAATCTAGCTAACAGTCTTTATATTTCAATGTTTTAGCTATAGCAACCTTTAAGCATGGAATTTGTGGGGATTTTCACAGTTCTGCAAAAGATCCTCTATACAGCGTTTTGTTTTATCTATTATTGTTCCCAGGGTCAGGATAATTGAGAGAACCTTGTATCAAGTGGTGGTTGGATCTCTAAGCAAATTGTTAATAAATAATTGTTTGAAATCCATTATTTTGGAGTAGGACTACCATGTATGTAAATAAGTTCCATCTAGGACACAACCTTTCGAACATAGAGAACTGGAGACGTGTCTCATCCTATTAATTTAACTGGCGTAAAATAGAGTGTGGCCATGACTGATTTTTGGGCTAGAGTGGAACTCCCCTGAACCCCACAAGCAACCCTGTCATTTGGGACTCTAACACACTGGGTTGCTAATATCAGAGGCTATTAAAATGGATATGAAACTGTTCGTAAGGACTGTGATGTGTTGTTTTTATGTGTAATGTAATGTGGGCCACAGTGATGAATGTTGGGATTATTATAGAACTAGTGACTTGCCCATCCAAAATGATGGGGCAATAAAATTTGAAGCCATGGGAATGCTGTTTGAGACATAGTTGAAACTGTTTTGTACTGTAAGGACCTTTGGCGCTCATTGCAAGCCTCAGTAACTTCGGCGCTCATTGCGAGGCTTGAGCTGAGCTCCTTCGTCGCTGATTGCATGCCTCGCAAAGAGCGCCTTCGGCGCTCCTTGCCAGCCTCTCCTGTTGTGTACTTTTGGTCCGGGGCCGTGTACCCTCATTTTTATTTTTTGCGATACTCATCGCCTACGTCGTATTCTTGTTAGTGTGACAATAAAGGGTTAACCCAAATCTCTGCAAGAATTTATATGTATACGTGGCCCCTCAGAGTGGCCAGGCATCTCCTCTCTCTGGCCTCGTAAAAGGTGATAAGCTTTACTAGATAACCTCCACCACTCCTGACAGTAGAGCCAAACCATAGGTGGTGTGGCTAAAGAATGTGGGATGGGGACATGTGGGTTTATTGTTTGGTTTTTAAATGTGTCTGAAAAGAAAGAATACAGGTCAGGTCTATCTCTGCACTAAGAAAAGGTGCATGGGTATCTTTTGCATAATGAGCAATCCTAATGAAAGGAATGTGAATTTCCTGATTCTCCATGAATTATGTTCTGATCTGAATTGGTATTCTGGGTGCTGAGATGAATATAAAGTCAAAACCTGGAGATTGTTCCTGTAAGCTAAAGTAGGAGAGTCCTGGGGTTCACAAGGCCCCTCATCTCTGGGTCATGACAAGTGTATTGTATGATTGTTGTTCAAAATTGGAACATAAGTTAAATTTCTTGCCAGTCTTCTGAGTCAAGGGTTTCTTCTAGATGTCTTTTCCATTGTTTTTGGCATGCAATTAGCATACAAGTAAATCCTGCCTAGCTTGGTTATTCCCCCATCCCTAAAACACTGAGAGAGAACTCCTACGAGTAACTGCACCCAGTGAACTTTACAACTAAGCAGAAAAGCAAGGCAAAAATCCCCATTGATTTTTGCACTGAAAATAAATTACGAGTTACTCCCTGACACTTTGACAGCCAAACCCTATGCTAATAAGACTTTATGGATCACTTGCAAATCAGGGCAGTGCTGAAACTGCATAAAGCAGAAGAAAGATTTACGTGTACCAGACACCACTCAAAAGTTTTTTTCAAAAGTCCCTCAGAAGTATTTAAAGTGACAGTATAGCACAAAAAGCACAAAAAAATTATGACATTTCAACATTATTTGACACCTAACTATCCAATAGCAAAACATATGCATAATTAAAATGTTTTATATATTAGTATTAGGCCAGTTTTATGATCCAAAATCCAGGGTAACCATTAACAGCACAAAAGGTGTGCGCAACAGTACCCCCCAGTACACAAGGGGTTAATACACGTCCCTACACCACATTGCCTACAAATGCTCTAATGCAGTGACTAAACTATATAATTTTTTTCTTAACACAAAATAAGCGCATCTTTATTTATTGAAGCCATATATACATTTGTCACATATTGTTTATCAAAAATATATTAATAAATAAAAAACAATTACTATATATATATATATATATATATAAAATGTTTCCTTTTTCAGCAGTTACAACACTTCCCACTCATTATAATATTCATGACATTCTCATTTCCTGTTGGCTCCTAGAGCCCTGTCTCATCTGTAAACATTGGTTTGGCTGCTCCCTACACAAAAATCTGTTGAGGCTAAGGCAGGATTTACGACTGTGCACTGAGTGCTCTAACCTGGGGGAGTGACAGATTTACATTAGTGTTCTTTAAAACAGAAACAAAGTTCAATTTAATTAGTTTAATTTTGCGTTGAGGAACATGAATCATGAACATTTCTGATTTAGTTGAATTCATTTTAAATCCTGAAAGATAGGAATATGTTTTCTTTTTGTTCTTCAATTAAATATGGGAGAGATTTTAGAGGATTTGACAATGAGAGCATTATATCATCAGCATATGCTGATATTATCCCTGGGACTTGAGAGTTTAGCCTAATATGGTTAAGCAAAGGTTCAAGGGTTTCCTATCTCCCATCTGTCTCCACTCCAATCCATTATGAACGCCTCTGCTAGACCCATCTACCAAACTCAACGTTCAGTGTCTGCACCACCGTTCTGTCAGTCACTCCACTGGCTTCCCATAGCCTCCAGAATAACATTTTAAATCATGACCCTAACCTATAACAATAATGCACCCTCCTATATCTCCTCTCTCGTCTCTAAATACCCCACTAACCATTCTCTTCACTCTGCTAATGATCTGCTTTTCTCCTCCTCTCTTATCGCCTCCTCTCACTCCTGTCTTCAGGACTTCTCGTTCTGCCCCTATTCTATGGAACTCCTTTCCTCGCTCCACTAAACTATCCTCTTGTCTCAAATCCTTCAAAACCTCACTAAAAACACATCTGTTTAAAGAAGCTTATCACCTCCAATCCTAATATAGACATCATATTCTATACCTCTCCCATACCCTTTAGATTGTGAGTCTGCGAGTTTTCAATCTTGTACACAGGGCTTTCACTAAACCACATAGCGTTTGATTTAAAGCTCAAAAACAGGGATCTCCCCCCCCCCTTTTTTTTTTGCATTGTGTTAATATTGTTTTGAATGCCAAATGAACGCCGACAGCAGCGCACCGAGAGCAGCACGCAGTTGTAAAGTGGTCGACAAATGGGCGCAAGTGCTATGGCCTAACACCAGTACCTCTAACCCTAAAACCTGTCAACCTAACACCCCTAAAACCACTAGCCCACCTTACCTGAACCTCCGCGCAGACGTCTGTGCACGCATGCGTTGGCGCGCATTTGTCAAGCACGATAAAGTCGTGCTACTGTTTTGACTTGAACTTACCCATGTATAGCTCTACAGAATTTGGGCCTCATGTACATCTCAGAAAAAGCCATTGCAAGTTCCCTAACTGAAGAGTAAATCCTACATAGCTATGCTAATCACCCATCCTAAAACATTACAAGCAAACTGTTCCGGGTCACTGCTCCGAGTGAACTTCAGGGCACAGACTAAAAGCAAGCCATAAATCTCCATTGAGTTCTGCACTGAAAATAAATTACGAGTTACTTCCTAACACTTTGACACCCAAACGCTATGGTAATAAGATTTTATGGATCACTCGCAATTCAGGGCAGTGCGGTAATTGAAAAACAGAACAAAATATATACAGTATGAGCACCAAAGAGCACATTTCTTAATTGTTTCACACTTAACCATCCTATTTAAACATACGTGTAATTAAAAATATATGGTAGTAGATACAGGGGTAGGGTCAGAACTAGAGATGTCGCGGACAGTTCGCCCGCGGACTATTCACGGCGATTTTGGCTCGTTCGTGCTCGCATCGGATGGCGAACACTTGCGCTTTTCGGTCCGCCCCCTATTCTTTATCATTGAGGAAACTTTGACCCTGCACCTCACAGTCAGCAGACACATTTCAGCCAATCAGCAGCATGCACTCCCTTCCAGAGCCTTCCATCTGAAGGACAGCATACATTTTAGAATCATTCTGAAGCTGCATTCGTTGTGAGAGGACAGATAGTGTAGCTGCTGGAGATTTAATAGGGAAATAGATAGCCAGGCTGTGTATTTAGCTTCCACTACAGACCTGAAGGACTCATCTGATATCTGCTGCAAGGACAGCAACCAAAAAAGCCCTTTTTAGGGCTAGAACATCATTTATTTTATTTTATAATTTTTTTCTGTGTAATCTAATTGCATATGCCTGTCTGCCAGCGTGTGTGTGTGACAGGCTAACACCTAACAGCTTATATTGTGCTTATTTTCACTACTCATACCTGGTGGTGTACCATAAATTGAAAAAAAACAACCCTTTTTTCCTTTAATCTAATTTCAGTTGCCTGCCTGTGTCAGGCTCACAGCTTATATTGTGCTCAGTGAAATAAAACAACACTTTTTTGACTGTTATAGATTGAATAGCAATTGCCTGTACAGGTGTGTGTGTGTGAAGCCTATTGCATCTACTCTGCCATCTTTTGTCAGTGCACATTGATACGTCATATCTGGTGCAACCGTAGTGTACAGTGACATAAAACAACACTTTTTTTACTGTAATCGATTGAATATCAGTTGCCTGCCTACAGGCGTGTGTGTGAGGCCTACAGCGCCTACTCTGCCAACTTTTGCCAGTGCACAGTGACACTCCTATCTGGTGGCACCTTAGATTGCATGCGCAGTGCCCCAAATTTGAAGTGGGAGGACCAACCAAGCATCTTTTTCCATCTCCCGCTTCCAAAAATCCATGCCATATACACGTCCCCTGATAGGTGACGTAACAGGTATCAAACTGATAGGAATAAAAAGTACAACTTAATACACCACTCCTATCTGGCGGCACATTACATTGCACGTGCAGTGCCCCAAATTCGAAGTAGGAGGTCCGACCAAGCAACTTTTTCCTTCTCCCTGTTCCAAAAATCAATGCCATATACACGTCCCCTAATAGTGGACGTAACAGGGATTAAACCGATAGGAATAGTACTACTTAACAGTACACACCTTATAATAACGCAGACAGAGGCAAAGCAGAGAGAGGAGTCTGAAGAAGAGGAGTCAGAGGAGGAAGGTGGCTTTGAGGAGGTGGAAGACCAAACACAGCAGGCGTCCCAGGGGGCTTGTTGTCGCCTTTCGGGTCCCTTGGTGGTTGGGTGGAGGAAGAGACCTTCAATGACATCAGTGAGGACAAAGAACGGGACATGGCTAGCTTGGTATCCAACCTTGTGCAAATGGGGAGTTTGCGGTTGTGCAAAGGGACTGTTTGCGGTTGTTTGCGGTGCATTAAACAGGGAGATTGGTCTGTTACTGTGAAGCGGGTGTAACCCTTACACTACCTGATTGATACAACATCATACCTTATGTTTTAAAGCATGCTATTCCAAACAATTTAGGAATGTTATGTGATTTATGCCCTTTATGGCTTAAAACCAGACTCTGCATCAACTGTGTAATTTTCCGTGGGAGTTTTGCAATGGATCCCCTTCCGGCATGCCACAGTCCAGTTGTTAGTCCCCTTGAAACAACTTTCCCATCACTATTGTGGCCAGAAAGAGTCCCTGTGGGTTTTGAAATTTGCCTGCCCATTGAAGTCTATGGCGGTTCGCCCGGTTCGCCCGTTCGCGAACATTTAATGAAAAATCGTGTCCGCGAACCGAAAATTTTATGTTTGCGACATCACTAGTCAGAACCAATAGACACATATAGTTTGTCTGTTCAACCTACCTAAAAGATTGGATTAATTAATCCTCAATACTTGCTTTTGTCTGTCTAAAGCCATTTGACATTGAGAAGAATGAATAACTGGACATAATTGGGCTAATTTTCCTGATTACTCACTGCCTCTGTGCGTGTTCTTAATGTCAATAGTTCAGACTGAAAAGAATACAGGCTGACCCCCAGGAAGCAATACATTATATAACTTCCTGATCATTCAGTCTTATTCCAGGCATGCTTGAATCCACTGCACCAGACCCTGGATCTTACCACAATCTGTGTCCCACACGAATTGAACCCAACACTTGCGATGAAGTGCGTACTGTTGGAGGTGACTAGACACTGAGGGTCGTTCAGGCGGAGGTGGTTCTCAAACAGGCCGCTTGTGGGTGACTTAGGAATGATCAAGGTCATGGTATTCCCAGTACAGGTCAGGGTTGAATTTACTAGCCATAAAAAAGAGAAGTATTATGAAATTAGAAGGACCACCATTCAAAGGACCAAACATTCAGAGCTTTTATTTAGTCATTGATCTTTAATAAAGTTATGCGCTACGGAATATGTCTGAGCGTTATAAATAAACGCGCAGGCATAAAGTTAATGTTCAGAGATTTAGAAAATAAATGTTCAATATTAAACTTAATTTAAAAAATCTACTTCTAAACATCCAGGTGAGCTGTTTGTCTCCACTCCTATTAGGTCATCAACTCTGATTTGGAGGTAGTCCTAAATGGTCAGATACAAGCTTATATTTAGACAAAAGCAAATGCTCTTGATTGAATGGACACTTGGGGCCTTATTCAATTGCAAGCCCACAGATTGCGCTGTACAGGCCCTATGTCTACGGGTTAGAGAGCGATTCAGTTGAACAAGCCCACAATTTACAGGTCGAAAGCTGAAAACGTAAACCAAGCACCTGTAAGTAGCATTTCAGAGTGTGATCATGATCAGTTACGTAAGGCCGTAACTACTGATTTAGAAACAGCCAATAGTAAATAAGACCATCATCATGACATCAGTAAAACATGGAGGTTACACGTCCATCAATTATACAAAATATTAAAAATGATTGGTGATACTGTTCTAGTCCATGTGGGTGGCTTGATATGTATTAACTCATTGATTCCCGTGATTGATACAACACCAAAATGAAACATAAGGAAAATTGTCATTTCCGGGTGTGAAAACATTTGCGGGCTTGAGGAAAGGTAGTAATTGAATAGCGATTTGCGATTTTAGCGATTGTAACTTGTAAAGGCTTGAAAGATAGGTTGTAAATTACAATTTTGACAACCGCAGGGATTTTCAGCCTGTAACCCGTAGATCGTTTGTGGCTCGCTAAAATACGCCAAATTGAATAGCAAATTAGTTTATTTGCTACATTACGGGGTTCATTAAACAACAATTGCTCAATTGAATAGGGGCCACGGTTTGTAAAATTGGCAAGGACACAAGCTTGACACTGACCATTCAGGCCTTCACCCCAGTTAGAGTTGCTCCCACCATTTGATGCCCTTGTGAGGAGTGGAGACAAGCTTTTTATCCTGTGTCATCTGCCCCAGCATTGATTTCTTTGTTTGTTTATTTATTTATTTGTATCTTTTATGCCTGAGTAAGCAGAATTTGTCAACTACAGCCCGAAATAGATGGGAAACAATCCAGCCTAAAGATATGGAGAAAACAGCTCATTACAGTATTAATTTTCAACCATTTGAAAAGTTGTTTATACTAAACTTTTGCTAAATAAACATTTTAATACATATAAGATAAACTATAAAACATACATAATGTTCTGGGTCCAACAATAACGATCAGGCATCTCATCTCTGATTGGTATCTGTAGGAATCAAAACACAAACAATTAACAAAACTAGATAAAATAAAAAATAAATATACAATGATATAAAAGTGTTAAAGGCACTCAAAACTCATGGGTTATACTCTGCACCATCATATAGAGCAGCAGAATCCAACAGAAAATGTATAAAACCTTTTGCTTTGAAGCTCTTTTCACTGTTTCATAATTGTGTTTTTAAATGCAAAAGTATTAGTTTTTACAGCACTGAAAATGTTTATTTTAGGTTTAGTGGAGGAATAAGTAAACCCATCATTAGTGATAGTGATATCTTTCAATGAGTCAATATAAATTATCAGTAAAGTTCTTATTTCCTGCACCAATCATAAACTTTGACCCCTGTAAGGTAGTTCCCTATTTCTACACCCATTGTAGACCTTGACCCCTTTAAGGCCGAACCGCACTTGGTGCATCCATTGCAAAGCCACCACTCTTTACAAATCACCAACCTTGTCCTTGCATCTCGTTTACATGAACCTGATTTATCTCCACAATTACTTGCAGATCATCTACCCTCCATCTGCACTGTGGCCCCTTAGTGATCATCCATTCTTTCCTCCAACACTATAAATGCAATCCTATATACAGATCATTCATCCTCCTTCTGCACCTCCTCCTAGATTGTCACCCATAACTGTACGTCTACCATATTCCTTATCCCTGTATAGACCCCCCAACATAGAGATGACCCAACTTCAAATATCCTCACCCATCTCAGATTACCAAACTCCATCCTGCCCCCAGGTAGATAATCCCATACACCTTTCCCTCCACCCCAATAGATAATCACCACTTACTGATCATAGATCCTCTTGTTGCACCTCTCGAAGATGTCTACCCATTGCAGATTGCCCGCTCTCTTTATGCCCAATGACATGTATTCCATTTGTTCCATTAAACAGACAGAACACCCACCCCCTCTTTGCATTGTATCATAGATTAGAATAGATTATTTCCCTTAATTTCCACCTGTCCTTTCTCCCTCATATAGATGGTCACCCCATACAGATCCCACACTTTGTCCCTCCCCGCCCCTTTATACACAATCAGGTAAATAGAACCCTCTCCTCGATCATCGAACATCTCCATATATATCCCCCATCATCATCTACCTTCTGAATAAGACACAATACTGACCCGCTGTTGGTTTCAGCCACAAAGCAGAAGGGCACGTGGTCTCCAACATCATCTGTGCTTGGTGTCCACTTCACTATCATACTCCTGGAGCTGGGGGCTGGACTGGTTGTGAATCTTTTGGTCATGTTGGCTGGACCACTGACCTTAAAGTCCACAATACTGCAAAACAACAAAAAAGAAAGTTTTAATGACACATTGTTATTGACACCAGATAAGGACCGAACCTTCCCATGTCCAGAGACCACAGACCCAAATACAGCTTCATGTTCTCCATTGATTTTACACTGAATTATATATTTCCAGAGCTCTACATAGTTATTCAAGTTTTCTGTTTTGTTTGTTTGTACTTGTTTAGTTTGATCTTTTACTATTATAAGTTCCTGCTCTTGCGAAAGTCTAATGAAAATGTCACATTCTTTAATATAAATATATTTATACTAGTTGTTTTCTTGCCATAAATGACGGGATATTATTATTGTTTTTGTTTGTTGCTCTCCTCCACTACTGTGTCTCTTCCCCCCTCTCTTTTGTCTCTTCCCCCCTCTCTCCTCCCCTGTGTCTCCCCCCCTGTGTCTTCCCTCCCCCACTTCCTCCCCTCTCCCCTGTGTCTTCCTCCACCCTCCCTCTTCCTCCCCCTCTCCCCCTGTGTCTTCCTCTCCCCTGTGTCTTCCTCCCCCCTCTCCCCTCCCTCTTCCCCCTATGTCTTCCTCTCCCCTGTGTCTTCCTCCTCTCTCTCCCCTCCCTCTCCCACTCCCCCCTGTGTCTTCCTCTCCCCTGTGTCTTCCTCCCCCCTCTTCCCTCCCTCTTCCCCCTATGTCTTCCTCTCCCCTGTGTCTTCCTCCCCCCTCTCCCCTCCCTCTCCCACTCCCCCCTGTGTCTTCCTCTCCGCTGTGTCTTCCTCCCCCCTCTCCCCTCCCTCTCCACTCCCCCCTGTGTTTTCCTCTCCCCTGTGTCTTCCTCCCCCCTCTCCCCTCCCGTTCTCCAATCCAATCTGATGAGTGCAGGTTTGGAATAACTCCTGCTGACCTGACCCGGCGAGGTGTGACGCCTATCTCAAACTTTTGCTTAGCTGCTGACCTCACCTCATCCTCTCCTTTATCCAGGATCGTCTAGCTTCAGCCTTCTTCCTCCCTGCTCTCTATCCTCCAATGTCTGCTGGATTGCCCAGCTCTAGTCTTCCTCCTGCTTCCTTCTCCCATATTCTCCTCTGTCTGCTGGATCACCTAGCTCTGACCTTCCTCCTTCTTTCTCCCTATCCTCTCCTCTGTCTGTCAATCACCCAGCTCCAGCCTCCCTTCTCCCACCCTCTGGACTTTCTTCTTCCATCTTTCTATTCTTTCCTCTGTCTGCCCGGGTCACCCTTTCTCCTCCTTCCATCTCTTTGTCCTCTGTATGCAGAATTACCAAACTCTGGCCCCACTAGCCTTCTGGATCACCAAGCTCTGGCCTTCCTCCTCCTTCCTTTTCTCTCCTCCATCCGCCAGATTGCCCGGCTCTGACCTCTCTTCCTCATTCCTTCCCCCCATCCTCCTCTGTCTGCTGGATCACCCGAATTTAGCCTCCCTTCTTTCATCCACTCCCATGTCCGCTGGATCACCCGGCTCCAGCTCCCATGTCAGCCGGATTGCCCGGCTCCAGCCACCCTTCTACCATGTCCGCCGAATCACCCTCCTTCTTCAGCCCATCTCCCATATCTGCCAGACCTCCCAGCTCCAGCCACCCATCTACCATCCTCTCCCATGTCCACAGGATCACCCTGCTCTGGCATTCCTCTTTCTTCCTTCTGGCTGTCCTCTGTCTGCTGGAACACCCTACACTGGCCCTGCCGGATCACCTGGCCCTAGCATTCCTATTCCTTCATTCCCACTATCCTCCTCTGTCTGCCGGCTTTAGACATCCTCTTCTCCCTATCCTCTCTCATTCACCATTATCTCTCATATCTCCACTGTGGCAGGAATTTTGCTTTGCACTCGGTATGCCACTACACACATTGCACTCAGTACCACAATGTGCTCACGACCATGCTTCATTTATACACCACCCACTATAGTCACTGTCCGCTTCCATCGAGGGAGTCTATAAATGACTTTACAATCTTGTAGCTCCCACTAACACCAGGCAACATCTTCAGCTTCCAGATCTGAACCCCTGTATAAATCATTAAATCATTGAGCCACTACAGCCACTATTTCCCCAATCCCAAAACAGAAATCTGAGAAGCATTCAAACGCTTTATTCATTTAGACACAGTTTACATTTGGCTCCATAAGCAAGCCAAATCGGGCCTAGCTTCTGGCCACACATCAGCTACATCAAGGATGGGGACGACCACAAATATCCAGGTAGATGACCTGGAATTGTGGGAAGGTCCCTCTCCCCATCCCTTTAATAGCCATCCCCCTTTCCTCTTACCTTGCACACAAAGTCCACGAAACCCACCATGCCTCCCCTCACATGCCCATGGCTCTATAAGAAGGCAAAACAGGCACAGCTTCTGGTCACACATCAGCTACATCAGGGAGAAGGGGCTGACAACAATATATATATATATATATATATATATATATATATATATATATATATATATACATATATAGTGGCACATCGGCTTAGGGCTGCTGCAATCGCCACAGCAGGAGGATCCTGTGCCTTCAATAATTCTGGTCGTGAGTGCCTGAAAGAGCCCGAATTGAGCCCAAATCCAGCCTGTGCTTGCAAGATCTCATACTGAGCCCAAGTTCGGCCTATGCCTGTAAGTGCCTACGTACAGCTTGTACCTGTCAGAGCCCAAATTCAGCCTATGCTCGCAAAAGCCCATATTGAACCCAAGTCCAGCCTATGCCTGTTAGAGCCCAAATCCAGCATGTGCCTGCAAGAGCCCAAATTGAGCCCAAGACCAGCTGAAATTGAGCTCAAGTCCATCCTGTGCTTGCAAGAGCCCAAATTGAGCCTGAATCCAGCCTGTAAGAACCCAAATACAGCCTGCACCTGCAGGAGCCCAAATTGAGTCCAAGTCCAGCCTGCGCCTACATCGTGACTTAAAAGAACACTACCACTCAGCAGAAAAAAAGAGAATCACCACTGAACCCCAAAAAGAGATAATTGCCTAGTATGATGCTGGTAGCTGCATCTGTGATCTCACTGCTGAGTTCAAAATGGCAAATACAAAAATCACTAACATTCTGAAAAATAAGGGAGCCGATGTGGCTAGAGGTGTGAGTACCATCACCATGCAACAGTCAAAGACGTTGGAGGAAGTTGAGAAATTATGTCGGCTGTTTAAAAATCGGTAGTTACATCCTTGCTTAATTGATCATGATCATGCCCTGAAATGCTACTTACGGGTGCATACTTTACAGTTTAGGCTTTGGCTGCGGGCTTGATCAATTGAATCAATCTATAACTGTTGCAAATTTCAAGCCCCCAGACTTACATCTGGTAAAAAGTCAACTGCAGGCTTGCAATTGAATGGAGGCCTAAGTTCATAACTGTGAAGTTCTTGCCCCCTAACACAACTCCTCTGATCTAGCCCATAGACCATAAGGTCATCTCAAACCTTAAGAAGCTGTATTCCAAGGCCCTCTTCTGGAGGTGCTTTGAGGTGACCTCAGATACTCAGTTGACACTCAGAGAGTTCTGGAAGGACCATTTCAATATCCTCCACTGCATAGCATGAGGTCTCTCACAAGACCATGAACTGTGGCTGGAGGAAATAGTGGCCAGAAGCTGTAGCTCTGGTAAACCTGGAGGGTGAACCTAGCAGAATAGTGGAGGACATTGTGTCTCTAGGCAAGTCCATGGGCCTGGAGGTGACTAATAAAGACAGCGAAGAGCTAGTGGGGGAGTTCAGCACTGGGGAGCTGCAGGAACTTCAGAGAGAGCAGCAAGATGCTGACAAACTTTCTTCTTCAGGTGATGAGGTGGAAAGGGAGGAAGCACTTACTGCACTAAAAGAAATGTGTGCTAAATGGGCTGAATTACAACATTTTGTTCAACACTATCACCCTGACAAAGCTCAAGCAAGCCGCAATGTGGACTTCTTTAATGATAAAGCAATGTCTCACTTCAAAAACATTTTGCAACAAAGGCAGAATCAAGTTTCCCTTCATAGGTTTCTAGTGAAACTGCCTACAGTCTCTCGCAGAGTCTCCAGCAGGGTGCAGAGACATAAAGGACAAACATCCCCTGTGCAAGTATCTGATGTTGCATTGGAAGGGGAATCCCCTTCTGTTTACAAACTTTCTGTTTACATTCTGCCGTCCGGGACGGATTAATGACCTAAACCAAGGTACCAGGATAGATAGATATATAGATAGATAGATAGATATATAGATAGATAGATAGATAGATAGATAGATAGATAGATAGATGGATGGATGGATGGATGGATTTATACACATATACCAGGGCACATCTTCTATACCTGTCCATCGTAGCTTGAGCCGAGAGATGAAGCTGAAATGGCTCCTGCGCTCTTGCGTGTAGTATTTCACCATTATTGGGAGTAGGAGAGAGAAACGCTGGTCGGTATTGCCCATAGGTACAGGAGGGTGCTGAGGCGGACACTGCAAAGGACAGCAAAGTATATCATAACTGAGCATGACACAGACACTGATTTATATCTGACAGTCAAAGGGGAATTCAGATAAAACATTCTGATTTCATTTCCCATAATAGAAAATGCTGGTCTAAACATTTACTTTAAAATGGAAAAGGACCCAGTTACTGCAGAAATAAAAAAGAAATCCAGATATAATTGCAATTATATTAATAAAATATTAGTGGAAGTGTTATATAATTGAGGTTGGGTATTTTCAGCATAAATTGCATGAAAAGATCTTCCCTCTTTGCTAATAACAGATCATAATGAGAATGTAGCAGATACAATTCCCAGTGCTTACAACAGACTAATGGATATCTCATTAGTTTACACTGAGAAAAAATAATTGCATATAAAAGTTACAATTATGCTTACTATTATTGATTTTAGTTTAGTAAATCAATTGACACCATATACTTACCACTTGAATGTTGCATCCCATTCTGAAATAAACCCAAAATGAATAACCCCTATATCTACATATGGTGGGCTTGGTCATTCAAGCCTATATATGTCGGAGCACTGGCTGAATTTACCTTCCAACACAAACTGTAGGGGGATCTTGCTCAGACCACTCACAGCAGGATTGTCAGTTGGTCCAATGGATGTGTATGGACTTAGATCTTCTGTGGTGTCTAGAGAAGGTTCCCAAGTTGTAATAAACTCTAAATCTTCAGTGATAATTATATCATTATATGTTGTGTCTAGAGAAGGTTCCCAAGTTGTAATAAACTCTGAAGTATATTCTGGAGTAGAATACGTAGTTGAAATTGGCTCTGGAGTTGTATCATCAGGTGGACTTGTAAAGTCTTCCAAAACTAGCTCAAAGACGTAAGTACCAGAGGTAAGTGTCGAGGAAGATGACAGAGTACAACTGGTCTAAAACAAAAGAAAATACATATTTTTTAATATAAGCATCAAGAGGGGATTAGATGGGCCTTCAATTGCATGGGTGGGATCATATCAAAGACAGAGGGATTGACTACAACTGTATATTCTGTATAGTAATGACAGATTACATGGCCACGGAGCAATAGAGAAAATATAGATCATATAACAGGATCTCTCCAAGCTGATATTCTGTATAAAGCTACAGCTGGGGCAGCAGCTAGAAGATCCTTCTGATTGAATGAGCCTGTTTAAAGGGATTAAACACCTGGACTGCCGCACACAAACACGCGGAGGTCAAATGAGTTTTACAAAGGATACCAGTATGGGATAATTGTAGCATAATTGTACTGGGAACTGCATAAGACCTAAGACGTGGATGCACCTGAAGACCGCCGTTCTTGGTCAGTTTTTGGAATCAACTGGTGTGGAAACAGTTCATCAGTTTAATGTGCAGTTTAAAAGTCAGAAAAATACTGTCAGTTTAATCAATATTACCCTTTATAATATATATTCTTGAATTAATATATTTTTAAAATAAAGTCATAGCATTACTTATTCATGATTTAGGTTCTTTATTTTCCATTATGTTGCCGCTATTTTGTGTTAATTGTCCTCCATCGACAGCAAGTCCTCTATCTGGCTCTCAGTCTACAACATGGGTCCATGAATGTGCACTCCCATGTAAAGGGGAGTAAACGGGGGCACTCCCATGTAAGTGAAGGGGCTGAAGGATGGTGATTTAGTTTGGTGGAATGATCTGTGACAAAGGGTAATTATTGAGTCTTATTAAGAAGTTTCATTGGTAGGTGTTAGGAAGCATGGTTGTATGAATGTCTGAATAGCAAACTCTCACATTCTGACTGCCCTGTACCTCTCCTGCTTCCACATGGACCCTGCCACAAGGTATTATCACAGGACATCACCAGAGTCATCACCTTCCCTCCTATGGTTAATTAATATTATTCTAAATGTCTCTGTTATTATATCTTTACAGAGAAACTTTACAGTTTTATTTTCACTCTAATTTGTTTTGTTATGTATACCACTGTTTTTTATTGCCCTTACAACCTCTGAGAACATATTGCCCCTCTCTCCTCCCCCACAAATTCTTATATATTTATCTGTTACAGAACCATTTGCAAACTCTCACATTCTGACTGCCCTGTACCTCTCCTGCTCCCACCTGGAACTAATCCGAGGTGCTCACACACTGCTAAATGTCTATGGAGGAAATCACAGACTTCATCAGATTTCCTCCACTACAATTTTATGTTAAGCTCCTACAGTGGGGGAGAAAAGTTAGATCCCCTGCTGATTTTGAATGTTTGTCCACTGACAAAGAAATGACCAGTCTATAATTTTAATGGTCAGTGTATTTTAACAGTGAGAGACAGAATAACAAAAAAAATAAACCAAGAAAAACGCATGTCAAAAAAGTTATAAATTGATTTGCAGGTCAATGAGGGAAATAAGTATTAAACCCCTTTGCCTTAGTACTTGGTGGCAGAACCCCTATTGGCAATCACAGAGGTTAGTCGTTTCTTGTAGTTGGCCACCAGGTTTGCACACATCTCAGGAGGGATTTTGTCCCACTCCTCTTTGTAGATCCTCTCCAAGTCATAAAGGTTTCAAGGCTGATGTTTGGCAACTCGAACCTTCAGCTCCCTCAACAGATTTTCTATGGGATTAAGGTCTGGAGACTGGCTAGGGCACTCCAGGACCTTAATGTATTTCTTCTTGAGCCACTTATAAAACTGAAAATATTCGGAACAAACTCTCCTCCCAACAAGGATCACACACTCCCTCTTCTCAACTAACTGATAGAACCCTTCCCTAAGTCCGCAGCCATTATGCATTCCTTTGACCTTATAACAGAAAATGAAGTATCCAGCCTACTATCAACCTCTTGCCTTACTACCTGTCCTCTGGATCCTGTTCCATCACAGCTTATCCCTCTCCTTTCTACCACGCTTACCCCTGCTCTCACACATCTCTTCAACCTTTCCCTAAACAATGGCACATTTCCATCATCTCCAAAACATCCCTTAATTACACCCATTCTTAAAAATCCTCATCTGACACTGATTCCGCAACTAACTACCACCCTATATCTCTACTTCCCCTGGCTTGAGCTGCTCGTCTTTAATCGCCTTAATCAAATTTATCTACTCTAACGCCCTTCTTGACACCTTCCAATCCGGCTTCCGGCCCCAGAGCTCCACTGAGACAGCTCTCACAAAAGTCACTAATGACTTGTTCACCACCAAGTCAAAGGGTCCCTTTTCTATTCTACTTCTCCTGGATCTCTCTGATGCCTTTGATACAGTTGATCACCCTCTACTAATCCAAATTCTCCTCTCCTTTGGAATCAGAGATACTGCTCTCTCATAGTTCACATCATACCTACAAGATCGAAAATGTAGTGTCTTCTTCTCTGACACCTCTTCTCACCCTCTGCCTGTTGGCATACCCCAAGGTTCAGTCCTAGGCCCCCTCCTTTTCTACTTCTATACATTCTCACTTGGCACCCTTACAATCTTTTGGATTTTAGTATCATTGCTATGCAGATGTCACTCAAATCTTCCTCTCAGCACCTTTATCCCCCTTTCCTCTAACACATGACTCCAACTGCCTCTCAATCATATCCTCCTGGATGTCCACCCACCATCTCAAACTCAACATGTCTAAGACCGAACTTTTAATCTTCCCACCATCTACTAAGCGTCAATTCTATTTCTCTCACTGTCAACAATGCCATCATCACTCCCACCTCCCAAGCCCGTTGTCTTGGGGTTCTACTGGACCCTCCTCTCTCTTTCATTCCTCACATACAGTCACTAACAAAATCTTGTCTTTTCAATTTAAAAAACATTTCCAAAATATGTCACTACCTTACACAACTAAGATTCTAATAAATTCCCTCATCATATCCTGTCTTGACTACTGCAACTCACTTCTGGCTGGCCTCCCCACCACCCGTCTATCCCCCCTTCAATCCATAATGAATGCCTCCACTATATTCAGCTACCGTACTAAACGCTCAGTGTCTGCAGCACCTCTCTGTCAATGACTCCACTGGCTTCCCGTAGCCTCCAGAATAAAATTTTAAATCATGAACCTAAATCACAAAGCCCTCAACAACACTGCACCCCCTTATATCTCTGCTCTCATCTCCAAATACTCCCCCCCCCCCATCCTCTTCGCTCTGCTAATGACCTTCTTCTTTCCTCCTCTCTCATTACCTCCCACCTTTAGGACTTCTCGTGCTGCCCCAATTCTCTGGAACTCCTTGCCTCGCTCCACCAAATTATGCTCCTGCTACAAAATCTTCAAAGCCTCACTAAAAACACACCTGTTTAAAGAAGCCTATCACCTGCCTCCTTAACATGCACCCAGCATTTTTCACCCCCTGTACCACACACAAAATCTTTAGATTGCAAGTCTGCGAGTTTTCAGCCTTGCAATGTGCTTTGGGGAAAGCTCTATGGACACCAGATTTTAAGCTCAAAGACAGGGCTCTCCATATTTTGTAATGTGTTAATATTGTTTTGCCTTGATCACTTCGTATGTATAGCTATGGGATATGTTGGCACGTTACAAATAAACAATAATAAAAATATGAGTCCAAAAGAGAATTTGAAGCTGTAAAGAACATTGAAGAGGGTGACAGAGAGAAGTTAGGCATTATACATGGTTTGGCAACACTGGACAAATTGTGTAAATGGGAATAGACCGAGGCAATGGTTGGTGAAGAGAAGTTTAAGGTGCTAATAGTGAAGATGGGCTTTTAGGGTAGTATCAGGTATGGTATGTAGGAAGATGCAGTAATAATAATAGCTTTGTAGTTGAGGTCAATATTTTGAGCCTAAACAAGGAATATATGGAAAGTTGGTGAAGAAAATGGCGTAGAGAAGCAACAATTGGTGAGAAGGGTCAGCTTAACAGAAGAATGGATTGGATTGGGAAAAGCTGAGTGATGGCAACGTCAGAGAAAAGTTAAATTGGCATGATTTTGTGAGTGACTGGATATAGTAAAAGGAGAGAGAAGAAGCAAATTAACCCCATGGCAGAGAGAGGTAAGTGTGAAAAAGATTCTGTAGATGGTGAGGGTGGTGTTAGGTGTTATGTTCTGGCAGTAGCCTATGGTGCTAGTTCCACAAATGGCACTGGAAGGGATTTAGAGTGTCACACACTACCATGTGCAAATCAGGGTTTTGTGGAAGGTATTGGAATAGTCTTGGGGGAGACAAGAGATAAAACAGAAGGCAATAAATAAATAAATTATATAAATGCTGCCATGTACATGCACATAAAAAAGTAGCCGCATCGAGTTAGCTAAAAACGTTAAAGGTTAAAATGTAACACTTCCCACAAGGTGAATAAACCTGGGACTTAATAGCAGGAGACATGTCTATGATCTTCTACGTGATCCTCCTAACTGGAAGGCTCAAACTAGGTTGAAGCACTGGTGTTCCTTCAAAATAAGTTAATAGAAAAACTCAATGTCCTATATGTACAAATCTTGCATTACCAGCCCAATAATAAATAACTCAAAAGTGTTGTAGCCTGTTAATTGTAAAATAAAAACATACAGTATATGTCATTGTGGTACCATATTAAATAGAGGAATGATTATTGTAATGAATATCTTTAATTAATATTGAGATTAATACTGTTTTGTTAATGTATGTTACGTAAAGAGCTCCCTTATAAATAATTATAATCGCCACTCAGAGGCATAGAATAATAATTTGAATTCCCTCAAAGATAATTTGCTTAAAAATCATCCGTTTCGTCACAGAATAAGTGGCTTTGTCAAAGACAACTGTTATTTAGATGCTAAGAATGAATCAGAAGAACTTTGTAAAATAACACGTACTTGATCTAAGTAGAACTGTGAATTTGGGTTACAGTTTGAGCATTCCCCTGTGTAACGTTGTCCATATCTGCACCGTACAAAGTCACCATCAGGATCATGAGCCAATAAATTAAGTGAGCTTGGGCAATTCCGAGGAACTCTTAAAGAGAAAAAAAACACACACATGTAACAGATAAGACAAATATGTGGTTGTAGATCTATGAGTTAAAGAGCTAACTGAGTGTGCTGTCCTCCAGCCTGTGTTGGGTCGATGACTGCCCCTTACCTCTTCTTGCAATATCATTGAGTACACTAGGCCAGCATTCTTAGATTTAGATTGCTCAAGTTTCTTCACTTTTGAGCACTTCTGCATCATGTCCTCCATGTTCTTGGATTGTTTATTATGCTATGTGTCACTAGCAGACGCATCAGTCTCTGCGTGATCATTATTGTGTAAGGATGCAGTGGCCTGGGTGATGAGCAGTGTGTGCCAACCCGAGCACTTACATAGAGCACCAGCGACTAAGCATAATTGCTCAGTTGTTTTGCCCTTGTGCTACATGTAAGGTTTATCTTCGTGATATAGATTTACTACCTGTCATGACCTCTGCTCTGATGATTCTACCTGATGTCTCCGCGACCCCTGGCTTTGGCTGATGATTAACCAACTCTTTGACCTCTGGCTTGTACTTTTTGTCTTCTTCCTATCTTGGATGCTGGACTATGCAACCCTTATTTGCTTCTGTCCCATCTAGAGTCATCATCCATGCCTCATTAATGTGCAAGGATGCTGTGGCCTGGGTGAAAATAGTGTGCACTAACTCTGGCACTTACATAGAAAATCAGCAACTAAGAAGAAGTTGTTTCGCCCTTGTGCTACATGTAAGCGCTATCCTTGGGATATGGATTGACTCTGTTCTGACAAATCTACCTTATGGCCCCTGGATTTGGCTGACAATTATCCAGTTCTAGGTCTCTGACCTCTGCCTTGTGTCTTTTGTCATCTTCCTATCCTGTACCATACGTCCATTCTTTTCCTTCTGTCTCTTGTACCTCGGCTATAGTGACCTTCCCATGTCACTGGCTTCCATCCTCATTGTTCACAGAACACAGTTTAGGACTCGGTAATAATACACCAATGAGTGATGACAAAATTAAATTACAATATTTATTTAGCAGATTATATGTCAGTGATTTGAGTATTGATATACTTTACCTTAACACTGGTACAATGGTAGTCACTGGGGAACTGTTAGGGTTGGATGTGTCAGATCTGGTTCCTAAGTCCACAAAGGTCAGAAGGCTCCAACCAGAATAGCCATTTGAATTAGAGACCCAACAACATTTGTTCTCTCTGTATGGAAAAAAGAAACTTAATTTTAAACTGTAGATATGACTGTAATAATAAAAAAAAAGTGTCAGCCTCATTAGCATTGCTAAAATGTCAGCTCTATGTACAAATATCCAAGTAATTTGTCTTAGCTGGTGTGAACATTGGTTGCCCTCACATACCAATATCAGAGTGGTCAGAGGGATGTATCTCAGGTTGTGATTTCCTTATCACTCTCATGTCTCTACACATTTTCTCTACAACTAAACAGGCTGTGAGCACTTTTGGTAATGCATCACTGGGGGCTGGTACCCAACTCATGCTACAGATTTTGTGGGAAGGTTATAACCACACCATCATTTAGCTTACGGTGGGTAAAAGAGTCATATAAACCTCCCCTATAGAGAGGATAGTAAATAAATAGTACATTTGTGTTCACATTTGGACATCAAAAATAAGTCAAAAAAACATATTTCCTGCTCAGAATTCTGAGAAATACAGTTATTGCACTGCACTCTGGGAAACTGGGCCGATAAGCAAATGAGTCCACAATTTATAATGGTAAATAAATATCCAGTAAACTACAGAATGGTAATTGCTTATTTGTCTAGATGCTCACAGCACATTGAGCTGATCGATGGTGGTAGAAAAGCTTACCTAAATTGAAAGGGTTGATCATTGGTCACACGTCTAACCATACGTGTCTCTGACTGGCACCACGCAGTAGGATGCGTTCCACTATCCACAGTCCCTGTTGTACGCTGCACGTTGGAGCCACAATTCCCTGAATAACAGGACCAGTCAAATTCATTGTGACAGCCATCTCTGAATGATGATTTGTATTTAAATTCCACCTAAAAAAGGCAAACGGATAACTCTCTGTCCAGATAAAGCATTCACAATGGTGTGGGGAATTTCAATATAATATTTTGTATAACCAAACTTCAAAATGGGTGAAATTAAACTTTACATTTTTCAATTCTAATTTCCTCTGTGCAACAGGCTGTTCTTCTAGTTTGTGTTAGTTTAAGAAAGGCCACACAATATCAGATTAATATTATAATTTTATATATTCTTGATAGCATCGCCATTATGACCCACTTTTGGGCCCAGGCTGGGTCTCCCCTGAACCCCACAAGCAAGGGCCCTTAAAAATCCAAAACTGTTCTGTCACATGGACTCGGGTTAGTTGGGACCCTAGCCCATGTGATTACCAACTTCAAGGGGCTCTTACCCAGACATGAGATGTGCCTCAAGAACTGTGACAGTTTGCTTTTTATTTATATGTAACTAGCTACATGCCGTCAAAAATGACAGGAATAAAATTTTAAGGCTGGGAAGGCTGTACCTTCGGCGCCCATCGCGAGCTCTGCGCTGAGCGCCTTCGCCACTCATCGCTTGGCTCGCAATGAACGCTTTCACTGCTCATTGTAGGCCTTGGCAACCGACAACTTTGGTGCTCATCGAGAGCCCCTCTCCCCTGTGTAGTTTAGAGGTCTCGCGATGAGTGTTACTGACTTGCGTTAAGTGTTAATGGCTTCAGGCTCATTTTTACTGCCTTCGGCCTCATTTTCATCCCGTTACGTTTTTTAGGCCGTCATTTTTTTTCACCCTTAGGCGATTTTCGATCGTGAAAAAAAAATGGCAAATATGCCACAAATTAACTTGCAACCTTACAGGCTCCCTGGCTATCCCCCTATGCTGTATGTGAGTGTGTAAGTTAATTTGAGGCATATTTGGGCTTTTTGGCTGGTCTTTCCACTTCCGTGGTTCGGCCATTAAATTCCTAATTTAGTGCATCCCCGCAACTGCGTGCCTCGGTTTGCGAGGCCTGCAGTTGCACCTACAGGCTTCAGTCCTAAGTCCCAAGGGCCTCGCTCATTGCAGCCTAAGTCCCACTGGCCTCCTGGTGAGCACCTGTGGCGCTCATCGCGAGCCCTGCAATGAGCGCCTTCGGTGCTTCGCGAGGGCCAGAATTATTTAACATTGCATGACTAACATTCGTAAGATCCACAACTATTATATGTGCCATCATGTTAGGCCTCAGGCTCTGATCACTTACCCTGGATCCCCAAGAGCATTGTCTGTGAGTATTCGGGCCTACTACTCAGGGTGGTCTGTAATTATTAATGTTCAGGTTGTGGTCAGAATATGCTAAGATATGACATTATTGGTCTATTTGGATAGTGCCAGCTTTCTATTACAGTTATATGACCCTGCTGCATGTAATTGTAGAAAAAGCAAATATTTTGAAGAATACACTAGGATAATAGTGATCTATCTAGTAATGTGTGTATCATCCTGACTTGAGTTAGTAATGATGATTTGGGTCATTGCATAATGATTAAGGCATTTATGTGTGCTCAGAAGTAGGCCCTAGCATATGATAATATTATATTAAGTCATTTCAGAGGTTATAGGGCTATCTGATGCCGTGATATAGCTCTGCTGTATGTAATTGCTATTTTATGGGAAGGGCATAAAATTACAATATTTAAAATTACAATATTTTGATGTGGCTGCCATCTTGGTATTAGCAGTACTATTTACTGCTCCAGGTCATGGCACCACAAGAGCTATTTAGTACCCTGTACTGAACCGGACTGAAATATTGAAATAGTGTGTTAAGACATAGTTTAGAAACGTCATAAATGTTTCATTAACCTTGTTTAAATCATATGGTATGGCTGTTGCTGATAAGAAAATAGAAGTGTGTTATACCATATGATATTACTATATTGTGTAATGCCCGACACTTTGGTCTCTGGGTCCCAGATGTTTATTACCCCCCTATAGGATCATAAAGTTAATAATATTGACCCAACATGTATCCCGCACCCCCTCTATAGTCTCCTATGTGGAATCAAAGCAGGACCATTAATTACAATAAATCATGCGATCTAAGGCAACTCCTGAGGACTAAATATAAAGAAAACAGTTTGATTCTCTAAACACTATCCGGGCTGCATTTAAAAACAGTTGTAAAATACTACAAATATGATTGAAAGAAAAAGTTTTTTTTACACGTTTTCTTCTTGATTATGATTGCTCTACATGATTATGAAGAGACATATTCTGGAGTAAAGAGACATAACATTTTATGTATATTGGAGAAGGCCAGATTTACCCAAACAACTTACCATGAGGGATCCATCCGTGTTCTTTTCTCTGGGTCTGAAGGTCATGACCCCACCTTGCATGTTGGACCCCAATACTGCTGAGAAGACAGAAAAGCACAAGACCAGCACACCCCATGCTGCCATTTTTAGGTTTCTCCTAGTCTGAGCTAAGCACAAAATGACACTGCCTTTTATATCTATCTCTTCAACACGGAAGGGCAAACCGTAATCTTTAGTATGGAACATAGATCAAGGCATAAACCCGATGAAAAGATAAATAATGTACATAACGTGACACGAACAGTGCTATGTAAGCATAAAATATATTGTGATATGTTTATGGAATGACCAAAAAATGAATCAGAACTATTGTATAAAATATTTTGAGATAAGTTTTTTTTTTTTTTTCTACATTATTACACAGCAAATATGACATGCCGCTTTTGATCACTGTGCCATTGGAACAGCATGCCATTCCTTCCAGAACTTTTATTAAACATCTAATAACAATATTGATTAGAGCCCTGAGATACTTTATCTTCCTCTGGGTCTACACTCCTCACAGGACCTTCATCTGAGCAAACACTCCCCACCAGTGATGGAGCTAATGCATAGAGGGCCCCAGTGCAAAAAGAAAAAAGTTTGCACTTCCCGAACCCCCTCCAACATTAACTCACACAGTACATATATATATAAAAAATAATATATATATATCTATATATATGGTACATCTGTGTTCACATTTGAATGTCTAAAACAGGTAAAAAACCTGCTTCCAGCTCAGAGTTCCGAGAAAAGCAGTTATTACACTGCATTCTGGGAAGTTGAGCTGGGAGATGCAAATGTGCTCACAAATGCCTCGCTCTTCAATCCATAGCCATTATCAAACATGGCTTCCTTTAAGATTATGGATACTGTATTACACAGCTTTAATGCAAAGCCAATGTTGGATTAAACACAAGCTGAGTATCCTATCCATGTACAGCTGTATCAAACTTACTGGCTATCATCAGCATGGAGCGGGATCTCAGCTTCTGTTGTGGACTTTATGAGTAGGTAGTTCACCACAACTATCATTCATAATATTGTGGTATATATACACATACACACACCTACATATATATATATACACCTATTTATATACTTTCTTACCTGCCCGATGCTGCACTACACTTCCTGGAGTGAGGAGGGGCCACAGCAGGCCAGAGGCCCGAAGGGGGCTGCAGAGGTCCACGGGGCCCACAGGGGCCCACAAGGACTGAAGGGGGCACAAGGGGCTGAAGGGAGGCTGCAGGGGGCCGCAAGGGGCCAAGGAGAGGCAGCAGGAGGCCACAAGGGGCCACAAGGGTCCGGGGGAGGCCACAGGGGGCCAGAAGGGACTGGGGGGGGGCACAGGCGGCTGAGGGAGGCCGCAGATGTCCACGAGGGGCTACAGGTGGCTGAGGCGGAATACAGGGGGCTGAGGAAGACCGCAGATGTCTGTGAGGGGCTACAGGAGGCTGAGGGGAAACAAGGGGGCTGTGGGGGCCTGTAGGGGGCACAAATACCCACAAGGGTCGCAGGGGACCCACGAGAGGTAAGCGGGCCTGGGGGCCACATTAGATCTGCGGGGGCCACAGAGGCCCCACAGGGCCACAGGGGACCCGTTGAAGGTCCACAGGGGCCCTTTAGAGGCCAGGGGGCTTGGTGCTTTACACCGTTTGTACCTGCAGTAGCTTCACCTCTGCTCCTCACTTATTCGTCTCTGGGCCAACACTCCTCACTTAATCTTCGTCTGGACCTACAATCTACACATGACCTTCCTCTGGCCCTACACTGATCACATGACCTTCCTCTGGCCCTACACTGATCACATGACCTTCCTCTGGGTCTACTCTCCTCACTTGTTCTTCCTCTGGGCCTACACTTATCACATGACCTTCCTCTGGCCCTACACTGATCACATGACCTTCCTCTGGCCCTACACTGATCACATGACCTTCCTCTGGGTCTACTCTCCTCACTTGTTCTTCCTCTGGGCCTACACTGATCACATGACCTTCCACTGGTTCTACTCTCCTCACTTGTTCTTCCTCTGGGCCTACACTGATCACATGACCTTCCACTGGGTCTACTCTCCTCACTTGTTCTTCCTCTGGGCCTACACTGATCACATGACCTTCCACTGGGTCTACTCTCATCACTTGTTCTTCCTCTGGGCCTACACTTATCACATGACCTTCCTCTGGCCCTACACTGATCACATGACCTTCCACTGGGTCTACTCTCCTCACTTGTTCTTCCTCTGGGCCTACACAGATCACATGACCTTCCTCTGGCCCTACACTGATCACATGACCTTCCTTTGGCTCTACATTCCTCACATGACCTTTGTCTTATCTGGACATTATCGCTAGTAGTAAATGTTCAAACTTATATATGAAAAGACAAGGAAAGCATCCTTTTAGAACCACCTGTTCCCATTCATAATTTGTAATTCCCGGGCAGAAGTTTGGAACGAACAGTCCACATTTCTGATTATTAATTACCAGACAGAAATACTGTATATAAATGTACTTTTATTTGGTATACAAGTTAAAAAGTATACAATGTTTAAATCAGAAAAATGAAAAAACAATAAAATACTAATCAGATCAACAGTGAATATATATGAAAGGGAGATTTCCCTAGTATTAAATAGTATATCTTAATTAGTACATGTAATGTGATTATGGGGTGTCTTGGTGATGTATTAGTATCATGTAGAAGACTCAGAGTCAAATACTGTATTTTATAAATGATACAGGGCATTCACAGATTGGCCTGGGAAATCTCTAGATAATCATAATTTATCTTGCTTAGTAAGATTACCAAGTATTCTAACTAAGCTACTTTATATTTACTGACATTGCACCTGTTACTTGAGGAATATATTTGCTTATTTCTATCTTGTAGGATTGTTAGGAATTCAAGGAAAGCTACATTATAATAACTGACATTGTACCTGTTACGTGAGACATAAAAATGTTCAACTAAATTAACAAATCACTTTAATAATTAGGTTCTTTATTATCTACTAGCGACTTGCTTGTCAAAAATGACGGCAATAAAATCTGAATCCTGGCAATGCTGTTTGCTACACAATGCGAGGCTCTCCCCCTCTAACCTGCAGGCCTCGCGATGAGCGCCTTCGGTGTTCACATTGCTGAATTGCGAGTCGGATCGCATATCGGACTTCAAAACACCACTTGATTGACGTTTAAACCTCACCTTTATCTGACGTCATGATGACGGTCCTATTTACTATTGTCTGTTTCTACATCGGTAGTTACGGGCTTGCGGATTTGATCATGCTCTTGCCCTGAAATGCTACATATGAAAGCATGGTTTACGGTTCTGGGATTTCGGCCATGTAGTTGCGGGCTTTTGTTATTTAACTGCCCTGTAACTGCAGCAATAAGATGATGGTCAGATGTAAACACGTAGGTAGTTTTATTTAATATTAAAAACAGGGAAACTTCCATATCCTTTAAGTACCTCAAAGAAGCAGTTATCAGGATGGCAGCCGTCTTACAGCCTCATTAAATTGGGGCTACGTTTTAAAACGCAGCCCATAACTCCAAATTTACGTGTTACGCTTATTAAATTAGCCCTGTAACGTTGCTCACAGCGGACTTTGCGTGTTAACGCGCAGGATGGCTGAGAATAGGCTACGTGCTGAGCAACGTTGAACTACGCGCATGTAAATCCTTTGATCCGACGAGCCCGTAACCGCTTCTTGTTCAATTCAGCTATTAAATTGCAACATGGTCACTCGCGAGCAAGCACGTAACATGCAAATGGAGCACAAAGGCCAACGTATGCACAAGGGCACCCATAAGGGGGGTAAAGTCCAATATGTAGCACTTGTAATGCAAATAACAACACTCTACTGTACATATATTATAAGGCAAAGTGATGTTAGGTCTTAGAATTAATAGCAAAACATTCTCAAGCCCGCAAATCGGCCCTGAAAAATACTTTATTTCATGGTTATATTTTGTGTTATATCGATCCTGGCAATCGATGTGTTAATACATATACTGTAACTCGCATGTAATAGAATATTATATTTACTGTTTTATTAATATTGCATTATATCTGGAGTGTGGGTCCCATCCTAAATTGTAACTGAAGCCCGTAGGACTTGGAAATCTACCCTCCCCTTTTTCAGTGGCGTAACGATAACAATCTCTTTTTCCATTGGCTCCATCTGAACCAGTAACTATGTAATTGCTTAATTGTTTGTGTTTGAGCACGCAACCCAGACGACCGAGAACTGGTTTGTGAAATAGCGTCTCGCTCTTATAGCCCATTCTAATTTAATATTGACGTAAAATGGCCAAATTTCAAGCACGCAGCCCTTACGTGCTACACGTTGGACTTACGAGGCTGGAATTTAATATGGCCCATGATCTGTAGAGCTGTAGCTCATTCAGGAATGGAAGCTCTGTATATATATATTTTTTATTTTTTATTTTTTTTCTGCCATGCTGAGAGATATATCCAGCTAGGACTCAGTATTGACACAAACCTCTAAACCTTTATTTTTGAGAAATCCTGATATGATTCAGTTCTTGGCAGACATGGAACTACCGCCGGTGCAGGAGGTGCAATGCACACTACAGAAAAAAAAATATATATCATTTTGTATTTTTGCACCAGGGCCCTCCATTCCCTAGCTCCTCCGCTGGTTTTTGGTAAAGTCAGAAAACCTTGGTTAGTACCAAGTGATATTGATAGATGGCCAAGATAGAAGATGATTTTATGCAGATTATGAAGGACACTCCTGGAGCTCAATGAATGTACAGCCTCACAACATAACACCCACCGTTATTATTTCATTTTTATGTATTTTGTAACTTGAACATAGACAGGTTCCCTGGTGGTCCAGTGGTTAGGCTCTGGCGCTTTCACGACCTGGGTTTGATTCCAGTCAGGGAACCAAGAGGTCACACCACCCTAAAGCCATGCAGGGCTGGGCCTGATAAGTACTTGGATGATAGACCACCTAGGAATACCATGAGCTGTCTGCTGTGGCTCACTGGAGAAGGAACTGGCAACCCACTACAGTATCTGTGCCATGGATACCAAGTAGATCAGCAGGATGTGTAGCGGTCCATGAGGTCATGGAGAGTCAGACATGACTGAATGACGCAAACACACAACAACTTGAATATTTGCTAGAGAATAGCCAAGTAAACTATTTTGTCACAGCAAGCCTTTTATTACTCCAGAGGATGAAGTATTGTTTATCTTGCAGATTAGACTCTTCAGATACCAGCCAATAATCTACTTGTTTTGCATTAAGTGTCCTTCAGATATGAACTTCCCTCGTCTTACCATAAAGGGGCAAAAGGTAAAGGTCTAAGAGCAGCAATACAACATAGAGACTGGGCCAAAGAACTGACAGGTAAAAATACTGAACATAAATGGGCAACATATAATAAATATAATTGCAATTGATTATTCTTAAAAATGTGGAAGGGTTAGATAACTGAGGTAGAAAGTTGGGTTTAAATAATTGAATATGACATTTATGAATGGTCAGAGTCTAATTAATATACCGTATATACTCGAGTAAAAGCCGAGTTTTTCAGCCCTTTTTTAAGGCTAAAAAGGCCCCCCTCTGCTTATACTTGAGTCACTCTCCCCCTGTGTCTCTCTAACCCCCCTGTGTCTCTCTATCCCCCGTGTCTCTCTACCCCCCCGTGTCTCTTTCCCTCCCCCCTCCTCATCCTCAACCCCACTTCCTCATCCTCAACCCCCCTCCTCATTATAAACCCCCCTCCTCATTCTCCCTCCTCAACCCCCCTCCTCAACCTAAACCCCCTCCTCATTCTAACCCTCCCTAAATACCTCCCCCTCTCCACTCACTTACCTGCTTCTGCTCTGGCCTCCGCTCCTTCTTGACCCGGCGCGCATGTGACATCACATGCGCGACGCGTCATTAGCATATACCTGGTGCCGGCACCCGGTATATGCTAATGACGCGGCGCGTATGTGACGTCACATGCGCGCCAGGTCAAGGAGCTGAGGCTGGACAGAAGCAGGTAAGTGAGGAGAGAGGGGGAGGTATTTAGGGGGGGTTAGCTTGAGGAGGGTTTAGGTTGAGGGGGGTTGAGGGGGGAGGTTGAGGGGGGTTGAGGATGAGGAGGGGGGTTGAGGTTGAGGAGGGAGGTTGAGGAGGGAGGTTGAGGATGGGGGGTTTAGGATGAGGATGGGGGGTTGAGGAGGGGGTTGAGGATGGGGGGTTGAGGATGAGGAGGGAAGTTGAGGATGAGGAGGGGGGTTGAGGTTGAGGAGGGGGGTTGAGGTTGAAGAGGGGGGTTGAGGTTGAGGAGGGGGGGTTGAGGAGGGGATTGAGGAGAGAGGATGAGGATGGGGGTTGAGGATGGGGGGGTTGAGGAGGGAGGTTGAGGATGAGGAGGGAGGTTGAGGATGAGGAGGGAGGTTGAGGAGGGGGTTGAGGATGAGGAGGGGGTTGAGGATGAGGAGGGAGGTTGAGGATGAGGAGGGAGGTTGAGGAGGGGGTTGAGGATGAGGAGGGAGGTTGAGGATGAGGAGGGAGGTTGAGGAGGGGGTTGAGGATGAGGAGGGAAGTTGAGGATGATGAGGGAGAATGAGGAGGGAGGTTGAGGATGAGGAGGGAGGTTGAGGATGAGGAGGGAGGATGAGGAGGGAGGTTGAGGATGAGGAGGGAGGATAAGGAGGGAGGTTGAGGATGAGGAGGGAGGTTGAGGATGAGGAGGGAGTTTGAGGATGAGGAGGGAGGATTAGGAGTGGGGTTGAGGAGGGTGATAAGGGAGGGGGGAAGAGACACAGGAAGGGGAGAGGGGAGAAGAGACACAGGGAAGGGAGAGGGGAGAAGAGACACAGGGAAGGGAGAGGGGAGAAGAGACACAGGGAAGGGAAAGGGGAGAAGAGACACGGGAGAGAGAGGGGGACACAAGAGGGCACAAGAGGGACACAGGAGGCAGCACATTTTCCACCCTCGGCTTATACTCGAGTCACTCATTTAACCCAGTATTTTGTGGTAAAATAGGTGCCTCGGCTTATACTCGGGTTGGCTTATACTCAAGTATATACAGTATTTAGTTAATGATGTTAGGGTAGGTTATTCATTTTGTATATTTGTGTAATTTCCTTTAATAATTCTGTCTTCTCTGTTTATAGTAATATTAAATATTTTATATATTATATTTCAGAATTTTGGGTATTGACTATAAGGTTCCCAAGGGGCTTGTCCATAAGAGGCATTCTTCAGATTAAATAACACTGTGCCTTGGGAAATTATTATTATTATTACTAGCGACTTGCCCGTCAAAAATGACGGGGCAATAACATTTTAATGCTGTTAAAACTGTTTGCCACACAATGTGAGTGTCTGTGATTGGATTACTCCCTGAATCAATACTCTGCATTTAATTATACAGTTCAATGTATTAACAAATGGTGAAACTTGTAGTAACATAAATCCTTGACTATATATAATATACAATGAACCAACTTTCCACAACTTTGAAAATACAATGTTAACATGTGAAATAGTAACATAAAACAATAAAATGTACACTTCAATTTGAAGAAAATGCCACCTAATTGTTTTGTGGGGCCAGTCATGTAAAAAGGTAAGTTCTAACACATTCCAATCTGTATAACCGCTGTTTACTGTTGTTTTCCTTTTTTTTTTGCACTTTTTTTTTTGTTCTTGTTGTGCAAATGGCACATAGAGTTTCCTATGTGAAATAGTGGTCCTCTATAAAGAGTCCCAGTGAGCTAAACTTTTGTCCTGGAAGTAAAACCACTGTTCTCTATATTTACAGCAGCTCATAGTACACAATGTTTTTGGTAAAAACGCATCCATCTTCCAATAAATCACCCTGACTTTTCGGGTTTTCTTTAACATGTACTTTAATTTCCTCTGGATTATTGCATCTTGAAAATGCAACATAGAGTTGACCATGTGCAAACACAGGTTCCTTTAAAAAAATACCCACAGACTTAAAAGTTTGTCCTTGGGATTTATTGATGGTCATGGCAAACGGTATGATAATGGGAAATTGTCCCCTTTGAGGGACAAAAGGCAAACCACTCTCACTTGGAGCCAAATCAATTCTCGGCATAAGAACTGGTTCGCCTTTATGGGTACCACTCATAATTTCTGCATGTATAAAATTATCCTTTAAATCCTTCACAATTAATCTGGTCACATTACAAAGTCCTTTTTTGGGATTCATATTTCTCAGTAGCATGACAATTGCCCCCTTTTTAAGTTGCAAAACACGTTGTGGCATTCCAGAGTGAGTTAAAGAATTAATAAATTCCATAGTAAAGTTTGTTTCACTATCTTTGTCATTAGCCAGAACAGAATCTGCACTGTAATAGTTTTTTGGGAGTGCATTGATTAATGTTAAAATTGAGTTGTTTAGATTCAAGGCATCTACAATTTTTGATGTCAATATGACATTTCTTGCAATGTCTGAGTAATCCTCATTATTAAAGGTATTAAGGAAGATTGTTGATATTAGTGGTTCTTTTGAAATCCTTTCTGCTGGAATTTGAACAGTATCATCAGGTAAATTATTTATTTTTGGCTGTTTTCCTTCTCCAATCTGAATGAGCCAATCATTGAATGTATTTTGGCCTACAGATCTCATATTTACTTCTAATTTAAGGTGTGTAAATATTTTCCACAGCTTACTTCTTTTTATACACATTTCGACAATGTCAGTCCAATTGCCATGTGGTAATGTTTGCCTTAAATCTCCTCCTAACAACGTCACCTCTCCACCAAATGGCTAATCATTAGCTATAACTTCTTTTAATAGTCGATGAATACATTGACATGACATGACATCATAGTTTCCTCATCTATTATAATTAATTTACTCTTGTTATTTTTTTTTTACTTGTAATGAATTCATTCGAATATCTGACACTGATGTTTCCAGAATGGGAACTGGCAGTTTAAATCCACTATGCACAGTTCTACCACCTTCGAACAAAAGGGCGGCAATTCCACTGGTTGCAAATGGTAGTGCTATTTGACCCTGTGCTCGAATGCAACTCATCAACAAATTATATAGATAAGTTTTTCCTGATCCACCAGGGCCATGCAGATAGAAATAACGCTCTTTGAGCATGTCATCTTCTATTGCATTTGTGATGGCGTTAAATGCTTCCAATTGCAATGCATTTAAAGTTCCAATTTTTTCTTGTGTTTTTTGGTATTCAATGTCAGTGTCATACTCATCAAAGTTAATTTCATTTATAATTTCAAATTGTTCTCTCATTTGCTTTGGCATTTGACATAGTGCTGCTTCCTCGACACATCTCTCTCATTCTGTATCATCTGCCAGAAAGTTTTGATGTCTTGCCGCTAACTGGAAAGTATCATAAACTATGTCATTGACTGTGCATAAATGTTCATAAATTTGTGCACCGGGAACATGTAAAAGAAGTAATCTTAAACTGAAACGTTCAATGTCTAGTGGACTGACGGTATAAATTCTTGGGATAATTTTATAATTATGTTTTTTTCACCATTCACCATTTACGAATACATAGTGATTTGGAATGTCAATGTATAAAAATTGTCTGGCCTCGGTGTCCTGACAATTTAATTGAAACCAAGCAGTAAGCATTGTTGCTCTATGTTCACTTTGTGCTAAAGCATTTATTTCATTGCCTGCAGTGAAGATAACAAATTGACTTTGTGGCAAATGGACAGCTAATCCATACACAGCATGTGACCGATCATGCATCTAAAATTTGAGAAGACGTCACATTGCTTCTGGAGCACTTACATAGCGAGCATCTAAATAAGATGAAAGTTTGTCATGTAAAATTGGATTGCCTTTTTCATTTTGTGCACAACAGTTGCTGCATCATATCCTTTATATATATATATTTATACACATATTTGATGGATTTGATAGAAGTTTCCACAGTTAATATGTGCATTGTACTTTATCAGCAAATGTGGATTGTATGGAACCACATATCTATTATCGACCTTTTGGCCACAGATAATAGCTGTTTGTCCTTCTCTTCTTTTATACAAAGGGTATCCATCACAATTAGCATAAGTCTGCATTTGAAATTGTTTTGGAAACTCTTTTATGCATTTTTTTATTTTCCATACATGGTGAATTTGGATTGCTCTCTCCACATGGACCATGTACCATTCTATGAGTTACAATCTCATAAAGTTTGGAATGTTTGTCTGGATGTGGCAGTTCAGCAGTAATTACTGAATATACTCTGTCTGCCGTATTCAATTTATCTTCTTCTTGCAAGCTTAAAAGTATATGTGCATGTGGCAAGCCTCTTTTTTTAAATGTAATGGTATAAACAAAAGCCACACATTTCCCAAATAAGTCTGTTTTAGTTATGTCATGAATTAATGAATTTAGTTTTATTTTGAATACTCTGGCCACCAAATCTGGTCGGTCAGAAGTATTTTGTCCAAGCTGTAAATTTTCTTTGATCTTACGCCATTTTGGATTACATGTAAATGTAATGAATAAATCTGGTTAGCCAAATTTAGTGACAATAGCCATGGCATCATTGTATCTTTCTCGCATATTGCAAGGAGATCTTTGGAAAGAGGATGGCAAAATCTTTGCTTTTCCAGCAGTAATGTCTCTGTTTGCAGCCATTTCAGCAACATAACCAATCAATCCACAATATTGTTCTACTCGAAGTTTGTTTTGTTGAAATTTGACAAAATTTAGATTAGTTGCTTCGACTTGTAGATGGGAATCAATAATCCATTGTTGTGTGTTTGCCCCCACATAAAATAGGATTAAAATTATCCCGAACAGCAGTTTGTGCCACTTTATATTCCAGCATGTAAATATTGGTTCTAACACAAACTTTACTATTGGGATAACTTTGCAACTGTAATTTTGGTTGCCATCCTGGCTCCCCATTTGGAAAGAAAATGGGATATGTCATTGGATCCAAATTACAACTTAAAATATTTATGTTTATAAAAGGTTGTTCTTGATTGCGTGTATATATTCTAATATCCCGCTCAAATGGTGGTTTCCCCATCATCATTTTTAAATAACATGGCAACCTCATTTGCTGTTGGTAAATTATACCGTCTTTGATCAGTATGGCGATCTCTTTCGAGAACCATATTTACTCTTGGCATTGGCAATTGATGTCTTTGCGCATGTGCCAGTTGTTCTTTTTCAACCTCAGCTAATTTTTTGTATGCTTTACTATATGGGTTGTTGGCCATAATGTTATCAAGCTGTTCAAAGACTATGGGTAAGCATGGTTTATTTTCAGGAAGCACCATTCCTTGTTTAACAGCTTCCATTGTATCAAGGACATAACTGTGCAAATTTCCTTTGTTCTCCTGTTTCTGGGTGTAAATGTGAAGTCCGGTGGTATATTTGTCCTTGGACTTTAAAACAGTAAGGACCATGTCCTGGGACATTTTCGGCTAATGTTGCACCCATTGAAGCAAATGAAATTGCACTATTATAAGACCGAATGTTTTTCTTAAAATTTGTGTAATTTGGAAATTTTGGATCATTCATTATACTTTCTAAATATTCTGGAAATGTGTGTCTTTCTGGAAGTCTTACCTTTCCTTTCTGACAGCAACTAATAAACTTTGCAGTTGGTCTTTCTTTCAGAAAATGATAGGCCCCACAAAACTGACAAACCACATTCATTAATCCTCAATAATGAGTGTCTACTGTTAGTGCTGTAAATAAAGGACTATCATGAGCTTCCTCAATATATATCTCAGTTGAACTTTCTATATCTACATTGGTGTCATCTCTATCAACATTGGTGTCAGGAGGCAATATTGGGTCATTAGAGAATGTTTTAGAGACATTTTTTGCTTACCTTTTATTTTCTTTGAAGCTCCAGCAGACTCATTTAGCCATTTTTCTTTTATTTAGAAGTTTATTTGTGAAGTCTCAGGGGTCTGTGCATCTCTCCATCTCTGCTTCCGTTCCCTTGCCATTCTTCTTTTATATTCTTTTTTTATATTCTACATTGTCCGCCATTGTAATCTATTATTGGAAATAGAGGAGTAAGAATGTCATTTGTTTTATTATACATATTTTTTAACCTGCCATATATTTCTAAAAAATATAGTGGTAATCTGTCTGTGTGTGTGTCTCTCTGTGTGTGTGTCTCTTTGTGTGTGTCTCTGTGTGTGTGTGTGTCTGTCTCTCTGTGTGTGTGTCTCTGTGTGTGTCTCTTTGTGTGTGTGTGTGTCTCTGTGTGTGTGTCTCTCTGTGTGTGTGTCTCTCTATGTGTGTCTCTGTGTGTGTGTGTGTATGTCTGTGTGTGTGTGTGTCTGTGTGTGTGTGTGTCTCTGTGTGTGTGTATGTGTCTGTGTGTGTGTGTCTCTCAGTGTGTCTGTGTCTATGTGTGTGTGTATCTGTGTGTGTATCTGTGTGTGTGTCTGTGTGTGTGTCTCTCTGTGTGTCTGTCTCTCTCGCTCTGTCTCTCTCTCTCTGTCTCTGTCTATCTCTCTCTGTCTCTGTCTATCTCTATCTGTCTATCTCTATCTCTCTCTGTCTCTCTCTCTCTCTGTCTCTCTCTCTCTCTCTGTCTCTCTCTCTCTCTGTCTCTCTCTCTCTGTCTCTCTCTGTCTCTCTGTCTCTCTCTCTGTCTCTCTCTCTCTGTCTCTCTCTCTCTGTCTCTCTCTATCTCTGAATCTCTCTGTCTCTCTGTCTGTCTCTTTCTCTGTCTGTCTCTCTCTCTGTGTCTATCTCTATCGCCATCTCTTTCTCTGTCTATCTCTCTCACTCCCTGTCTATCTCTCTCTCTCTCCCTGTCTCTCTCTCTCTCTGTCTCTCTCTCTCTCTCTCTCTTTCTCCCTGTCTCTCTCTCTGTCTCTCTCTGTCATGACTGCAAAACCATAAACAGGTAATCATGTGTTCCGAAAAAAGGGCAAAGCAAAAGAGCTGTTAGCAAACTATAGATTGACATGAAAAAAATGTGTATAATAAATAAATGTATAAGTAATAAATAAACTTCTGAAGTGTAATTCTCATTCATGTAAACATAAATGTGTTCGCATATATGTATTTTTTTGAATGATTGATTAATTATTAAAATTAATTACATAAATTAATTAATGACAACCTGTGAATAATGTTGATGAAAAAACACTTAGAGCCTCATTCAATTGCAAGTTGGCCAATTGAATAGGGCTCTATATAAGCACATAACATATTTTTTATACAGAACTTTTTAGTTACCGAACTTCTATCCAAAATCAAGGTCTTCACTAAGTAAAAACTTCGGTCAAAAAATATGTTATGTGCTTATATAGAGCCCTCTTCAATTGGCAAAATTGCAATTGAATGAGGACCTAAGAGACTTATTAAATTGCAATTTAATTAATTGAATAGGGCTCTATATAACCACAGAGCATATTTTGGTTATGGAAGTTTTTAGTTAGTTAACTTCTATCCAAAAGCAAGGTCTTCACTAAAAAAGAAGTTGTTTTAAAAAATATGCTGTGTGCTTATATAGAGATAAAACTGAAATACTGCAGACGTCACTCTGTGTCTTCAGGGTGGTGCAGAGATGATGGATCTGTAAAATGACATATAAAGGGTTTGTAATATTTTTGTAAAATTAATTTCTGAATCATTGAAAATATCCTTTTTAATTGGCATTCATAGCAAATGTAAATCCTAATCATCAATATATGGCAAAGAATATTAATTGTAAAATGTTAAAAAGTGTCCTAATATAATAAATGTATTTAAATATGTAACTGCTTCTAAGGTCCTATCCCTGTTACACAATGAGCAGTAACATAATGATGAATGAAAGAATACACATGAATCAAAGAATGTAAAAGTGTTATCACTCCAAAATCTAAACAGGTAAACATTTTTCGTAAAGAAGGGCAAAAGGAAATAGCTATGAGCAAAGTATAGATTGGCGTGAAACACTTTATTTTTGGGTATTACATGATTTATTCAATAAATCAAGATATGATGCAGAACTAATCAATACATCAAGATATGATGTTAAAGTGTAATTAGTTAAAACATCAATAGCTAAGAATATATGTATTCCTTTTTGTTTGTTTTTTCTTGTAATTATTAATTAATTTTTAAAATGAATGACTTAAATTAATTAAGCAATATCTGTCATCAATGGCCTAAAAAAAATACTTAATGCTATATTTCTAAAGAATATCATCACAAAATCATATACCTGTGAAGTTGATTTTATATCAGCTGAAATCCTGCAGGTGCAGAAATGAAGAATCTGTGAAATTATGTAAAAAGCATTTCTAATTTTCTGGAATAAATATATGAATAATTTATAGTATTAATTTTTATTTCCATACATACAAAACATAAACAGGTAATCATCAATATATTTCTAAGGGAATGCATTTAAAAAAATAAAATATGGTTATAATTTAATAAAGGTATTTAAATATTGAATTGCTTCTCAGTTGCTGTCCCTGTTAGACAATGAGCATGAACAGAATTATGAAGGAATTTTAAAAATCATATAGATTAATGAAATTATTCAAACTAATATGAATGCAAAACATAAACAGGTAATCCTGTTTTCCTACAGAAGGGCAAAGCAAAAAAACCTCTAAGCAAACTATAGATTGTGGTAAAACATTTTTTTTTTAAATTAAAGAATGACTAAATCAAGTTATCATGTGTAATTGTCATTCATTCTTAAAACATAAATGGCTAAGCATATATGTATTTTTTTTTGTTTTGATTATTGATTAATAATACTAATTAGTATGTTAAATAATTAATAAATAAGTGTTGTGTATGTGAAAAAAAACACTTAATCGTTGTTTTCGATAGAATATTATCATGACATCACATACTTGTGAAGTTGATGTTCTATAATTTGAAATCCTGCAGAGGCAACCCCTGTGTTCAGGCAAGTGGAGATATGAGAAATCTGTAAAATTATGTGAAAATCATATGTAATTTTTTGTTTAAATGAATTTATGAATCATTGAAATTATTTGTTGTCCTTGTCATACATGCATATAATAAAAGGAATTTAAATATTGAATTGCTTACAATTTCCTATGCATTGTGAAATAGACAATCTATATTTTTATAACAATTCGTGATGCTTAATAAATTAATTAATGTTGATTATTTAATTAATAACATTTATCACAGAAAATCAATAAACCTTACAGCCTTATGAAATTGCAATTCAGAGCTGTATATAAGCACAGAGCATATTTATTTAGATAAGTGTTTTATTTACTGAAGACCTTGCTTTTGGATAGAAGTTCACTAACTGGCAACTTCTGTAATAAAAATATGCTCTGTGGTTATATAGAGCCCTATTGAATTTGGCAAATGTCAATGTACTAAGGCTGTTAATCATTTTGTTCTAAAAAACAGCATCATTAAATGATATACCTGTAAAGGTGATCTTATTGCAGATCAAAAAGCGAAGGACGCAGTTTGGTCTGCAAACCGAGGGGCCGCATTTCCGGAAGGTGGAGGCTTTACGGCGCATGAGTTGAAAACAACAGAACACCACACACCTCTAAACTTGCAGCACTTAGTTCTAAGGGGCGCCCCAAACCATCCCACACAACTGTTAACTCGCAGCACTTAGTCCTCTCCTTCCCCTTCTCCTCTCCCTCCCAGTGTCTCGCAAAAGACTGCAACTCCCGAACCACGCAAGCACAAAAACCCTAAAAACACACTAAAAAAAACAAATAATGAAAAAAAAAACACTCACCAAAAGCACAGGGGGACAGCCAGGACATCAGGAAGTGAGGTTAAACACGAATTTAACCCCAAATTCCACCGTTTCGGCACTCGAAAAACGGCTAAGCGAGGAAAGAAATGGCAGCCAAAAAAAAGGAAAACGAGGTTCCACGACCCTGACAATCCAGACACCCCCATAAACCCTTAATTAACCCTTAAAAGGTCTGAGATAAGCTCGGAAACCTGCATTAACCCCACATTAACCCTCGCAGTGGGGGTACCCGACTGCAATGAAAATTCAAAATTCCCACCTTACGGGTCCTTAAAGTACCGTAAAGGTCCTTAAATGACCCGTAATAAAAAAAAAAATTCACCCTATCACTCATGGGGCTCGGGCTCAAAACTCCATCAACCACTAAAAAAACCTGTCAATCAAGACCCCCATAAACCCTTAGTTAACCCTGTCACTCATGGGGGTCAATACAGACACCCATTAACCCCTAATTAACCCTGTCACTCATGGGGATCTATACAGACCCCCATAATACATTATTTAACTATGTCACTCATGGGGGTCAATACAGACCCCAATAAACCCTTAATTAACCCTGTCACTCATGGGGGTCAATTCAGACCCCCATAAGCTCTTAATTAACCCGTCACTGATGATCGTCAATACAGACCCCCAAAAACGATTAATTAACCATGTCACTCATGGGGGTCAATACAGACCCCCATAAGCACTTAATTAACCCTGTCACTCATGGGGGTCAATACAGACACCCATTAACCCCTAATTAACCCTGTCACTCTTTGGGGTCAAAACAGACCCCCATAATACATTACTTAACTATGTCACTCATGGGGGTCAATACAGACCCCCATAAACCCTCAATTAACCCTATCACTCATGGGGGTCAAAACAGACCCCCATAAGCACTTAATTAACCCCGTCACTGATGAGGGTCAATACAGACCCCCATAAACTTATAATTAACCGTTTTTCTCATGGGGGTCAATACAAAACCCCATCAACCCCCAAAAAACCCTGTCACTCATGCGGGTCAATACAGACCCCCATAAGCCCTTCATTAACCCTGTCACTCATGGAAGTCAATACAGACCCCCATAAGCACTTAATTAACCCCCACACTCATGGGGGTCAATACAGACACCCATTAATCCCTAATTAACCCTGTCACTCATGGGGGTCAATACAGACAACCATAATACATGATTTAACTATGTCACTCATGGGGGTTAATATAGACCCCCATAAGCCCTTAATTAACCCTGTCACTCATGGGGGTCAATACAGACCCCCATAAGCACTTAATTAACCCCATCACTGATGAGGGTCAATACAGACCACCATAAACTTATAATTAACCGTGTTACAGAATACAGAACCTCATAAGCATCTATTTAAACCCATCAGTCCCATAAGAGTATATTATGACCCTTGTGTGGGGGAGTTTTGTGGGGTGGTTTGAGGTGCATAGCAGTAAATAGCTGCAAGTTGAAGTTTGTGTGGGAGTTTTGTATGGGGTTTTGAGGCGCCGTAGGAGAAATGCTGCGAGTTAGCGATGCAGGGTTTTGTTTTTTAGTGTTTTGAGACGGCGTAGGACAAAGTGCTACACGTTAAGGATTATGCAGGGTTGTGTTGTTACAAAGTAATTCCCCCGTAAAGCCTCCACCTTCTGCAAATAAGGTCCCTCGTTTCGCGAGGGTCCGCATTTGCAGACCAAACTGCGTCCCTTGCTTCGCGAAGGAAGCAGTTCTTGCTAGCTCTCTTCGCAAGCTTGCAAAGCGCAACGATGTCTCACAGTTTGATAACTATTATAGATGATGGAACTCTTGCTATGTAACTATGGAATTCTTACTAGGTAACCATGGAACTCTTATATGTAACTATGGAACTCTTACTATGTAACCATGGAACTCTTACTATGTAACCATGGAACTCTTACTATGTAACCATGGAACTCTTATATGTAACCATGGAACTCTTACTATGTAACCATGGAACTCTTACTATGTAACCATGGAACTCTTACTATGTAACTATGGAACTCTTACTATGTAACCATGGAGCTCTTACTGTGTAACCATGGAACTCTTACTATGTAACTATGGAATTCTTACTAGGTAACCATGGAAGTCTTACTATGTAACCATGGAACTCTTATATGTAACCATGGAACTCTTACTATGTAACCATGGAACTCTTACTATGTAACCATGGAACTCTTACTATGTAACTATGGAACTCTTACTATGTAACCATGGAACTCTTACTATGTAACCATGGAACTCTTATATGTAACCATGGAACTCTTACTATGTAACCATGGAACTCTTACTATGTAACCATGGAACTCTTACTATGTAACCATGGAACTCTTACTATGTAACCATGGAACTCTTATATGTAACCATGGAACTCTTACTATGTAACCATGGAACTTTTACTATGTAACCATGGAACTCTTATATGTAACCATGGAACTCTTACTATGTAACCATGGAACTCTTACTATGTAACCATGGAACTCTTACTATGTAACTATGGAACTCTTACTATGTAACCATGGAACTCTTACTATGTAACCATGGAACTCTTATATGTAACCATGGAACTCTTACTATGTAACCATGGAACTCTTACTATGTAACCATGGAACTCTTACTATGTAACCATGGAACTCTTACTATGTAACCATGGAACTCTTATATGTAACCATGGAACTCTTACTATGTAACCATGGAACTCTTACTATGTAACCATGGAACTCTTACTATGTAACTATGGAACTCTTACTATGTAACCATGGAGCTCTTACTGTGTAACCATGGAACTCTTACTATGTAACTATGGAATTCTTACTAGGTAACCATGGAACTCTTATATGTCACCATGGAACTCTTACTATGTAACCATGGTACTCCTACTATGTAACCATGGAACTCTTACTATGTAACCATGGAACTCTTATATGTAACCATGGAACTTTTAATATGTAACCATGGAACTCTTACTATGTAACCATGGAACTCTTATATGTAACCATGGAACTCTATTTATGTAACTATGGAACTCTTACTATGTAACCATGGAACTCTTACTATGTAACCATGGAACTCTTACCATGTAACTATGGAACTCTTACATGTAACCATGGAGCTCTTACTATGTAACCATGGAACTCTTACTATGTAACTATGGAACTCTTACTATGTAACCATGGAGCTCTTACTATGTAACCATGGATCTCTTATATGTAACCATGGAACTCTTACTACTTAACTATGGAACAGTTACAATGTAACCATGAAACTTTTATTTGTAACCATGGAACTCTTACTATGTAACCATGGTACTCTTACATGTAACCATGGAACTCTTACTATGTAACCATGGAACGCTTACTATGTAACCATGGAACTCTTACTATGTAACCATGGAACTCTTACTATGTAACTATGGAACTCTTACTATGTAACCATGGAACTCTTACTATGTAACTATGGAACTCATATATATAACTATGGAACTCTTACTATGTAACTATGGAACTCTTACTATGTAACCATGGTACTCTTATATGTAACCATGGAACTCTTACTATGTAACCATGGAACTCTTACTATGTAACCATGGAACTCTTAATATGTAACCATGGAACTCTAACTACGTAACCATGGAACTCTTATATGTAACTATGTAACTCTTACTATGTAACCATGGAACTCTTATATATAACTATGGATCTTTTACTATGTAACCATGGAATTCTTATATGTAACCATGGAACTCTTGCTATGTAACCATGGAACTCTTATATGTAATCATGGAACTCTTACTATGTAACCATGGAACTCTTACTATGTAACTATGGAACAGTTACTATGTAACCATGGAACTCCTAATATGTAACCATGGAAATCTTATATGTAACCGTGGATCTCCTACTATGTAACTACGGAACTTTTACTATGAAACCATGGAACTCTTACTATGTAACCATGGAACTCTTATATGTAACCATGGATCTCTTACTATGTAACTCTGGAACTCTTATATGTAACTATGGAACTCTTACTATGTAACCATGGAACTCTTATATGTAACCATGGAACTCTTACTATGTAACCATGGAACTCTAACTACGTAACCATGGAACTTTTACTATGTAACTATGGAACTCTTACTATGTAACCAAGGAACTCTTACTATGTAAATGAGGAACTCATATATATAACTATGGAACTTTTACTATGTAACTATGGAACTATTACTATGTAACTATGGAACTCTTTCTATGTAACCATGGTACTCTTATATGTAACCATGGAACTCTTACTATGTAACCATGGAACTCTAACTACGTAACCATGGAACTTTTACTATGTAACTATGGAACTCTTATATATAACTATGGATATTTTACTATGTGACCATGGAACTCTTATATGTAACCATGGAACTCTTACTATGTAACCATGGAACTTTTACTATAAAACCATGGAACTCTTACTATGTAACCATGGAACTCTTACTATGTTACCATGGAACTCTTGCTATGTAACCATGGAACTCTTACTATGTAACCATGGAACTCTTTCAACATAACCATTGAACTCCTACTATGTAACTATGGAACAGTTACTATGTAACCTTGGAACTCCTAATATGTAAACATGGAAATCTTACATGTAACCGTTGATCTCCTACTATGTAACTATGGAACTTTTACTATGTAACCATGGAACTCTTATATGTAACCATGGAACTCTAACTATGTAACCATGGTACTCCTACTATGTAACTATGGAACTTTTACTATGAAACCATGGAACTCTTACTATGTAACCATGGAACTCTTATATGTAACCATGGAACTCTTACTATGTAACCATGGTACTCTTACATGTAACCATGGAACTCTTACTATGTAACCATGGAACGCTTACTATGTAACCATGGAACTCTTACTATCTAACCATGGAACTCTTACTATGTAACTATGGAACTCTTACTATGTAACCATGGAACTCTTACTATGTAACTATGGAACTCATATATATAACTATGGAACTCTTACTATGTAACTATGGAACTCTTACTATGTAACCATGGTACTCTTATATGTAACCATGGAACTCTTACTATGTAACCATGGAACTCTTACTATGTAACCATGGAACTCTTACTATGTAACCATGGAACTCTAACTACGTAACCATGGAACTCTTATATGTAACTATGGATCTTTTACTATGTAACTATGGAACTCTTACTATGTAACTATGGAACTCTTATATATAACTATGGATCTTTTACTATGTAACCATGGAATTCTTATATGTAACCATGGAACTCTTGCTATGTAACCATGGAACTCTTATATGTAACCATGGAACTCTTACTATGTAACCATGGAACTCTTACTATGTAACTATGGAACAGTTACTATGTAACCATGGAACTCCTAATATGTAACCATGGAAATCTTATATGTAACCGTGGATCTCCTACTATGTAACTACGGAACTTTTACTATGAAACCATGGAACTCTTACTATGTAACCATGGAACTCTTATATGTAACCATGGATCTCTTACTATGTAACTCTGGAACTCTTATATGTAACTATGGAACTCTTACTATGTAACCATGGAACTCTTATATGTAACCATGGAACTCTTACTATGTAACCATGGAACTCTAACTACGTAACCATGGAACTTTTACTATGTAACTATGGAACTCTTACTATGTAACCAAGGAACTCTTACTATGTAAATGAGGAACTCATATATATAACTATGGAACTTTTACTATGTAACTATGGAACTATTACTATGTAACTATGGAACTCTTTCTATGTAACCATGGTACTCTTATATGTAACCATGGAACTCTTACTATGTAACCATGGAACTCTAACTACGTAACCATGGAACTTTTACTATGTAACTATGGAACTCTTATATATAACTATGGATCTTTTACTATGTGACCATGGAACTCTTATATGTAACCATGGAACTCTTACTATGTAACCATGGAACTTTTACTATAAAACCATGGAACTCTTACTATGTAACCATGGAACTCTTGCTATGTTACCATGGAACTCTTGCTATGTTACCATGGAACTCTTACTATGTAACCATGGAACTCTTTCAACATAACCATTGAACTCCTACTATGTAACTATGGAACAGTTACTATGTAAGCTTGGAACTCCTAATATGTAAACATGGAAATCTTACATGTAACCGTTGATCTCCTACTATGTAACTATGGAACTTTTACTATGTAACCATGGAACTCTTATATGTAACCATGGAACTCTAACTATGTAACCATGGTACTCCTACTATGTAACTATGGAACTTTTACTATGAAACCATGGAACTCTTACTATGTAACCATGGAACTCTTATATGTAACCATGGAACTCTTACTATGTAACCATGTTACTCCTACTATGTAACCATGTAACTCTTACTATGTAACCATGGAACTCGTATATGTAACCATGGAATTCTTACTATGTAACCATGGAACTCTTATATGTAACTATGGAACTCTTACTATGTAACCATGGAACTCTTACTATGTAACTATGGAACTCTTAAAATGTAACTATGGAACTCTTACTATGTAACCATGGAACTCTTACTACGTAATCATGGTACTCCTACTATGTAACCATGGAACTCTTATATTTAACCATGGAACTCTTACTTTGTAACCATGGAGCTTTTACTATGTAACCATGGAACTCTTACTATGTAACCATGGAACTCCTACTATGTAACCATGGAACTCTTATATGTAACCATGGAACTCTTATATGTAACTATGGAACTCTTACTATGTAACCATGGAACTCTTATATGTAACCATGGAACTCTTACTATGTAACCATGTTACTCCTACTATGTAACCATGGAACTCTTACTACGTAATCATGGTACTCCTACTATGTAACCATGGAACTCTTATATTTAACCATGGAACTCTTACTTTGTAACCATGGAGCTCTTACTATGTAACCATGGAACTCTTACTATGTAACTTTGGAACTTTTACTATGGAACCATGGAACTCTTACTATGTAACCATGGAACTCATATATGTAACTATGGAACTCTTACTATGTAACCATGGAACTCTTATATGTAACCATGGAACTCTTACTATGTAACCATGTTACTCCTACTATGTAACCATGGAACTCTTACTATGTAACCATGGAACTCTTATATGTAACCATGGAACTCTTACTATGTAATCATGGAACTCTTATATGTAACCATGGAACTCTTACTATGTAACCATGGAACTCTTACTATGTAACAATGGAACTTTTACTATGTAACCATGGAGCTCTTACTATGTAACCATGGATCTCTTATATGTAACCATGGAACTCTTACTACTTAACTATGGAACAGTTACAATGTAACCATGAAACTTTTATTTGTAACCATGGAACTCTTACTATGTAACCATGGAACTCTTACTATGTAACCATGGAACTCCTAATATGTAACCATGGAACTCTTATATGTAACCATGGAACTCTTACTATGTAACTATGGAACTCTTACTAAGTCACCATGGAACTCTTACTATGTAACTATGGAACTCTTACTATGTAACCATGGTACTCTTACATGTAACCATGGAACTCTTACTATGTAACCATGGAACTCTTACTATGTAACCATGGAACTCCTAATGTGTAACCATGGAACTCTTATATGTAACCATGGAACTCTTACTATGTAACTATGGAACGCTTACTACGTCACCATGGAACTCTTACTATGTAACTATGGAACTCTTACTATGTAACCATGGTACTCTTACATGTAACCATGAAACTTTTATTTATAACCATGGAACTCTTACTATGTAACCATGGAACTCCTAATATGTAACCATGGAACTCTTATATGTAACCATGGGACTCTTACTATGTAACTATGGAACTCTTACTATGTAACCATGGAACTCTTACTATGTAACTATGGAACTCTTACATGTAACCATGGAACTCTTACTATGTAACCATGGAACTCTTACTATGTAACTATGGAACTCTTACTATGTAACTATGGAACTCTTACTATGTAACCGTGGAACTCTTACTATGTAACTATGGAACTCATATATATAACTATGGAACTCTTACTATGTAACTATGAAACTCTTACTATGTAACCATGGTACTCTTATATGTAATCATGGAACTCTTACTATGTAACCATGGAACTCTTACTATGTAACCATGGAACTCTAACTACGTAACCATGGAACTTTTACTATGTATCTATGGAACTCTTATATATAACTATGGATCTTTTACTAAGTAACCATGGAACTCTTATATGTAACCATGGAACTTTTACTATGTAGCTTTGGAACTTTTATTATGTAACTATGGAACTTTTATTATGTAACCATGGAACTCTTACTATGTAACTATGGAATTCTTACTATGTAGCTATGGAACTCTTATATATAGCTATGGAACTTTTACTTTGTAACCATGGAACTCTTATATGTAACCATGGAACTCTTATATGTAACCATGGAACTCTTACTATGTAACCATGGAACTCTTAATATGTAACTATGGAACTCTTACTATGTAACCATGGAACTCCTACTATGTAACCATATAATTCTTACTATGTAACCATGGAACTCTTACTATGTAACCATGGAACTTTTACTATGTAACCATGGAACTCTTACTATGTAACCATGGAACTCTTATATGTAACTATGGAACTCTTACTATGTAACCATGGAACTCTTATATGTAACCATGGAACTCTTACTATGTAACCATGTTACTCCTACTATGTAACCATGGAACTCTTACTATGTAACCATGGAACTCTTATATGTAACCATGCAACTCTTACTATGTAATCATGGAACTCTTATATGTAACCATGGAACTCTTACTATGTAACCATGGAACTCTTACTATGTAACAATGGAACTTTTACTATGTAACCATGGAGCTCTTACTATGTAACCATGGATCTCTTATATGTAACCATGGAACTCTTACTACTTAACTATGGAACAGTTACAATGTAACCATGAAACTTTTATTTGTAACCATGGAACTCTTACTATGTAACCATGGAACTCTTACTATGTAACCATGGAACTCTTACTATGTAACCATGGAACTCCTAATATGTAACCATGGAACTCTTATATGTAACCATGGAACTCTTACTATGTAACTATGGAACTCTTACTACGTCACCATGGAACTCTTACTATGTAACTATGGAACTCTTACTATGTAACCATGGTACTCTTACATGTAACCATGGAACTCTTACTATGTAACCATGGAACTCTTACTATGTAACCATGGAACTCTAACTACGTAACCATGGAACTCCTAATGAACTTTTATTTCTAACCATGGAACTTTTACTATGTAAACATGGAACTCCTAATGTGTAACCATGGAACTCTTATATGTAACCATGGAACTCTTACTATGTAACTATGGAACACTTACTATGTAACCATGGTACTCTTACATGTAACCATGAAACTTTTATTTATAACCATGGAACTCTTACTATGTAACCATGGAACTCCTAATATTTAACAATGGAACTCTTATATGTAACCATGGGACTCTTACTATGTAACTATGGAACTCTTACTATGTAACCATGGAACTCTTACTATGTAACTATGGAACTCTTACTATGGAACCATGGTACTCTTACATGTAACCATGGAACTCTTACTATGTAACTATGGAACTCTTACTATGTAACTATGGAACTCTTACTATGTAACCGTGGAACTCTTACTATGTAACTATGGAACTCATATATATAACTATGGAACTCTTACTATGTAACTATGAAACTCTTACTATGTAACCATGGTACTCTTATATGTAATCATGGAACTCTTACTATGTAACCATGGAACTCTTACTATGTAACCATGGAACTCTAACTACGTAACCATGGAACTTTTACTATGTATCTATGGAACTCTTATATATAGCTATGGAACTTTTACTTTGTAACCATGGAACTCTTATATGTAACCATGGAACTTTTACTATGTAGCTTTGGAACTTTTATTATGTAACTATGGAACTTTTATTATGTAACCATGGAACTCTTACTATGTAACAGTGGAACTCTTATATATAGCTATGGAACTTTTACTTTGTAACCATGGAACTCTTATATGTAACCATGGAACTCTTATATGTAACCATGGAACTCTTACTATGTAAACATGGAACTCTTACTATGTAACCATGGAACTCTTACTATGTAACTATGGAACTCTTACTATGTAACCATGGAACTCTTATATGTAACCATGGAACTCTTACTATGTAACTATGGAACTTTTACTATGTAACCATGGAACTCTTACTATGCAACTGTTTTGGATGGATAAAAATAATCCCATTGTATAATTTCTGTTCCTGTCCAAATCATCCGTCTGTTGGCCATGTGTGCACACAGAGACAGGAATTTACACAGACCCAAGAGTTCTGGTATAAAACTTCTTGTATTCTTCCCAACGAACGAACCCCCCCCAAATACAACATAGAAACTTATATAGTATAAGTTGATCAGATATAACAATCATACGATTCATTGTTAGACAGTGAGTGAGTTATTGATTGGTTGACAAGGTAGGAAGGGTCCTTCCATATTTGGTCTCGGATGTTGATGTCATTATGGTCAGGTTATGTGAAGCTTCTGATTGGCTCTGGAAGGTGGCGGGGCTTATATCCTTATTTGGTCACGGATATAAATGTCATCGTAGGACTCACAGGATATGACTCAGTAGCCATCTTAGACTCTCAGGGTAAAGAATAAAGGTAATTAGTGCCTTATCTTATGATATATTGTAAGGAAAGGAATGCAGCATGGACATAATATACATTTTCATGAATTTCGTCCACAACAGTCCCCCCTAAAATGCTATATTATGTTACATACTACACTTATATTCTATTTTTGTTGATATGACAGGTTAGATGTATTATATCTTCCTCTTCTAGAGAGTACTACATAAAATGTCTGTGTAAAGATATAGGTTTTTCTTAGTAAAACGTATTAATTAAGGTATAAAGTCATATAAACAGCATATAAATAGTAACAGTATCCCCTAGAGACTATGTGTACAACTGTCCCTGTGGATGAGATGTATGAATGTAAGAAAGCCCTAGCACATCTGCACCAATGAACGCCCATTCTTCTTTGTACGTTAGAGTTGCCATGGCTTGTCCATGACCCCTCTTGCCACTGTCATAGGCGAGTCAGATGCTATCCCTGACCCATTGTATCAGGAACATGTGGGACAAGGGGTTTATGTAGAACTTCACTCCTAGACACAATGGACTGTAATGCTCTATGCGACTCCTCATAGTCATCTTCATAAATTTCTTGGTGCACAAAGGTTGGTGTGACTCCAGCAACTGACTTCTTTGAATATGTGTTCGGACTCAGGGGATAATACAACAGGTAGCAAATGCAAGAATTATCAGTATTGAAAGAAAGACAATTCCAACCTGTAATAATACCTTCTGCCAGTTATTCATCCACCCAAACCATTTATCCCAATAGTCTGTGGTTCCAGAACTCTCCTTCAATTCTTGTGCCAAGTTGTTTAGTTCTTTAATGGCTAAAGTAATTTTACCGTTTGAGCCCGTATTATCAGGTATGTAGGTGCAGCAGTTGCCAGTGTCGGGGAGCATTTTACACTCCCCCCTTTTTAGCAAGGATCATGTCTAGTGCCATTCTATTTTGGAAGGCCATGTGTGATGTGGCCTTCAATTGTTCTGCAACACCTTGCAGAGCATCTCTTGTGTAATCCACAAACCTTTGTTGGTTATCACATATATAGTTGTGAGCGTACGAGTCGTTGCTCACGCTTGCGGGCTCGCGCAGCGAGCCCGCAAGAACTGCGTCCCTCGCAAAGCGAGGGACGCAGTTCCCCGCAAATGCGGGTCCTCGCTTCGCGAGGGCCCGCATTTGCGGGGATGGAGCATCCCAACGTCCCCGCAAATGCGGATCCTCGCGAAGCGAGGGTCAGCATTTGCGGAGGTGGAGGCTCAACGTCGGCTGTGTTAACACACACATACACACACACGACTTTTTAACAAAATAAACCCAACCTCCCAGCCAACAAAAACCCAACAACGTCCCCGCAAATGCGAAGCGAGGGTCCGCATTTGCGGTGGTGGGAGCATCCCAACATCGGCTGTGTTCACACACATACACACACACACACAACTTTTTAACAAAAAAAACCTCAAAGTCGCCTCACACCCGCTAACACCAAGACTTAACAAAAAAACAGTAAAAAAGGCCCTTCACACGCTCTTAACACACATACGCACGACTTAGAAACAAAGACACTGCGTCGTACACGTAAAAGCTAACCGCGTCTATCGCAAAAAAATACGACAGCATCGCAACAAAATACGGCCGCATCGGAAAAAAATACGGCCGCGAAAGACCCATTCCAACCACTGCGCATCAAAACATCACAAACACAAGAAATAAAGACAACGAACACATAAAAAGCTTACTTACAGCAAGGGGGGGCATCAGGCACCTCCAAAAGTTCATTTACACGTCCATTTAAGTAAAAAAAAAAGAGTTTAAACGGCCGAAAATCGCCTAAGCGAGAGAAAAAATGGCCGCCGAACAAAACGAAAACGAGGCTTCAGACGTAACTACACTGCAGTAACTCGCAAGAATGAAACACATACTATGCGGAACGTACCACAGTCACACTTAAACACCATTTTGAACACTACTACGCACAAAATGGCAGATGAAATGCAAATTGTAAGCTGGAACGCAAATAGCGCATGCGTATTGCGTGCTAACGTTCTGAGGCACTTGAAAGTTTCAAAAAATACTGCCCACTTTCCAGAAATTTCTACAAGGTTATAAATATTGCCTAATTTCCAGAAACTTATACATTTCTCCTCAGGTGATGAACAGAGTGACTTCATAGATAACTGCTGCTTTTACTTGAGAAGACAATTCTTTCATAATTTCCTACTTTACACTGTGCAAATTACAACTGAGAGGTAAGCTATAATATATTACATTTTATTATCAAGACAGCACAAAAAAAAAAAATGAACTATGAAAATGTGATTTCTGTATAGTCACATGTCACACGCACATTTATGTGTGTAGGCCCAGAAAAAAATAATGTTCATTTAACAAAAAACAAACAAAACAAGTATTTTTATATCAAAAAAGCCATTTATCTATAGTCACATGTCACATGCACATTTATGTGTGTTGGCCAAAACAAAAAATAAGGTTCATTTAACAATTAAAATATGATTCATGTATAGTGATATGTCACACGCACACAAAAAATTTACGTCATTGAAAATAATTACAGAAGTATATTTAAATGACATTAATTTACTGCAATTCAATAGATCATGTAAAACTCAATCTTTCTACTTTTAATATTCAAACAGACTCTGCATCAACAGCGTCACTCAACAATTTGCACCGTGCATTGTGAAGCACAATCCCTTTTAAAGAACACCAACAAAGAAGAACAGGTAAGATACAACAAGACATTATATGCTGAAAAGGCCATGCTTTGCTAAATAAGAAATAAAAAATATACAATTAACTATTTCACTTTCTTTTTCAAACAGACACTACAAGAAGACCGGCGGATTAAGATTGGCAGGAGGGGACCCTCTGTCATTCGACACTTCAATCAAGGTAAAGTATTAAGTATAACAAAGAAACGAACCATGAGCCTCATTCAATTGCGAGTTGGCCAATTGAATAGGGCTCTATATAAGCACATAACATATTTTTTATACAGAACTTTTTAGTTACTGAACTTCTATCCACAATCAAGGTCTTCAATAACTAAAAACTTCCGTCAAAAAATATGTTATGTGCTTATATAGAGCCCTCTTCAATTGGCAAAATTGCAATTGAATGACGACCTATATATCTTTAATGGCCGAGGGCCTCATTTAAATGTGATTGGCCCATTTCAATAGGGCTCTATATAAGCACAGAGCATATTTTTTAAATGAAGTTTTTAGTTAGTGAAGACCTTGCTTTTGGATACAAGTTCACTAACTAAAAACTTCTGTAAAAAATATGCTCTGTGCTCATATTGAGCCCTATTCCACTGCCCAAAATGCAATCCAATGAGGCCCCCACAATATAACAAATGCAGCCACCAAAGGCCCTCATTCAATTGATATTTTGGACAAATCAATAGAGCTATAAATAAGCACTTTTAGAGCCCTATTGAATTGGCCAAACTGCAATTCAATGAGGGCCAAAGTATGCAACATATGGTATGCAACATATGGTACACACAAAGTGGTACACACAAAACAGTACTGTAACAAACACATAGCAAACTAAATTAATATTCTTCTTTAATGTTTAACAACCTATAAGCCTTAGAAAAAAGCATAAATAAGTATACCAAAAGTGGTGCCCATCAATTAAGATTGTACAAAAACTCACACAAACACATAGCAAACTACATTTATATTCTTATTTAATGTTTAACAACCTATAAGCCTTAGAAAAAAGCATAAATATGCATAACAAAAGTGGTGCCCATCAATTAAGATTGTACAAAAACTCACACAAACACATAGCAAACTACATTTAGATTCTTCTTTAATGTTTAACAACCTATAAGCCTTCGAAAAAAGCCTAAATAAGCATAACTATATTGGTGCGCACCAAACAGAATTGTACGCAAACTCACACAAACACATAGGAAACTAAATTAATATTCTTCTTTAATGTTTAACAACCTCTAAGCCTTAGAAAAAAGCCAAAATAAGCATACCAAGAGTGGTGCGCAAAAACTGGATTGTACAAAAACTCACACAAACACATAGAAAAGTTAATTAATATTCTTTTTTCAATGTTTAACAACCTCTAAGCCTTAGAAAAAAGCCAAAATAAGCATACCAAGAGTGGTGCGCAAAAACTGGGTTGTACAAAAACTCACACAAACACATAGAAAAGTTAATAAATATTCGTTTTTCAATGTTTAACAACCTATAAGACGTACAAAAAAGCTTACATAAGCATACCAAAAGTGGTGCGCAACAAATAGGATTGTACAAAAACTCACACAAACACATAGCAAACTACATTTACATTCTTAGTTAATGTTTACCAACCTATAAGCATTAGAAAAAAGCATAAATAAGCATAAACTAAATTGGTGCGCACCAAACAGGATTGTAGGAAAACTTACACAAACACATAGCTAACTAAATTCATATTCTTCTTTAATGTTTAACAACCTATAAGCCTTAGAAAAAAGCATAAATAAGTATACCTAAGTGGTGCGCACCAAACAGGATTGTACGAAAACTCACACAAACACATACCAAACTACATTTATATTCTTATTTAATGTTTAACAACATATAAGCCTTAGAAAAAAGCCTAAATAAGCATACCAAAAGTTGGGCGCACCAAATAAGATTGTAGAAAAACACAGAAATAATGTCATTTTTTCATTAATACAAATACATACAAATAAAATAACATTTTCATTTTTATTTTATAACAGATACTGCGTCAAGAACATCGGACCAGGAGTTTCAACTGAGGATCAGACCAGCAGACGAGGACTTTCAACAGAGGACTACACCATCGGACGAGAACTTTCAACACAGGACCAGACCATCGGACGAAGGCTTTCAACACAGGACCAACAAAGATTCTGCTTGAAATCAAACTTCAAACAAGGTACAGTATAACAAGTAAAAAAAAATAAATATATATATTCTTCTTTAATGTTTAACATCCTATAAGCCTTAGAAAAAAGCCTAAATAAGCATAACAAAAGTGGGGCGCACCAAATAGGATTGTACGAAAACTCACACAAACACATAGCAAACTACATTTATATTCGTATTTAATGTTTAACAACCTATAAGCATTACAAAAAAGACTAAATAAGCATAACTAAATTGGTGCGCACCAAACAGGATTGTACGCAAACTCACACAAACACATAGCAAACTAAATTAATATTCTTGTTTAATGTTTAACAACCTATAAGCCTTAGAAAAAAGCATAAATAAGCATACCAAAAGTGGTGCTCACCAAACAGGATTGTACAAAAACTCACACAAACACATAGCAAACTAAATTAATATTCTTTTTCAATTTTAACAACCTATAAGACGTACAAAAAAGCCTACAAAAGCATACCAAAAGTGGTGCGCATCAAACAGGATTGTACAAAAACTCACACAAACACTTAACAAACTACATTTACATTCTTAGTTAATGTTTACCAACCTATAAGCATTAGAAAAAAGCATAAATAAGCATAAACTAAATTGGTGCGCACCAAACAGTATTGTAGGAAAACTCACACAAACACATAGCAAACTAAATTCATATTCTTCTTTAATGTTTAACAACCTATAAGCCTTAGAAAAAAGCATAAATAAGTATACCAAAAGTGGTGTGCACCAAACAGGATTGTACGAAAACTCACACAAACACATACCAAACTACATTTATATTCTTATTTAATGTTTAACAACATATAAGCCTTAGAAAAAACCCTAAATAAGGATACTAAAAGTGGGGCGAACCAATAGGATTGTAGAAAAACACAGAAATAATGTCATTTTTTCCTTAATACAAAGACATTCAAATATAATAACATTTTCATTTTTATTTTATAACAGATACTGCGTCAAGAACATCGGACTAGGAGTTTCAACTGAGGACCAGACCAGCGGACGAGGACTTTCAATAGAGGACTACACCATCGGACGAGGACTTTCCACAGAGGACCAGACCATTGGACAAGGACTTTCAACAGAGGACTACACCATCGGACGAGGACTTTCAACACAGGACCAGACCATCAGACGAAGGCTTTCAACACAGGACCAACAAAGATTCTGCTTGAAATCAAACTTCAACCAAGGTACAGTATAACAAGTAAAAAAAGAGAAAAATAAATAAATATCTTAGCTTTGCATCGATGTCAACAGAAAATACAATTTAAAATAAAGCACCAGTAACTATAACTGTTAAAAAAATATAACTAACACATTTTTCATCTATCTCTTATTTCTCTTTTAACAGTAAATAAAAACTTCAATGTAGCCTGAAAAAAAAATTGCATAGTCCAAAAAAGGCTCAAAACACAGACTCTATACAATTTGTCATTCTAAAATTCCAGCCATAGACCCTCATTTAATTGCCATTTGACAAATTGAATAGTGCTGTACATAAGGACATAACATATGTTTTAATATACCTTTTTACTTAGTGAAACACTTGCTTTTGGATACATGTTTATTAAATAAAAACTTCTTTAAATAATTCTCTGATGGCCTTATTTAGACCTCTATTCAATTGACCGCATTTAAATTAATTAAGTATAAAATGTAAACAGACTGTTGATAACAATTTTTCATCAAAACAAACTTAACATCTCAAAATAAAATAATGATACATTATTTTATTTTTACAGATTAACATGGCTGATAATGAGAGTAAACAAGAAAAGAAAAGACGTCAAGCTAGAGAACGACGACAGAGAGCAGACAGCCAGCAGACACCGGAGAAGAAGGAAATTCGACGAGAAAAAGAACGCAAACGCAAAAGAATTGCAAGCAAAAGACTTTCAACGGCAGAAATTAAAGATATGTCAAAAAAAGCAACAAAGCAAATAAAACATTTACAACCTGTTGCTCAAACATCAGATGACATTTTACCAGAAAAAATACAACAGATACCAAAAAAAGCAACAAAAAAAACAAACCATTTGGAACCGGTTCATGAAACATTACATGACATTTTACCTCAAACAATACAACATATACCAAGAAAAGCCACGAAAAAAACAAAGCATTTAGAACCTGTTGTAGAAACATTATATGACATATCACCTGATTAATATGAAAGTCAAAATCCAATATGCTTTGCAAATTGTCCTTTACTCAAGTCTTTAGCAGTAGAGGTTCATAGTTGTGGGGACATGACTACTCAATGTCAGTTTTGTGAAGCTTATTATTTTAAACAGGAGATACCCAGAGATGGCCAATTTATTAGTTGCTGTCAAAAAGGCAAGTTCAAACTTCCAGAAAGGAAAGAATTTCCTATCTTTTCCAAACTACAACATTTTTAAAACAAACATAAGATCCTACAATAGTGCCATATCCTTTGCATCCATGGGGGCAGCATTAGCTGCTAATGTACCAGGACATGGTCCTTACTGTTTTAAAGTACAAGGACAAATTTATCATCTCACTTCCCATTTACATCCAGAGGAAGGAGATCAAAGAAAATTCGCTCAACTATATGTCCTAGATACAATGGAAGCTATTGACCAACGTATGCAGATGGAAGAAAATAAAAAATGCTTACCCAGTGTTTTCATAGAGCTAAATAACATTATGGACAACAATCCCTACAGTAAAACTTCTAAAAAATTGGCAGAAGTAGAAAATGAACAACTACTTCATGCACAAAGACATCAATTACCAATGCCCAAGGTTAATATGGTGCTTAAAAGAGACAGACATACTGATAAACGTCGTTATAACTTGCCAACATCAAATGAGGTTGCAATGGTGTTTCAGAATGATGAAGGAGAACCACCATTTAAAAGAGACATTAGAATATATCCCAGAAATGAGAAACAACCGTTCATTAATATGAGTATCTTAAGTCCAAATTTAGATCCAATGACATATCCCATCTTTTTCCCACACGGAGAAGCAGCTTGGCAACCAAAATTAACTCTTCCCAGTTACCCAAATGCTAAAGCCAGAATCCGAAATAATGTTTCTATGCTTGAATTTAAAGTAGCTCAAATTGCCATTCGCAATGTATTTAATCCAATTTTATGTGGTGGAAAACTAACACAACAATGGATTATTGATTCATATTTGCAAGTTGAGGCAAATAATTTAAACTTTATCAAATATCAACAAGATAAACTCCGTGTAGAACAATATTCTGGATTAATGGACTATGTTGCTGACGTGGCTACAAGCAGAGACATGACAGCTGGCAAAGCCATCATTTTACCATCTTCCTTTCAAGGATCTCCTCGAAATATGAGAGAAAGATACAATGATGCTATGGCTATTGTCACTAAATTTGGCAAACCCGATTTATTTCTGACATTTACATGTAATCCACAATGGCCAAAAATTACACAAAATCTACTTCTTGGACAAACTGCTTCAGATCGACCAGATTTAGTAGCCAGAGTTTTTAAGATTAAATTAAATGAATTAATACGTGACTTCACTATAAATCAGTTATTTGGCAAATGTCTTGCTTATGTATATACCATTGAATTTCAAAAAAGAGGCCTTCCACATGCACATCTTCTAATAATACTTCAAGAAAAATATAAATTAGATACTTCGGACAAAGTGGATGCAGTCATTGTTGCTGAACTACCAGATCCCGAACTATATGGTAGACTATATGAGATTGTTACTCATCGCATGACCCTGTGGTGACCTTAATCCACAATCACCATGTATGGAAAATAATAAATGTTCAAAAGAATTTCCAAAAGATTATAGAGACAAAACCTATGCCAATTGTGATGGATATCCACTTTATAAAAGAAGAGAAGGAGATAGTGCCATTATTCATGGAAAAAAAGTGGACAATAGATATGTAGTACCCTACAATCCACATTTACTCATGAAGTACAACACCCACATCAACGTAGAAGCCTGCACTTCCATCAAATCCATTAAATATGTCTACAAATATATTTACAAAGGGTACGATGCAGCTACTGTAGTCGTCAAAAGTGCAGACAACCCTGAAAGTAGTGAGTTAGTACATGATGAACTTGCATCTCATGTAGATGCTCGCTATGTCAGTGCGCCAGAAGCTATGTGGCGGCTTCTAAAATTTGAAATGCATGATAGATCACATGCAGTATATAGGTTAGCAGTACATTTGCCACAACGACATTTAGTCTATTTTCATGCTGGAAATGAAATGAATGCATTGGCCCAAAGTGAAGATCGTCACACTACACTAACTGCATGGTTTGAATTAAATGCCACTGATTCTGAAGCAACTGAATACTTATATATTGAAATTCCATATCACTATGTTTTTGTGAATGGATTATGGACACCAAGAAAAAGCCGAGGCAATAAAATAATTCCAAGAATTTACACAGTCAGTCCAAGAGATGTTGAACGTTTTTGCTTACGGATATTACTTTTAAATGTTCCTGGAGCACAAAGTTTTGAACACTTAAGAACTGTTAATGACATTGTATATGAATCCTTCCATTTAGCTGCAAGACATAGAAACTTACTATCGGATGATCCAGAATGGGAAAGATGTTTAGAAGAAGCAGCACAATGTCAAATGCCACGACAGATGAGAGAACAATTTGCTTTTATTTGTATCTTCTCAAATGCTCCAAATGCATTAGCTTTGTGGGAGACTTTTAAAAGTAATATGGCTGAAGACTTTATGCGACGATACAATGAACCCATTGCACACTTAAAAGCGTTAATGGAAATCCAAGAAGTATTTTTAACTCATGGATTAAGTTGTGCAAGTTTTAATTTGCCTGATCCAGGTCTTATAGATGACATAAACTTTGAAGACTATGACATTCAACTACAAGCAGAAAGAACAGAAGAAAGACTTGCAACTTTAAATACATTACAATTGCAAGCATTTAATGCCATTAAAAATGCAATAGATGATGACATGGTGACAGAGCGTTATTTCTATCTTGATGGACCTGGCGGATCAGGAAAAACCTATCTATATAATTTATTGATGAGTTCAGTACGAGCACAAGGTCAAATAGCAATGGCGTTTGCCACTACTGGAATTGCTGCACTTTTGTTAGAAGGTGGAAGAACTGTTCATAGTGGATTTAAACTGCCAGTGCCTATTTTAGAAACTTCTGTGTCAGATATTCGCATGACATCATTACAAGCAAAGAAATTGAAGAAATGTAAATTAATTATAATAGATGAGGCCACAATGATGTCATGCTATGCCCTCCAATGTATTGACCGTTTGCTTCGTGAAGTCATGGATAATACTTTTCCATTTGGTGGAAAGGTAATGTTGTTAGGTGGCGATTTCAGACAAACATTACCTGTCGTTGTACATGGAAATCGAACTGACATTATTGAAACATGTATAAAGTCAAGCACACTATGGAAACATTTTACCCATCTTCAACTGAAACAAAATATGAGATCAGAAGGTCAAACTGATTTCAATGATTGGCTTATTAAAATTGGAGAAGGAAGAACAGAAAAAATACCACATTTACCTGACGACACTGTAGAGATCCCACCTCATATGATTTGTCAACAAGATATTATATGGGCTATTTTTGAAGGGAGTATAAATAACGAGGAATATTCCGAGCTTGCCAACCAAGTCATACTAACGTGTAAAAATAAGGATGCATTAATACTCAATAATGAAATCTTAAAAAAAATTAATGCAACACAAAGAAATTATCACAGTGCTGATTCTGTACTTGCTGATGACAATGAAAGTCAGTCCAACTTTTCGACTGAATTCATAAACTCACTAACTCCTTCTGGAATGCCACCACATATTTTGCAGCTAAAGAAAGGTGCAATTATTATGTTACTGCGAAATATGAACCCCAAAAAAGGACTATGCAATGGGACAAGATTAATTGTTCAACAATTAAAGGACCATTTTATAGATGCTGAAATTTTAACTGGGACCCATAAAGGAGAGAGAGTTTTCATACCAAGAATAGATTTAGCACCAAGTGAAAGTAGTCTCCCTTTTATACTTCAAAGAAGACAATTTCCCATTATTATGGCATTTGCCATGACCATCAATAAATCACAAGGTCAAACATTCAAATCTGTGGGTATTTTCCTGGAAGAAACAGTATTTGCACATGGTCAATTGTACGTTGCATTGTCACGGTGCAAAAATCCACAGGCTATTAAACTTTACATTGAAAAGAATGAAAGTCAAGGTGATTTATTAGAAGATGGACGTATTTTTACTAAAAACATTGTCTACTATGAAGTACTATAACTTTGCAGTAAAGAAACAAAACACAAGCAAAACACATTTAAAAACATTCAAAAATAATAAACAAGAAACAATTTCAGTCATCATTTATGGAACGACTCTTTATGGATGATTCGACTCACAAAACACTTGCCTTGCAACTATATATATGTGATACTTATGTTAAAATGTTAATTAACTATGTTACTGTTTGTAATGTTACAAGTTGGAAAACAAGATTTTAACTTTCTTTATTTCAACATATTACAAAGTTCATGTTAACAGATCCACCACGTTTTAAGACACAATGTAAATATTATATGTTATGTTAATATTACTCCCTGTATTAAGGTTTATCGACAGTTCATGTGGTCATGAAGGAATTTATTTCATTGAGTACATTTTACAGAGAGTTTTTACTGTTTGCCTTCCTTTGCATTCAATGTATATTGAAGTTAACAATTATTCGGATACAAATTGCATGTTAAAAAACCATTGCCTTAAGTTTTAAATATTGAGTACTTTGAAGTTAAACTGTTTTTACATTCAAATGTTAATACTTTCAATACAAAATGATGTTACAATCTTTATTCACTATGTTACTGTTTATACTGTTTCAAATTGTACAAATCTTTTTTACTGTTGAAAATGTACATATATAAGAAACTTGAAGTTTAAAAATATATTATGTCAAGTTTCTTATTTAAATATATTACAAAATTCATGTTACAATTGGGTACCTTTCAAGCTGGGTTTTTACTGTTTGTTTTCATCGGGATTAAATGTAAATATTGAAGTTAATAATTCTTCTGATACAAATTGCATGTTAAAAAACATTAAATCAAATTTACAATACTAATTTGGAAACTGGGTACCTAGAGAAGGTGGGTTTGAAAAATCTATCCCCACCACAACTCTGGAAACCAGAAGACTCTATTTTATAAATATGTAGCAACTGAAGAAAAAATAATGATATACAAAACTAAAAAACTTTATTTGGGAAAAACAGAAAAATATAGAAAAATAAGTTTTAAAAGAAAAAAGGGATATGCTAAAAAAGTATGTCTAAAGCAGGCCGGCTCTAGTTAACAAGGGGGGTAAGCTTTAAAGTACCATAAGGTAACAGAAATAGCCACCACCTGTCTAATTTATAGGACAGATGACAGCTTACAGTTGCTGTAATTGCTTTCAAAGTAAAGGAGGGAAATAGAGAGGAAAGATCTCTCTGTATTCAGTGCCCAAAAGTAAATCTCATCACCCACTGTTACAATTTATTTAGGAGGTGTGAAAAATTGGCAGGGACAATTCCTCCTTGATGTTGTGACCCACAGCACTAAGCTGCTGTCTACAAAAAATAAGAGGGTAGATAGTCTAATGATGTACTATCTGTACCAATGAAAGACTATAATAATTACTGTCTTACCCTCATGGTAGAAAAAAAGTGTGAGTAGCGTTTTTACTTGCTGTTACTCTTATACCTAATTATTGTTGAGAATGTACTTCTATAAGTGTGATACTCCACATTGGGAGCGCTTACCCCCGCCGCCTGGTGTATTGGTATTATTCCCGACGCGCGTTTCCCCGCTGTTAGGTTTTCGGATTCATCAGGGGACTGTTTCTCTATGGGATCGCGGTCTTTTTAAAGGGTGCCGCGATTTCGCGGGTCGCTATTACGTCACCGCGTTCACGCTGGCGCCGCGACGCAATCGCGGGCCGCGTAATCACGTTTCTCGCGAGATTAGTTGTCTCTGATCGCGAACTCACGTTAATCGCGAGATTTGGGATGTAAGTTGCTTGTCACACGTGTTAGTGTGTTAATGTGTTCGCTATAAGTCAGGCACTTACTCAGTATGTCAAAAAATTAAACATTTGTGTTGTAATGTTTTACTCTTGTAATGAGTAAGGTATAGCTTTGAAAATGCTAAAAGATGTTGATAATTTTATGTTCTATGATTGAATACAAATATGATTATAATAATAAGTCTAATGCTACTGGAAAAAAGGCCAATGGGGTAGAAAAAGAGGGCTGTCCACTTGCACCTAAAACTCAGTCACAGGCCCCAACCAAAAAAGTGGGACACTACTGGGTACTGTGGTATTACTAAAATATTCTTAGATATCTTTTGTGGCTAATCAGTTTCTATATTTGTTTTAGAGGGCTCACATTGGAAGGGTCAAAAGATCATTATGTGATTGGTGAGAAGAAAGTGAGGAAGAGATGCCTAAATTTTGGAAAGGGATATGGCCTAATGACTAAAATAATACTGATGTATGTATCTAACTGTCTAAGAATTGAAAGAGAGCAAAAACAAAGAGTTGAATTAGCACTACATCTAGTGGATATAGAATCTTTTCGCATTGTAGATAAATTCAAGGATTATGAACTGAGACTTCAGAATGAGATTGACAAGTTCAAAAATGTCTTAAAACAACGTAAACATCGGAAGTATACGAGAGACTCAAAGGATTTAACTCTTAAACGAGTTTATCGTCATTCTCAGCGCCAGAAAACCCAACGGACAGAGCCGCAATCCTCTTCGGAATACGACACATCAGACGCTGAATTCCCAGATGACAGACGTAATCGATATGTAAATAGGGGCAACATAAGATACCGAGGCCGCAGGGTAGAGGGTTCAACTACACCATCTAGCCCGTCTTTTTTAGACCAACGCCAACAACACCCGGAACAGAGACAGTTACGAGACCGAAACCAGAGAGCGCAACCCAGATACAAATGAGCACCTTGAATAGTAACAATCAAGTAATAAATTTATCTGACCTGATATTAAATGAAGATGAAGTAATGTTACTCAACAAAGGACTCTCTTTCTCCCCCACTTATGACTTCAATCTCTTTGAGTGGGTAAAAGACATCCATCTCTTTGCCCGTAAACTGGTGTTAATGAAACATCACAACAAAACAACTGAGGCTGAGTTAGTTTCTTTGAAACTAAACTAAACGCCTCAGAAGAACTAGCACTTAGAGAGATGTTTACCAACTTCAACTTAGACCAAGAAGAATCCACTGAGGGTGAGGGACCTTACACAAATCTCAAACCCAAAAGTAAATTTACACCAAACTTTAGTATAGCACCTGAAGTTCAAGTTTTTGTTAAATTAGTTACAAAGGATTTAGAAACCTTGGCAACTAATAATACAAAGGAGTCTAATCTCTCTTTTATGGAACATAAATCATTGATGAAACTACAAAAAAACAAACACATAGTAGTTAAACCTTCAGACAAAGGAGGTAACACAGTGATCCTACGTACTAATGACTATCATCAAGAAAATTTACGGCTTTTAAGCGATAAAAGCACTTATCTTCGTCTGTCAAAAGATCCAACAGGAGACTACAAAAAGGAATTAGGAGCGATACTGTCAGAGGGCCTGTGGAACAACACCATCTCAAGACAGGAGTATAATTTCCTACTGAACAAACACCCTACCATTCCTACCTTCTACTCCTTGCCGAAGGTACATAAGAATAAGAAAACACCTCCAGGACGCCCCATAGTCTCCGGAAAAAACAGCCTGTCAGAACATGCTAGTACATACATCGATCAGATCTTGAGACCATTTGTGGCCACATTGGCATCATACGCACAGGATACCAAGAACGTCTTACAAAGGCTCTACAACCTCCGATTGGAAGATGAAACATTACTAGTTTGTCTTGATGTAGAAGGCCTTTACACCTCAATTCCACACGAAATAGGTGTACGAGCGGTAAGGAAATACTTGAAAACCCGCGGCGTTCAGGATCACAAACACAGTGAGTTCGTTATCAAGTTACTAGAATTTGTTCTGACTAAGAATTATTTTATTTATGACAACGTTTTTTACAAACAAATAAAAGGGACAGCAATGGGCACTCCTTGTGCACCCTCATATGCCAACCTCCACCTAGGAACATGGGAAGAGACCACAGTGTTTGGAGATGACCTGACCAACTATACCAATCATGTGGGCCTCTGGATCAGATACATCGATGATGTATTCTTAACTTGGAATGGGAATTAATCCAGCCTGGTGAATTTCATAGCTGTCCTCAACATCAACTCCATTGGTCTAAAATTAACTTATACTATCAACCCAAACCAAATAGAGTTTTTGGACTTACTGATTACCAAAACAGAGAATAATTGTATCGTAACATCGACTTATCGCAAGGATACCGCTACAAATAGTCTACTCTTGGCATCCAGTCACCATCCTAGCCACCTCATCCGGAGTATCCCATACGGCCAGTATCTCCGTGTACGCCGAAATTGTACCACCGAAATGGATTTTGAACAACAAGCGAAAGACCTTTATGATCGCTTTAAATCAAGAGGCTATTCACATAACATCTTGAAAAAGGCATATGCAAGAGCTAAAGAACGCTCACAGTCAGATCTACTGTATAACTCTACTACTTCAATGATACCGGAATCGCAACCTATAAGAATTATAGGTACATATAACAAATTCGGAGAGAATATCCGATCAATATTACAAAAACATTGGCATATATTATTGGCTGACAACGAGCTTCAAACTAGATTGACGAACACAGCCGCGATTACATATCGCCGAGCACCTAGCCTGAAGGACAAGCTAGTGCACAGTCACTATGAAGCACAAAAGAACACAGGGAGCGACTGGCTAACTGAACGAATAGCTGGTTCAAAACCTTGTGGTAACTGCAAGGCTTGTAGCCACATACGTACAGCAGCAGAATTCACAAGTTCCTCTAATCAGAAGCAATTCAGAGTACGAAACCACATCAATTGCAGAACAACAGCAGTGATTTATCTTATTCACTGTAGATGTGGCCTACAGTACGTAGGAAAAACAACACGCCAACTTCGAAGACGTGTACTTGAACATGTTAATTCCATAATCAATAAAACCGACGTGGCAGTTGCAAGGCATGTCAATTCTATACACGATGGAAACATTATGTTTCTTCAGTTTATGGGCATAGAAAAGGTAAAGACAACCCCAAGAAGAGGTAATATGGAAAACAAGTTACTTCAACGAGAAGCCTGGTGGATCTTTCATTTGAAAACTGTAACTCCACATGGCCTAAATGAGGGCTTTACCTTTTCCCCTTTTATTTAGTTATTCAGTTCATAGTTATTTCCCTTAGACCAGTAATTACTCACACAGGTCTTCTCTACATTTGCTGTTTTTCCATTATGGTTCTCAAACTCCATATATTATTAATTTCATCTTCGTTTTTAAACCCCTCTTTACAGTTAGCTATTCTTTTTCTTGATTTACAGTATAATACAGTCTACGTTTATCTTGCCTACATCTTCATTCCTCTTGAATAGATACCACATCTTTTCGCCCCTAGGGTCCCCACCACTCTTTGTTTTTGCTCTCTTTCAATTCTTAGACAGTTAGATACATACATCAGTATTATTTTAGTCATTAGGCCATATCCCTTTCCAAAATTTAGGCATCTCTTCCTCACTTTCTTCTCACCAATCACATAATGATCTTTTGACCCTTCCAATGTGAGCCCTCTAAAACAAATATAGAAACTGATTAGCCACAAAAGATATCTAAGAATATTTTAGTAATACCACAGTACCCAGTAGTGTCCCACTTTTTTGGTTGGGGCCTGTGACTGAGTTTTAGGTGCAAGTGGACAGCCCTCTTTTTCTACCCCATTGGCCTTTTTTCCAGTAGCATTAGACTTATTATTATAATCATATTTGTATTCAATCATAGAACATAAAATTATCAACATCTTTTAGCATTTTCAAAGCTATACCTTACTCATTACAAGAGTAAAACATTACAACACAAATGTTTAATTTTTTGACATACTGAGTAAGTGCCTGACTTATAGCGAACACATTAACACACTAACACGTGTGACAAGCAACTTACATCCCAAATCTCGCGATTAACGTGAGTTCGCGATCAGAGACAACTAATCTCGCGAGAAACGTGATTACGCGGCCTGCGATTGCGTCGCGGCGCCAGCGTGAACGCGGTGACGTAATAGCGACCCGCGAAATCGCGGCACCCTTTAAAAAGACCGCGATCCCATAGAGAAACAGTCCCCTGATGAATCCGAAAACCTAACAGCGGGGAAACGCGCGTCGGGAATAATACCAATACACCAGGCGGCGGGGGTAAGCGCTCCCAATGTGGAGTATCACACTTATAGAAGTACATTCTCAACAATAATTAGGTATAAGAGTAACAGCAAGTAAAAACGCTACTCACACTTTTTTTCTACCATGAGGGTAAGACAGTAATTATTATAGTCTTTCATTGGTACAGATAGTACATCATTAGACTATCTACCCTCTTATTTTTTGTAGACAGCAGCTTAGTGCTGTGGGTCACAACATCAAGGAGGAATTGTCCCTGCCAATTTTTCACACCTCCTAAATAAATTGTAACAGTGGGTGATGAGATTTACTTTTGGGCACTGAATACAGAGAGATCTTTCCTCTCTATTTCCCTCCTTTACTTTGAAAGCAATTACAGCAACTGTAAGCTGTCATCTGTCCTATAAATTAGACAGGTGGTGGCTATTTCTGTTACCTTATGGTACTTTAAAGCTTACCCCCCTTGTTAACTAGAGCCGGCCTGCTTTAGACATACTTTTTTAGCATATCCCTTTTTTCTTTTAAAACTTATTTTTCTATATTTTTCTGTTTTTCCCAAATAAAGTTTTTTAGTTTTGTATATCATTATTTTTTCTTCAGTTGCTACATATTTATAAAATAGAGTCTTCTGGTTTCCAGAGTTGTGGTGGGGATAGATTTTTCAAACCCACCTTCTCTAGGTACCCAGTTTCCAAATTAATATCTTTCTTACTCTATTACACTTAGAGAATAGTTTCATTTATTTAATTAAATTTACAATACTGATTAGTTTTAAGTTAAACTGTTTTTACATTCAAATGTTATTAATTTTTATACCAAATTATGTTACAAAATGTGTTCACTATCTTACTGTTTATAATGTTCAAAGTTATATAAATGTTTTGTCAAGTTCCAAAGTTACACAAATAATAAAGTTAAACTTTCACAAAATACAATTTCAAGTTTATTATTTACATATATTACAAAGTTATATTTGCTTTTATTGGGATTTCATGTATATTGAAATTAACAATTCTTCACATACAAATTGCATCTTAACAAACCATTGCCTAAAGTTTACAATAATGATTAATTTCATTTTCAACTGTTCTTACATTAAAAGGTTAATACTTTTAATAGAAAATGTTTCAACACTTATTGTTCACTGAGAACATTTTACTAAACTAAACATGTTTTAATATCACAATACTTACAACTGTCACATAGATATATTAATAACTAAACAACTTTCCAAACATACACATCTCATTGCCGTCATTTTTTGACGGGCAAGTCGCTAGTAATATATATAATTGATCCAAGCAACATTTTTATTTGCAGTTATGATAGGGAATAGTGATTCAAATCCTGCTGCAACCTGATTTCTAGCTTTAAACTCATCAGGCACCCCCCTTGGGACTCCAATAGAGTCTATGTACACATGGGGGTCAAAGTTACCTTGTGGGGAAGAGACCTTTCTTTTGTGTCTAGATGTTGTCAGTGGGGTGTGTGGTGAGGTATCAGCTTGGATGGGCACTATGTGCACTGGCATTATGACCTTTACCAGGGTACACTCACCATACTAGATAACCTCTAGCCTTGATCTGAGCTTCATGTCCCCACATATCCAATATATGTCTCCCAATGTTTGTGTCTGCTCTGTAAACTGTGAAGCCAATACAATATGTAATGCAGAATCCTTGCTTAAACCTCTTTAGGTTTCTCCCTTGAGGTGTACTCCTTGTATAGCATTTGTAATTACCTGGGTATATAGTTATACCTTCACCTGGATGTAGATTGTAAGTTATAATGAGATACCTGTTCTCCCATTATTCACAATTTAGATCTTTTAGTCTGGGTAGTTTTATAAAGACTTAAGAAACACTTTTCTTCCTCCATAGTTACCATAAGTGGAACAGTGCCTAGGTGAGGTCTGGCACTTGCACAAACATAACAATTAGTCTTATTATGTGACTCTACGTTATATTTCATCCATTCCAGCCATAAGTTGAGGTCTGTGAACCCAGTTTCATTTGCTAGGGTTTCTTTGTATGTAAGTTCACTGATATCAGTCATTTGGGGTAATGCCTGAGTGTGTTGTACTTGCATTAGTCCTTCTGATATGAGTGGTGCATTTAGATCTCTGAGCATACATTTATTAATCCGTCCTTTTGCTTCTCCTATAACCCAGCCACCCATTATGTATGTACCTGCGTCTGTGGGTCTGGGGTTCTTGATAGTCAGAGTAAGTCGCATGTTAGCTCCAGTCTTGCCATTTGGCGAGCATTTACCTGGCTTTACGTTCAAGTAAAGGGCTTCCACTCAAATCTGTTCTATCTAAGGCACTCTGTGGTCTGTAGCCCCAAGCTGTCCCAGTGTTCCATCCTACAGCTTCCCAATGACTACAATTTTTTTTCCCCCCCAAGTCTGGTCTGTAACACATATGTATATAGCTGTGCTGGGAGTTACATTGTTGAGTCACGCTTAGCTGTTGGCAACATACAACATGACAATAATCAAAGGAGAATGTGATCATATGTGTTTTAGATGAATTGTACCAAAATATAATACCATCTTTCTTCTCACTAATGTATGCAGAAGGTTCTACTTTATTTAAGAACAGACAGAAAAGGATATGTGTCATGATCATCATGACATTGGCTGCTTTTTGCAATGAGATGCGTGGATCCAAGTAGGCCGTCCTTCAAGTTTAACTGACGGTCCAGCAATTAGAAGAACTTGAAAGGGACCATTATATCTGTATTCCAGAGGATTCTTTCTCACAAATCTCTTGACCAGGACCCAATCTCCAGGAAGTAGTTGATGAGTACCAGTGTCTACTTCCAGATCTGGAATAGAAGAAAACACTTGTGCATATATTTTAGTCAGTGCTTGAGATAAAGCAATCACATAATCAACAAATACATCAGATTTAAATTTCAATTGCTGAGGATAATAACACCCTAATCTAGGAGCAGACCCAAATAGGATCTCGTGAGGGGACAGAGAAAACTTCCTTCCAGGGGTGTACCACACGCTTAACAGTGCTATAGGGAGACTTTCTGGCCATGTGATACCAGTTTCTTGTGCTATTTCAGCTACTGGTTTTAACTTCACCATAACTGGTGAAACCCTAAGGTGTCCAACTTTGTTACAATTAAAACACTTTCTTGTTCTTGTTGGTTCTGTCTCCTCCTGCCCAGAAGACACTATAATGTATGTAGTCTCCTTATTACCTTGTGAGGACTCTAGCCCTTTTGCTACTGATAACAAAGTCTCTAATGGCAACACCTTGTATTCAGGACGAGATGATAATAAATCTTTCCTGATGGATTCTTTCAATCCCTCCACAAAGGCTGCTCCCAGCATCTGAGACTCGTGTCTGGAATGATATATTACCACTGACTGTTTTATCCTGTGTAATATCTCACAAATTAATAGCCTGATCTGCTATTTCATCCGTAGCGCATGCTATTAATAACTCACAGAATTCTATATCAGTGTTACAGACAGGTGTGCAGGAGTTAACTACAGAAGCGGAGACAAGCAGGGGGAGTCGCTCACAGAGAATCTAAAAATAACAGTATATGAGACAGAAATTGTCTCGGAGTAACGTTCCTAAAAACGTCCTAAAGTAACGTTGCGTTTACTTTTTCTGTCGTATACTTCTTGTTCCATAGTAAAGCTTAATGAAACATTGAATGTCTCCTATATCTTCCTTTTAATAAGGATTAATATTGCCAAGGAGTAGTGGATACAGGGCACTGATTCCAGCAGAGGTAGTATAGTAGGTGCTGTTTACCTTTAAGATGGGGTATAGGGTCGTGTATCCAGTGGGTGCGGTGGGTATCGTCATCGTTTTAAAAGGGGGTTGGTCATAAAGTTATAGTCAACTCCCACTTTTCTAAGTTGGGAGCCATGACAGGGCGGTGGTTGTGTCAAGAGTTTCATGGTTTCCCTGTTACACAAAACACCATCCCGTAGAAACCCTTGGCTCCCACCCATAACCAGCCACCATTCTTCTGCCTGCAACCTCCCTTCTTCTCATTTCCCTCAATGATACAGACAGACATATTTTCACATAAAAACTAACACACACACACAGAGAAGGTGGGAGTAGAAAGGGGAGTGGTCTGCTATGCTAACTGTGAGGGGGTGACCAAACCCCTAACATGTCTTCCCAAAATGCAGACCAGTCACCTCCCTTTCCAAAGAGTACAGTTACAAACACATAGAAACTTCAGACAAAATATTTCAAAAGAATACACGCATATACATACATATACATATATATATATATATATAAATATACATACATATATACTCACAAGCACACAGAAAAATGGAAACTGTTACATGCAATGTATTCAAACAAAATAATCTCCCATTACATTGTAGATCTTATGGAGATTTCTTTCTTGGTTCAATAATCCGAAAACCCAACACACCTGTCTAAGGTGTGTTTATTGACGCCCCTGATCATTGTTCCGTTGTTGTGTTCGTTAGTTTTTATGTGAAAATATGTCTGTTTGTATCATTGAGGAAAAATGAGAAGAAGGGAGGTTGCAACTCTTTCAACATAACAATTGAACTCTTACTATGTAACTATGGAACTCTTACTATGTAACTATAGAACTCTTACTATGTAACTATGGAACTCTTACTATGTAACCATGGAACTCTTACTATGTAACTATGGAACAGTTACTATGTAATAATGGAACACCTAATATGTAACCATGGAAATCTTATATGTAACAATGGATCTCTTACTAGGTAACTATGGAACTTTTACTATGTAACCATGGAACTCTTATATGTAACCATGGAACTCTTACCATGTAACCATGGAACTCTAACTATGTAACCATGGTACTCCTACTATGTAACTATGGAACTTTTACTATGAAACCATGGAACTCTTACTATGTAAACATGGAACAATTTCTACGTAACCATGGAAATCTTTAAACATAACCATGTAACTCTTACTATGTAACTTTGGAACTCTTACTATGTAACCATGGAACTCTTACTATGTTACTATGGAACTTTTACTATGTGACCATGGAACTCTTATATGTAACCATGGGACTTTTATATGTAACCATGGAACTCTTACTATGTAACGATGGTACTCTTACTATGTAACCATGGAACTCTTACTATGTAACTATGGAACAGTTACTATGTAACCATGGAACACCTAATATGTAACCATGGAAATCTTATATGTAACCATGGATCTCTTACAATGTAACTATGGAACGTTTACTATGTAACCATGGAACCCTTATATGTAACCATGGAACCCTTATATGTAAATATGGAACTTTTAGTATGTAACCATGGAACTCTAACTATGTAACCATGGTACTCCTACTATGTAACTATGTAACTTTTACTATAAAACCATGGACTCTTACTATGTGATCAGGGAACTCCTAATATGTAACCATGGAAATCTTATATGTAACCATGGATCTCTTACTATGTAACTATGTAACTTTTACTATGTAACCATGGAACTCTTACTATGTAAGCATGGAACTCTTACTATGTAACCATGGAACTCTTACTATGTAACCATGAAACTCTTATATGTAACTATGGAACTATTGCTATGTAACTATGTAACTCTTATATATAACTATGGATCTTTTACTATGTAACTATGGAACTCTTACTATGTAACCATGGAACTCTTACTATGTAACCATGGAACTCTTATATGTAACCATGGAACTTTTACTTTGAAACCATGGAACTTTTATTATGTAACCATGGAACTCTTGCTATGTAACCATGGAACTCTTTCAACATAACCATGGAACTCTTTCAACATAACCATTGAACTGTTATGGGACTCTTATATGTAACCATGGAACTCTTTAAACATAACAATGGAACTCCTACTATGTAACTATGGAACTCTCACTATGTAACCATGGAACTCTAACTATGTAACCATGGAACTCTTATATGTAACCATGGAACTCTTATATGTAACCATGGAACTCTTACTATGTAACCATGGAACTCTTACTATGTAACCATGGAACTCTTATATGTAACCATGGAACTCTTACTATGTAACTATGGAAATTTTACTATGTAACCATGGAACTCTTACTATGTAACTATGTAACTCTTATATGTAACCATGGAACTCTTACTATGTAACCATGGAAATGTTACTATGTAACCATGGAACTCTTATATGTAACTATGTAAATATTATATGTAACCATGGATCTTTTACTATGTAACCATGGAACTCTAACTAGGTAACCATGGAACTTTTACTATGTAACCATGGAACTCTTACTATGTAACCATGGAACTCTTACTATGTAAGCATGGAACTCTTACTATGTAAGCATGGAACTCTTACTATGTAACCATGGAACTCTTACTATTGTACCAGGGCGCCCACTTCTGGCGGGGTTTGCGTCCTGCACTTTCTTATCTCTTTTACCCAGGGAGGAAGACACAGCAGGCTTGTCAGAGTTTTACTGCTATTTATTGGGTAGCATAAACAGAACAAAAAACAGTGCTTGTATTCAGCGACAAAATAAAACCCTACATAAATGTGCTTACTACACTCAGGAACACCCTAACTATATCCGGCCAGCTTCTCTGGCTCCGGAGAGTGCCACCTTGTGGCCAGGATGCAAACAGTCTCTTATTTGCGTTGTATCGCCACCTTGTGGCCAGGGAACAAACAGTCTCTTATTTGCGTTGTATCGCCACCTTGTGGCCAGGGAACAAACAGTCTCTTATTTGCGTTGTATCGCCACCTTGTGGCCAGGAAACAAAACAGTCTTTTACTGTCTTTTCCTCTACGGCTTCTGCCAATAGTGGGTGAAAACAGGTATTTGTCACCAACCTTTTTATCCCTTGTTGCGTTCGGCTTCCCAGGGATTGGGTCTTTAGATAATCCTCTCTCAGTGGAGTATCTCTGATACCACAGGAGTCTTCTCTGTGAACAAACTCTGGAATATAATAGTCTTCCTGACTGTCTCGCTCCAGCACAAATCCCAGCTCTCTGGAACCCAGAGGCAGCTGAGCTGTTCAGGGCTTCCTCCTGCAATACACACAGCCCACGGCTCTTAGGCCCAAGCCTAATTTAGAGAGACTCCACCCATCTCTCTGCTGCTTTTAAAGGCAGTATACAGCTGGGCTTCCATTTAGCCACTGATAACTGTCTGGAATTAACTCCTTTCATTCTCAGGGGAGAAGTCTTATAGAGCTCTCTTGTGACCCCTAATGGCACTCCATCACATATCCTCCCCCTCAGCTCAACACCATGTAGTTGAGCTACATGAGCCGAGAGGCCGAAAACGTTCACTCGTAACTTTATCTTCCCCTTGTCTTCTCGTTTACGGGGCTCCTCTTCATAGGGCATAATATTCTGTGGTGTAACTATGCAGTATGGGCTTGGGTCTTGCTCTATCTTCTTGAGCTCACTAGCACACGTACTTCCATGCGTCAGGAGAACTTTCCCTTCTTCAATTTCTTTTAATAGGACCTGCAGTTCGGATAATTCTGCAGAGAGCGATTTGGCTGTATCATTTCTCTCACAACCGGTTTCTTTTACATAATCTTTATAACGATTTGCCTTGAGTTCCTTACTCTTATGTTTCCATTCTTCCAATTCTTTTTCTGCTTTCTGGGCAGTAGGTTTGTCCTCCTCATCAATGGGTTTCTTTTCAAGTTTACGCTCTTTGACTTCAACGGCCTTGACAGAGGGACGTGAAATTCCCGGCGACCGTCTTAATGTCCGCCCTATGCTTTCCTCTGCTTCAGGCTCCTCAGCTTCTGCAACTGCGGAAACCACAAATAATGCGTCACCTCTCTTCCTCTTGTTGGAGACCCTGATTGTCAACTTGAGACCATCTTTCTGCCTCTCCGATGTCATTTCCTTCCCTTCTGTTCCACTGTTTTCATCTTCAGGTACTAACTTAGATCTATGTTTATTTCTTAAACCTGGAGCTTGCTTCTCTGATTTTGAAGACTTCTCTACTTCTGGAGTTGCAGCCCCATCCTCTGTCAATTGAGACTCAACCACTGAGTTTGCTCTGGAATATAACAGTCTTCCTGACTGTCTCGCTCCAGCACAAATCCCAGCTCTCTGGATCCCAGAGGCAGCTGAGCTGTTCAGGGCTTCCTCCTGCAATACACACAGCCCACGGCTCTTAGGCCCAAGCCTAAGTGAGAGAGACTCCACCCATCTCTCTGCTGCTTTTAAAGGCAGTATACAGCTGGGCTTCCATTTAGCCACTGATAACTGTCTGGAATTAACTCCTTTCATTCTCAGGGGAGAAGTCTTATAGAGCTCTCTTGTGACCCCTAATGGCACTCCATCACACTATGTAACCATGGAACTCTTACTACGTAACCATGGAACTCTTACTATGTAACCATGGAACTCTTACTATGTAACTATGGAACTCATATATATAAGTATGGAACTATTGCTATGTAACTATGGAACTCGTATATATAACTATGGGTCTTTTACTATGTAACTATGGTACTCTTAATATGTAACCATGGAACTCTTACTATGTAACCATGGAACTCTTATATGTAACCATGGAACTCTTACTATGTTACCATGGAACCCTTACTATGTAACCATGGAACTCTTACTATGTAACTATGGAACTCTTACTATTTAACCATGGAGCTCTTATATGTAACCATGGAACTCTTACTATGTAACCATGGTACTCCTACTATGTATCCATGGAACTCTTGTATGTAACCATGGAACTCATATCTGTAACCATGGAACTCTTACTATGTAACCATGGAACACTTACTAAGTATCTATGGAACTCTTACTATGGAACTATGGAACTCTTATATATAACTATGGAACTTTTACTATGTAACCATGGAACTCTTACTATGTAACCATGGAACTCTTACTATGTAACTATGGAAATTTTACTATGTAACCATGGAACTCTTACTATGTAACTATGGAACTCTTACTATGTAACCATGGAACTCTTATATGTAACCATGGAACTCTTACTATGTAACCATGGAAATGTTACTATGTAACCATGGAACTCTTATATGTAACTATGTAAATATTATATGTAACCATGGATCTTTTACTATGTAACCATGGAACTCTAACTAGGTAACCATGGAACTTTTACTATGTAACCATGGAACTCTTACTATGTAACCATGGAACTCTTACTATGTAAGCATGGAACTCTTACTATGTAACCATGGAACTCTTACTATGTAACCATGGAACTCTTACTACGTAACCATGGAACTCTTACTATGTAACCATGGAACTCTTACTATGTAACTATGGAACTCTTACTATGTAACCATGTAACTCTTATATGTAACCATGGAACTCTTTCAACATAACCATGGAACTCTTTCAACATAACCATTGAACTCTTATGGGACTCTTATATGTAACCATGGGACTCTTACTATATAACCATGGAACTCTTACTATGTAACTATGGAACTCTTACTATGTAACCATGTAACTCTTATATGTAACCATGGGACTCTTACTATGTAACCATGGAACTCTTACTATGTAACCATGGAACTCTTATATGTAACCATGGAACTTTTACTTTGAAACCATGGAACTTTTATTATATAACCATGGAACTCTTGCTATGTAACCATGGAACTCTTTCAACATAACCATGGAACTCTTTCAACATAACCTTTGAACTCTTATGGGACTCTTATATGTAACCATGGGACTCTTACTATATAACCATGGAACTCTTACTATGTAACTATGGAACTCTTACTATGTAACCATGTAACTCTTATATGTAACCATGGGACTCTTACTATGTAACCATGGAACTCTTACTATGTAACCATGGAACTCTTACAACGTAACTATTGAACAGTTACTATGTAACCAGGGAACTCCTAATAAGTAACCATGGAAATCTTATATGTAACCATGGGCCTCTTACTATGTAACTATGGAATTTTTACTATGTAACCATGGAACTCTTACTATGTAACCATGGAACTCTTACTATGTAACTATGGAACTTTTACTATGTAACCATGGAACTCTTACTATGTAACAATGGAACTCTTGTATGTAACCATGGAACTCTTACTATGTAACTATGTAACTATTATATGTAACTATGGAACTCTTACTATGTAACCATGGAACTCTTATATGTAAGCATGGGACTCTTACTATGTAACTATGGAAATAATACTATGTAATCATGGAACTCTCACTATGTAACTATGGAACTCTTACTATGTAACCATGGAACTCTTATATGTAACCATGGAACTCTTACTATGTAACCATGGAACTCTTACTATGAAACCATGGGATTCTTACTATGTAACCATGGATCTTTTACTATGTAACCTTGGAACTCTAACTACGTAAACATGGAACTCTTACTATGTAACTCTTATATATAACTATTCATCTTTTACAATGTAACCATGGAACTCTTATATGTAACCATGGAACTCTTACTATGTAACTATGGATCTTTTACTTTGAAACCATGGAACTTTTATTATGTAACCATGGAACTCTTGCTATGTAACCATGGAGCTCTTGCTATGTAACCATGGAAATCTTTCAACATAACAATGGAACTCTTACTATGTAACTATGGAACTCTTACTATGTAACCATGGAACTCTTGCTATGTAACCATGGAAATCTTTCAACATAACCATTAAACTCTTACTATGTAACTATGGAACTCTTTCTATGTAACCATGGAACTCTTACTATGTAACCATGGAACTCTTACTATGTAACAATGGAACTCTTACTATGTAACCATGGAACTCTTATATGTAACCATGGAACTCTTACTATGTAACTATGGAACTCTTACTATGTAACTTTGGAACTTTTAATATGTAACCATGGAACTCTTATATGTAACCATGGAACTCTTGCTATGTAACCATGGAAATCTTTCAACATAACCATTAAAATCTTTCTATGTAACTATGTAACTCTTTCTATGTAACTATGGAACTCTTACTATGTAACTATCGAACTCTTACTATGTAACTATGGAACTTTTACTATGTAACCATGGAACTCTAACTATGTAAACATGGAACAATTTCTACGTAACCATGGAACTCTTACTATGTAACTATGGAACTCTTACTATGTAACCATGGTACTCTAACTATGTAACCATGGAACTCTTATATATAACCATGGAATTCTTACTATGTAACTATGGAACTCTTACTATGTAGCTATGGAACTCTTATATGTAACTATGAAACTCATACTATGTAACCAGGGAACTCTTTTATGTAACCATGGAACTCTTACTATGTAACCATGGTACTCCTACTATGTATCCATGGAACTCTTATATGTAACCATGGAATTCTTACTATGTAACCATGAAACTCTTATTACGTAGCTGTGGAACTCTTATATGTAACTAAGGAACTCATACTATGTAGCCAGGGAACTCTTTTATGTAACTATGGAAATCTTACTATGTAACTATGGAAATCTTACTATGTAACCATGGAACTCTTACTATGTAACCATGGAATTGTTACTATGTAACCATGGAACTCTTATATGTAACTATGTAACTATTATATGTAACCATGGAACTCTTACTAGGTAACCATGGAACTCTTATATGTAACCATGGAACTCTTGCTATATAACCTTGGAACTCTTACTATATAACCATGGAATTGTTACTATGTAACCATGGATCTTTTACTATGTAACCATGGAACTCTAACTATGTAACTATGGAACTCTTATATATAACTATGGATCTTTTACTATGTAACCATGGAACTCTTACTATGTAACTATGTAACTTTTACTATGTAACCATGGAATTGTTACTATGTAACCATGGAACTCTTATATGTAACTATGTAACTATTATATGTAACTATGGAACTCTTACTAGGTAACCATGGAACTCTTTTATGTAACCATGGAACTCTTACTATGTAACCATGGAACTCTTACTATGTAACTAGGGAACTCTAACTAGGTAACCATGGGACTTTTACTATGTAACCATGGAACTCTAACTAGGTAACCATGGGACTTTTACTATGTAACCATGGAACTTTTATTATGTAACCATGGAACTCTTGCTATGTAACTATGGAACTCTTACTATGTGACCATGGAACTCTTACTATGTAACTATGGAACAATTACTATGTAACCATGGAACTCTTACTATGTAACTATGGAACAATTACTATGTAACCATGGAACTCTTACTATGTAACCATGGTACTCCTACTATGTAACTATGTAACTTTTACTATGAAACCATGAAACTTTTACTATGTAAACATGGAATAATTTCTACGTAACCATGGAACTCTTACTATGTAACTATGGAACAGTTACTATGTAACCATGGAACTCCTAATATGTAACCATGAAATCATATATGTAACCATGGAACTCTTACTATGTAACTATGGAATTTTTACTATGTAACCATGGAACTCTTACTATGTAACCATGGAACTCTTACTATGTAACCATGGAACAATTTCTACGTAACCATGGAACTCTTTAAACATAACCATGGAACTCTTACTATGTAACGATGTAACTCTTACTATGTAACAATGGAACTCTTACTATGTAACTATGGAACTTTTACTATGTAACCATGGAACTCTTACTATGTAACCATGGAACTCTTATATGTAACCATGGAACTCTTACTATGTAACTATGGAACTTTTATATGTAACTATAGAACTCTTACTATGTAACCATGTAACTCTTAAATGTAACTATGGTACTCTTACTATGTAACCATGGAACTCTTATATGTAACCATGGAACTCTTATATGTAACCATGGAACTCTTACTATGTAACCATGGAACTCTTACTTTGAAACCATGGGATTCTTACTATGTAACCATGGATCTTTTACTATGTAACCTTGGAACTCTAACTACGTAAACATGGAACTCTTACTATGTAACTCTTATATATAACTATTCATCTTTTACAATGTAACCATGGAACTCTTATATGTAACCATGGAACTCTTACTATGTAACTATGGATCTTTTACTTTGAAACCATGGAACGTTTATTATGTAACCATGGAACTCTTGCTATGTAACCATGGAGCTCTTGCTATGTAACCATGGAAATCTTTCAACATAACAATGGAACTCTTACTATGTAACTATGGAACTCTTACTATGTAACCATGGAACTCTTGCTATGTAACCATGGAAATCTTTCAACATAACCATTAAACTCTTACTATGTAACTATGGAACTCTTTCTATGTAACCATGGAACTCTTACTATGTAACCATGGAACTCTTACTATGTAACAATGGAACTCTTACTATGTAACCATGGAACTCTTACTATGTAACTATGGAACTCTTACTATGTAACTTTGGAACTCTTACTATGTAACTATGTAACTTTTAATATGTAACCATGGAACTCTTATATGTAACCATGGAACTCTTGCTATGTAACCATGGAAATCTTTCAACATAACCATTAAAATCTTTCTATGTAACTATGTAACTCTTTCTATGTAACTATGGAACTCTTACTATGTAACTATCGAACTCTTACTATGTAACTATGGAACTTTTACTATGTAACCATGGAACTCTAACTATGTAAACATGGAACAATTTCTACGTAACCATGGAACTCTTACTATGTAACTATGGAACTCTTACTATGTAACCATGGTACTCTAACTATGTAACCATGGAACTCTTATATATAACCATGGAATTCTTACTATGTAACTATGGAACTCTTACTATGTAGCTATGGAACTCTTATATGTAACTATGAAACTCATACTATGTAACCAGGGAACTCTTTTATGTAACCATGGAACTCTTACTATGTAACCATGGTACTCCTACTATGTATCCATGGAACTCTTATATGTAACCATGGAATTCTTACTATGTAACCATGAAACTCTTATTACGTAGCTGTGGAACTCTTATATGTAACTAAGGAACTCATACTATGTAGCCAGGGAACTCTTTTATGTAACTATGGAAATCTTACTATGTAACTATGGAAATCTTACTATGTAACCATGGAACTCTTACTATGTAACCATGGAATTGTTACTATGTAACCATGGAACTCTTATATGTAACTATGTAACTATTATATGTAACCATGGAACTCTTACTAGGTAACCATGGAACTCTTATATGTAACCATGGAACTCTTGCTATATAACCTTGGAACTCTTACTATATAACCATGGAATTGTTACTATGTAACCATGGATCTTTTACTATGTAACCATGGAACTCTAACTATGTAACTATGGAACTCTTATATATAACTATGGATCTTTTACTATGTAACCATGGAACTCTTACTATGTAACTATGTAACTTTTACTATGTAACCATGGAATTGTTACTATGTAACCATGGAACTCTTATATGTAACTATGTAACTATTATATGTAACTATGGAACTCTTACTAGGTAACCATGGAACTCTTTTATGTAACCATGGAACTCTTACTATGTAACCATGGAACTCTTACTATGTAACTAGGGAACTCTAACTAGGTAACCATGGGACTTTTACTATGTAACCATGGAAATCTAACTAGGTAACCATGGGACTTTTACTATGTAACCATGGAACTTTTATTATGTAACCATGGAACTCTTGCTATGTAACTATGGAACTCTTACTATGTGACCATGGAACTCTTACTATGTAACTATGGAACAATTACTATGTAACCATGGAACTCTTACTATGTAACCATGGTACTCCTACTATGTAACTATGTAACTTTTACTATGAAACCATGAAACTTTTACTATGTAAACATGGAATAATTTCTACGTAACCATGGAACTCTTACTATGTAACTATGGAACAGTTACTATGTAACCATGGAACTCCTAATATGTAACCATGAAATCATATATGTAACCACGGATCTCTTACTATGTAACTATGGAATTTTTACTATGTAACCATGGAACTCTTACTATGTAACCATGGAACTCTTACTATGTAACCATGGAACAATTTCTACGTAACCATGGAACTTTAAACATAACCATGGAACTCTTACTATGTAACGATGTAACTCTTACTATGTAACCATGGAACTCTTACTATGTAACTATGGAACTTTTACTATGTAACCATGGAACTCTTACTATGTAACCATGGAACTCTTATATGTAACCATGGAACTCTTACTATGTAACTATGGAACTTTTATATGTAACTATAGAACTCTTACTATGTAACCATGTAACTCTTAAATGTAACTATGGTACTCTTACTATGTAACCATGGAACTCTTATATGTAACCATGGAACTCTTACTATGTAACCATGGAACGCTTAAATGTAACTATGGTACTCTTACTATGTAACCATGGTACTCTTATATGTAACCAAGGATCTTTTACTATGTAACCATGGAACTCTCAAATGTAACTATGGTACTCTTACTATGAAACCATGGAACTCTTATCTGTAACTATGGAACTCTTATTATGTAACCATGGAACTCTTAAATGTAACTATGGAACTCTTACTATGAAACCATGGAACTCTTATATGTAACCATGGAACTCTTACTATGTAACTATGGAACTTTTACTTTGAAACCATTGAACTTTTATTATGTAACCATGGAACTCTTGCTATGTAACAATGGAACTCTTTCAACATAACCATGGAACTCTTACTATGTAACTATGTAACTTTTACTTTGAAACCATTGAACTTTTATTATGTAACCATGGAACTCTTGCTATGTAACAATGGAACTCTTTCAACATAACCATGGAACTCTTATTATGTAACCATGGACATCTTACAATGTAACTATGGATCTTTTACTATGTAATCATGGAACACTTATATGTAACCATGGAACTTTTATATGTAACCATGGAACTTTTATATGTATCCATGGATCTCTTACAATGTAACTATGGATCTTTTACTATGTAACCATGGAACTCTTATATGTAACCATGGAACTTTTATATGTAACCATGGAACTCTTATATGTAACCATGGAACTTTTATATGTAACCATGGAACTCTTATATGTAACTATGTAACTTTTATTATGAAACCATGGAACTATTACTATGTAAACATGGAACAATTTCTACGCAACCATGGAACTCTTTAAACATAAACATGTAACTCTTACTATGTAACTTTGGAACTCTTACTATGTAACCATGGAACTCTTACTGTGTAACTATGGAATTTTTACTTTGTAACCATGGAACTCTTACTATGTAACCATGGAACTCTTACTATGTAACCATGGAACTATTACTATGTAAACATGGAACAATTTCTACGTAACCATGGAACTCTTTAAACATAACCATGGAACTCTTACTATGTAACTATGTAACTCTTACCATGTAACCATGGAACTCTTACTATGTAACTATGGGACTTTTACTATGTAACCATGGAACTCTTACATGTAACCATAGAACACTTATAAGTAACCATGGAACTCTTACTATGTAACCATGGAACTCTTATATGTAACCATGGAACTCTTACTATGTAACTATGTAACTATTATATGTAACTATGGAAATCTTACTATATAACCATGGAACTCTTATATGTAACCATGGAACTCTTACTATGTAACTATGGAACTCCTACTATGTAATCATGGAACTCTTACTATGTAACCATGGAACTCTTATATGTAACCATGGAACTCTTACTATGTAACCATGGAACTCTTACTATTTAACCATGGAACTCATATATGTAACCATGGAACTTTTACTATGTAACTATGGAACTATTATATGTAACTATGGAAATCTTACTATGTAACCATGGAACTCTTATATGTAACCATGTAACTCTTACTATGTAACTATGTAACTCCTACTATGTAATCATGGAACTCTTACTATGTAACCATGCAACTCTTATATGTAACCATGGAACTCTTACTATGTAACCATGGAACTCTTATATGTAACCATGGAACTCTTACTATGTAACCATGGAACTCTTACTATGTAACCATGGAACTCTTATATGTAACCATGAAACTCTTACTATGCAATTATGGAACTCTTATATATAACTATGGATCTTTTACAATGTAACCATGGAACTCTTATATGTACCCATGAAACTCTTACTATGCAATTATGGAACTTTTACTTTGAAACCATGAAACTTTTATTAGGTAACCATGGAACTCTTGCTATGTAACCATGGAACTCTTTCAACATAACCATTGAACTCTTACTATGTAACTATGAAACTCTTACTATGTAACCATGGAACTCTTACTATGTAACCATGGAACTCTTACTATGTAACTATAGAACAGTTACTATGTAACCATGGAACTCTTACTATGTAACCATGGAAATCTTATATGTAACCATGGATCTCTTACAATGTAACTATGGAACTTTTACTATGTAACCATAGAACTCATATATGTAACCATGGAACTCTTACTATTTAACCATGGAACTCCTAATATGTAACTATGGAACTCTTACTATTTAACCATGGATCTCATACAATGTAACTATGGAACTCTTACTATGTAACTATGTAACTCCTAATATGTAACCATGAAACTCTTACAACGTAACTATGGAACAGTTACTCTGTAACCATGGAATTCTTACTATGTAACTATGAAACTTTTACTTTGTAACCATGGAACTCTTATATGTAAACATGGAACTCTTACTATGTAACTATGGAACTCTTACTATGTAACTATGGAACTTTTACTATGAAACCATGGAACTCTTACTATGTAACTATGTAACTTTAATTATGTAACTATGTAACTCTTGCTATGTAACCATCAAACTCTTACTATGTAACCATGGAACTCTTACTATGTAACCATGGTACTCTTATTATGTAACCATGGAACTCTTACTATGTAACTATGGAACTCTTACTATGTAAACATGGAACTCCTAATATGTAACCAAGGAACTCTTACTATGTAACCATGGTACTCCTACTATGTAACTATGGAACTTTTACTATGTAAACATGGAACAATTTCTAAGTAACCATGGAACTCTTTAAACATAACCATGGAACTCTTACTATGTAACTATGTAACTCTTACTATGTAACCATGGAACTCTTACATGTAACCATGGAACTCTTATAAGTAACCATGTTACTCCTACTATGTATCCATGGAACTCTTATATGTAACCATGGAACTCTTACTATGTAACTATGTAACTATTATATGTAACTATGGAAATCTTACTATATAACCATGGAACTCTTATATGTAACCATGGAACTCATACTATGTAACCATGGAACTCTTACTATGTAACCATGGATCTTTTACTATGTAACCATGGAACTTTTGCTATGTAACTATGGAACTCTTACTATGCAACTATGGAACTCATATATATAACTATGGATCTTTTACAATGTAACCATGGAACTCTTATATGTAACCATGGAACTCTTGCTATGTAACTATGGAACTTTTACTTTGAAACCATGGAACTTTTATTATGTAACCATGGAACTCTTGCTATGTAACCATGGAACTCTTACTATGTAACTATGGAACTCTTACTATGTAACCATGGAACTCTTACTGTGTAACCATGGAACTCTTTCAACATAACCATTGAACTCTTACTATGTAACTATGAAACTCTTACTATGTAACCATGGAACTTTTACTATGTAACCATGGAACTCTTTCAACATAACCATTGAAATCTTACTATGTAACTATGAAACTCTAACTATGTAACCATGGAACTCTTACTATGTAACTATGAAACTCTTACTATGTAACCATGGAACTCTTACTATGTAACCATTGAACTCTTATTATGTAACTATGGAACTCTTACTATGTTACCATGGAACTCTTACTATGTAACCATGGAACTCTTACTATGTAACTATGGAACTCTTATATGTAAGTATGGAACTCTTACTATGTAACCATTGGACTCTAACTATGTAACCATGGGACGCTTACTATGTAACCATGGTACTCCTACTATGTAAACATGGAACTCTTATATGTAACCATGGAACTCTTATATGTAACCATGGAACTCTTACTATGTAACCATGGAACTCTTACTATGTAACTATGGAACTCTTACTATGTAACCATGGAACTCTTATATGTAACCATGGAACTCTTACTATGTAACTATGTAACTCTTACTATGTAACCATGGAACTCTTACTATGTAACCATGGAACTCTTATATGTAACCATGGAACTCTTACTATGTAACTATGGAACTCTTATATGTAACTATGGAACTCTTACTATGTAACAACATGGAACTCTTACTATGTAACCATGGAACTCTTACTATGTAACTATGGAACTCTTACTATGTAACCATGGAACTCTTACTATGTAACCATGGAACTCTTACTATGTAACTATGGAACTCTTACTATGTAATCATGGAATTCTTATATGTAACCATGGAACTTTTACTATGTAACCATGTAACTCTTACTATGTATTTTTGGTACTCTTCTATATAACTATGGAACTTTTACTATGTAACCATGGAACTCTTACTATGTAACCATGGAACTCTTATATGTAACCATGGAACTCTTACTATGTAACTATGGAACTATTACCATGTAACCATGGAACTCTTACTATGTAACTATGGAACTCTTACTATGTAACCATGGAACTTTTATATGTAACCATGGAACTGTTACTATATAACCATGGAACTCTTACTATGTAACTATGTAACTCTTACTATTTTACCATGGAACTCTTACTATGTAACCATGGAACTCTTACTATGTAACCATGGAACTCTTACTATGTAACTATGGAACTCTTACTATGTAACCATGGAACTCTTATATGTAACCATGGAACTTTTACTATGTAACCATGTAACTCTTACTATGTATTTTTGGTACTCTTCTATATAACTATGGAACTTTTACTATGAAACCATGGAACTCTTACTATGTAACCATGGAACTCTTATATGTAACCATGGATCTCTTACTATGTAACCATTGAACTCTTACTATGTAACTATGGAACTCTTACTATGTAACCATGGAACTCTTACTATGTAACCATGGAACTCTTACTATGTAACCATGGAACTCTTTATATGTAACCATGGAACTCTTACTATGTAACTATGGAACTCTTACTATGTAACCATGGAACTCTTACTATGTAACCATGGAACTCTTACTATGTAACCATGGAACTCTCTACTATGTAACCATGGAACTCTTACTATGTAACCATGGAACTCTTATATGTAACCATGGAACTCTTATATGTAACTATGGAACTCTTATATGTAACTATGGAACTCTTACTATGTAACCATGGAACCTCTTACTATGTAACCATGGAACTCTTACTATGTAACTATGGAACTCTTATATGTAACTATGGAACTCTTACTATGTAACCATGGAACTCTTACTATGTAACCATGGAACTCTTATATGTAAACATGGAACTCTTAGCTATGTAACTATGGAACTCTTACTATGTAACTATGGAACTCTTATATGTAACCATGGAACTCTTACTATGTAACCATGGAACTATTACTATGTAACTATGGAACTCTTACTATGTAACCATCGAACTCTTACTATGTAACCACATGGAACTTTACTATGTAACCATGGAACTCTTACTATGTAACTATGGAACTCTTACTATGTAACCATGGAACTTTTATATGTAACCATGGAACTCTTACTATGTAACCATGGAACTCTTACTATGTAACCATGGAACTCTTACTATGTAACTATGGAACTCTTACTATGTAACCATGGAACTCTTATTATGTAACCATGGAACTCTTACTATGTAACTATGGAACTCTTATATATAACTATGGATCTTTTACTATATAATGATGGAACTCTTATATGTAACCATGGAACTCTTACTATGTATCCATGGAACTCTTACTATGTATCCATGGAACTCTTATATGTAACTACGGAACTCTTACTATGTAACCATGGAACCCTTACTATGTAACTATGGAACATATATATATAACTATGGAACTCATGGGCCCTATTAAATTCCAGCCTCGTAAATAAGAGGCTTCTACTTAAGCCCTACGTACTGCAAAGTTTCTCTAACTTACAATGCTATTAAATTAGCCCTGCTGCGAGCAACGTGTGAGCTACGCAGCAGGGCCGTACGTATCTACACTGCGTAAATGTACATGAGGAGTGACAGCCTGCGAGATGATATCGCAGGCTCCCACTCCTCATCAAGTGCTGCGGGGGTCCTAAAAGGGACCTCCGCGGCAGTCCCCCACATAAGCATTGCCGTGGGGGGTACTCCAAATCCCCCCCAGGCACCTAAAATGAACCCCCCCTCAATGCGGGGGTCCCTGTCGGGACCCCCGAAGTGTCCTCACATGAACACCTTGCTGCAGGGGTCCATAGGAACCCCCGCAGCCCCCACACATTAACCCCTTGCAGCGGGGGTCCCCGATCGGCACTGATCAGGCCCCCGCTGCATTTAAAACTTTTAAATTCCCCGCCGCGGCTCCTTAAAGGGGCCGCGGCACACTATTACCCAATCCCGGCCGCGGCACTTAAAATTAACCCCCCTCTATGCTGGGGGTCCCCATCGGGACCCCCGAAGTGTCCCCACATAAACCCATTGCAGGGGGGGGGTCCCCGATCTGCATAGATCAGGCCCCCCGCAGCATTTAAAACTTTTAAATTCCCCGCCGCGGCTCCTTAAAGGGGCCGCGGCACACTATTACCCAATCCCGGCCGCGGCACTTAAAATTAACCCCCCTCTATGCTGGGGGTCCCCATCGGGACCCCCGAAGTGTCCCCATATAAACCCCCTGCAGCGGGGGGCCCCGATCGGCACCGATCGTGACCCTGCTGCAATTCAATTTTAAATTTCCCGCCTCGCGGGTCCTCAAAGGACCTTAAAGGTCCTGAAAGGACTCGCACTAAAAATATTAACCCCAGGCAACTATAATTACCCCATTAACTCATGATGGTCAATCCAGACCACCATAAGGCCTAAATTAACCCATTAACTCATGGTGGTCAATACAGACCACCATAAGGCCTAAATTAACCCATTAAGTAATGATGGTCAATCCAGACCACCATAAGGCCTAAATTAACCCATTAACTCATGGTGGTCAATACAGACCACCATAAGGCTCTATTTAACCCCATCAGTCCCATAAGGGTATATTATTACCATTATGGGCCTGTTACAACCCAACATTAACCACATAAGTGCCATGATGGTCCTCAAGGACCATCATGACACTAACTACAAACACTACACTATAACCCCCAATAAACCATTTAATCTAAACTAACCCCCCTCTACACTAATCTTTTAACACTTACACTACCTACCTACACTACCTACCCCCTAATAAACCTCCCCAACACTCTAATTACAAAAAACAATAAACCTACAGCACAGAAAACAAAAAACCTACAGTACAAAAAACAAAAAAACCTACAGTACAGAAAAAATAAAAATTACAACCCCACCCCCCACTACAGAAAACAAAAAAATACATTACAACCCCACCCCCCACTACAGAAAATAAAAAAAATTACACACCTGAAAAGGAAAGACAGATAAACACAATACAATAATACATATAATACATTACATACATTACATACAATACATGACATTACATATAATATATTAAATATAATATATTAAATATAATATATTACATATAATACATTACATACATTACATACAATACATGACATTACATATAATATATTAAATATAATATATTAAATATAATATATTACATATAATACATTACATACATTACATACAATACATGACATTACATATAATATATTAAATATAATATATTAAATATAATATATTACATATAATACATTACATACATTACATACAATACATGACATTACATATAATATATTAAATATAATATATTAAATATAATATATTACATATAATACATTACATACATTACATACAATACATGACATTACATATAATATATTAAATATAATATATTAAATATAATATATTACATATAATACATTACATACATTACATACAATACATGACATTACATATAATATATTAAATATAATATATTAAATATAATATATTACATATAATATATTACATATAGTCCTAATCAAATACCCCCTATCTATCTAACATACAATCTATTTAATTTAAAATAAATCCTAACTATATCAAATACATCCCCCTATCTATCTAATATACAAAAAATCCTAACTACATACACAGACCCTTATTCTAAAATAAAATAAAATAATTACAGTCCTAACTACATACACAGACCCTAATTCTAAGCTAAAATCAATAAATTAAGACCACTTACCTTTAAGATGTTGCTTCAGATCACTAACCTATGGGTCAAACAAAAAAAAAAATTAGTACAAAACATTAACATCAAATAAATAAACATTATATACATTCTACATATTCAACTCACCTTTACAGCATGTCCAGTCACTGTTAAGCTCTTCCGGCGCGGCCCTGTTAAAAAAAAAAAACACAATACATGAATACATGAATACAATATATAAACAATAAATAAAATACACAAATAAACATCTAAATATACATTTAACTTACCTCCCCGCGATGTCCCCGGCCTTCTCTCCTTCAGCCCCGGCTGGGCCGCGGAACCATCCGCGCTCTAAAAAAAAATAAAAAAAAAAATAACGGAGGTCTGCACTGGCAGACCTCCCCGACGCTACTGAACCTCCCGGAGTCGTTTCCGGGAGGAAATTGGCATTGGCGGCTTGTGATTGGCTGAAAAAGCTGTCAGCCAATCAAAAGTCGTCAATGTAGGAGCCAATCAGGATGCGCAGATGTCTTCTACCAATCACTCCGTGGGGGTGTATCCCATAGTGATTGGCTGAAGGCATCTGAGCGTTGTGATTGGTTCCCATAAAGATAGACAAGTGTTTTAGCCAATCAGGGTGGGATATTGGGGTGTATCCCATCCTGATTGGCTCACACATTGTTGACTTCTGATTGGCTGAAATTGATAGACAGCTTTTTCAGACAATCACAAGCCGCCATTGCCAATTACTCATGGTGGTCAATACAGACCCCCCCGAGGCCTTAATTAACTCTATAACTCATGAAGGTCCATACAGACCCCCATAAGGCCTTAATTAACCCTGTCACTCATGGTGGTCAATACAGACCCCCATAAGGCCTTAATTAACCCCGTCACTCATGGTGGTCAATACAGACCCCCATAAGCCCTTAATTAACCCTATAACTCGTGATGGTCAATACAGACCCCCATAAGTCCTTAATTAACCCTATAACTCATGAAGGTCAATACAGACCCCCATAAGCCTCTATTTAACCCCATCAGTCCCATAAGGGTATATTATGATACCTATGGGGCTGTTAAAACCTTAACATTAACCACATAAGTGCCATGACGGTCCACAAGGACCATCATGACACTAACCATCATGACACTAACTACAAAGTACACTATAACCCCCAATAAACCATTTAATCTAAACTAACCCCCCTCTACACTAATCTATTAACACTTACACTACCTACCTACACTACCTACCCCCTAATAAACCTCCCCACCACTCTAATACAAAAAAATAAGAAAACCTACCTTACAGAAAAAAAAAACCTACAGTACAGAAAATAAAAATACAGTACAAAAAAAAAAAACCTACAGTACAGAAAAAAAAACTACAGTACAGAAAAAAATAAATACATTACAACCCCCCCCCCCCCCCCCACTACAGAAAAAAATAAAATTACACACCTGAAAAGGAAAGACAGACATACACAATACAATAAATACATACATACAATACATTACATACAATACATTACATACAATACATATAATATATTACATACAATACATTACATACAATACAAATCAAATACCCCCTATCTATCTAACATACAATCTATTTAATCTAAAATATATCATAACTATATCAAATACATCCCCCTATCTATCTATAAATCCTAACTACATACACAGACCCTAATTCTAAGCTAAAATAAAATAATTACAGTCCTAACTACACAGACCCTAATTCTAAGCTAAAATAAAATAATTAAGACCACTTACCTTTAAGATGTCCCTTCAGATCACTAACCTAGGGGTAAAGCAAAACAAAACAATTAGTACAAAACATTAACATCACATAAATAAACATTATATACATTCTAAATATTATACTCACCTTTCCAGCATGTCCGGTCATTGTTCATTTCTTCCGGGCGGCCCTGTTAAAAAAACACAATACATTAATACAATATACAAACAAGAAATAAAATAAACATATCAACATATAAATATACATTTAACTTACCTCCCCGCGATGTCCCCGGCCTCCTCCCCTTCAGCCCCGGCTGGGCCCCGGAACCATCCGCGCTAAAAAAAATAAAAAAAATAACGGAGATCTGCACTCGCAGACTTCCCCGATGCTAATGAGCCTCCCGGAGTGTTTTCCGGGGGGAAATTGGCAATGGCGGCTTGTGATTGGCTGAAAGAGCTGTCTATCAATTTCAGCCAATCAGAAGTCATCAATATTTGAGCCAATCAGGATGCGCAGATGTCTTCTACCAATCACTCCGTGGGGGTCTATCCCATAATGATTGGCTGTAGGTATCTGCGCCTTGTGATTGGTTCCAATAAAGATCGACAGGTGCTTTAGCCAATCAGGGTGGGATATTGGGGTGTATCCCATCCTGATTGGCTCACACATTGTTGACTTCTGATTGGCTGAAATTGATAGACAGCTTTTTCAGACAATCACAAGCCGCCATTGCCAATTACTCATGGTGGTCAATACAGACCCCCATGAGGCCTTAATTAACTCTATAACTCATGAAGGTCCATACAGACCCCCATAAGGCCTTAATTAACCCTATCACTCATGGTGGTCAATACAGACCCCCATAAGGCCTTAATTAACCCCGTCACTCATGGTGGTCAATACAGACCCCCATAAGCCCTTAATTAACCCTATAACTCGTGATGGTCAATACAGACCCCCATAAGTCCTTAATTAACCCTATAACTCATGAAGGTCAATACAGACCCCCATAAGCCTCTATTTAACCCCATCAGTCCCATAAGGGTATATTATGATACCTATGGGGCTGTTAAAACCTTAACATTAACCACATAAGTGCCATGACGGTCCACAAGGACCATCATGACACTAACCATCATGACACTAACTACAAAGTACACTATAACCCCCAATAAACCATTTAATCTAAACTAACCCCCCTCTACACTAATCTATTAACACTTACACTACCTACCTACACTACCTACCCCCTAATAAACCTCCCCACCACTCTAATACAAAAAAATAAGAAAACCTACCTTACAGAAAAAAAAAACCTACAGTACAGAAAAAAAAAATACAGTACAGAAAAAAAAAACTACAGTACAGAAAAAAAAACTACAGTACAGAAAAAAATAAATACATTACAACCCCCCCCCCCCCCCACTACAGAAAAAAATAAAATTACACACCTGAAAAGGAAAGACAGACATACACAATACAATAAATACATACATACAATACATATAATATATTACATACAATACATTACATACAATACAAATCAAATACCCCCTATCTATCTAACATACAATCTATTTAATCTAAAATATATCATAACTATATCAAATACATCCCCCTATCTATCTATAAATCCTAACTACATACACAGACCCTAATTCTAAGCTAAAATAAAATAATTACAGTCCTAACTACACAGACCCTAATTCTAAGCTAAAATAAAATAATTAAGACCACTTACCTTTAAGATGTCCCTTCAGATCACTAACCTAGGGGTAAAGCAAAACAAAACAATTAGTACAAAACATTAACATCACATAAATAAACATTATATACATTCTAAATATTATACTCACCTTTCCAGCATGTCCGGTCATTGTTCATTTCTTCCGGGCGGCCCTGTTAAAAAAACACAATACATTAATACAATATACAAACAAGAAATAAAATAAACATATCAACATATAAATATACATTTAACTTACCTCCCCGCGATGTCCCCGGCCTCCTCCCCTTCAGCCCCGGCTGGGCCCCGGAACCATCCGCGCTAAAAAAAAAAAAAAAAAATAACGGAGATCTGCACTCGCAGACTTCCCCGATGCTAATGAGCCTCCCGGAGTGTTTTCCGGGGGGAAATTGGCAATGGCGGCTTGTGATTGGCTGAAAGAGCTGTCTATCAATTTCAGCCAATCAGAAGTCATCAATATTTGAGCCAATCAGGATGCGCAGATGTCTTCTACCAATCACTCCGTGGGGGTCTATCCCATAATGATTGGCTGTAGGTATCTGCGCCTTGTGATTGGTTCCAATAAAGATCGACAGGTGCTTTAGCCAATCAGGGTGGGATATTGGGGTGTATCCCATCCTGATTGGCTCACACATTGTTGACTTCTGATTGGCTGAAATTGATAGACAGCTTTTTCAGACAATCACAAGCCGCCATTGCCAATTACTCATGGTGGTCAATACAGACCCCCCCGAGGCCTTAATTAACTCTATAACTCATGAAGGTCCATACAGACCCCCATAAGGCCTTAATTAACCCTGTCACTCATGGTGGTCAATACAGACCCCCATAAGGCCTTAATTAACCCCGTCACTCATGGTGGTCAATACAGACCCCCATAAGCCCTTAATTAACCCTATAACTCGTGATGGTCAATACAGACCCCCATAAGTCCTTAATTAACCCTATAACTCATGAAGGTCAATACAGACCCCCATAAGCCTCTATTTAACCCCATCAGTCCCATAAGGGTATATTATGATACCTATGGGGCTGTTAAAACCTTAACATTAACCACATAAGTGCCATGACGGTCCACAAGGACCATCATGACACTAACCATCATGACACTAACTACAAAGTACACTATAACCCCCAATAAACCATTTAATCTAAACTAACCCCCCTCTACACTAATCTATTAACACTTACACTACCTACCTACACTACCTACCCCCTAATAAACCTCCCCACCACTCTAATACAAAAAAATAAGAAAACCTACCTTACAGAAAAAAAAAACCTACAGTACAGAAAATAAAAATACAGTACAAAAAAAAAAAAACCTACAGTACAGAAAAAAAAACTACAGTACAGAAAAAAATAAATACATTACAACCCCCCCCCCCCCCCACTACAGAAAAAAATAAAATTACACACCTGAAAAGGAAAGACAGACATACACAATACAATAAATACATACATACAATACATTACATACAATACATTACATACAATACATATAATATATTACATACAATACATTACATACAATACAAATCAAATACCCCCTATCTATCTAACATACAATCTATTTAATCTAAAATATATCATAACTATATCAAATACATCCCCCTATCTATCTATAAATCCTAACTACATACACAGACCCTAATTCTAAGCTAAAATAAAATAATTACAGTCCTAACTACACAGACCCTAATTCTAAGCTAAAATAAAATAATTAAGACCACTTACCTTTAAGATGTCCCTTCAGATCACTAACCTAGGGGTAAAGCAAAACAAAACAATTAGTACAAAACATTAACATCACATAAATAAACATTATATACATTCTAAATATTATACTCACCTTTCCAGCATGTCCGGTCATTGTTCATTTCTTCCGGGCGGCCCTGTTAAAAAAACACAATACATTAATACAATATACAAACAAGAAATAAAATAAACATATCAACATATAAATATACATTTAACTTACCTCCCCGCGATGTCCCCGGCCTCCTCCCCTTCAGCCCCGGCTGGGCCCCGGAACCATCCACGCTAAAAAAAATAAAAAAAATAACGGAGATCTGCACTCGCAGACGTCCCCGATGCTAATGAGCCTCCCGGAGTGTTTTCCGGGAGGAAATTGGCAATGGCGGCTTGTGATTGGCTGAAAGAGCTGTCTATCAATTTCAGCCAATCAGAAGTCATCAATATTTGAGCCAATCAGGATGCGCAGATGTCTTCTACCAATCACTCCGTGGGGGTCTATCCCATAGTGATTGGCTGTAGGTATCTGCGCCTTGTGATTGGTTCCAATAAAGATCGACAGGTGCTTTAGCCAATCAGGGTGGGATATTGGGGTGTATCCCATCCTGATTGGCTCACACATTGTTGACTTCTGATTGGCTGAAATTGATAGACAGCTTTTTCAGACAATCACAAGCCGCCATTGCCAATTTCCTCCCGGAAAACACTCCGGGAGGCTCATTAGCGTCAGGAGGTCTGCGAGTGCAGATCTCCAAAAGTTTTTTTTTCTTTTTTTTTGAGCACGGATGTTTCCGGGGCCCAGCCGGGGCTGAAGGGGAGGAGGCCGGGGACATCGCGGGGAGGTAAGTTAAATGTATATTTATATGTTGATATGTTTATTTTATTTCTTGTTTGTATATTGTATTAATGTATTGTGTTTTTTAACAGGGCCGCGCCGGGAGAACTGAACAATGACCGAACATGCTGGAAAGGTGAGTATAATATTTAGAATGTATATAATGTTTATTTATGTGATGTTAATGTTTTGTACTAATTTTTTTGTTTTGTTTTACCCCTAGGTTAGTGATCTGATGGGACATCTTAAAGGTAAGTGGTCTTAATTATTTTAATTTAGCTTAGAATTAGGGTCTGTGTACTTAGGACTGTAATTATTTTATTTTAGCTTAGAATTAGGGTCTGTGTATGTAGTTAGGATTTATTGTATATTAGATAGATAGGGGGATATATTTGATATAGTTTTGATTTATTTTAGATTACATAGATTGTATGTTAGATAGAAAGGGGGTATTTGATTTGTATTGTATGTAATGTATTATATGTAATGTATTATATGTAATATATTATATGTAATATATTATATGTAACTAGCGACTTGCCTGTCAAAAAATGAAGGTCAATAAAATGTAAATGTTGTGAGATTTTTTTGCAACACAATATGAGTCTGCTACATTTGTCCACTTTTTTTATCTAAAAATAAATAGACAATTTATTTTTTTTACTTTTTATTTTTTTTACTTTCAACTTATATTTAACCAACATATTTCATTTTTTTTTTTCAATCTTTAGTCTTTTAATTGGGATATATATATTAACAATATAATAATGTGTTAATTTTTAATGCATACATATTGTAAAGTCTAACATGAAAGTTTGTAACATGCAAACATTTTTTTAACAATACTAACACTTTTCAATTGATATTTATCGATGAGTAACTGGGGACTATATTAACTTACATTAACTAAAAAATTTTAACAAAAACATGCTTTTTATCATTTTTTACATTTTTGTTAAACTCTTGTTAAACTAAATTAGCATTGAATCCAGAAGAAGGCAAACAATAAAACCCCCCATTGAAACTTGGCCAATTGTATCAAAGAGGGAAAAAAATGAATTCCTTCCTGACCCCATTAACTGTCAATCGGATTACTCCCTGAATCAATACTCTGTCTTTAAATGATACAGTTCCAATTATTATGAAATGCTGCAACTTTATAATAATAATACATGTTTGACTCTACCACATATATATTTAACTAACTGTCCCAAATATTTAAAATACACATATTTAACATATGAAATTGTAACATCAAACAATAACATTTATCTCTTGTAAATCATGAAAAAGTCAGATAATTGTTTTGTGGGGCCAATCATGTTAATATTAAACTTTAACCCATTCAAATATGTTTAAGGATGTTTTACTGTTGTTTTTGTTGTCGTTTCTTTTTTTGTTGTTCTGTTTGTCCTTTCTGCAAATGTCACATAGAGTTTCATAAGTGAAATAGTGGTCCCCTATTTAAAGAGTCCCAGAGTACTTTAATTTTGTACTGGAAGTCAAACCACTGTTCTCTATGTTTTTTTTGTCCATTCCATAGATTTTTTTCTTGAAATATTGTTTTTGTGCAATCATATTGAGTACCATAAAATGTTGTCATTAAAATGAAACCAATGACCTCCATCTTTCCCACACCTCATAGTAGACAATGTTTTTGGTGTTAACGCATCCATCGTCCAATAAATGACCCTGACTTTCGTTTTCTTCAACATGCACTTTAATTTCTTTTGGATTAGTGCACCTTGAAAAAGCCACATAGAGTTGTCCATGTGCAAAAACTGGTTCCTTTAAAAAAATCCCAACAGACTTAAAATTATGCCATGATAACTGGAAATTGTCTCCTTTGAAGGACAAAAGGCAAACCACTCTCACTTGGAGCTAAATCAATTCTTGGTATAAAAACTCGTTCACCTTTATGGGTCCCAGTTATAATTTCTGCGTGTATTAAATGATCTTTTAACTCATGCACAATTAATCTGGTCCCATTACAAAGTCCTTTTTTTGGATTCATATTTCGCAATAACATGACAATTGCCCCTTTTTTCAATTGTAAAATATGTGGTGGCATTCCAGATGGTGTTAACGAATTAATAAATTTGATACTAAAATTCGATTCACTGTCTTTATCATCAGACAGAACCGAATCTGCACTGTAATAATTATTTTGTGGTGCGTTGATGTATTTTAAAATTTCGTTATTTACATTCAAGGCATCGATATTTTTTTATGTTAATATCACTTTGTTTGCAATGTCTGAGTAATCCTCATTATTAAGAGTGTTTAGAAATATGGCTGATATGAGTGATTCATTGCAAACCATTTCTGATGGAATTTCAATGGTATCATTTGGTAAATGCTGTACTGTATTTCTGGATCTTTTCCTTCTCCGATTTTAATGAGCCAATGATTTAATTCATTTTGTCCTTCAGATCTCATATTTAATTCTAATTTGAGATGTGTAAATATTTGCCACAGTTTACTGGTCTTGATACATGTTTCAATGATCTCCGTTCTATTTCCGTGTGGCACAACAGGTAATGTTTGCCTAAAATCTCCTCCTAACAGCATCACCTTTCCACCAAATGGCAACTTATTATCCATCACTTCTTTTAAGAATCTGTCAATACATTGGAGTGCATGACATGACATCATTGTTGCCTCGTCTATGATTATTAGTTTAGTTTGTTTAAATTTTTTTGCTTGTAAGGAATTCAGTCGTATATCTGACACTGATGTTTCCAAAATGGGAACTGGCAGCTTAAATCCACTATGCACAGTTCTACCACCATCTAACAAAAGTGCAGCAATTCCAGTTGTTGAAAATGGCATAGCTATCTGACCCTGTGATCGAATATAACTCATCAAACAATTGTACAGATAAGTTTTTCCTGATCCACCTGGGCCGTCTAGATAGAAATACCGGTCTTTGACAATTTCATCATCTGTAGTATTTGTGATGGCATGAAATGCTTTTAACTGTAAAGTATTTAAAGTTGCCAGTTTTTCTTCTTTTTTTTGTTTTTGTAGCTCAGTGTCATAATCATCAAAATTGATGTCATCTATAAGTCCTGGATCTGGTAAATTAAAACTTGCACAATTTAATCCATGAGCCAACAATATTTCTTGTATTTCCATCAATGTTTTTAACAATGCTATTGGTTCTCTGTAACGTTTCAAGACGTAACGTTTAATTTAAAATTTTCCCACAAAGTGAAAGCATCAGGTACATTGCAAAATATGCAAATGAATGCAAATTGTTGTCTCATTTGCTTTGGCATTTGACATAGTGCTGCTTCTTCCAGACACCTCTCCCATTCTGTATCATCAGCTATGAAGTTTTGATGTCTTGCAGCTAATAGGAATGTATCATAAACTATGTCATTCACTGTACGTAAATGCTCAAAACTCTGTGCAGCGGGAACATGTAGCAGAAGTAATCTTAAGCTGAAACGTTCAATGTCCCTTGGACTGACGGTATAAATGTGTGGTATAATTTTATGTGCATCTCTTCTTCGTTGTCGCCATAGACCATTTACAAATACATAGTGATATGGTATCTCTATGTATAAAAATTGTCGGCCTGCGTATCCTGGCAGTTTAATTTAAACTATGCAGTAAGTGTGGTAACTCTGTGTTCACTTTGATCTAATGCAGTTCTTTCATTTCCTGCAGTAAAGCAAACCAACTGACTTTGAGGCAAATGTACAGCTAAACGATAGATAGCATGTGACCGATCATGCATCTCAAATTTCAAAAGGCGCCACATTGCTTCAGGAGCGCTCACATACCGAGCATCTAAATAATTTGATAGTTCATCATGTAAAATTGGATTTTCGTTTTCATTTGCAGCATCTTGCACAACAACAGTAGCTGCGTCATATCCTTTATATATATTTTTATACACATACTTAATTGATTTAATCGAAGTGCAAGCTTCCACATTCATGTGTGCATTGTACTTGATGAGCAAATGTGGATTGTATGGAACGACAAATCTATTCTCAACCTTTTGGCCACGGATAATAGCTGTTTGTCCTTGTGTTCTTTTATACAAAGGGTATCCATCACAATTTGCATAAGTTTGCATTTGAAATTGTTTTGGAAATTCTTTAGTACATTTTTTATTTTCCATACATGGTAAATTAGGATTCATCTCTCCACATGGGCCATGCATCATTCTATGTGTAACAATCTCCCAAAGTTTGTTATATTTTTCTTGGTCTGGCAATTCTGCGACAATTACTGAATCCACTCTCTCTGCAGTATTCAACTTATCTTTTTCCTGCAGTATTAAAAGTATGTGAGCATGTGGCAATCCTCTTTTTTGAAATTCAATGGTGTAAACAAAAGCCACACATTGACCAAATAAGTGTGCTTTAGTGATATCATGTATTAATGAATTGAGTTTGATTTTGAATACTCTTGCCACTAAATCTGGTCGGTCATAAGTAGTTTGTCCCAGATTCAAATTTTCCTTGATCTCTGGCCATTGTGGATTACATGTGAATGTAATAAATAAATCTGTTTTTTCAAATTTTGTGACAATAGCCATTGCATCATTATACCTTTCTCGTATATTGCGAGGAGATCCTTGGAAAGTGGATGGCAAAATAATTGCTCTTCCAGCTGGAATGTCTCTGTTGGAAGCTAATTCTGCCACATAATCCATTAACTTACAATACTGTTCTACTCTTAATTTATTTTGTTGAAATTTAATGAAATTTAGATTATTGGCTTCAACTTGTAGATATGAATCTATAATCCATTGTTGAGTGAGTTTGCCTCCATGTAAAATTGGATTAAAACAATCACGGATAGCAGTTTGTGCCACTTTATATTCCAGCATGGAAATATTAGATCTAAGACGAAGTTTAGTATTGGGATAACTTTCCAATTGTAATTTTGGTTCCCATCCAGGTTCCCCATTTGGAAAGAAAATGGGATATGTCATTGGATCTAAATTACAGCATAATATATTTATGTTGATAAATGGTTGTTCTTCATTGCGTGGATATATTCTAATATCACGCTGAAAAGGTGGTTCACCATCTTCATTTTTAAACACCATGGCAACCTCATTTACTGTAGGTAAATTATATCTTCTTTAATCAGTGTTGCAATCTCTTTTTAACACCATATATACTTTTGGTGTAGGCAATTGATGTCTTTGAGCATGTTCCTGTTGTTCTTTTTCAAGCTGTGCTAATTGTTTGTATGCTTGACTGTATGGTTTTTTTTGCATAATTTTATCCAGCTGTTCAAAGACTATGCGCAAACACTGTTTATTTTCTGGAAGCTTCATTCTTTGTTCCACAGCTTCCATTGTATCTAAGACATATAACTGTGCAAATTTCCTTTGCTCTCCTTCTTGTTGGTGTAAATGTGAAGTTCGGTGGTAAATGTGACCTTGAATTCTAAAACAGTAAGGACCATGTCCTGGTAAATTTTCTGCTAATGTTGCACCCATTGAAGCAAATGAAATTGCACTGTTATAAGACCTTATGTTTTGTTTGAAATTAGTATAATTTGGAAATGTTGGATCGCTCATAATGCATTCTAAATAATATGGAAATGGGTGTCTTAGTGGAAGTCTTACCTTTCCTTTCTGACAGCAACTAATGGAATTTCCATCAGTAGGTCTTTCCTTTAAAAAATGATAGACCCCACAAAACTGACAAACCACATTAGTTAATCCACAATAATGAGTGTCTACTTGTACTGCTGTAGTAAACACATTGTCATGCATTTTTTCCACATATATATCACACCCACTTTCTATATGTACATTGGTGTCATGTGTGTCTACATTTAAGTCATTAGGCAATATAGAATCATTGGACAATGGTTCACATAGATGTTTTTGTTTACTTTTTCGTTTCTTTGAAGCCCCAACACACTCACTTGCTGCTTTCTTACTCATCTTTTTTTTATTTAAAAGTCTCTGTCGATCTTCTTCTCGCAAGCGTTGTGAAGTTTCCGGTGTCTGAGCATCTCTCCACCTTTGCTTCCTTTCCCTTGCCAATCTTCTTTTGCGTTCAATTTTGTCTTCTCCATTATCCGCCATTTTAATCTGTAATTGTAAATAGAGATGTAATTATTGTTTGTTCTTTGTTTTGTGTACATATTTTTTTTTAACTTTTTGTACTGTTACATTAAAATTGATGAATGAACTAATCAAGCATTTTAAAATGTTGTACTTTTTTACAATGAAATAAATGAAACCATTTTTCAAAGTTTTTTTTTATTTTTTATTAATCAGTTTTTATTAGGCGATGGTACAACACATTATGAACATTACACATTCATATCCGGTAAGTACAAAATACATGGGTACCGCTTCCTCTTGCACTTTATAACTGCTGACCCGGCTTTGTATCGTAAAAATCTCCATGTGATATATTCTTATTTTTATTAGTACCCTTCCCGGAAAGCCATCTGCCACTGCCTGTTTTTTGGTTTTTTTTTATGTTATTAACAATAATGATACAAAACACCTAAAATTATAAACAGTTCCTTCATACTTTAACCAGCTTGAAAGCAGTTCTTACCATCAATATACAAACAAGAAATAAAATAAACATAGCAACATATAAATATTCATTTAACTTAACTCCTCGCGATGTCCCCGGCCTCCTCCCCTTCAGCCCCAGCTGGGCCCCGGAACCATCTGCGCTCTAAAAAAAAAAAAAAAACTAACCGAGATCTGCACTCGCAGACCTCCCCGACGCTAATGAGCCTCCCGGAGTCTTTTCCGGGAGGAAATTGGCAATGGCGGCTTGTGATTGGCTGAAAAAGATGTCTATCAATTTCAGCCAACAGTCAGATGTCGTCAATATTTGAGCCAATCAGGATGCGCAGATGTCTTCTACCAATCACTCCGTGGGGGTGTATCCCATAGTGATTGGCTGAAGGCATCTGCGCCTTGTGATTGGTTCCAATAAAGATTGACAGGTGCTTTAGCCAATCAGGGTGGGATATTGGGGTGTATCCCATCCTGATTGGCTCACACATTGACAACTTCTGATTGGCTGAAATTGATAGACAGCTTTTTCAGCCAATCACAAGCCGCCATTGCCAATTTCCTCCCGGAAAACACTCCGGGAGGCTCATTAGCATCGCTGGAGGTCTGCGAGTGCAGATCTCCGTTAGTTTTTTTTTTTTTTAGAGCACGGATGGTTCCGGGGCCCAGTGGGGGCTGAAGGGGAGGAGGCCGGGGACATCGCGGGGAGGTAAGTTAAATGTATATTTATATGTTGATATGTTTATTTTATTTCTTGTTTGTATATTCTATTAATGTATTGTGTTTTTTTAACAGGGCAGCGCCGGAAGAACTGAACAATGACCGGACATGCTGGAAAGGTGAGTATAATATTTAGAATGTATATAATGTTTATTTATGTGATGTTAATGTTTTGTACTATTTTTTTGTTTTGTTTTTTCCCTAGGTTAGTGATCTGAAGGGATATCTTAAAGGTAAGTGGTCTTAATTATTTTATTTTAGCTTAGAATTAGGGTCTGTGTAGTTAGGACTGTAATTATTTTATTTTAGCTTAGAATTAGGGTCTGTGTAGTTAGGACTGTAATTATGTTATCTTAGCTTAGAATTAGGGTCTGTGTAGTTAGGACTGTCATTATTTTATTTTAGCTTAGAATTAGGGTCTGTGTATGTAGTTAGGATTTATTGTATATTAGATAGATAGGGGGATGTATTTGATATAGTTATGATATATTTTAGATTAAATAGATTGTATGTTAGATAGATAGGGGGTATTTGATTTGTATTGTATGTAATGTATTATATGTAATGTATTATATGTAATATATTATATGTAATATATTATATGTAACTAGCGACTTGCCTGTCAAAAAATGACGGTCAATAAAATGTAAATGTTGTGAGATTTTTTTGCCACACAATATGAGTCTGCTACCTTTGTCCCCTTTTTATATCTAAAAATAAATACACATTTTTTTTTTAAACTTTTTATTTTTTTAATTTTCAACTTATATTTAACCAACATATTTCATTTTTTTTTTCAATCTTCAGTCTTTTAATTGGGATATATATAATAACAATATAATAATGTGTTAACTTTTAATGCATACATATTGTAAAGTCTAACATGGAAGTTTGTAACAGCAACTTGTATATTAAACAATCTTTAAACATTTTTTTAACAATACTAACACTTTTCGATTGATATTTATCAATGAGTAACTGCGGACTATATTAACTTACATTAACTAAAAAAATTTAACAAAAACATGCTTTTTATCATTTTTTACATTCTTGTTAAACTCTTGTTAAACTAAAATAGCATTGAATCCAGAGGAAGGCAAACCATAAAACCCCCCATTGAAACTTTGCCAATTGTATCAAAGAGGGAAAAAAATTAATTCCTTCCTGACCCCATTAACTGGCAATCGGATTACTCCCTGAATCAATACTCTGTCTTTAAATGATACAGTTCCAATTATTATGAAATGTTGCAACTTTACAATAATAATACATGTTTGACTCTACCAAATATATATTTAACTAACTGTCCCAAACATTTAAAATACACATATTTAACATATGAAATTGTAACATCAAACAATAACATTTAACTCTTGTAAATCATGAAAAAGTCAGATAATTGTTTTGTGGGGCCAATCATGTTAATTTCAAATTTTTAACTCATTCCAATATGTTTAAGGATGTTTTACTGTTGTTTTTGTTGTCGTTTATTTTTTTTTTGTTCTTTTTGTCCTTTCTGCAAATGTCACATAGAGTTTCATAAGTGAAATAGTGGTCCCCTATTTAAAGAGTCCCAGAGTACTTTAATTTTGTACTGGAAGTCAAACCACTGTTCTCTATGTTTTTTTGTCCATTCCATAGATTTTTTTCTTGAAATGTTGTTTTTGTGCAATCATATTGAGTACCATAAAATGTTGTCATTAAAATGAAACCATTGTCCTCTATCTTTCCAACACCTCATAGTAGACAATGTTTTTGGTGTAAACGCATCCATCGTCCAATAAATGACCCTGACTTTCGTTTTCTTCAACATGCACTTTAATTTCTTTTGGATTAGTGCACCTTGAAAAAGCCACATAGAGTTGTCCATGTGCAAAAACTGGTTCCTTTAAAAAAATCCCAACAGACTTAAAAGTATGCCATGATAACTGGAAATTGTCTCCTTTGAAGGACAAAAGGCAAACCACTCTCACTTGGAGCTAAATCAATTCTTGGTATAAAAACTCGTTCACCTTTATGGGTCCAAGTTATAATTTCTGCGTGTATTAAATGATCTTTTAACTCATGCACAATTAATCTGGTCCCATTACAAAGTCCTTTTTTTGGATTCATATTTCGCAATAACATGACAATTGCCCCTTTTTTCAATTGTAAAATATGTGGTGGCATTCCAGATGGTGTTAACGAATTAATAAATTTGATACTAAAATTCGATTCACTGTCTTTATCATCAGACAGAACCGAATCTGCACTGTAATAATTATTTTGGGGTGCATTGATGTATTTTAAAATTTCGTTATTTACATTCAAGGCATCGATATTTTTTGATGTTAATATCACTTTGTTTGCAATGTCTGAGTAATCCTCATTATTAAGAGTGTTTAGAAATACGGCTGATATGAGTGATTCATTGCAATCCATTTATGATGGAATTTCAATGGTATCATTTGGTAAATGCTGTATTTCTGGATGTTTTCCTTCTCCGATTTTAATGAGCCAATCATTGAATTCATTTTGTCCTTCAGATCTCATATTTAATTCTAATTTGCGATGTGTAAATATTTGCCACAGTTTACTGGTCTTGATACATGTTTCAATGATCTCCGTTCTATTTCCGTGTGGCACAACAGGTAATGTTTGCCTAAAATCTCCTCCTAACAGCATCACCTTTCCACCAAATGGCAACTTATTATCCATCACTTCTTTTAAGAATCTGTCAATACATTGCAGTGCATGACATGACATCATTGTTGCCTCGTCTATGATTATTAGTTTAGTTTGTTAAAAATGTTTTGCTTGTAAGGAATTCAGTCGTATATCTGACACTGATGTTTCCAAAATGGGAACTGGCAGCTTAAATCCACTATGCACAGTTCTACCACCATCTAACAAAAGTGCAGCAATTCCAGTTGTTGAAAATGGCATAGCTATCTGACCCTGTGATCGAATATAACTCATCAAACAATTGTACAGATAAGTTTTTCCTGATCCACCTGGGCTGTCTAGATAGAAATACCGGTCTTTGACCATTTCATAATCTGTAGCATTTGTGATGGCATGAAATGCTTCTAACTGTAAAGTATTTAAAGTTGCCAGTTTTTCTTCGTTTTTTTGTTTTTGTAGCTCAGTGTCATAATCATCAAAATTTATGTCATCTATAAGTCCTGGATCTGGTAAATTAAAACTTGCACAATTGAATCCATGAGCCAACAATATTTCTTGTATTTCCTTCAATGTTTTTAACAGTGCTATTGGTTCTCTGTAACGTTTCAAGACGTAACGTTTAATTTAAATGTTTCCCACAAAGTGAAAGCATCAGGTACATTGCAAAATATGCAAATGAATGCAAATTGTTGTCTCATTTGCTTTGGCATTTAAAATAGTGCTGATTCTTCCAGACACCTCTCCCATTCTGTATCATCAGCTATGTGTCATGAATCAGCCAGTGGCCATATTGGATTTGGCGTGAACTATGCTGGGGCCATTTTGTGACTGGCAGCAGTGGCCATCTTGGGGCTGGGTTATCTTCCACATGCTGTTGCCATGTGGAAGAACAAAAGGTTTGGGCTCACAGAGCCACTGCTTGTGAATGGTATGGGATAGGGGAATGAGTAGGGGGTTCCACTGTCACCATTAAATAAAGTCAGCATTACTGCATAAAATGGATTGACGTGGAAAACCTGCACAACCCTGATACCATGTGGGAATGGGGAAATATGGTTTGGGTTGTAATGGTTAATTACAGTATAAGCTTGTATATAGTATTATGGAGTGATTGTATTTAGTTAACCATCCCCCATTAGGTAAACACTGAGGCAGGAGCTGAGCCAAATGGGGTTATCCTGACAAAATAAACCTCACAGGGTGTCGCCAGGACTTGAACAAAGGGCTAGTATGGGGTTTCCCCAGGGGCATAGTCCAAGAGAAAAAACAGGAAGTGTCCACTGGGAGAGTCTGGGTTAGAATGAGCTTGGTAGCCACGCCTGGGGTTGGCCCATGGGAGGAGTCTCATGGTTCCCACGTAGGGACCCTGCCTGATTGGCCAGAGGCAGTTAGGGGCTGACTAAAGGTAGCCCCTCCTGGTAATGTTGTATGCCTGTTTAAAAGATGTTGTTTTCCAAATAAAGTTGTTCATAATTTTCATCAAGACGTGGCGTGTAGATGTATTATTTACCCGGGGACATATGCTTGCAGTAAGATTCGTCAGACTTACTGTCAATATTGCTCAGTCTAACCCAAGGGCTGAGACATGATGTTCCTGTAATCAAGACTACCTCCAAGGTCCAGAGTAACCCAAATCCGGTCAACAGACCCCAGCCAGAGAGTGGGTCGTGACACTATGAAGTTTTGATGTTTTGCAGCTAATAGGAATGTATCATAAACTATGCCATTCACTGTACGTAAATGCTCAAAACTCTGTGCACCGGGAACATGTAGCAGAAGTAATCTTAAGCTGAAACGTTCAATGTCCCTTGGACTGACGGTATAAATGTGTGGTATAATTTTATGTGCATCTCTTCTTCGTTGTCGCCATAGACCATTTACAAATACATAGTGATATGGTATCTCTATGTATAAAAATTGTCTGGCCTGCGTATCCTGGCAGATAAATTTAAACTATGCAGTAAGTGTGGTATCTCTGTGTTCACTTTGATCTAATGCAGTTCTTTCATTTTCTGCAGTAAAGCAAACCAACTGACTTTGAGGCAAATGTACAGCTAAACGATAGATAGCATGTGACCGATCATGCATCTCAAATTTCAAAAGGCGCCACATTGCTTCAGGAGCACTCACATACCGAGCATCTAAATAATTTGATAGTTCATCATGTAAAATTGGATTTTCGTTTTCATTTGCAGCACCTTGCACAACAACAGTAGCTGCGTCATATCCTTTGTATATATATTTATACACATACTTAATTGATTTAATCGAAGTGCAAGCTTCCACATTCATGTGTGCATTGTACTTGATGAGCAAATGTGGATTGTATGGAACGACAAATCTATTCTCAACCTTTTGGCCACGGATAATAGCTGTTTGTCCTTGTGTTCTTTTATACAAAGGGTATCCATCACAATTTGCATACGTTTGCATTTGAAATTGTTTTGGAAATTCTTTAGTACATTTTTTATTTTCCATACATGGTGAATTAGGATTCATCTCTCCACATGGGCCATGAATCATTCTATGTGTAACAATCTCCCAAAGTTTGTTATATTTTTCTTGGTCTGGCAATTCTGCAGAAATTACTGAATCCACTCTCTCTGCAGTATTCAACTTATCTTTTTCCTGCAGTATTAAAAGTATGTGAGCATGTGGCAATCCTCTTTTTTGAAATTCAATGGTGTAAACAAAAGCCACACATTGTCCAAATAAGTGTGCTTTAGTGATATCATGTATTAATGAATTGAGTGATTTTGAATACTCTTGCCACTAAATCTGGTCGGTCATAAGTAGTTTGTCCCAGATTCAAATTTTCCTTGATCTCTGGCTATTGTGGATTACATGTGAATGTAATAAATAAATCTGGTTTTCCAAATTTTGTGACAATAGCCATGGCATCATTATACCTTTCTCGCATATTGCGAGGAGATCCTTGGAAAGTGGATGGCAAAATAATTGCTCTTCCAGCTGGAATGTCTCTGTTGGAAGCTAATTCTGCCACATAATCCATAAATCCACAACACTGTTCTACTCTTAATTTATTTTGTTGAAATTTAATGAAATTTAGATTATTGGCTTCAACTTGTAGATATGAATCAATAATCCATTGTTGAGTGAGTTTGCCTCCATGTAAAATTGGATTAAAACAATCACGATAGCAGTTTGTGCCACTTTATATTCCAGCATGGAAATATTAGATCTAAGACGAAGTTTAGTATTGGGATAACTTTCCAATTGTAATTTTGGTTCCCATCCAGGTTCTACATTTGGAAAGAAAATGGGATATGTCATTGGATCTAAATTACAGCTTAATATATTTATGTTGATAAATGGTTGTTCTTCATTGCGTGGATATATTCTAATATCACGCTGAAAAGGTGGTTCACCATCTTCATTTAATCAGTGTTGCGATCTCTTTTTAACACCATATTTACTCTTGGTGTAGGCAATTGATGTCTTTGAGCATGTTCCTGTTGTTCTTTTTCAAGCTGTGCTAATTGTTTGTATGCTTGACTGTATGTTTTTTTTTGCATAATTTTATCCAGCTGTTCAAAGACTATGCGCAAACACTGTTTATTTTCTGGAAGCTTCATTCTTTGTTCCACAGCTTCCATTGTATCTAAGACATATAACTGTGCAAATTTCCTATGCTCTCCTTCTTGTTGGTGTAAATGTGAAGTTCGGTGGTAAATTTGACCTTGAACTCTAAAACAGTAAGGACCATGTCCTGGTAAATTTTCTGCTAATGTTGCACCCATTAAAGCAAATGAAATTGCACTGTTATAAGACCTTATGTTTTGTTTGAAATTAGTATAATTTGGAAATGTTGGATCGCTCATAATGCATTCTAAATAATATGGAAATGGGTATCTTAGTGGAAGTCTTACCTTTCCTTTCTGACAGCAACTAATGAAATTTCCGTCAGTAGGTCTTTCCTTTAGAAAATGATAGACCCCACAAAACTGACAAACCACGTTAAGTAATCCACAATAATGAGTGTCTACTTGTACTGCAGTAGTAAACACATTGTCATGTATTTTTTCCACATAGATATCAGACCCACTTTCTATATGTACATTGGTGTCATGTGTGTCTACATTTAAGTCATTAGGCAATATAGAATCATTGGACAATGGTTCACATAGATGTTTTTGTTTACTTTTTCATTTCTTTGAAGCCCCAACACACTCACTTGCTGCTTTCTTACTCATCTTTCTTTTATTTCGATCTTCTTCTCGCAAGCGTTGTGAAGTTTCCGGTGTTTGAGCATCTCTCCACCTTTGCTTCCTTTCCCTTGCCAATCTTCTTTTGCGTTCAATTTTGTCTTCTCCATTATCCGCCATTTTAATCTGTAATTGTAAATAGAGATGTAATTATTGTTTGTTCTTTGTTTTGTGTACATATTTTTTTTTTACTTTTTGTACTGTTACATTAAAGTTGATGAATGAACTAATCAAGCATTTTAAAATGTACTTTTTTACAATGAAATAAATGAAACCATTTTTCAAAGTTTTTTTTTTTTTTTTTTAACAATCAGTTTTTATTAGGCAATGGTACAACACATTATGAACATTAAACATTCATATCCGGTAAGTACAAAATACATGGGTACCGCTTCCTCTTGCACTTTATATCTGCTGACCCGGCTTTGTATCGTAAAAAATCTCCATGTGATATATTCTTATTTTTATTAGTACCCTTCCCGGAAAGCCATCTGCCACTGCCTGTTTTTTTATTTTTTATGTTATTAACAATAATGATACAAAACAGGTAAAATTATAAACAGTTCCTTCATACTTTAACCAGCTTGAAAGCAGTTCTTACCATCATCCGCCTCCTCCAGTGCCACCTTCAACCCCTTTTCCCATCTCTGGATTAGTAGTTTAGTTAGGGTTCTAGTGAGATGCTGTCCGGCTCCATTAGCCAAGGGGCCCACACATCTGTAAATTTTGGAATTGAGTCTTCCAGGAGGTGAGCTATTAGTTCACTGATTAAAATAAAATTGATCGTATTCTTCACTGCCCGAAGGCTCAAATCTGAGGATTTCCACTGTCAAGCAATATGGCTCTTTGTAGCCAGCATCATGAACTGTAATAGCCTGTTTCGGTGGGAAGTTAAAAGTGTATTTGAAAGGCCCAGAAGGCCGACTTCAATAGATTCATGTACTTTAATGTTAAATTTTTTCGAGGCTAGCTCAAATATTTTTGACCAAAGACCCTTCACCTTGGGGCATATCCACCAAATATGAAGGAATGTACCTGGGTCTCTACATCCTCTAAAGCATTTTGCATCTTGGGTTAGCCCCCACTTGAAAAGCTTAGCTGGTGTGTGATAGGTTCTATGTAGGACCTTTATTGACGTCTCCAGCACGCTATAGTTTAATGACCCTCTAGTTAGGCTTCGCCAGCTTTGTTCCCATATTGATTGGTCCATAGTGTATCCCAGGTCTTTTTCCCATTTTTGTATGTACTTGATTTTTTGTGACCTCGTGGTTCATTAAATGCATTATACAACAAGCTTATAATATTGCTTGACATTGGAATATCTCTACAAATTCTAACTAGCCAATTAGTTTCCGGGGCTCCTAGAGAAGTTATAGTGGCGCTGACAAAATGTCGAATTCTACAGTACGTATAATGTTCTATTAAAGGTAAGTTATATTTCTTCTTAATGTATTCATATGCGACCATTGCCCCTTCCTGGTACCAAGCCCCAAAAGTCAACAATCCCTTAGAGTTCCACCAGTGTTTAGATGTTGGAGACATTTGTATTATCAGAAGGGGATTGGGGATAATCGGGGAGATACTAGCTAGTTTAGGCGCTACATTATGGTGTCTGATCGCCCATATCCATATCCCCAGTGAGTGTTTAGTTATTGGGTTCCTTATTTTCCCCAGTGCATTAATTGGCCTGGGAAGCCATATGATGGTGTCCCATGTGTATGGGGGCATTTGTAGGTTCTCTATAAAAACCCACAAGGGCTGGTGTTGAGAGGAGTGCGCCAGGGGGATGAACGAAAGCTGCGCTGCTTTATAGTACTGTTTAAAGTTGGGATAGGAAAGACCCTCTTTAGTTTTTGTTATATACATGGTAGACTATACTGAAACCTTTCGAGATCTTTATAGACTATTGGGGTCGGAAGTGTGCGAAATAAATATAGAAGTCAGGGAAGTATATTCATTTTAACTGCGTGTATTCTGCCTAGCCAAGAGATTTTACCTCTCGACCATCTCTGGAGATCTAATATCAATTCTCTGCATAAGGGTACATAATTAGTCTTATATAGATCAGCTATTCTTTTGGTGATGGATACTCCTAAATATTTGATATGTGAGCTAGGCCAATAGAAATCAAAGTTTTGTTTAAGATATTGAGTCTCTGTTTGCGTGAGAGCTATACCTATTGATTCCGACTTTGTTACATTAATTGTAAGTCCCGAGAGGTTTCCAAAGTGGTTGAGAGTGTGTAGTAGCTCCGGAATAGAGGTGGTCGGGCTTGTGAGTGAGCCTAAAAAATCATCTGCAAAAAGACTACATTTAAAATGATGGTGGCCTATCTGGATCCCTTTAATTTTTGCGTTAGCTCTTATAGACTGCGCTTGTGGCTCTATTGCCAAGGCGAAAAGTAAGGGTGAGAGAGGGCATCCCTGTCTGGTTCCCCGTTGTACCTCAATTTGCGCCATAGTGTCACCTGGTAGTTTCAATCTTGCCTTGGGAGATCTGTAGTATGTCCCAATCAGATCCATAAATTTCCCACCGAAGCCAAATTTGAGTAATACCGCTTTGAGATAGGGCCATTCTACGGTATCAAATGCCTTTTCTATGTCTAAGGCCACTAAGCAGGTTGGGGTACGATTTTGGGATGCCCATGAAATTAAATTTAAGGTGCGTCTGATATTATCCCCTGTTTGTCTATAGGGAATTAATCCCGCCTGATCTTTATGGATGAGTCTAAGAAGGAATTGGGAAGATTCTATTGGCCATCAGTTTTGCTAAGATTTTTATATTCCTGTTTAGGAGCCAGACTGGGCGATCATTTTTAACTTCTAGAAAGTCCCGACCTTCTTTGGGAAAGAATATCAAGTCCGCTTGGTTTAATTTTGGGGGCATTTGATGGCCTTCTAAGATTTAGTTAAAAAGATTTGTAAGGTGAGGGGCCAGAGTGTTTATATATTTCTTGTAGTATAGATTGGTAAATCCATCCGGGCCCGGGGCCTTCCCACCCTTTAGGCTGGTAATGGTCTTTCTAACCTCAGATTCCCCAACTTTAGAATTAAAGAGTTCTGTTTCCTCCTGGGATAGTAGGCAGATCACATGACTCCAAAAAGGCATATCTTTGTTGTTCTTGCTGCTGGTGTTGTTGCCCTGATGAGTATATTTTTTGGAAGTATTCAAGGAAGGTTTTTTGTATAAGATTAGGGATGGCCTTGACCTCACCATCAGAAGTTCTAATTCTATATATTTTTGATTGCGAAATTTTATTTTTAAGTTTTTTAGCTAGAAATTTGTCTGGTTTGTTAGCCTTAGCATGAAATCTGTGATCTGTCCATCTCATCGCTTTTTCAGTGCGGTTAGATAATAATAGATCTAGCTCCAATCTAATTTTCTCTATTCTGTTACTTATCCTTTTGGAGGGGTTCTGCTGATTCAATCTTTCTAATTCTCAGAATTCCCTTCCCAGAGTCTCCTCCCTCAATTTAGATTGTCTCTTGAGTCTGCTTGCGATTTTTATAAGAGAGCCCCTTATGAAGGCCTTATGGGCCACCAATGTCCATCCCATGTCCGACTCTGGGGTGATATTGGTCGAAAAGAATAGGTCTAAATCATCGGCTAATTGTTTTCCTACTATTGGGTTAGATAAGATGTTCTCATTGAGTCTCCAGCTATAGGGAGGTCTACTTTTCAGGCCCATTTCTATGGAGGCACTAACCTGTGCGTGGTCAGACCACAGGCACGGATGGATCTCTGCCTTATCTACATTATCTGAAAGTGATAAATCTATGAGTATGGTGTCTATTCTGGAATATGTGCCATGTACTGGTGAAAAGAAGTTGTACCCCCTCTCACCCTTATGTAGCAATCTCCATGCATCTATAAGATGCAGATCATTGAGTAGCAAGTTATTTTGTTTCAATTTGTTTGAATATTTGCCACATCCCTCCCTGTTTGATCTATCTAGATTTGGATCCAAAACTAAGTTGAGATCTCCCCCTAGCACAATCCTCCCAAGGCCCGCCGATTTTAGATATCTGAGAAGGTTTATAAATGATTTATGTGGGGTGGTTGTTTGTGCATAAAATGATACTAGGGATAATTTTGTACCCCATAATGTACCTGTCAACACTATAAAGTTACCCCTTGGGTCTATCTTCGGATGTTCAATTATAAATGGGAAATGTTTATGTAGCAAAATAGCCACTCCCCCTTTTTTAGTAGGTTGGGTGGAGGCGACACAAACCGGGTATGAATTATGCAAATATTTAGGAAGTTTGTTATGTGCAAAATGCGTTTCCTGCAGGAAAATCACATCTGGGTGTAGGGGCTTATAGGATAGAAAGGCTTTGCGCCTCTTGAATTGGGAGTTAAATCCCCGGACATTATGTGAAATAAAAACAAAAGGAGATTCCGTCATGTTACCTCTATGGATATGAATATGAATATGTTGGGCCTATAGCATCTCAGTCGCCCCTTATCCTCCCCTGTACCTGAGTTTTGATGGTTTGCGGAGGTGACACCTGGAGAAGGCGGAGGAACCGCTTCGTAAAGCCTGTAGATTGGAACTGTATAAGTGTAAAAGAACAAACATAACATGATTAACCAAACTATGGTAACACACAAACTGTAACTTTTCCACAGCCCATACTTAAGGCCCGTTTGTGCCAGGGGAGGGAAATGGAGATGCCCATTTCCCTATCCATCCCCTCTGCTGAGGAAGAAATATCTGGTAAACTAATTCTTATATATTTCAAAGGTCTACCACCAACTACCCCCTCTTTGAGTCCATAACTAAAGACCTGACCCCCCTCTTAATCTCTTATCTAGGAGCCTATGCAGTGACCCTCTATCCTATATATCTTACAGTCTCTTAATTGTCTTGCTTCTGTCCCTTAAGCTGTAAATTGATGATAACAATCCCATAGCTTTATATTGTATTACAGAGTAACTCAAGTATACCATATAAGTAAATATAGTGATTGAACTATAGATAGGTATTGCGTCTAATCTGATTCATGCCCCTTAGTCTCTTAAACAAAGATTTCAACTCTTGTGCATTCAGTCCCCCGGGAGGCTTCGTTGGTTGAAAAAGGCATGATCTTAGTGTCCTGTGCAGCCCTCAAATCCATTATCACAGATTGATATCTGTAGAAGGTCTCTCTAATCATCATTTAAACATTCCTTTATGCCCTGTTATCTCCCCAGACATATATTGTTTGTTGTAATTAAGTCTTCTCTGAAGATCCTGGAGACGAGGCGGCGGATCCCAAATTTGGGTGTATTGGCTTGCTTTGCCGTTGTGACGAAGTGACCTTCGCCACTTTGCCCTGGAGAGGACTTATTGCCAGCCTCCTGCCCTGCGATTATGGCCCTGGGACATATTGCCCTTTAAACACAGTATTCGGCCATACCAGAGTGTATGTCACTCATCCTGGCCCTTTAAATACACTGGGGTCATTCGGTACTTGCCCTGTGTGAGTGGTGATACCTCAGATAGCTATGCCATGGAGCCCATTCATATAATAAAAGACTATGGGAAAGACTTTAGCTACATGGCAATTGAACTGTGTGAATAGGATCTGAGCGCTATTCGGTAGTTTTGTGCGCTCAGATCCCAGCTATCTGGGGATATGTGAAATGTCTGTGTGTTATGTCTAAAAGGTGACTTTATATATTTTAAAGTGGTTATGTCTTTTTGCAACCATGTGCTCAATGGAGTCTGCCTCTATCCCTGGATAATTGGATTACTTTCCCCATTGTCTCCAATACAGAGGCCTCTGTAAAACCTGTTTGAGCCAGATTGCCATGCTGCCAGTAAGATACTTTTACTAACGTTTGAACCTTTGGTCTGATTCATGCCATTTTTTAATATGTTGTTCCACAATTTATGTTCATAAAAATGTAAGTTGTATTTATGTACTATGTAAAATCATGAAGTTATAAAAATGTATAAAAATGTGTAAGTTTTAGCTGGGAGATAATTGAGTAGATACAGTAAGAAACTCAATTATCTCCCAAGCAGAGGGGAGGGAAACTGCAGGCGTTACTATTATGTTATTGGTTGTTTTATACCTCCCCCCTGGGTGTGTTCTTTTTGTACCTGACTGTAATAAAAACCAGTTCCCTGAGTTCTACTTGACCCTGCAAAACGTAGCCTCGTCTCGTTCTTGGAGGGAATTGCTATATCACACTGGGGATTGCTATGCGCTGCATACTCCCTTGAGCCTTAACTACTGAACTCTTGTTCCTGATTTACTCTCCTTGGAGGAGAGGTCTTCCCCACACGGTCCTGGATGCTGGAGATTCATACAGGGTGGAAGGAAGACGGCGCGGCTCCAGTTAAGCTACGGCGGTTGTGGAGTCTGTGGTGGTTGTGGTGTCCGGTGCGGTGCTTGTAGTCCTCGGCGCAAGCTAGGACGCGTCCATCAACGGAGGTACCCAGTCGGGGTGCCAGGAGATCCGTTACAGACGTTTATTCCTTTGGATTTCCGTCCATTGTCTCGCCGGTCGGGGAGGCAAGTTTATTCCTTTGATAGTTTCCAGGGTGTCCTCTCTGGGCAAGAGAATCAGCTCTGACAGGATTGTGTTGCACTCGGATAGAGTATGGACTGTGTGGGTTATTGTCCCTATCTGGAACTATAGGCTAAAGGGGAACCCCCACCTGTATTTAATACCTTTTTGGATCAAAATCAACAAGGCTGGCTTTAGTTGTTTTCGTTTAAAAAGCATTGAAGGAGCCAGGTCTGCATATATCTGTATCTGGGCTCCATCAGGGCCGGTAATGGACTTCGTCTTTCGTGATGTTGCCAGTAACAAGTCTCTTGTTCCTTGACGGAGGAATCTAGCTATAACATCCTTCGGTTTTTCTGATGAGTTTGGGCCCCCCCATGGACCTGTGTGCCCTTTCAATTTCCCAGGTGTCTTGCGGGTGGTCAGGCAATAAGCTATGAACTATCGCATTCAAATATAGTTTCAGATCTCCTACTGCTTTAGGTATCCCTCTGAATCTTATATTATTGCATCTGGACCTATTTTCTAGGTCTTCTAGCTTATTTTCTAGCACCTCTATATGTGCGCAATTTTGGGTTATATCCTTATGGTCTTTTTGCTGGGTATCCACAATTTGATCTGTAATTGTTTCCAGTAGGTGGGTCCGGTGCCCAAGGTCTTGCAAATCCTGCCTGATTTCCCTCACCGCCTTATCAAAATGCGACCCAAGTAGGTTGTTGAAGACCGCCAGTGAGATATCCGACATCTTCTTAGGTTGTTTTGTGTGCAAGGTATCTTCTTCCATATCTGAGCCTTCTGATGAGCCCACTGTGGATGTATGCGGGGAGTTACTGGCTTGTTGTTGTGTTTTAAAATGGTCCTGGATGCTCTTTGAAGGCAAAATCCGCTTTGATTTGCCCATTTTTAGATTCTGACCTATAACTCAGCCCAACAATCTTTAAAAGTATGACTTAGAGGTTGTAATCTCACTAGGATGGTTCAACAATATCAAGTATTTTCTCCACAGGTGGGGTATCCCCTTCAGCCCAGGCCTATCTCTTCACAGCATCAGGGGGGTCTCTTGGCTAAACCCACAGACTCATTCAGGGGGCAGTAGATTAGAAAAAAATCATTTTCAGGGGCAGCTTGCCCTATCTGGACTACGCTTCCTTGCATTTAACCTGTAAAGTATGTTCGTGGGTATATAACATTTATTCAGCTCCTTTTTGTTTTTACTAATACTTGCTTAATGCCTCCTCATTATAGAGTAAAATGCCACTGTTGTGTTTAGTTTTTTGCAGTTTTCTGCCTTTTAGTCCTTTTATAGTTTTCATAAAATGGTTGAGTGCTCCAATGTTAAGCAATACGTATGCTTCCTTAGGTCTTTGCCTGTTTTTGCTTTCCTCCCTTAATGTTGGGATCAGTGCTACTGTCTCTTAAAATGGCTGGTGCTGTCAGATTTCAAGTTAAGGTATGCCAGTTCTAGAAAAGATCAGTAGGTGGCGTTATTGAGCTGAAGTTGCTCATGAGCTCCTTAATAAAGTATACAAAACTGCAGTTTTGAGTGATTGTTCAGCTTTTAGTGAGCTATATTCTCTAATAGTTGTAATAAATTGGTTGCAAATGAGGTATCTTTAATGTGAGGCTCTAAAGTTTCAGGCCCTTGTATGCCCTGTTGCAGGGCTCTTTGCCTTCTTCTTATAGATTTTTGGCCGGAAACTCTGCCATCATTCTGCCCCTCTTGTGGTGCTTCAATAGGGAGCCTTGTCAGTCTATCTCCCTACAGGGCACTCACCCGCCGGAGCAATGAACTCTGTCCTGCGGAGTTCCTCCTGCACCTGTCCTCCTGCTTTGGGAAGGGGGCCTCCGGTGTTACCTCTGCCGCGTGTGTGAAAATGGCGTCCTTCTGCCTTTGGGCTGGGCCTTCGACCCGGGCTCTCCACTGCCTGTTACTTGCCCCCGGTCGTCCAGCCTGCTCCGGAGGTGAGTACTGTTGGTCCCGATGTTGTCAGGGGCGCTTGTTCCCTGTCACCTGCTACCTGGTGCGTCCTGTCCGGCCCCCGCTCCTCTGCGGGCTCTTGCTCACCTTCTTCTTCTGGGGTTTGCGGCGTCGGCGTGGGTTCCCTCTCGCGGGTCTCCTCGCCTTCGGACCTCCAGTCCCTGTTTCCGAGGCCTTGCCTTAGCTTTCCACCTATTCTGGGGAGCACAGGGAGCCGCAACCACGGGAGGCAGGATGGTATAGGCCTCAACCGCGCGGTGTTGTTACCCGGCTCTATCTGCGTGTTTTTGGTTGTTCCTCTCTGCCCCCTTTATCTAGTAGAGCTATTTGGGGGATATTTTTATCAAATTTGGGCTAGATAGCCCTTCTTTAGTATATTTCTGAGGGAGAGCAGCTCTTCAGCACGTCTGCTCTCTTCCCTTGGTTAGCCACGCCCCATTTTTCAAAGTTTTTTATTGACATATATTAAATAGTAAAGAGCTGCACATATATATATTTATTATTAATCCTTCAATTCCATTCATTCTTGATTGACTTCACTGCATACATTGAATTACTTTTTTTCGCAAGTGTTCTAAGCTTCTTATTTTTTTTAAATATTATTATTAATTATTATTCTCTTTTCAACTTTACATAAGTGCATGTTAAAAATTGTTGTTAACTGATGACTAATTATTATACGTTAATGACTCAATAAGTACTCTCCATTTTCACAAAATATAATATAACCTTTTTTGTTCCATCACTACAAAATTAAATGTTATACCTGTGAAGATGATCTTGATGTTGTTCAAAGGCAGCAAACGTCACTCTGTGTGTTGATTTACTTGCAGATCCGATGAAACTGTTAAATAAAAATGAGATTCTTTTTAATATTTTGCTTCATCCGTATCATTAAATCAGCAGCGACAGACATATATTTAGATAGATTAAAAACCTAAAAGCATATTCCTTAATATCTTGCTGTGGTAATATAATACAATTCTGTACCTGTCAAGATTATCCTTATGATGTTCAATGGGTCCAAACGTCACTGTCTCTGTTCATTCAGCTACAGCTCCACTGCAAGTATACAAAATTGTAAAATTAATGTGTAATATGTTGCTTCATCCGTATCAATCAATCAGACTGAACAGAGATATTTTTGCATAGATTAAAAATATGAAATGAATATATCAATCAATCAGCATGGACACAGATATGTTAGCATATCTTTAAAACCTACAATCAATATTCCTGTTAGTCTTTAAATAAGACTCAATTAATGTGCATTAATCTTAAATTAATGTCTGACTAAATATAACGTCAAGATGTAAGCATGAGTCTATTCCCTTTTTCTTTTTTGGGGAATATTTTATAATGAGTATGTTACAACTGAATTATTAAAATACTGTACATTACTAATGAAATAAGAATGAATTAATTTTCATTAATATTAAAGTAATGTCTGACTAAATGTAACGTCAAGATTTAAGCATAAGTATACATTTTTTTTTTACAACTTAATTATTAAAATAATGTACATTAATAATTAATGAATCAATGTGTTCCTTTTTTTATGCACATTCTTAAATGTTAACCATTTTTGATATTAATGATTAGTAATGATTAATTAATTAATTAATTAAAGTACATTATGAATGTTATTTACAATTCTTTCACACAGGTAAGCACGATATTATTTTTTAATTAAATAAATTTCCTCACATTTTTTTATTTATTTATTAAGTAATTAATAATTTTATAATTAATGATTATTAAAATCCGCTGTTCCGCGAGACAAATGCGTTGTTTTAGGCGGGAAATCTGAGGTACCGCGAGACAAAGGCGGGAAATCGGTGTTAATGCGTAAATGTGTAATTTTGTTTCGTAAAATGTACTGGCTAGTGTCTTTTTTACGCATTGCACGGTTATTGAGCATCCTTGGTATCGTTATTTTTCGCCCACATATGTCTCTGGCTGTGTTTTACGCAGTTCGTAGTAGTGTAGCCTTGTTTTCATTTTTTCGGCGGCCATTTTTTTCTCGCTTAGCCGATTTTGGATTTTTATAAATCGTCTAAATCAATGTAAATTGGAGTTCCACCTCAGTCCCAGGCGTCCTGCCTGGTTCCCCATGCTGTAAGTGACCTTTTTGTTATTTTTTAGAGTGTATTTAGTGTTTTGTAATTGTTTTGGTTCTGCTGCTTATCGTAATTTTTTTCTAAGTCCCGTGTCTTGTGTAAAAAAGTGCTACGGTTTAACGGCTTGCTTCTGTACTGTAGGTTCTTTTTTTCTGTACTGTAGGTTTTTGGGTTTTTTGTAATTAGAGTGGTGGGGAGGTTTATTAGGGGGTAGGTAGTGAAGGTAGGTAGTGTAAGTGTCAATAGATTAGTGTAGAGGGGGTTAGTTTAGATTAAATGGTTTATTGGGGCTTATAGTGTAGTGTTTGTAGTTAGTGTCATGATGGTCCTTGTGGACCGTCATGGCACTTATGTGGTTAATGTTAGGGTTTTATCAGCCCCATAGGTATCATAATATACCCTTATGGGACTGATGGGGTTGAATAGAGGCTTATGGGGGTCTGTATTGACCCCCATGAGTTATAGGGTTAATTAAGGCCTTATGGGGGTCTGTATTGACCACCATGAGTGACGGGGTTAATTAAGGCCTTATGGGGGTCTGTATTGACCTTCATGAGTCATAGGGTTAATTAAGGCCTTATGGGGGTCTGTATTGACTTCATGAGTTATAGGGTTAATTAAGGCCTTATGGGGGTCTGTAGACCTCCATGAATTATAGGGTTAATTAAGGCCTTATGGGGGTCTGTATTGACCACCATGAGTGACGGGGTTAATTAAGGCCTTATGGTGGTCTGTATTGACCTTCATGAGTTATAGGGTTAATTAAGGCCTTATGCGGGTCTGTATTGACCTTCATGAGTCATAGGGTTAATTAAGGCCTTATGGGGGTCTGTGTTGACCCCCATGAATTATAGGGTTAATTATAGTTGCCTGGGGTTAATGTTTTTTCGTGCGAGTCCTTTCAGGACTTTAAAAATTGAAATGCAGCAGGGTCACGATCGGTGCTGATTGGGGATCCCCTCTGCAGGGGGTTAATGTGGGGGGCTGCGGGGGTCCCTATGGACCCCTGCAGCAAGGGCTTAATGTGGGGACACTTGGGGGGTCCCGATGGGGACCTCCAGCATAGATGGGGGTTAATTGTACGTGCCGGCCAGGATTGGCAATTAGTGTGCCGCGGCCCCTTTAAGGAGCCGCAGCAGGGAATTTAAAACTTTTAAATGCAGCGGGGGCCTGATCTATGCAGATCGGGGACCCCCCGCTGCAAGGGGTTTATGTGGGGACACTTCGGGGGTCCTGATGGGGACCCCCAGCATAGAGGGGGGGTAATTGTAGGTGCCGCGGCCGCGGCGGGGAATTTAAAACTTTTAAATGCAGCGGGGGCCTAATCGGTGCAGATCGGGGACCCCCGCTGAAAGGGGTTAATGTGGGGGTGCTGCAGGGGTCCCGATAGAGACCCCTGCAGCATGGGGATGTGTATAGGGAGCAGGGGGGAGCCTCACACTGCTATCTCGGGCTGCTCCGAGGCAGCATGTAGAGGTTTTAGGATCCCTTGCAGGCACTTTTTGTGCCCGTAGGGATTCTTACGAAATGCGATAATCATGCGTAGATTTAATGCTGCGTGTGACTACGTAGCTCTCTCACAGCCTATTCTCGGCCATTTTTCGTAGTCATATCGCAAAGCAGCCTGCGGGAGATTCGGTCCTCGCAAATAGCAAAAAAATTGCCTTTTGCGAGCACCGAGAGAACTACGAGGGAGAATGTAATGAGGCCCTTACTATGTAACCATGGAACTCTTAATATATAACCAAGAAACTCTTATTATATAACCACGGAACTCTTACAACCTTATTAAATTGCAATTCAGCTAATTCTAAAAGGCTCTATATAAGCACAGAGCATATTTATTTTTTTTACAGAAGTTTTTAGAAGTTTTTAGTTATTGAAGACCTTGCTTTTGGATAGAAGTTCACTAACTAAAAACTTCTGTAAAAATAATATGCTATCAGCCTTATTAAATTGCGATTGAGCCAGTTGTATAGGGCTCTATATAAGCACCTAGCATATTTTTTTTACAGAAGTTTTTAGTTAGTGATCTTCTGACCAAAAGCAAGGACTTCACTAACTAAAAACTTCTGTAAAAAAAATATGCTCTGTGCTTATATAGAGCCCTATTCAATTGGCCGAATCGCAATTTAATAAGGCTATATGTTCGTTTATAGAGGCCTTTAGAAGTTGCAGAATTGCAATTTAATAAGGGTGTAAGTATGTAACCATGAAACTGTTACTATGTAACTATGTAATCAAGGAACTCTTATTATGTAACTGTAAAACTTTTACTATGTAACCATGGAACTCTTACTATGTAGCCCTGGAAGTCTTACTACGTAACCATGGAACTACTACTACATAATTATGGAATGCTTTCTACGTAACCATGGAACTACTACTACATAATTATGGAATGCTTTCTACGTAACCATGGAACTTTTACTATGTAACTCTGGAACTTTTACTATGTAATCATGTAACTCTTACTACGTAACCATGGATGTCTTACTATGTAACAATGGAAATCTTTCTACGTAAAAATGGAACTCATACTACGTAACTATGGAACTCTTACTATGTAATTATGGATCTCTTACTACGTAACCATGGAACTCTTACTATGTAATTATGGAACTCTTATTTTGTTTTGTTTTTTTTATTATATTTTTTATTGAAAATTTTCAGACAATACAAAAATTCAACAATAGTCATATTTCACCTGTATCACATTATTATACAATACAGTTCCAATAAATATTAAATATTGATTAACCAGAAATTCATATTTACAATGGTTGGTAAAAGTTATCATTAATTATCTTTACTGGTAGCTGATAAAGACCATTTCTTTCTCAACCAAGTCGAAGATCCATTTATAGCCCACATTATTCATTAATCCCAATTGAACATTGCATTTGAATATTTTACTTCCTTAAAACCTTTTGAATATCATCTTACTGTTATAAATCTAGGAGATCTTAGGACTATTCATTGGGACTTAGAATACTAGGCTCCAAAAATAATAATCAAGTCCAATCCAAAAAAGAAAGAATAAGAAAAAAAGGAACAAATAACACAAAATTATCGGCCCTGAAAGTGTTGAAGGAAGATAGGGTTGGGCAGAGGGGAGAATTATCTATATTTACACACTCCAGAAAAAGAATGACCCCCATCAATCATACTTCTTATCCCATATTGTCCATTTTTTTAACGGAAGACAGGAAATCCCAAATTCCTCTATGTTTCTTTCTAACAATCTAGTTTTATTAATTTTTATCAAAATTTCTGAACAATTGGGAACTTTTTCTTGTTTCCAATATGAAGCAATAGAATTTTTTGCTGCCATGAAAATCTGAATTAAAAGAGCTTTAGATACCAACATGACTTCCTTTGGAAAAATATGAAATTTTGCTATTTGCATTTTAAAGGGAAGATCTATCCCAAAAGTTAATTTTATGAGAAAAGCATTCTGTCCACCAGTTTTGTAATATTGGACATTCCCACCACATGTGGATATGTGTTCCTTTTTGTCCACAATTACACCAACAGAATTTGGCTTCATTGTTTTTATTGATCTGAAAAATAGTACCACCTATTTATGATTTTAAAGTATGTTTCTTTATGGGATGCATTTTGCAAGAATTTATCTGTAATACAAAAAGCGGACGCCCACGTCACTATAGGCCATTCTTTTCTCACCTCTTTTTCCCACATGTTGTGACTAGATGTATTAATAAGGGTCTGCTTTTTTTAAATTATATTATGACACTTAGCCATTAAGTGAGATTTGTCTTTTTCTAGTATTACTTTTTCACAGTCGATTTCTTCTATTTTCTATAATAATCCCCAAAGACTTCAATTGTTCACACATTCGGAAATATTCAAGCCACAATGAATTATGTAGTTTATATTTAATCACCTAAAAGAACCATTTTAAAAGAGTTCTCTAAGGTATACCGCCCCATTTTTAGCAAAAATTGCCAATAGAGGAATATCCAACTCCTGAGCCATATTATCCAGTAGGGTTATTGGACTTGGAAAAGGAATTAAGGAATATTTTAAATTCAATTTATCCCAATATTTAAAGTTATTTCTTAGTGTTTCTCTAATAGAGTCTAATTTAATGGAGGTCGATATTTATTTTTTTTGTATTAATTTGTAGCTCTTTTTTGAACATCATTTCGTTCTCAATTTGGAACCAATGCCTGGATTCCTTTTGGTCACTCCATCTAATTATGTGAACTAAAGATATTGCGTCTTGAAAATTCTGAATAGAGGGGTAACCCATGCCCCCTTTTTGAAATTTATTAAATTACATTTATTGATTTGATTCTCATTTTTTTACCTTTGTGAATAAACTAGTCCAGAGTCTTTTGAAAAAAAATGTATGTGACCTATTGAAAAATGGTAGGGTATACTTCTCATTAAATATGTTATTTTGGGGACTAAGAACCTTTTTGCTGCTATAATTCTTCCTGGCCATGAGTCATGTAAATTTCTCCATCTTTCTATGGAGGCTTTCAGATTTAACAAAGTCAGCTTAAAATTTTGCTCTATCATTTGTTTGAACTCAGAGTATATTTCTATGCCCATATGTTTTATATTTTTTTTCCATGTGTATGAAAAATGGGTTTTTAAATATCTACCTTCTTCTGGTTTTTGATTTATCATAAATGCCTCTGATTTAGTTATATTTAGTTTATAATATGAGATCTTTCTAAATTATTTTATAATTTGTTGGAGATTTTCAATAGAACTAACCGGATATTCAAGAGAGAGGACGACATCATCTGCAAACATTGTTATTTTATGTTCAGTGTCACCCACTCTTATACCCTGGATGCCTTTGTTTTTTCTAATGGAAGTTGCCAATGGTTCCATTATGAGAGCAAAGATAAGGGGAGACAGGGGACATCCCTGTCTGGTCCCATTAGAGATGTTAAATGCCTTCGACTTATACCCAAGGCCCACGACGGAGGCAGTTGGGACCCCATAAAGAGCCTTAATAGCCCTAGAACCAAAATCGCCTAGACCAAACTTGGCTAGGACACAGTCCATATAGTCCCATCCTACTCTGTCGAAGGCCTTTTCTGCATCCAGGGATAGAAAAACCATTCATCTCTTATTTATTTTTGCATAAGAAACAAGATTAACTAATCTTCTAACATTGTCCGTCCCTTGTCTATTTACTATAAAGCCATTTTGATCTTTATCTACTGAAGTCTGTATTACCATATTAAATCTGTTTGCAAGAATTTTGGCATATATTTTGATATCAGTATTAATAAGAGAGATTGGACGAAAATCTTTACACGCTAAACATTCTTTCTCTTTTTTAGGGATAGTTATGATGTATGTCTGAAGCATTTCTTTTGGGGTAATGCCTGTCTTTTGGATTTCATTAAATTAACTAGTTAAGTCTGCTAAAATTTCTTTTTGAAATATCTTATAATAGGAATTAGTATATCCATCCGGGCCTGGTGCGGAAGCAATCTTTAATTTAGAAACTACCTCTATAATTTCTTTTTCAGATATAGGTTCATTCAAAGCTTCCAGTTTTTCCAGGGAAATTCTTGGCAAGTGTATTTTTTGTGTAAATTATGAAATTCAATTTCTTTTGGTTTATTATCTTCTCTCTCAGGCAAATTATATAAAATCGGAGTAATATGCCACAAATACTTCTGATATTTTTTTTGGATTAGAAGTAGTTTTTCCTTTATGTCTGATTTGATCAATTCTTTTATGGGTGGTATTAATTCTATATTTACTTGCCAGGAATTAAGTTGCTTTATTACCCAAATGATGTAAACGTTTCTGGAGCGCCCATCTAGAATTATCTATTTTCAATTGCTTTATGGTCCGAATCTGCTTTTGAATATTTTTGATCTGTTCCATATTTGATGTACTAGGGTTCTTTTTATTTTCTCTATCAGGTTTAATTAATTTAATATTTAAATCCCTTAATGTTTTTTTTTTTTCATTTGGGCCTGCATTTTTAAACAAATTCCTTGTATATGTATGCCTTATGTGCCAGCCATACTGTTGTGTTCAGTCCTACAGATTGTCTATTGAGTTTAAAGAATTCCTTAATCTCTAGTTTGATTTTTCCTTTACATTCCTGGTCTTTTAACAAGGAATTTTTCAATTTCCATGAGGGAAAAGTATTTTCAGTCAATCCTATTTTAAACGTAGCTGATATTAAACTGTGGTCAGAATAATTTATTGGATCAATTTCAACATTAATAAGATTTTGAGTGCTAATTCGTTAACAAATATGTAATCTATTCTAGAATATGATGCATGTCTAGCGGAGTAAAATGTATAATTTTTTTCTGTGGGGTTAAGACACCTCCATGAGTCAAATAAACCAAATCTATATAGAGTCTTATTAAAGTGGTTTGTTTTTTGTGTCTTTTTTTGTTTATCTTTAAATACCCTATTCCCCTTACGATCTAAACTAGGATTGAGAACATCATTAAAATCTCCACATATTATCACTTGACCCAAAAAATATTTCTTTAATAAGTTGAGTTTTTTACCAAAAAAAATTACTCTGACCTCTGTTTGGGGCATAAATATTTAAGATAGTAATCTTGTTATTATTAATTACTCCTGTCCAGAGAGAGAAACGACCTTCTGGATCAGATATCAAAATGTCTTCCTTCCAATTTAGTTTTTTTATGAAGGAAAATAGCTGTACCTCTTGTTTTTTTAACATATTTTGAGTTACTAACCAAGTCAAATTTTTTGTTATTATACTTTGTCCCTTTACCCTCCTGCCAGTGAGTTTCTTGGAGGCATACTATATCCACATTTTTTTTTATAGAATGCATTAAAGAATATCATTCTCTTTCCCTGGGTGTTTAGTGTTACGGTACCCCCACACATATAAGGGGGCGCCAAGGCCGTTTTAGCCGATCTGCCCGTCCAGTGATATAGGGACAGCTACTGCAGGACAACGATTCCCCCAAACTGGATCCAAGGTGACTATGCTCCAAGCCTGGAACTGGAACCTCACGAATAGCTGCTAGCAGCTGAACAGGAAAAGCACCCAAGATGCTTACACTCCTGGCAGTCAGTCTGTAACAGCATCCCATGAATCCCCCCAAGAACGAGACATAAGCTCTGTGTTTTTGAGGGTCAAGCAGTGAACTCTCTTCTTTATTAATTACAAAGACATATTAAAACCATTTCACATACACAGTAGAGGGATGGGCTACCTGAGGTCAGCCCCTAATTACCTCTGGCCAATCAGACAGGGTTAATGCGTGGGAGCCAGGAGTCCCCTCCCCCAGGAGCCGCCCACTAGGCGTGGCTAACTGCTCATTCTACCTCTGGCGGTGGAGAGAGTAACATCTCTAGCTCACTTATTCCCCTGCTGGGAGTATGGGGAAACCCCAGGCCATTTCATTATTCAAGAGTCCCTACCCCCATTGTTCATGGTGCCATCATGTCTGCTAAAACCCTTTTGTTAAGCTATCTCCCCTGCTGTGCATGTAGATAACCTTTGCTCTTAACCATCTGGCCTTAGTGACTCATAGATGGGGGTGGTCAGAATCTGTAACACATTTTTCCACATTATTCATAATTGTAAAAGTATGTGTCCAAATCATATAAATTGGTCCAGTGGTTCAAAAGTTAGATCATAGTCCTTTCTGACCAAATGAAGCATGGCTTCCATGTCTTTGTAGGGGGAAAATCAACATGGGCCCTAGTCAAAAGGCAGAATGTGGGCAACCAGACTTCTCCAATTCGCAGTGACGAGACTGATCTCGTCACATTTAGTCCTTGGACATTTTGGCTTAGCACTCTCAAAGTTATTTAAGAGAGCCTGGCCTATAACCTCCCAGCTAAATCCCCTCCTCTCCCCCTCCCCGACACATTCCATCCGAGTAGATAACAGAAAAACATATATACATAAAAAAAAAGTTAAAAAAAAATAACTAAATAAAGACAAAGACATTAAAAAAATATTACAAAAATTGTCACTCTTACCAATGGGTGTTTTAAAAATAGTTAAGCTTATCATATTGACATAAAAAAATTAAATTTAATGCCCTTTAAGAGGGAACTTTTCCCTCTCCCCCTTAGTCTCCCACCCATAAAATTATAGGATACAATGGGAGAACTGGGGAGGAGAAGGAAAAGAGGAACTTTTCCTAAGTTCAGTTGGTCCTAGGCTCCTGTCAGTGGTGCTAGTTGATAAGTGTTCTCCAGAATGCCATGCAGTAAAATAGACATTCACATTTTCTTTTCCACATAAATTGATATCAGCGGGAATCAAAAGAAAAAGAAGCAAGTCACCAATTTCCCTTGTTTCCCCGACCCTCATTCTCCTCCTCCCTTTCTCTCCTCTCTCACTCATTGTACTTCTCATTTGACGCTTTTACCCTTACTAATTACATTTGTTTTGTGAAGTGTTCTACTGTAGTGAAATAGATTTCTTAGATGATTCACTTCTAATATTTGTGATTAATTACCCATATTCTTTGTTTTCTTTACTATTTATTATTTTACCTTTTTCCATTCCCTTACTTTTCATTCCCCTTTTTTTTGTTTAACCTCTTTGAACACTTAATCGTGATAATATTATCCTTTTATTATTTTAAAGTTTTTATTAGATTCTTCTCCAATTCCACTCGCTAAGTGTTATGTGATTATCTATAGTTTTATATAAATTCTATATTCTATTTAGCTACTATTTTACTTTTTGATTTCATCCTACTCTTAATCAATTCCTTCTAATTTTAAATTTAGTGTGAGTGATTATAGCCTTATATAGTGTCCTTTCTAAAAAACGAAGAGAGAGAGAGAGGAGAGCAACAAAAAGAGGAACAAATATATATTTATAAACAAAACAATATTAAAACACCACATTATTTTCTTAGACCCATTTCCCCTGAAATCAAAGCTTCTAAAAAATGAGGACATCCAAAACCAACTAGTCAGAGTCCCTCTATTTCAAATTCCACTCAAACAGTTTTTTAACCTCCATGGGGGAATTAACCATTATCTTCTATAAATCATGGTTTATAATTAACTTGGTGGGAAACCCCCATTTATATCTAATATTTTTTTTCTCTTAATAGTTTGGTGACCTCAGAGAATTCTCTTCTTTTAATCAAAGTTTATCTTGATAAATCAGAGAAAATTATAAGATTTTTCGTAAGGTGGATCGAATTTTTTGGACTCAAATGCTTTTCTGAGAATTATTTCCCTATAGATGGATGAGTGGAATTTGACAATTACATCTCTAGGGAGACCTCTGTCTATGCTTTTGGGTAACAGTATTCTATGGACTATATCTACTATCTGTTCCAAAGGAAGGTCATTCATTAACGTACCAGATAGAATTAAATCAATATATCCAAAACATTTTAACTGACTAATATTTTCTGATATACCTCTTATCCTAATGTTATTCCTACAGGAGTAATCTTCCATTTTATTGATTTTTGCTTTTAGATCTAAAACTTCTGCTTTTAAGTCAAAAGTTTCTATACTAATTATACTATGCTTTGTTTGAATTGCATTATATTTAATTTCTAGGCTATCTATTTTACCCCCTAGCTCTACTATTGCACTTGAGTTCTTAGCAATTTCTGCAGCTAGATCTATAAATAATGACTCTTTAAATTCTGCTAGTATATTTCTCAGTGTTGCAGTTGTGAGTCTTTCTTCCTCCGGTTGATCTAAGATTTGGCTTTCTTCACTTTCTATAACCTCTTCAATGCTTATCTGATTTCCAGATTGATCTGATTTATCTATATTCTTCCTCTACTTGAGTTTTATTTAGATCTTTTTTTTGTTTCCTGGAGAGAGGAAGATACCTGGAGTTTTTACCATTGAGTTTTTCTTTTCTCTAGCTTTTGTTTTAGGATTATGATTTTCCCTTTTCATTTTGAAGAGATATTGGTATTTCTATTTATTACCTTTAATCCTTATATGAAAAATTAAATCAATCTTTATGGGAGAGTTTTTTTATCGGGAATTAACCATTTCATCAATTAGTATTTCCACCCTTAAAACCTTATATGGAATAGAATGTAATAATATATAGCTGATTTACCTATCATTAAAACATTGAATCTATAAAATCTAGTTATCCACAATCAAAAGATTTTTACACAGTTAACACCAAGTGATTAATAAAAAAATCTCTTGTTTGCAGCCCAACTCCTTGATTTTTCAGTGTGTCATTAATTCCCTAATAACCATCCAATTCAATGTAATCTTCTCAGATAATACAGCTTATGTATCAAGGTTTTTGGCTTCTTTTCAAATGTTCCATAATTATATTATATTTATATTACTCTATAAAGTTCTTAGTATTGCACAATCCCAAGTTAATTTCCTTTATCTTCAGCTGTTTTTGCTCTTTGTGTGTATCCTTCTTAAATCTTTTAGGTCTATCAATTGCTGTGTGCTGAATAGTCCAATGTCTTGATCAAGTAGTTTCCTACTTCTGAGTCTGTTTTACTTTCCACTATTATTGCACTTTGTACCACCAATTCAAATGGGGAAACTCAGGAGCTCTGTTGGGTGGGGAATGGGGAGGGGTGCCCCATTATAGGGTTTGCTAGAAGATTTTTTTTCTTTTCCCACTCTCCCTGCTCTCCTTTCCCCCTTCTTTTTCTTCCCTTTTCACTTCAGAGCATACACTCTTTTGGAAATGCTTAGTTAGACTTTATATGGCTTAATAAGCCCAGTTTGTGTAGCATGCAGCCAACATCAGGGGGGATAGGGAGGGTTAGCCTTGTATGGGGTTAGCTAGATGATTTCTTTCCTTTTCCCCTTCTCTCTTCTCTCCTACCCCCTGTTCCTTCTTGACAAATGCTTAATTAATCTGTATGTGACTTTATAAGTCCAGTTTATATAGCATACAGCTAGCAACAGAGGGGATGGGGAGATGTAGCCTTGTATGGGGTTAGCTTGATGGTTTACTTCCTTTCCCCTTCTCCCTTCTCTCCTTTCCCCTTTCTTTTTCTTTCCTTCTTCCTTCAAAATATAGCCTCTTTTGTTAAAATAACATTCATAAATGCAGACAGTGTGCTGCCGCAGGATACTTCCTTATGCTCAGCAGCTAAGATCACAAATGCTTAATTAATCTTTATATGGCTTTATAAGCCCATTTTATATAGCATGCAGCTAGCAACAGGGGCTTAGGGAGGGGTAGCCTTGTTTAGAGTTAGCTAAATGATTTATTTTCCTTTCCCCCCTCTCCCTTCTTTCCTTTCCCCTTTCTTTTTCTCTCCATTCTTCCTTCAGAGTATAGCCTCTTTGACTATTATAAAATTCATATATGTAGACAGTGTGTTCCCACCAGGTAGTTCCTTCTGCACAGCAGTATAGATCACATAATAAATAGTCCTACCAGTTCTGGCGCAGTGTGTTCTGGTGCTTTGCCCCTTCTCTTACTGTGGTGTCATCTGAGGAAAGAACATCCTAGAAGGGAGTCTTTGTGCCAGTGGGGCGAATTCTCTTGAAAAACATCTCTCTCCTTTTACACACAAACTTCTTTGCCCCCAGTCATGATAGCTATAGTTGCCCCATCTCCAACACACTGTTTGAGGCTGTCTGGAAGTGATCCATCCGAATCTGGCAGGTGGCAGGTAGCTGAGCTCCCTGCACCAATGCAGCTTTGGCGCCAAAACCCTGTTAGCTGTTCATTGTAACAGCTTCCTGGGCGTGGACTGACTCTTATTTTGTAACCATGGAACTCGTACTACGTAACCATGGAACTCTTACTACGTAACCATGGAACTCTTACTATGTAACCATGGAACTCTTACTACGTAACCATGGAACTCTTACTATGTGACCATGGAACTCGTACTACGTGACCATGGAACTCTTACTACGTAACCATGGAACTCTTACTATGTAACCATGGAACTCTTACTACGTAACCATGGAGCTCTTACTATGTGACCATGGAACTCTTACTACGTAACCATGGAACTCTTACTATGTAACCATGGAACTCTTACTACGTAACCATGGAACTCTTACTATGTGACCATGGAACTCTTACTATGTAACCATGGAACTCTTACTATGTAACCATGGAACTCTTACTACGTGACCATGGAACTCTTACTATGTGACCATGGAACTCTTACTATGTGACCATGGAACTCTTACTATGTAACCATGGAACTCTTACTATGTAACCCAGGAAGTCTTACTACTGTGATATCTCTGCTGTCACACTCAGGGTTTGTGCCCTTGTATCCGGCACCACAATGGAGTATTCAGGAGCCCTGTTTAAAATATCAGCAGTAGTATTTATTTTAGTACAGCAAAACATCATAAATGGTACAAAACAAAAGCCTAGCTTCACGTTGAAGCACCGACTAACTCTTGGCTGCAATTCCATCACTGTCCAAGATGAATTCCAAACAAAAATTCATGTACTTGCAGCTTGCTGGATCTCGAGTCTCTCTTGTAGCAGGGGATTTTCAAAGCTGACTCTGGTGTATTGTAAACACTAAAGTTTGACAGAGACTGGCCCTTTATAAAGCCAATCTGCATGTCAAACCAATAAAAGGACATGTTCTGTAAATAAAATATTAATCAGATTAGGAGATTGAGATGAAAAGAAACCAATTGGGGGGATACCGAGCAGAGTACACCATCTACAGCCCACCACCGGGAGACAAACTCATCTATTCCCCCAGTGGACAAAGCCAGGTGGTACTGTGCCCGGATACGGGAGCGCACCAGTGCCCGGAACCTGGCCTCAGGTGACAATGGAACCCCCTCTATCAAACACTGCTTCCTGGACATATATAGCCAGCTTGGCTAATGCCAGGAGCAGGTTGACGATGAGGTCCCTGGCCCTATTGCTACGGGACAACATGTGCCCAAAAATAAATATGTGGGGGGAGAAATGCAGGCAGAACTGTAGGAGGAGGTCCCTCAAGAGTGACAAGAGGAGCTGCAGTCTGGCGCAACTAAAATAAATAAGGTACACAGACTCTCCCTTTCCACAGCATGGACAAGTGGAGGGAGAGTCCGTGAAATTAGCCAAGTACTCTCCCATGCTCAGTGCACCATGGAGCACTCTCCAACTCAAGTCCCCGGTGGGTCGTGGAACTAAAGTAGAATAAAGCTCCCTCCACCGAGGCCTCTTGCCCTCATCAGCTGGGAGGACCAGCCTCCAGATGGTATCGGGACGGGTCACGAGGACAAGGAAGTGCACTGTATGGAGCACGAGAGAATACAAGCTCTTCCTTGGCATGCCACAAAAGCATGCCGAGGGTATGTCCCTCAACCTCGAGAGGTTGAGGACAGGAGGAGCTTGAGAGGAAACACGGGGCTTGTGTCCAATGCAAACAGCCGGAGCAGGGGTGTTAGAAGGTGCACGTGGCACTCCGGCTTGCAAAACCCCGTGAAGGAAGGTGCAAGAGTTGGGGGAGATGGCATTCTTAATCTCCTGGAGCAAGCTCCTCGGGACTTTGGGTGCCATATATCCCAAACGGAGTGCAAGCTCCTGAGGTGACACCCAATTGGAGCGCTCGTAGTCCAGAAGATCCCCGACTCGTGTCATCCGTGCCTGACTAAGATGGTGGATGATACTGGGGGACTGTAACAACGGAGCCCTTACTGCTGGATTATATAATAGGGGCTCTGTAAATATTTCATCCCCCAAAGGCACGCCTTGCCTGGTCACGGAGACCATGCTCCAGGCCTTGAGGGTTTCCTGGTAGTATGCCGGCAACATTGAGAGGTCTCTCCCAAACCCCCCGGGCCTGATAAGAAATAATTGCCGGTCATACCCCAGGTTGCGCAAATGGCAATAAAAGCTGGACTCCAGTGCACACCACTGCGGAGAGGGATCTTCATATGGGTATCTCTGCAGGTACTGAAGGTGGAAGGTGGACAACTGGGAACGCACACATACCACTCCCTGCCCACCCTCCACCAAAGGCAGACTTGCCACACCCGCAGAGACCCAATGCTTTCCAATCCAGAGGAAATCTGACAAACTCCTCTGGATGTTGCTGACAAACTGGGGGGTCGGACTCAGACAGATCAGCCGGTGCCAGATCTGAGATGCCACCAGCTAATTTATCACTATAGTCAGCCCCCTAAGGGAAAGCATTTTTGCTAGACCCCTCCATCGTCCCAGACGAAAGAGGACACTGTCCTCTAGCTCCCTCCAGTTGTCTGGGACGGAAGCATCCGCAGCGGACAGGTAGACCCCCAGATATTTAATGACATCTGCCTCCCACGAGAAGTTACGGAATGTGGGAGGCAAAGAGTCCACCTGCATAGAACCCTCTATAAGGCCTGTGCATTTGGACCAGTTGATCTGAGCAGAGGAGGCAGCTGAATATACCTCCTTGCACTCTTTTGCCAGCTCAAGATCAACTGGGTCCTGGGCCACGAGGAGGACATCATCAGCATAGGCTGAAAGGACGATCCGCATGTCTGGCTCCCTAAGCACCAGCCCTATGAGCCTTTTCCTCAACAGGCAGAGGAAAGGCTCAATGGCCAGCGCATATAACTGTCCAGACAAGGGACATTCTTGACGTACCCCTCGTCCAAATACCAAAGGTGCTTTTAGGGACCAATCGATTTTAAGTAAACACTCTGCAGAGGCGTACAGCGTTGTTATATAGCCCACAAATTGTGGGCCAAAACCGTACGCCGTACGCTATGAGGTAACCATGGTCCACAATGTCAAACGCCTTCTCTTGATCTAGGGAGAGAAAGGCGAGTGACAGACCAGTCCTGCGAGAGTATTGCAGGAGATCCCGGACCAGAAAGATACTGTCAAAGATAGTCCGGCCCGGGACCGCATAGGACTGGTCAGGGTAAACAAATTCTGCCAGCACAGATCCAAGCCTACGCGAGATGGTTTTCCCTACTATCTTATAATCTGTGCTGAGCAGTGAGACCGGTCGCCAGTTCTTAATAAGGCGGAGATCCCCCTTTTTGGCAAGTACTGCCCTGCGACAAGACAGGGGCATCTCCCCGGTCTCCAGGGCTGCCCCAAGGACCAGATGGAAATCAGGTCCCAGAGTCTACCAGAAAAATTGGAAAAACTCTACAGTCAGACCGTCCAGTCCTGGAGATTTCTCACAGGACATGGCACGGAGGGCTTCAGAGAGCTCTTGAAAAGATATTGGCATATCAAGCTGCTCCCTTCACCCTCACTGACTGTGGGGAGCCCCTCCCATAGCACCCTGCAGGCTTCTGGAGAAATAGAATCTGGAGAATAAAGATCTTTGTAAAAAACGCTGCCTGGGTTCTGTTCTCACCAGACATCTTATAAGGAGAAGCGGGCGATGATCTCCCGCATGGCTGACGCAGAAGGTGGGTAAGGCTCTGGACCATTTTGGTCCAGAGCGTCGAGGGTACAGTTAAAATCCCCCCTGAGAACCAAACACTCATCTCCGTCAACCGTCTCTAAGAAGTGGGACAATCTGGCTAAGAACCTCCCTCTCTTGGGCCCTCTAGGAGGGGCATATACATTAACTAGGTTAATTACGCTACCCTGCTCTCGGATTGGAGGTGGATTAGACGGCCTGGGATAACAGCTTTCACAAGCAGCAGCTCTCGCTGAAAAGACTCTGAGAACAGGGTCACCACTCCACACAACGTCGATGTGAAGTGGCTAAAGAAGACCCTGCCTCTCCACTCCAGTTGCCACGAGGTCTCAGCCTCTGGAGTGGTATGAGTTTCCTGCAGGAAACTCACAGAGTACCCTCCCTGACGCAAAAAGAACAGTACCTGGAACCTACGGAAACTGGCTTGACAGCCATTGGTATTAAGCGTGCTGATGTGCAAAGCCATTACTGCGTGTCAGGAATTGTGCGTTCCTAAGTCTCTTGAGACTGCTGATAGTCCAAACACATTTTATAGAAGTTCCGGACGCGAAAATACTCCGCAGTCCCAGAATTCTTGGCCCTATTGCTGAACTCTAGATATTGCTGGAGAGAGTGGAAAATAAATGACATATTACTCTACTTTCTCAAGGCCAGCTGCACCTTCCTTTTCTTTTGCCCATGAAGGGTGCTTTCAAGGAATTGGTCTAATTCCTTTACAGGGATAACCCACTTAGAATCTGATGTCCCCTCTAGTGGATCACTCCTGGGCTCCTCTTGGCTGGGGGGTTTTACCCCATCCTCCCCGGCTGGGTCAGATTCCTCAGCTTCATTCTAAGGGACCCCCTCTTGGATGATATAGAAGGAGTCCCTTTAGCACCCTTCACGCTAAAATGTGGACCCTGAGATTGCTGTTGCACCCCTGCACTTTCAGGGGTGCATTCAGGGGTAGCTGGCTGCACAGCAGTGGCTGGCATGGCCTAGTAAAAGCATTGGAAGCTTTATATGCCTCCTCTGCCATTTCCACCGCTGCTTGCTCAGCTTGGATTGCACAGATGTTAGGGTCAGTGGAAAACTGAGGAGGGTTGACAGGCTCCCCCATGATGTTAACAGGAAAACCTGCCTTATCACCCTCCCCCATATCCACCTACCCTGGTGCCACATCCCCCCTGATAGACAAATCTATTGGGTCCTGAATGGTGGTCAGGCCTATATTGCCCCCCCCCCCCCCCCCCCTCCGGTAGTGACTCAGCCTGGGGCTCTAACAAAGGATGAGGTATGTCACTGGAGAGTGATACCAGAGAAGGAGACAGACTGGTGCCTCTGAAGCTCAGCACTTCAGGGACACTGACCACACATTCAGCAGGGGCTTTACTGGGGGCCCCCTCATAGGCCAGAGGCAGAACCTGATCTTTCTTTTCCACCCCTGACTCACTTGGGAGACCCTCTTGCCCCTGCTTTTCCTCCATACCCTTATCCACATTATCCCCTTTTAGGTCTGGAGGGAGAGTTGTGTGGTCTGGCACCGGCTGGCTGGGTGTAATAACCGGGCCAGACACTCCTGGGGCCAGCAGAAACCAGCTGTGACCAGGTATTAGTCACAGGGGTAGCTCTACTGGCAGAAGGTGTTTTTCCACCAGAAGCTGGGGTTCTCTTATCTGTCTGGAGCCTATACTGTGCAGTGCTGCAGCTTGGATTTTCAGGGGCCATTATTCCCCCTTTTGGCCCCTGAGGCTTCTTAGGTACCTTATCCCTCATGTTTAAACCTGTTTTTGTTTGTTTACTCATTTTCTTAATTTTTATGATAGTTTTTTTTTAATGATTTTTATTGTTTTTTAAGAAAAAAGTGCAAAAATACAACAACACAAGAAAGAGGGAGAGAGACTTTTGGTGTTATCTGGCAGTGGAAGGATTAAAAGCTGCCTGATTGCAGCTAACACAGCAAAGAGAGTTTCTTTCCCTTACTTTCTTTCTAGATTTTTCCTCCCTAACTTTCTGACTTTCCCTCTCCTTGCAAACGTTCTATCTTATTAGCCCCTCTGTGTTTCTGGTCTTAAGCAGACTTTTTATAAAACTTTTAAATATTTTCCCCTCCACTGCCCACAAAGATGTTCTTTTCCTCTCTCCCCAAAACACAAAAACCAACACCAAACAAACTAAACAAAACCTGAAAACTTTAAAAATAATTTAAACTAAAAGCTCCAGGAGTGAAGGTGCAGTGCTAGGGGAGGGGTGTGGCAAAGTATCCAGGAGACAGCTCACCCTCCTGGGATAGAGAGCTGAGCCTGCCTCCCAGAAAACTGAAAATTAAATTAAACTACGAAAACACAAAAATTCCCAAAAACACTGATAGCACCATGCACCAAGTGCTTATTAACAATAAAGTGAAAAAAGAAAATAGTATTTTGAGGGACTAAGGTCCTAAAAAGCGTTCTTTGGAGAGCCCAGGGATACACACAACATGTTCTGGTGTATTGTGAACAATAGAGTTTGACAGAGATTGGCCCTTTATAGAGCCAATCTGCATGTCAAACCAGAAAAAGACTGTAAATTAAATAAAAATCAAATTAGGAGATTGAGATGAAAAGAAACCGGTTGGGGGGATACCGAGCAGAGTACAACATCTACAGCCCACTGGGAGACAAACTCATCTATTCCCCCAGTGGACAAAGCCAGGTGGTACTCTGCCCGGATACGGAAGTGCACCAGTGCCCGGAACCTGGCCTCAGGTGACAATGGAACTCCCTCCAGGAGCAGGTTGACGAGGAGGTCCCTGGCCCTATTGCCCCGGGACACTGGGCGCCCAAAAATAAATATGTGGGGGGAGAAATGCAGCCAGAGCTGTAGGAGGAGGCCCCTCAAGAGTGACAAGAAGGGCTGCAGTCTAACGCAACAAAAATAAATACACAGACTCTCCCTTTCCACAGAATGGACAAGTGGAGGGAGAGTCCGTGAAATTAGCCAAGTACTCTCCCATGCTCAGTGCACCATGGAGCACTCTCCAACTCAAGTCCCTGGTGGGTCGTGGAACTAAAGTAGAATAAAGCTCCCTCAACCGAGGCCTCTTGCCCTCGTCAGCTGGGAGGACCAGCCTCGAGATGGTGTTGGGACGGGTCACGAGGGCAAGGAAGTGCACTGCATGGAGCACGAGAGAATACAAGCTCTTCCTCGGCATGCCACAAAAGCATGCCGAGGGTATGTCCCTCAACCTCGAGAGGTTGGGGCCTGGAGGAGCCTGAGGGGAAACACGGGGCTTGTGTCCAATGCAAACAGCCGGAGCAGGGGTGTTAGAAGGTGCATGTGGCACTCCGGCTTGCAAAGCCCCGTGAAGGAAGTTGCAAGAGTCGGGGGAGATGGCATTCTTAATCTCTTGGAGCAAGTGCCTCGGGACTTTGGGTGCCATATATCCCAAACGGAGCTCTCTCAGCTGGGTGATAATCAGACCTTTAACGGTGGAACCCAGCTGGGCTTGATTAGGCTGCTGTGTTAACCTTGTTATCCCCTAGTGGACACAGGGCTCTGTCTCCCAGGTATACTCCATCAATGACTCTGTTACACTACGTAACCATGGAACTCTTTATACATAACCATGGAACTCTTTATACGTAACCATGGAACTCTTACTATGTAACCATGGATTTCTTACTTCGTAACCATGGAATTCTTACTTCGTAACCATGGAAATCTTACTACGTAACCATCGAACTCTTACTACGTAACCATGGAACTCTTACTACGTAACCATGGAAATCTTACTACGTAACCATAGAACTCTTACTACGTAACCTTTGAACTCTTACTACGTAACCATCGAACTCTTACTACGTAACCATGGAACTCTTACTATGTAACCATGGAACTCTTACCATGTAACCATCGAACTCTTTCTACGTAACCATGGAACTCTTACTATGTAAATATGGAACTCTTACTATGTAACCATGGAACTCTTACTATGTAACTATGGAACTCTTACTACGTAACCATGAAACTTCTTTCTATGTAAATATGGAACTCTTACAATGAAACCATGGAACTCTTACTATGGAACCATTGAACTCTTACTATGGAACCATGGAACTCTTACTATGGAACCATGGAACTCTTACTATGTAACCATGGAACTCTTACTATGGATCTCTTATTATGTAATTATGGAACTCTTTCTACGTAACCATGGAACTCTTTCTAGGTACCCATGGAACTCTTTCTACATAATCATGGAACTCTTACTATGTAACTATGGAACTCTTACTATGGATCTCTTATTATGTAATTATGGAACTCTTTCTACATAATCATGGAACTCTCTCTACATAATCATGGAACTCTTACTATGTAACTATGAACTCTTACTATGTAACTATGGAACTCTTACTATGTAACTATGGAACTCTTACTATGTAACCATAAAACTTTTTCTACGTAACCATGGAACTCTTACTATGGAACCATGGAACTCTTACTATGGAACCATGGAACTCTTACTATGTAACCATGGAACTCTTACTATGTAACCATGGAACTCTTACTATGGATCTCTTATTATGTAATTATGGAACTCTTTCTACGTAACCATGGAACTCTTTCTACGTACCCATGGAACTCTTTCTACATAATCATGGAACTCTTACTATGTAACTATGGAACTCTTACTATGGATCTCTTATTATGTAATTATGGAACTCTTTCTACATAATCATGGAACTCTCTCTACATAATCATGGAACTCTTACTATGTAACTATGAACTCTTACTATGTAACCATGGAACTCTTACTACATAACTATGGAACTCTTACTATGTAAACATGGAACTCTTACTTTGTAAATATGGAACTCTTACTATGGAACTCCTACTATGTAACCATGGAACTCTTACTATGTAACCATTGAACTCATACTAGGTAACTATGGAACTCTTACTACGTAACCATGGAACTCTTACTACGTAACCATGGAACTCTTACTATGTAACCATGGAACTCTTACTATGTAACCATGGAACTCTTACTATGTAACCATGGAACTCTTACTGTGGATCTCTTATTATGTAATTATGGAACTCTTTCTACGTAACCATGGAACTCTTTCTAAATAATCATGGAACTCTTACTATGTAACTATGAACTCTTACTATGTAACTATGGAACTCTTACTATGTAACTATGGAACTCTTACTTTGTAACTATGGAACTCTTACTATGTAACCATGAAACTTTTTCTACGTAACCATGGAACTCTTACTATGTAACCATAGAACTCTACATACATAACCATGGTACTCTTACTATGTAACTATGGGACTCTTACTATGTAACCATCGAACTCTAAATACGTAGCCATAGAAATCTTACTATGTAACTATGGTACTCTAACTACATAACCATCGAACTCTTACTATGTAACCATGGAACTCTTTCTACATAACCATGGAACTCTTTCTACATAACCATGGAACTCTTTCTACATAACCATGGAACTCTTACTATGTAACCATGGAACTCTTACTATGTAACCATGGAACTCCTACTACATAACTATGGAACTCTTTCTACTTAACCATAGAACTCTTACTATGTAGTTTTGGAACTCTTACTATGTAACCATGGAACTCTTACTATGTAACAGAGTCAAGCAAAGAATGCCCCTAGAGGTGGGTTTTATTAAAAAGGCTGGACGATTTCTCTGGAGAAAGAAAGAGTTAACTCCGGGCAGTGATCAGAGGCTAATTGAAGCCCAGCTGTGGATTGCCTTTAAGACAACAGCAGAGAGATGGGTGGAGTCCTCACTTAGGCTTGGGCCTAAGCAGTGTGTGAAATCTGCTCATGTTGGTGAGCTGCTGTTAGCAGCAAAGAGCAAGCTACAAGAGAAGCTTGCTGACTGTTCCTGTTTGGATCTCTAATCTGATGTGTGATTTGGATTGAGAAACTGAAGACTGCTTTTCCAGAGATTGCTCGCAGAGGAAGCTGTGTTCCAGAGGCTGTGAGTAAAGGATTATATTTTCCTTACAAGAGTCTCTGTAAAGTAACCCCAGGGAGAAGGAAGCAGTATAACTGTGAATTGAACAGAGTTTCTCAAAAGACTGTTTAAGGTTCCCTGGAGGTTGCAGTATTTCGGAGAGACGGGTGGGCCCAATACTCCCCTTTCTACTAATTAAGATATTTACAATAAAACTGTGTGAATTGTTATACCTTTGGCTGATGTAAGCCATTATGTGGTGTAATTTTTGGACTGTTAATAAACAGATTAAAAGAATACATGATCTTCTTGCTGTCAATCTAGAAGATAACAGGTCAGACTACCACACTATGTAACCATGGAACTCTTACTACATAACTATGGAACTCTTACTATGTAAACATGGAACTCTTACTATGAAAATATGGAACTCTTACTATGGAACTCTTACTATGTAAACATGGAACTCTTAGTGATTAATTATGTAACTCTTACTATGTAACTATGGAACTCTTACTATGTAACCATTGAACTCTTACTATGTAACCATGGAACTCTTACTATGTAACCATGGAACTCTTACTATGTAACCATGGAACTCTTACTATGTAACCATGGAACTCTTACTATGTAACCATGGAACTCTTACTATGTAACCATGGAACTCTTACTATGTAACCATGGAACTCTTACTATGTAACCATGGAACTCTTACTATGTAACCATGGAACTCTTACTATGTAACCATGGAACTCTTAATATGTAACCAGGGAACTCTTACTACGTAACCATGGAACTCTTACTACGTAACCATGGAACTCTTACTACGTAACCATGGAACTCTTACTACGTAACCATGGAACTCTTACTACGTAACCATGGAACTCTTACTACGTAACCATGGAACTCTTACTACGTAACCATGGAACTCTTACTATGTAACCATGGAACTCTTACTATGTAACCATGGAACTCTTACTATATAACCAAGGAAATGTAACTATACAGTGGATATAAAAAGTCTACACACCCCTGTTAAAATGTCAGGTTTCTGTGCTGTAAAAAAATGAGACAAAGATAAATCATTTCAGAACTTTTTCCACCTTTAATGTGACCTATAAACTGTACAACTCAATTGAAAAACAAACTGAAATCTTTGAGGTAGAGGGAAAAAAAACAAATAAAAATAAAATAATATGGTTGCATAAGTATGCACACCATTAAACTAATACTTTGTTGAAGCACCTTTTGATTTTTTTACAGCACTCAGTCTTTTTGGGTATGAGTCTATCAGCATGGCACATTTTGACTTGGCAAGATTTGCCCACTCTTCTTTGCAAAAGCACTTCAAATCTGTCAGATTGCGCGGGCATCTCCTGTGCACAGCCCTCTTCAGATCACCCCACAGATTTTCAATCGGATTCAGGTCTGGGCTCTGGCTGGGCCATTCCAAAACTTGAATCTTCTTCTGGTGAAGCCAATCCTTTGTGAATTTGGATGTATGCTTTGGGTCGTTGTCATGCTGAAAGATGAAGTTCCTCTTCATGTTCAGCTTTCTAGCAGAGGCCTGAAGGTTTTGTGCCAATATTGGCTGGTGTTTGGAACTGTTCATAATTCCCTCTATCTTTACTAAGGCCCCAGTTCCAGCTGAAGAAAAACAGCCCCAAAGCATGATGCTGCCATCACCATGCTACACTGTGGATATGGTGTTCTTTTGGTGATGTGCAGTGTTGTTTTTGAGCCAAACATATCTTTTGGAATTATGGCCAAAAGGTTCAACCTTGGTTTCATCAGACCATAACACCTTTTCCCACATGCTTTTGGCAGACTTCAGATGTGTTTTTGCAAAATGTAGCCTGACTTGGATGTTTTTCTTCATAAGAAAAGGCTTTCAGCTTGCTACTCTACCCCATAGCCAAGACATATGAAGAATACGGGAGATTGTTGTCACATGTACCACACAGCCAGTACTTGCCAGATATTCCTGCAGCTCCTTTAATGTTGCTTTAGGCCTCTTGGTAGCCTCCAGAACAGTTTTCTTCTCGTCTTTTCATCAATTCTTTTGTAGCCTTCTCCTGACTGATACCTTTTAACAATGAGATCCCTCTTCATCTGTGGGGAAAAAGGGAGCATTCGGCCCGCCCATCTCTCCAAAATGCTCCAACCTCCAGGGACCCCTTAAATAGTCTTTTGAAAAACTGTCACACTTGCAGTTATACTGCTGTCTTCTCCCTGGGGTTAAATGTCCACAGTCTCTAAACAGGAGAACTGCTTTCTGTCAGCAGATTAACTTGCCTTGTAAGCCTGAGTTGCTCCTGCAGACAGCTCTGATCTGGAAACCAAATACTGCTTTGTACTCCAGCATGTCTCTCCTTGCAAACAAACAATCTTTACTCTTACTCCAAACACCACACTCTGTAGGGCTTTTTAAATCATCCTGATAAGGATCAGGTGCACTGGCTTGATTGAGCTGCAGTCCCAATTAACTCTTGCTTGTCCTGCCTGGATATATAGCTCTGCTCAATCTCAGGCTTATATACACTACTTGCTTGACTCTGTTACACTACCTAAGTATGGAACTCTTTCTACATAATCATGGAACTCTTGCTACGTAATCATGGATCTCTTTGTACATAACCATGGAACTCTTACTATGTAACTCTGAAACTCTTATTATGTAACCATGGAACTCTTACTATGTAACCATGGAAATTTTACTATGTTATTATGAAACTCTTACTATGTAGCTATGGAACTCTTACTATGTAATCATGGAACTCTTACTATGTAACTTTGGAACGTTTACTATGTAACCATGGAACTCTTACTATGTAGCCCTGGAAGTCTTCCTATGTAACCATGGGAATCTTTCTACGTAACCATGGAACGCTTACTTTGTAACCATGGAACTCTTACTATGTAGCCATGGAACTCTTTCTACATAACCATGGAACTATTACTACGTAACTATGGAACTCTTACTATATAACTATGGAACTCTTAATATGTAACCATGGAACTCTTACTATGTAATTAGGGAACTCTTACTATGTAACCATGGAACTTTTACTATGTAGACATGGAACTCTTACTATTGTGAGGGAGGGCCACCAGGGGTCAGAAGAGAGCTCGTCAAGACTTCTCTCCTGGGAAGTGAAAGAGTTAAGCCTCCTACAACAAATTAAGTAAGCCCAGCTACATTCTGCCTTAAAAAGGACTACTGAGTACTCAGCAGGGGGTGGCTGATTAGGCTCTGGCCTAAGTGCTGTGAGGAGTCTGTGTGGAGCTGCAGTCGATGGGAGAAGCTGTGAGATGAGACAGTTAGGAAGACTGAATCCTGAGAGCTGAGCTGATATAAGCTCTGAAGTAAGACAGTCAGGAAGACTGCTTATAATACTGATTGAAAGACTGAGAGACAATGGCAAGTGAGTGAGGATTGTTTGGAGTGTACATCCAGCATACTAACAAGAGCCGCAGAGTGTTAAGCGTGACCTGAGAGGAGAAAATGTCTGAGCTCACGACCAGTACCTGGCTGGACTTACAGTGTGGGTGCCAGAGCAGCATTGGAAGCTGCCATTAGAGAATCAGTCTGCGTGACTGCGACAAAGTTACAAGAGAGACTGTTTACTGCAAGAGGAGTGGATTTGCAGAGGATCCATTGCAGCTGAGAAGCTTGGAGAGACTGGACTTAAAGGTACCACTCCTCTTTGTGAAAGGGTACTATTTTACCTGCAGACGGAGAAGCTAATCCAGGGCTAGTCAGGGTGTTCCTGAAAATTAGCAAGCCTGTTTCCGTAGATGTTTCTTTTAAGCCATTGTTTGTTTTTGAAAGCCTTGATTAAAGCAAAGATAAAAGTGTATCGGACTCAGTGGTTTATGGGAAAATCACAGGAGCAACAGTAGCCAAAGGCTGGCCCTGTCACACTATATAACCATGGAGAGCTTTCTACGTAACCATGGAACTCTTACTACGTAACCCTAGGAAGTCTTACTATGTAACCATGGAACTCTTTCTACATAACCATAGAACTCTTTCTACGTAACTATGGAACTCTTACTATGAAACTATGCAAATCTTTATACGTAAACATGGAACTCTTTCTACGTAACCATGAAACTCTTTCTACATAACCATAAAACTATTACTACGTAACAATGGAACTCTTACTATGTAACTATGAAACTCTTACTACGTAACCATGGTACTCTTACTATGTAACCATGAAGCATTTTCTACATATCCATAGAACTCTTACTATGTAATTATGGAACTCTTTCTACATAACAATGGAACTCTTACTACGTAAGTACGGAACTCTTACTATATAACTATGGAACTCTTACTTCGTAACCATGGAACTCTTACTTCGTAACCATGGAACTCTTACTATGTAACCATGGAAATCTTTCTACGTAACCGTGGAACTCTTACTATGTAAATAGGGAACTCTTACTATGTAACCATGGAACTCTTACTATGTAACTAGGAAACTCGTACTATGTAACCATGGAACTCTTTCTACATAACTATGGAACTCTTTCTAAATAACCATGGAACTCTTACTACGTAACTGTGGAACTCTTACTATGAAACTATGGAAATCGTTCTACGTAATCATGGAACTCTTTACACATAAACATGGAACTTTTACTATGTAACCATGGATATCTTACTATGTAACCATGGAACTCTTGCTATGTAACCATGGAACTCTTGCTATGTAACCATGGAACTATTGCTATGTAACCATGGAACTATTGCTATGTAACCATGGAACTATTGCTATGTAACTATGTAACTCTTACTATGTAACCATGGAACTCTTATACGTAACCATGGATCTCTTACTATGTAACCAACTCGTACTATGTAATTATGGAACTCTTACTAGGTAACCATTGAACTCTTACTATGTAACCATGGAACTATTACTATGTAATTATGGAACTCTTGCTATGTAACCATGGAACTCTTAATATGTAACCATGGAACTCTTAATATGTAACCATGGAACTCTTACTATGTAACCATGGAACTCTTAATTTGTAATTATGAAACTCTTACTACGTAACCATGGAACTCTTACTATGTAACTAACTATCGAACTCTTCCTATGTAACCATGGAAATCTTACTATGGAACTATGGAACTCTTACTAAGTAACTATGGAACTCTTACTAAGTAACTATGGAACTTTTACTATGGAACTATGGAACTCTTACTATGGAACTATGGAACACTTCCTATGTAACCATGGAAATCTTACTATGGAACTCTTACAATGGAACTATGGAACTCTTACTATGGAACTATGGAACTCTTACTATGGAACTATGGAACTCTTACTATGGAACTCTTACTACGTAACCATGGAATTCTTACTATGGAACTATGGAACTATTACTATGGAACTATGGAACTCTTACTACGTAACTATCGAACTCTTCCTATGTAACCATGGAAATCTTACTACGTAACTATGGAACTTTTTCTATGGAACTCTGAAATGTTTACTACGTAACCATGGAACACTTAATATGTAGCCCCAGAAGTCTTACTATGTAAACATGGGAATCTTTCTACTTAAAAATGGAACTCTTACTATGTAACCATGGAACTCTTACTATGTAACTATGGAACTCTTACTACGTAACCAGGCAACTCTTACTGTGTAGCCATGGAACTCTTAATATACTAGCGACTTGCCCGTCAAAAAATGACGGCAATGAGATGTGTATGTTTGGAAAGTTGTTTAGTTATTAATATACATATTTGACACTTGTAAGTATTGTGATTTTAAACATGTTTAGTTTTGTAAAATGTTCTCTTGCTGAACAATAAATCTTAAAGCATTTTGTATTCAAAGTATTAACATTTGAATGTAAGAATATTTGAACTTTAAATTAATCAGTATTGTAAACTTGAGGTAATGTTTTTTTAACATGCAATTTGTATGTTAAGAATTGTTAACTTCAATATACATTGAATCCAGAGTAAAGCAGACAGTAAAAACCCTCCTTGAAACGTACCCAATTTTAACATGAACTTTGAAATATATTTAAGTAATAAACTTGACATAATATTTTTTGAAACGTAAAGTTTCTTATCTGTGTAACTAAGGAACGTGAAAAAACATTTTTCCAACTTGGAACATTATAAACAGTAACATAGTGAAATAATATTTTAACATAATTTTATATTAAAAGTATTAACATTTGAATGTAAAAACAGTTGAACTTTAAATTAATCAGTATTGTAAACCGGAGGCAATGATTTTTAACATGCAATTTCTATCAGAATAATTGTTAACTTCAATATACTTTGAATGCAGACGAAGGCAAACAGTAAAAACTCTCTTTAAAAGGTACCCAATAAAATGAATTCCTTCCTAAACCCATGAACTGTTGATAAAACTTAATACAGGGAGTAATCTTAACATAACAGACAATATTTACATTGTGTCTTAAAACGTGGTTGAGCTGTTAACATGAACTTTGTAATATGTTGCAGTAAAGAACTTGAAAATATTGTTTTCAAACTTGTAACATTAGAAACAGTAACATAGTTAATTAACATTTTAACATAATTTCTAAAAATAATGCAAAGCAAGTGTTTTGTGAGGCAAATCATCCATAAACAGTACTTCCATTAATTATGACTGAATTGTTTATTGTTTTTTATTTTTGAATGCTTTGAACTTTTTTTTTGCTTGGGTTCTATTTCTTTACTGAAAATTTATAGTACTTCATAGTAGACAATGTTTTTAGTAAAAATACGTCCATCTTCTAATAAATCACCTTGACTTTCATTCTTTTCAATGTAAACTTTAATAGCCTGTGGATTTTTGCACCGTGACGCAACGCAACGTAAAATTGACCATGTGCAAATACTGGTTCTTCCAAGAAAATACCCAAGATTTGAACGTTTGACCTTGTGATTTATTAATGGTCATGTAATTTATTAATGGTCAAAGTAATAATGGGAAATTGTCTTCTTTGAAGTATAAAAGGGAGACTACTTTCACTTGGTGCTAAATCTATTCTTGGTATGAAAACTCTCTCTCCTTTATGGGTACCAGTTAAAATTTCAGCATCTATAAAATGGTCCTTTAATTGTTGACCAATTAATCTTGTCCCATTGCATAGGCCTTTTTTTGGGTTCATATTTCGCAGTAACATGATAATTGCACCTTTCTTTAGCTGCAAAATATGTGGTGGCATTCCAGAAGGAGTTAGTGAGTTTATGAATTCAGTCGAAAAGTTAGCCTGACTTTCATTGTCATCAGCAAGTACAGAATCAGCACTGTGATAATTTCTTTGTGGTGCATTAATTTTTTTTATGATTTCATTATTGAGGATTAATGCATCCTTATTTTTACACGTTAGTATGACTTGGTTGGCAAGCTCCGAATATTCCTGGTTATTTATGCTACCTTCATATATAGCCGATATAATATCTTGTTGACAAATCATATCAGGTGGGATCTCTACAGTGTCGTCAGGTAAATGTGGTATTTTTTCTGTTCTGCCTTCTCCAATTTTAATAAGCCAATCATTGAAATCAGTTTGTCCTTCTGATCTCATATTTTGTTGCAGTTGAAGATGGGTAAAATGTTTCCATAGTGTGCTTGACTTTATACAGGTTTTGATAATGTCAGTTCGATTTCCATGTACAACGACAGGTAATGTTTGTCTAAAATCGCCACCGAACAACATTACCTTTCCACCAAATGGAAAAATATTATCCATGACTTCACGAAGCAAACGGTCAATACATTGGAGGGCATAGCATGACATCATTGTGGCCTCATCTTTTATAATTAATTTACATTTGTTAAATTTCTTTGCTTGTAATGATGTCATGCGAATATCTGACACAGAAGTTTCTAAAATAGGCACTGGCAGTTTAAATCCACTATGTACAGTTCTTCCACCTTCTAACCAAAGTGCAGCAATTCCAGTAGTGGCAAACGCCATTGCTATTTGACCTTGTGCTCGTACTGAACTCATTAATAAATTATATAGATAGGTTTTTCCTGATCCGCCAGGTCCATCAAGATAGAAATAACTCTCTGTCACCATGTCATCATCTATTGCATTTTTAATGGCATTAAATGCTTGCAATTGTAAGGTATTTAAAGTTGCAAGTCTTTCTTCTGTTCTTTCTGCTTGTAGTTGAATGTCATAGTCTTCAAAGTTTATGTCATCTATAAGACCTGGATCAGGCAAATTAAAACTTGCACAACTTAATCCATGAGTTAAAAATACTTCTTGGATTTCCATTAGCGCTCTTAAGTGTGCAATCGGTTCATTGTATCGTCGCATAAAGTCTTCAGCCATATTACTTTTAAATCTCTCCCACAAAGCTAATGCATTTGGAGCATTTGAGAAGATACAAATAAATGCAAATTGTTCTCTCATTTGCCGTGGCATTTGACATTGTGCTGCTTCTTCTAAACATCTTTCCCATTCTGTACCATCAGCTAGTAAATTTCTATGTCTTGCAGCTAAATGGAAGGATTCATATACTATGTCATTAACAGTTCTTAAGTGTTCAAAACTTTGTGCTCCAGGAACATTTAAAAGTAATATCTGTAAGCAAAAACGTTCAACATCTCTTGGACTGACTGTGTAAATTCTTGGGATTATTTTATTGCCTCTGCTTTTTCTCGGTCTCCATCATCCATTCACAAAAACATAGTGATATGGAATTTCAATATATAAGTATTGTGTTGCTTGTGAATCTGTGGAATTTAATTCAAACCATGCAGTTAGGGTAGTGTGACGATCTTCACTTTGGGCCAATGCATTAATTTCATTTCTAGCAAGGAAATCCACTAAATGTCTTTGTGGCAAATGTACTGCTAATCTATATACTGTATGTGCATTTCAAATTTTAAAAGCCGCCACATAGCTTCTGGCGCACTGACATAGCGAGCATCTACATGAGATGCAAGTTCATCATGTACTAACTCACTACTTTCAGGGTTGTCTGCACTTTTGACGACTACAGTAGCTGCATCGTAGCCTTTGTAAATATATTTGTAGACATATTTAATGGATTTGATGGAAGTGCAGGCTTCTACGTTGATGTGGGCGTTGTACTTCATGAGTAAATGTGGATTGTAGGGTACTACATATCTATTGTCAACTTTTTTTCCACGAATAATGGCACTATCTCCTTCTCTTCTTTTATAACGTGGATAGCCATCACAATTGGCATAGGTTTTGTCTCTATAATCTTTTGGAAATTCTTTGGAACATTTATTATTTTCCATACATGGTGTTTGTGGATTAAGCTCACCACAGGGTCCATGAATCATGCGATGAGTAACAATCTCATATAGTCTACCATATAGTTTGGGATCTGGTAGTTCAGCAACAATGACTGCATCCACTTTGTCAGAAGTATCTAATTTATCTTTTTCTTGAAGTATTATCAGAAGATGTGCATGTGGAAATTCAATTCAATGGTATATACATAAGCAAGACATTTGCCAAATAACTGACTTATAGTGATGTCACGTATTAATTCATTTAATTTAATCTTAAAAACTCTGGCTACTAAATCTGGTCTATCGGAAACACTTTGTCCAAGAAGTAAATTTTGTGTAATTTCTGGCCATTGTGGATTACATGTAAATGTAAGAAATAAATCAGGTTTGCCAAATTTGGTGACAATAGCCATAGCATCATTGTATCTTTCTCTCATATTTCGAGGAGATCCTTGAAAGGAAGATGGTAAAATGATGGCTTTGCCAGCTGTCATGTCTCTGCTTGTAGCCACGTCAGCAACATAGTCCAATAGTCCAGAATATTGTTCTAAACGTAGTTTATCTTGTTGATATTTTATAAAGTTTAAATTATTGGCCTCAACTTGCAAATAGGAATCAATAATCCATTGTTTTGTTAGTTTTCCACCACATAAAATTGGATTAAATGCATTTCGAATGGCAATTTGAGCTACTTTAAATTCAAGCATAGAAACATTATTTTGGATTCTGGCTTTAGCATTTGGGTAACTGGGAAGTGTTAATTTTGGTTGCCAACCTGCTTCTCCGTGTGGGAAAAAAATGGGATATGTCATTGGATCTAAATTTGGACTTAAGATACTCATATTAATGAATGGTTGCTCCTCATTTCTGGGATATATTCTAATGTCTCTTTGAAATGGTGGTTCTCCTTCATCATTTTGAAACACCATTGCAACCTCATTGGATGTTGTAAAGTTATACCAAAGTTTATCAGTATGTCTGTCTCTTTTAAGCACCATATTAACCTTTGGCAATGGTAATTGATGTCTTTGTGCATGAAGTAGTTGTTCATTTTCTACTTCTGCCAATTTTTTATAAGCTTTACTGTAGGGATTATTGTCCATAATGTTATTTAGTTCTATAAAAACACTGGGTAAGCATTTTTTATTTTCTTCCATCTGCATACGTTGGTCAACAGCTTCCATTGTATCTAGGACATATAGTTGAGCGAATTTTCTTTGCTCTACTTCCTCTGGATGTAAATGGGAAGTCCAATGATAAATTTGGCCTTGGACTTTAAGACAGTAAGGACCATGTCCTGGTACATTAGCAGCTAATGTTGCCCCCATAGATGCAAAGGATATGGCACTATTGTAGGATCTTATGTTTGTCTTAACATTTTTGTAGTTCGGAAAAGTAGGTTCAGTCATAATGTTTTGTAAATAGATTGGAAATTCTTTCCTTTCTGGAAGTTTGAACTTGCCTTTTTGACAGCAACTAATAAATTGTCCATCTCTGGGTCTCTCCTGTTTAAAATAATAAGCCTCACAAAACTGACATTGAGTAGTCATGTCCCCACAACTATGAACCTCTACTGCTAAAGACTTGAGTAAAGGACAATTTGCAAAGCATATAGGAGTTTGACTTTCATATTCATCAGGTGAAATGCCATATAATGTTTCAACAACAGGTTCTAAATGCTTTGTTTTTTTCGTGGCTTTTCTTGGTATATGTTGTATCGGTTTAGGTAAAATGTCATGTAATGCTTTGTTTTTTTCGTGGCTTTTTTTGGTATGTCTTTTATTTTTTCAGGTAAAATATTATCTGATGTTTGAGGAACAGGTTCTAAATGCTTTATTTGCTTGGTAGCTTTTTTTGGCATTTCTTTAATTTGTGCAGGTGATAGTCTTTTGCTTGCAAGTCTTTTGAGTTCTTTTTCTCGTCGAATTTCCTTCTGCTCCGGTGTCTGCTGGCTGTCTGCTCTCTGTCGTCGCTCTCTAGCTTGGCATCTTTTCTTTTCTTGTTTACTCTCGTTATCAGCCATGTTAATCTGTATTAAAAAAATAATGTATCATTAGTTTATTTTGAGATGTTAAGTTTGTTTTCACAAAAAATTCTTATCAACAGTGTGGTTACGTTTTATACTTAATATTCTACATTAGGTTTGTCATTCAATTGCAAATTGGCCAATTGAATAGGGGTCTAAATAAGGCCATAACATATATTTAAAAAAAAGTTTTTAGTTATTAAACATCTATCCAAAAGCAAGGTTTTCACAAACTAAAAACTTATTTTAAAAAATATGTTATGTGCTTATTTAGAGCACTATTCAGTTGGCCAAATCGCAATTCAATGAGGGTCTAGGACTGGAAATTTAGAATGACAAATTTTATTGAGTCTCTGTTTTGAGCCTTTTTTGGACTATGCAATTTTTTTTTTGTTCTGGCTACATTGAAGTTTGGATTTACTGTTAAACATTATTGGCCATAAAAGACAAATAAGAGATAGATGAGAAATGTGTTAGTTATATTTTGTTAAAAGTTATAGTTAGTGGTGGTTGTTTTTTTTTTTTTTTTTTTTCTGTTGACATCGATGCAGAGCAAACATGTTTATTTAGTTTTCTCTTTTTTTACTTGTTATACTGTACCTTGGTTGAAGTGTGATTTCAAGCAGAATCTTTGTTGGTCCTGTGTTGAAAGTCCTCGTCCGATGGTCTGGTCCTGTGTTGAAAGTCCTCGTCCGATGGTCTGGTCCTGTGTTGAAAGTCCTCGTCCGATGGTCTGGTCCTCTGTTGAAAGTCCTCGTCCGATGGTCTGGTCCTCTGTTGAAACTCCTCGTCCGATGGTCTGGTCCTCTGTTGAAAGTTCTCGTCCGATGGTGTAGTCCTCTGTTGAAAGTCCTCGTGCGATGGTCTGGTCCTCTGTTTAAAGTCCTTGTCCGATGGTCTTCACGCAGTATCTGTTGTAAAAGAAAAATGAAAATGTTATTTGATTTGAATGTATTTGTAATAAAGAAAAAATTACATTATTTTTGTGTATTGTATGTGTTATTGTGAATTTTTCTGCTATGCTGTTTTTTGTGCAACCTTTTCAAAATAATTTTGGTACAATCCTGTTTTGTGTCTACCACTTTTGGTATGCTTATTTAGGCTTCTTTGTAAGGCTTATAGGTTCTTAAACATTAAAGAAGAATATTAATTTAGTTTGCTATGTGTTTGTGTGAGTTTTGGTACAATCCTGTTTTGTGTCTACCACTTTTGTTATGCTTATTTAGGCTTCTTTGTAAGACTTATAGGTTCTTAAACATTAAAGAAGAATATTAATTTATATTGGAGGCCATTAAACATATATAGTTCATTTCTTTTTTGTACTTGTTATACTTTACCTTGATTGAAGTGTCGAATGACATAGGGTCCCCTCCTGGCAATCTTAATCCACCGGTCTTCTTGTAGTGTCTGTTTGAAAAAGAAAGTGAAATGGTTAATTGTATATTTCTTCTTTTTGATTTAGCAAAGCATGGTCTTTTTCAGCATGTAATGTATTTTTCTATCTTACCTCTTGTTCTTTCTTGGAGTTGTTTAAAAGGGATTGTGGTTCACAATGCACGGTGCAAATTCTTGAGTGACGCTGTTGATGCAGAGTCTGTTTGAATAGTAAAAAAAAGGAGAAAGATTGATCTTTAGGTTATATATTGAAGTACAATAAATGTATGTCATTTAAATATACTTCTGTAATTACTTTCAATTAACATTAGTTTTTGGGCCTACACACATAAATGTGACATGTGACTATACATGATACACATATATGTGCGTGTCACATATCACTATACATGAATGACATTGTAATAGTTAAAAAAAAAAATGTTTTTACTGTCATTTAAATATAGTTGTTTAATTAGTTTGGATTAAGATTAGTTTGTTGCAGGGGCTATACTGTACACATAAATGTGCATGTGACATGTGACTATACATAAATCATAGTTTAATAGTTAAATATATATATTTTTTTAATCTCATTAAAATATAGTTGTTTAATTAGTTTGGGTTAAGATCAGTTTGTTGCAGGGGCTATACACATAAATGTGCGTGCCACATGTCACTATACATAAATCACATTTTCATACTTAATTTTTTTTTTTTTTTGTCCTGTCTTGATAATAAAATGTAATATATTATAGCTTACCTCTCAGTTGCAATTTGCACAATGTAAAGTAGGAAATTAGGAAATAATTATCTTCTCAAGTAACAGCAGCAGTTACCTATCCAGTCACTCCGTTCATCACCTGAGTAGAAATGTAGAATTTTCTGGAAAGTATGCAGTATTTATAAACTTTCAAGTGCCTGAGACCGTTAGAACGCAATACGCATGCGCTATTTGCGTTCCAGCTTACAATTTGCGTTCCATCCGCCATTTTGTGCGTAGTAGTTTTCCAAATGGTGGTTAATATCAGTGTGGGACGTTCTGAATAGTATGTATTTCAGTCTTGCGAGTCACTGTAGTATAGTTACGTCTGAAGCCTCGTTTTCGTTTTGTTCGGCGGCCATTTTTTCTCTTGCTTAGGTGATTTTCGGCAGTTTAAACTCGTTTTTTTGTACTTAAATGGACATGTAAATTAACTTTTCGAGGTGCCGGATGCCTCCCCTTGCTGTAAGTAAGCTTTTTATGTGTTCGTTGTGTTTATTTCTTGTGTTTCTGATGTTTTCATGCGCACCGTTTTCGGACGGTTTTGCGTGTTGGGAATGGGTCGTTTCGCGGCCGTATTTTTTTGCGAGGCGGACGTAATTTGTTTGTATTTTTTTCGAAGTAGTGCGTATGTGTGTTAACCGGGTGTGAGGCGCCTTTGAGTTTTTTTGTTTTTTTTAAAGTCGTGTGTGTGTTAACACAGCCGACACTGGAGCCTCCACCTCCGCATTTGCGGGGATGTTGGGATGCTCCACCACCGCAAATGCGACCCCTCGCTTCGCGAGGACCTGCATTTGCGGGGCACTGCGTCCCTCGCTTCGCAGCTATATATGTGTGCTCACAACTATATATGTGATAGCTCTGGAACTCTTACTATGTATCCATGAAACTTTTTCTACGTAAACATGGAACTCTTACTATGTAACCATGGAACTCTTACTATGTAACCATGGAACTCTTTATCCTGTGGTAGATTAGCCTGTTACCTCATAAATTAACAGCCAGGAATTCAGGTATTCTTTTAATATTTTATTAAAAATCCATTATTTGTACGAAAATAACACACTCTATCTTCATCTGTGGGAAAAAGGGAGCATTGGGCCCACCCGTCTCTCTGAAATGCTCCAACCTCCTGGGACCCTTTAAATAGTCTTTTGAAAAACTGTAACACTTGCAGTTATACTGCTGTCTTCTCCCTGGGGTTAAATGTCCACAGTCTCTAAACAGGAAAACTGCTTTCTGTCAGCAGATTAACTTGCCTTGTAGGCCTAAATTGCTCCTCTAGGCAGCTCTGCTCTGGGAACCAATGTTGCTCTTCAGACGGCTCTGCTCTGGGAACCAATGTTGCTCCTGCAGACAACTCTGCTCTGCACTCCAGTCTGACAAACAATCTTTACTGTTACTCAAAACACCACACCCCTTGGTTTGCTCTGTAGGGCTTCTTAAATCATCCTGAGAGGGATCAGGTGCACTGGCTTGATTGAGCTGCAGTTCCAATTAACTCTTGCTTGTCCTGCCTGGATATATAGCTCTGCTCAATCTCAGGCTTATATACACTCCTTGCTTGACTCTTTTACATATCCTTCCCCTTAGCTCAACGCCATGAGGTTGAGCTACATGAGCTAAGAGGCAGTGGACCCTGGATGGGGCATCCTCATTATTATGTATCTTTCCAGCTCAATGTTCTACTGTAAATCTGTATTGTTGTAATGAAAGAAACCATCTAGTCACTCTGCTGTTTTTCTCTTGGTTTTGATGCATCTACTTTAATGGGACATGGTCTGTAACAAGCTTGAATGACCAGCCCAGTAGATAATACTTTAGAGCCTCTGTAGCCCATTTTATAGCCAGACACTCTCGCTCTACCACTGAATACCTTTGTTCTCTAGGTAACAGTTTCTTGCTGAGATATATGACTGGATGTTCTTCACTCTCTACTACTTGGGATAGTAAAGCTCCCAGACCAATTTCCGAAGCATTCGTCTGTAAAATATCTGGGGCTCTTTGTTTAGTTAGGTCTGTTAAAGGAGCTGCAATAATGGCAAATCCAGGTATATATCTTCGATAGTACCCAAATATCCCCAGAAATGCATGCACCTGTCTCTTCCTCACAGGCCTTGGTCATACTCGTATGGCATCCATTTTATTTGGTTGAGGTTTGATCAGCCGTCTTCCAACTGTATATCCAAGATATTTAATTTCTGCCAATCCTAGTGCACATTTTGCCGGATTCGCTGTTAAACCTGCTCTTCTCAGGGACTCCAATACTTTTTCAACTTTGTGTAAATGTGAATCCCAGTCTGTGGTATGTATTACAATGTCATCCAAATAAGCAGTTGCATATTCTGAATGAGGTCTTAGAAGTTTGTCCATAAGTCTCTGAAATAGTGCTGGGGCTCCGTGTAGGCCAAAAGGCAAAACTTTATACTGGAACAGGCCATTAGGGGTGCAAAACGCAGTTTTTTCTCAGATTTCTCCCTGGATCAATACTGTCTCTCTAATTATCCATGATAACCCTGAATTCCCTTTTTAATTAGAAATAAATCCAGTCCCCTTTTAAAGTTATCTATCGAATCCGCTGTCCCCACCTCCTCTGGTAGAGAATTCCACAGATTAACCACCCTTACTGTGAAGAAACCTTTTCTTTCTTTAAGGTGGAATCTTTTTACTTCTAACCTCACAGGATGTCCTCTTGTCAGTTGAAAATCTCTTGGCACAAAAAGCTCCCTTGACAAATCTTTATACTAACCCTGGATGTATTTATATAAGGTAAGCATATCTCCTCTTAAACGCCTTTTTTTTTTATAAAATAAGTTTAATTTGTTTAGTCTTTCTTCATAACTTAGCCCCTCCGTTCCCCTTATTAGTTTTGTTGCCCTGCTCTGTACCTTTTCCACCTCTAAAATGTCCTTTTTATGAAGTGGTGCCCAAATTGTACACCATATTCCAAATGAGGGCGTACTAGAGATTTGTATAGTGGCAGAATTATATTTGCTTCCCTGGCTTCTATACCCTTCTTAATACATGCTAATATTTTATTTGCCTTTGCAGCTGCTGCTTGGCATTGAGCACTGTTACCTAGATGGTTGTCCACAAGCACTCTTAAATCCATTTCAATATCTGATACACCTAGATTTGCTCCATTAAGATTATAAATTGCATGGCTATTTTTCCTTCCCAGATGCATAACTTTACATTTGTTTGTATTAAATCTCATCTGCCATTTAGATGCCCATTCCTCAATTTTATGTAAATCCCTTTGGAGGGAAAGCACATCATTATATGATTTAATTACCTTGCACAACTTTGTGTCATCAGCGAAAATGGAGACACCACGCTCCAATCCTACCTCTAAGTCATTACTAAATATGTTAAAAAGGAGAGGACCTAATACTGAACCCTGAGGAACCCCACTTACCACATTAGTCCAATCGGAGTATGTTCCATTTACAACAACCCTTTGCTTCCTGTCTTTTAGCCAGCTCTCAATCCATGAGCAGATATTTACTGCAATTCCTGTATATCTTAGTTTGCTCACTAGTCTTCCATGTGGCACTGTAGCAAAAGCCTTTGCAAGATTTGCCTTGATCCAGGTTCCTACTAACCTCCTCATAGAAACTAATTAGATTTGTTTGACATGACCCTCATAAATCCATGTTGACTCCTACTTATAATCCTGTTCAAATAGATATATTCTTGTATATTATCCCTTATCAACCCTTCTAAAAGCTTCCCCACTACAGAAGTGAGGCTCACTGGTCTATAATTCCCCGGATTTGCTCTTGTTCCCTTTTTAAATATAGGTATCACATCTGCTTTTCTCCAGTCATCTGGTAGAGACATTTTGTTGAGTGAATCTTGAAAAATTAAACATAATGGTTTGGCTATTACACAACCCAGTTCCCTTAGTACCCTTGGATGTATTCCATCAGGACCCGGGGCTTTATTAACATTTATTTTTCCGACCTCTTTTGGATTACTTCCTGCGTTAACCAATTATTTGGCAAAGGTAGTGTAACCACATTATGTTGCAGTGTCCCAACCACTGGTACCTCCCTTGTGTGTACCGAAGAAAAGAACCTATTTAGCTCATCTGCCTTTTCTTGGTCACTAATTATCAGACGGCTTGTGTCACATTATAATGTTCCTATAGCTTCCTTCCTCGCCTTATTCCCATTAATATATTTAAAAAATATTTCAGGGTTAGTCTTACTCTCTTTTGCAATTATTTTTTCATTTTCTATTTTAACCAGTCTAACAGCGCTTTTGCTGCCTTATTGATTTCCTTGTACTCCCGTAAAGCAGTCTCTGTCCCCCCTTGTTTGTATAATTTAAATGCCTTCTTTTTACACCTTATCTTGCTCTTTAAATCATTGTTAAGCCACATTGGATGGGATTTACTCCTTTTACTTTTATTCCCACATGGTATATTCCGATGTGTATGTATATTTAGTAAGGATTTAAATGTTGTCCATTTATGTTCAGTATTTTTACCTGCCAGTTCTCTGTCCCAGTCTGTACTTTGTATTGCTGCCCTTAGACCGTTACAATCTGCCCTTTCAAAGTTAAGGGTTTTTCTTGGCCCCTTAAAATTTAGTTTTTTTAATTCAATCTCAAATGACGGCAATAAGAATGTGAGGCAGGTAATGTTGTTTGTGTGCAACATTAATTTTGTTGATGTTTCAAGATCCTTCGGCGCTCATTGCGAGGCTCTTGGTTGTTTGTGTGCTATGAGCAGCAATGTGTTTTTTTTTTGTATGCCAATGAATAATTAATAAAATAATAAATGAATATACTTTACCTATTGTGAAGTAATATATGCAGGAAGCATTGTGTTGAAGAGCTGGCAATCTGTTTTCATGTTGCTGCAGCAACAGTGCTGTGGAGCTGCTGTGTAAGTGTCAGCAATGTGTGCAGTGTGTAGTGTAAATAGGCTACGTGCGCAAGGAAAAGGCATTAGGGTAGCTGTGTACTTCTGGATTGGGTAAGTTAGTGTTCAGAAATGGCGCCTATTGTATGGTATGCGGCTGTGGCTGATTTTGCGTCCTTGTTTTCGGATCTCATCCTACTTTTTCGGAAAATCTGTATGTGTTTGGTGGTGTTTTGCGTGTCCTTTAGCCTCGTTTTGTTCGGTGGCCATTTTTTCTCTCGCATAGGTGATTGTCGGGTGTCTAAACTCTGTAATTTGGACTTAAATAGATCTACTTATGGTCTCATTTATCCAGTTTATTTCAGGGTAATTAAAATCTCCCATTATTAGAACTTGCCCGTGCTTAGCTGCGTTTCCAATCGGTAACAATAATTGTATTTTCTCACTTTTAGCTATATTTGGGGGTTTATAGCATACTCCTACTAATATTCTTTTGGAATTTGCTGCTCCGCTATTTAACTCTACCCACAAGAATTCAACTTTATCACTAGGTCCACCATAAATATCTTCTCTGACTATAGGCTTAAATTCAGGCTTAACATACAGACAAATCCCTCCTCCTCTTTTACCATTGCCTCTATCTTTCCTAAATAGGTTATAACCATCCAGATTAACAGTCCAGTCATGAGATTCATCCCACCATGTTTCGGTAATGACTAATAAATCCCATTTTTCATTAATTGCTAATATTTCTAAGTCTCCCATTTTTTCTGGCAAGTTTCTGGCATTAGCAAGCATACACCTTATGTTATGAGTCTGTAGTTCTGAAGTGCCTGCCACTGTACTTGAGTTACTTAGTACTACCTCCCTATGGACTATACTACCCCTCCCCCCATCTCCTCCCCTATGAGTTGTTAATTCATCCCTTATACCCTCTACACTTTCTACCCCATTACTTATATTTAGTCCCTCCCCCCCACCTAGTAGTTTATAAACTCCTCCAGCCTTTCTACCATCCTATCCCCTAGCAGAAAAGCTCCCTCATCATTAAGGTGCAATCCATCCCTGCTGCAGAGATTGTACCGAAGTGAGAAGTCAGCCCAGTGCTCTAAAAACCCAAACCCCTCCTTCGTGCACCACATCTTTAACCACGCATTAACCTCCCTAAGCTCCTTCTGCCTCCCTGGGCTAGCACGTGGCACTGGTAGTATCTCAGAAAATATGACCTCGGAGGTCCTTGCCTCCAGCTTATTACCTAGTTCTCTAAATTCATTCTTTAGGACACTCCATCTTCCACTAACTTTGTCATTGGTACCAATATGTACCAAGACCGCCGGTTCATTTCCAGCCCCTCCCAATAATGTGTCTACCCGATCCACAACATGACGAACTTGAGCACCCGGGAGACAGCAAACTGTTCGATTGCTGGGATCTGGGTGACAAATCACCCTGTCTACTTTCCTAATAATAAAGTCCCCTACAACCAAAACCTATCTGTTGCTCTGCCTATTCTGTCCTCCCTCTCCTCCAGTAGAGCTGTTCTCCCGGCTGTTAGAGGGAACAGCTCTATCTGGCATTACCATTCATGAATGGACATCCCCAACAGTTTCACTCAATCTGGCAAATCTGTTGGTGTTTGCCAAAACAGAACTGGCCTGCCTCCTGTTCCCCCTGATTCCCCTTCTAACTGTAACCCAGCTACCTCCCTGGACATCCTCACTAGCCCCAGCTCCACCCTTCATGCTAGGCCGATCTAAACTGTGCTCCGTGAGTACCAACTCCCTTTCCAGTGGGGCAATATCACTAAGTGCTGCAATTCTCCTCTCCAGATCTCCAATTTGAGCTTCCAGAGAGGCAACATGCTCACACCTCTCACAGAGGTATGGACTCTGGATCATCTGTTCCAGTATTGCATAAATATGACAGGAGGTACACTGAGTGAGGTTGCCACTGGACTGACTCATAATTATTATTATTTTCTACAAAATTTCAGTGGGAAAAATAAAGAATATAAAATAATATATTTGTAAAAAGTTTTCCTCCTTTGCACTATAAATCTGCCCTCCCTTTTCTTTGAAGTCCCTCCTTTTATTTAAACTCCTACGCCTTTTACTAGAATTGCACTTGATACTAAAAATGTTCGCAAGCTCACATGTTCGCCCCTTCTCCTGTTTATATTAACTTCTGCCTTCTCACCTGGGCACAATTAGTGCCCTATGCAATGTATCAGCCTTTACTTGCAAGGAAAATCCACTTGCGAACAGCCCCAAAACAGCTCACAAACCTTTTATACTAGTTAAACAGTCAAGCCACATCCCTCTCACCTGGGCACAATTAGTGCACTCTGCAAATTATCAGCCTTCACTTGTAAGGTAAATCCACTTGCTTGGTTTGGTGTATTATCTCCTGTAAGTTGGCTTGGCTTTGTGTCATCTGGTTTGCCAGCGATCTGTTAAATTCCTGTTGTTGTCTATTTGTCTCTTGCTGTGATGCTGTGGCTTGTAACCAGGCTTTTACTATCTCTTCCATTTTTCTGTGGGTGGTCTTTTGGTATAAGGACCTAGATCGCACTTCTGACACCAGTTGTGGTAGATTAGCCTGTTACCTCATAAATTAACAGCCAGGAATTCTGGTATTCTTTTAAAATGTTATTAAAAGTCCAATATTTGTACGAAAATAATACACTCTATCTTCATCTGTGGGAAAAAGGGAGCATTGGGCCCACCCGACTTTCCGAAATGCTCCAACCTCCAGGGACCCTTTAAATAGTCTTCTGTCACACTTGCAATTATACTGCTGTCTTTTCCCTGGGGTTAAATGTCCACAGTCTCTAAACAGGAAAACTGCTTTCTGTCAGCAGATTAACTTGCCTTGTAGGCCTGAGTTGCTCCTGCAGACAGCTCTGCTCTGGGAACCAATGTTGCTCCTGTAGTCGGCTCTGCTCTGGGAACCAATGTTGCTCCTGTAGTCGGCTCTGCTCTGGGAACCAATGTTGCTCCTGTAGTCGGCTCTGCTCTGGGAACCAATGTTGCTCCTGTAGTCGGCTCTGCTCTGGGAACCAATGTTGCTGATGTAGTCGGCTCTGCTCTGGGTACCAATGTGACTCCTGCAGACAGCTCTGCTCTGGAAACCAATGTTGCTCCTGCAGACGGCTCTGCTCTGGAAACCAATGTTGCTCCCGTAGACGGCTCTGCTCTGGGAACCAATGTTGCTCCTGTAGACGGCTCTGCTCTGGGAAGCAATGTTGCTCCTGCAGACGGCTTTGCTCTGGGAACCAATGTTGCTCCTGTAGACGGCTCTGCTCTGACAACCAATGTTACTCCTGCAGACAACTCTGCTCTGCACTCCAGACTGTCTCTCCTTGCAGACAAACAATTTTACTGTTACTCCAAACACCACACCCCTTGGTTTGCTCTGTAGGGCTTTTTAAATCATCCTGATATGGATCAGGTGCACTGGCTTGATTGAGCTGCAGTTCCAATTAACTCTTGTTTGTCCTGCCTGGATATATAGCTCTGCTCAATCTCAGGCTTATATACACTCCTTGCTTGACTCTGTTACAATACATAACCATGGAATAGTTACTATGTAACCATGGAACTCTTAATATGTAACTATGGAACTCTTACTATGTAACCATGGAATGCTTACTATGTAACAAATGTTCGCGAACCGGCGAATCTGGCGAACCGCCATAGACTTCAATGGGCAGGCAGATTTTAAAACCCACAGGGACTCTTTCTGGCCACAATAGTGATGGAAACATTGTTTTAAGGGGACTAACACCTGGACTGTGGCATTCCGGAGGGGGATCCATGTCAAAACTCCCACGGAAAATTACATAGTTAATGCAGAGTCTGGTTTTAATCCATAAAGGGCATAAATTACCTAACATTCCTAAATTGTTTAGAATAACGTGCTTTAAAACCTCAGGTATGATGTTGTATCGATCAGGTAGTGTAAGGGTTAGGCCCGCTTCACAGTGACAGACCAAACTCCCCGTTTAATGCACCGCAAACAACCTCAAACAGTCCATTTGCACAACCACAAACTCCCCATTTGCACAAGGTTGGATACCAAGCTAGCCATGTCCCGTTCCTTGTCCTCACTGATGTCATTGAAGGTCTCTTCCTCCACCCAGCCACGTACAACACCAAGGGTCCCCGAAAGGTGACAACAAGCCCCCTGGGACGCCTGTTGTGTTTGGTCTTCCACCTCCTCAAAGCCACCTTCCTCCTCTGACTCCTCTTCTTCAGACTCCTCTCACTGCGTTGCCTCTCTCTGCATTATTATAAGGTGTGTTAAGTAGTACTACTCTTATCAGTTTAATACCTGTTACGTCACCTATTAGGGGGCGTGTATAAGGCCTGGATTTTTGAAACCAGGAGATGGAAAAAGATGATTGGTTGGTGGTATCACTTCAATTTTGGGGCACGGCACGTGCAATCAAAGGTGCCACCAGATAGGAGTGGCGTGTTTGTAAGTACTACTCTTATCAGTTTAGTAATTGTTACAGCACCTATCAGGGGGCGTGTATAAGGCCTGGATTTTTGCAACCGGGAGATGGAAAAAGATACTCGGTTGGTCGTATCACTTCAATTTTGGGGCACGGCACGTGCAATCAAAGGTGCCACCAGATAGGAGTGGCGTGTTTGTAAGTACTACTCTTATCAGTCTAATACCTGTTACGTCACCTATCAGGGGGCGTGTATAAGGCCTGGATTTTTGCAACCGGGAGATGGAAAAAGATACTCGGTTGGTCGTATCACTTCAAATTTGGGGCACGGCGCGTGCAATCTAAGGTGCCACCAGATAGAAGTGGCGTGTTTGTAAGTACTACTCTTATAAGTTTAATACCTGTTACAACACCTATCAGGGGGCGTGTATAAGGCCTGGATTTTTGGAACCGGGAGATGGAAAAAGATGTTCGGTTGGTCGTATCACTTCAATTTTGGGGCACGGCACATGCAATCAAAGTTGCCACCAGATAGGAGTGGTGTGTTTGCCAATCTTCAGTTGGTGCGGAATCAGCCATTGATCCACCTGTGCGTTCAGGGTGGACAGGAGTGCTGGCCCGGTGTGACTCTCTGCTTTCAGGCAAGTCAACCCCAAGACGGCATTACACTGCCGTATCCGGGATGTGGAATAGTATCTGTGGAGCTAGGGGGGTGCCGTTGATGTGGAGCAAGACGCAGCAGCAGAAGAGGACTCAGCTGAGGAGGTTATGGAAGAGGATGGAGTAGGAGGAGTAGAGGAGGTGGCAGCAGGCCTGCCTGCAAGTCGTGGCGGTGTCACCAACTCCTCTGCAGAGCCACGCATTCCATGCTTGGCAGGCGTCAGCAGGTTTACCCAATGCGCAGTGTAGGTGATATACCTTGCCCCAACACTGTGTGCCAGACATGCCATTACTTCCTTTTGTGCAATCGAATACAGGTTGGGGATTGCCTTTTGTGAAAAGAAATTTCGTCCGGGTACCTTCTACTGCGGTGTCCCAATAGCTACAAATTTTTTGAACGCCTCAGACTCCACCAGCTTGTATGGTAAAAGCTGGCGGGCTAAGAGTTCAGACAAGCCAGCTGTCAGATGCCGGGCAAGGGGGTGACTTTGTGACATTGGCTTCTTACGCTCAAACATGCCCTTGACAGACACCTGACTGTGGGGAGATGAGCAGGAACAGCTAGAGGCGAGAGACGGAGTGGCGGATGGTTGAGAGGGGGCAAGGAGGACAGCAGTGGTTGACGTGGCTGAAGATGCTGGACCAGGAGGAAGATGGCGGCTTTGAGTTTGTGTGCTGCTTGTAGGTGTTGATCCCATAGGCGTTTGTGATGTGACATCATGTGCCTTCGCAAAGCAGTTGTACCTAGGTGGGTGTTGGACTTCCCACAACTCAGTTTCTTTTGGCACAGGTTGCAAATGGCATCGCTGTTGTCACAGGCAGACACACAAAAAAAGTGCCACACTGCTGAGCTCTGCAGTGACGGCGTTCTGGTGGTGGCAACAGCATGCGTTGATTGGCGTGCTGTCTGGCTGACCCCGGGTGCCGATGCATGCTGTCTGACTGTGCCACTAGCTACTTTCGACGACCTCTCGCTGCTTCCAACTCGTCTCCTCCTCCTCTCTGTCTCCCCGTCTGAACTTTCCCCTTGTTTTTCTTCTCTTATAGCGGGCACCCACGTGACATCCACGAACGCATCGTCATCATCATCTCCCGCTTCACTTGTATCTGACAACTCAACAGAGGAAGCAGCAGCGGGTACATCATCATCATCACACCGTACGTACATGTGTGTAATGCTGCCTGACTGGGACATATCCCTGTTATCTACATCCTCTGGCAATAATGGTTGCGCATCACTCATTTCTTCAAACTGATGTGTAAATAACTCTTCTGACTGATCAATTGAAGCGGCTGTGGTACAAGTGTTGGTCGTGGCGGCAGGCAGGCGAGTGGTAACTTGAGAGGTGCCCGAAGCTAAGCTGGAGGAGGATGGTGCGTCTAGGTTCCGAGCGGAAGCTGTAGAAGATTGGGTGCCCTGTGTTAGCCAGTCAACTATGTCCTCAGAAGTTTTTGAGTTCTGGGTAACTGGCCTCTGAACACTGGGCATTATTGTAGGGCCAAAGGGAATCACAGCACCACGACCACGACGGCTCCTGCGGATTGGCCTGCCTCTGCCTGTCATTTTTTTTTAGATTAGTGGTACTATGTGTGCAAGCTACTGTGACAACAGATATGAGTGGCACTGTGCACTTGCAGAAGTTGGCAGAGTAGACTCTGTAGGCCTGACACACACGCTTGCAGACAAGTAACTGCTATTCAATGTATTACAGTCAAAATTGTATTCTTTGTTTAAATGTGGACTACTGACTGTAACACCAGATATGAGTGGTGGCACTGACTGGGCAAGTGGGCACAGTATATGCTGTGAGCCTGAGACATACACGCTGGTAGGCAGGCAAATGAAATTTGAAAAAAGTGTTGCTTTTTTTTAAATGTAGACTGCTGGTACACCACCTGATTGGATTGGTTGCACTGGGCACAGTATCAGTTGTAAGCCTGAGAGATACACACAGACTAGCGGTCAGGCAAATGAACTTAGATTTAACAAAATACAATTTTGGGTTTTTTAAATGTCGACTGCTGGTACACCACCTGATTGGATTGGTTGCACTGGGCACAGTATCAGTTGTAAACCTGAGACGCACACAGACTAGCGCTCAGGCAAATGAACTTCAATTTAACAAAATACAATTTTGGGTTTTTTAAAGGTAGACTGCTGGTACACCACCTGATTGGATTGGTTGCACTGGGCACAGTATCAGTTGTGAGCCTGACACACACACTGGCTAGTAGGCAGGCAAATGAACTTAGATTAGACAAAATAAAAGTTTTGGCTTTTAAATGTACACTGCTGGTACACCACCCAATTGGATTGGTTGCACTGGGCACAGTATCAGTTGTGAGCCTGAGACACGCACAGACTAGCTGTCAGGCAAATTAACTTAGATTTAACAAAATACAATTTTGGATTTTTTAAAGGTATACTGCTGGTACACCTCCTGGTTGGATTGGTTGCATTGGGCACAGTATCAGTTGTGAGCCTGACACACACACTGGCTAGTAGGCAGGCAAATGAACTTATATTAGACAGAAAAAAACAAAAAAACAGACTGATGTTATAGCCCTAAAAAGGGCTTTTTGGGGTGCTGTCCTTGCAGCAGAGATCAAAAGAGTCCTTCAGGACTGTATTGGACACTGTGTACAGTAGCCTAGCTATGGTTTTTCCTATTGAATTAGTATCACCTACACTCAGCCTCCTCTCAGTAAGACTGCAAGTTAGTTATGATTATAAAATGGCTGCTGTCCATGAGGTTGAAGGGTCTGGAAGGCAGGGTATGATGCTGATTGGCTGGAATGTGTCTGCTGACTGTGAGGTGCAGGGTCAAAGTTTGTTTAATGATAAAGTATAGGGGGCGGATCGAACATTGCATATGTTCGCAGTTCGCCGCGAACGCGAACATGCTATGTTCGCCGGGAACAGTCTGCCGGCAAACTATTCACAACATCTCTATATGTAATGTATTATATGTAATGTATGTAATGTATGTAATGTAATGTATTACATGTAGTGATGTCCCGAACAGTTCGCAGGAGAACTATTTGCGGAGATTTTCGCATGTTCGCGTTCGCAACGAACGGCGAACATATGCGCTTTTCGGTCCGCCCCCTATTCTTTATCATTGAGGAAACTTTGACCCTGCACCTTACAGTCAGCAGACACATTCCAGCCAATCAGCAGCATACACTCCCTTCCAGAGCCTTCCATCTGTATGACAGCCTCCATTTTAGAATCATTCTGTAGCTGCATTTGTTGAGAGAGGAGATATATTCTACCTGCTCTTGATTTAATAGGGAAATAGATAGCCAGGCTGTGTATTTAGCTTTAACTACACACCTGAAGGACTCCTTTGATATCTGCTGCAAGGACAGCAACCCAAAAAGCCCTTTTTAGGGCTAGAACATCATTTATTTTATTTTATTATTTTTTTCTGCTGATTTAATAGGGAAATAGATAGCCAGGCTGTGTATTTAGCTTTAACTACACACCTGGATGACTCCTTTGATATCTGCTGCAAGGACAGGAACCCAAAATGCCCTTTATAGGGCTAGAACATCATTTATTTTATTTTATTATTTTTTTCTGCTGATTTAATAGGGGAATAGATAGCCAGGCTGTGTATTTAGCTTTAACTACACACCTGAAGGACTCCTTTGATAACTGCTGCAAGGACAGCAACCCAAAAAGCCCTTTTTATTTTACTTTATTATTTTTTTCTGTGTAATCTAATTGCATATGCCTGCCTGCTAGCATGTGTGTGAGGCCTATTGCATCTAGTCTGCCAACTTTTGCCAGTGCACAGTGACACTCATATCTGGTGTCACCGTAGTGTGCAGTGAAATAAAACAACCCTTTTTTTACTGTAATCGATTGAATATCAGTAGCCTGCCTAAAGGCGTGTGTGTGAGACCTATTGCATCTAGTCTGCCAACTTTTGCCAGTGCGCAGTGACACTCATATCTAGTGCAACCGTAGTGTGCAGTGAAATAAAACAACCCTTTTTTTACTGTAATCGATTGAATATCAGTAGCCTGCCTAAAGGTGTGTGTGTGAGGCCTATTGCATCTAGTCTGCCAACTTTTGCCAGTGCAAAGTGACACTCATATCTAGTGCAACCGTAGTGTGCAGTGAAATAAAACAACCCTTTTTTTACTGTAATCGATTGAATATCAGTAGCCTGCCTAAAGGCGTGTGTGTGTGAGGCCTATTGCATCTACTCTGCCAACTTTTGCCAGTGCACAGTGACACTCATATCTAGTGCAACCGTAGTGTGCAGTGAAATAAAACAACCCTTTTTTTACTGTAATCGATTGAATATCAGTAGCCTGCCTACAGGCGTGTGTGTGAGGCCTATTGCATCTAGTCTGCCAACTTTTGCCAGTGCACAGTGACACTCCTATCTAGTGCAACCGTAGTGTGCAGTGAAATAAAACAACCCTTTTTTTACTGTAATCGATTAAATATCAGTAGCCTGCCTAAAGGTGTGTGTGTGAGGCCTATTGCATCTAGTCTGCCAACTTTTGCCAGTGCACAGTGACACTCATATCTAGTGCAACCGTAGTGTGCAGTGTAATAAAACAACCCTTTTTTTACTGTAATCGATTGAATATCAGTAGCCTGCCTACAGGCGTGTGTGTGAGGCCTATTGCATCTAGTCTGCCAACTTTTGCCAGTGCGCAGTGACACTCATATCTAGTGCAACCGTAGTGTGCAGTGAAATAAAACAACCCTTTTTTTTACTGTAATCGATTGAATATCAGTAGCCTGCCTAAAGGCGTGTGTGTGAGGCTTATTGCATCTAGTCTGCCAACTTTTGCCAGTGCGCAGTGACACTCATATCTAGTGCCACCGTAGTGTGCAGTGAAATAAAACAACCCTTTTTTTACTGTAATCGATTGAATATCAGTTGCCTGCCTAAAGGCGTGTGTGTGAGGCCTATTGCATCTAGTCTGCCAACTTTTGCCAGTGCGCAGTGACACTCATATCTAGTGCCACCGTAGTGTGCAGTGAAATAAAACAACCCTTTTTTTACTGTAATCGATTGAATATCAGTAGCCTGCCTAAAGGCGTGTGTGTGAGGCCTATTGCATCTAGTCTGCCAACTTTTGCCAGTGCGCTATGACACTCATATCTAGTGCCATCGTAGTGTGCAGTGAAATAAAACAACCCTTTTTTTACTGTAATCGATTGAATATCAGTAGCCTGCCTACAGGCGTGTGTGTGAGGCCTATTGCATCTAGTCTGCCAACTTTTGCCAGTCCGCAGTGACACTCATATCTAGTGCAACCGTAGTGTGCAGTGAAATAAAACAACCCTTTTTTTACTGTAATCGATTGAATATCAGTAGCCTGCCTAAAGGCGTGTGTGTGAGGCTTATTGCATCTAGTCTGCCAACTTTTGCCAGTGCGCAGTGACACTCATATCTAGTGCCACCGTAGTGTGCAGTGAAATAAAACAACCCTTTTTTTACTGTAATCGATTGAATATCAGTTGCCTGCCTAAAGGCGTGTGTGTGAGGCCTATTGCATCTAGTCTGCCAACTTTTGCCAGTGCGCAGTGACACTCATATCTAGTGCCACCGTAGTGTGCAGTGAAATAAAACAACCCTTTTTTTACTGTAATCGATTGAATATCAGTAGCCTGCCTAAAGGCGTGTGTGTGAGGCCTATTGCATCTAGTCTGCCAACTTTTGCCAGTGCGCTATGACACTCATATCTAGTGCCACCGTAGTGTGCAGTGAAATAAAACAACCCTTTTTTTACTGTAATCGATTGAATATCAGTAGCCTGCCTACAGGCGTGTGTGTGAGGCCTATTGCATCTAGTCTGCCAACTTTTGCCAGTCCGCAGTGACACTCATATCTAGTGCAACCGTAGTGTGCAGTGAAATAAAACAACCCTTTTTTTACTGTAATCGATTGAATATCAGTAGCCTGCCTAAAGGCGTGTGTGTGAGGCTTATTGCATCTAGTCTGCCAACTTTTGCCAGTGCGCAGTGACACTCATATCTAGTGCCACCGTAGTGTGCAGTGAAATAAAACAACCCTTTTTTTACTGTAATCGATTGAATATCAGTTGCCTGCCTAAAGGCGTGTGTGTGAGGCCTATTGCATCTAGTCTGCCAACTTTTGCCAGTGCGCAGTGACACTCATATCTGGTGTCACAGTAGCTTGCACGCATAGTACCACTAATCGTGAAAAAAATGACAGGCAGAGGCAGGCCACCCCGCAGGGGCCGTCGTGGTCGTGGTGCTGTGATTCCCTTTGGCCCTAGAATAATGCTCAGTTTTCAGACGCAACGTACCCTGAACTTGAACAATTCTGAGGACATGGTTGACTGGCTAACACAGGACACCCAATCTTCTACAGCTTCCACTCGGAACCTAGACGCACCATCCTCCTCCAGCTTAGCTTCGGGCACCTCTCCAGTTACCACTCGCCCGCCTGCCGCCACCACCAACACTAGCACCACAGCCGCTTCACTTGATCCGTCAGCAGAGTTATTTACAGATCCGTTGGAAGAAATAAGTGATGCACAAACATTAGTGCCAGAGGATGTAGATAACAGGGATATGTCCCAGTCAGGCAGCATTACACACATAGACGTACGGTCTGATGATGATGATAATGTTGTACCCGGTGCTGCTTCCTTTGTTGAGTTGTCAGATACAAGTGAAGCGGTTGATGATGACGCTGCGTCCGTGGATGTCACGTTGGTGCCCGCTATAAGAGAAGAACAGGAGGAAAATTCAGATGAGGAGACAGAGAGGAGGAGGAGACGAGTTGGAAACAGCGGGAGGTCGTCGAAAGTAGCTAGTGGCACAGTCAGACAGCATGCATCGGCACCCGGGGTCAGCCAGACAGAACGCCAGTCAACGCGTGCTTTTGCCACCACCAGAACGCCGTCATTGCAGAGCTCAGCAGTGTGGCAATTTTTTTCGTGTGTCTGCCTGTGACAACAGTGATGCCATTTGCAACCTGTGCGAAAAGAAACTGAGTTGTGGGAAGTCCAACACCCACCTAGGTACAACTTCTTTGCGAAGGCACATGATGTCACATCACAAACTCCTATGGGATCAACACATCAGTACAAGCAGCACACAAAGTCAAAGCCGCCATCCTCCTCCTGGTCCAGCATCTTCAGCCACATCAACCACTGCTGCCCTGCTTGCCCCCTCTCAACTCTCCACCACTCCGTCTCTCACCTCTTGCTGTTCCTGCTCATCTGCCCACAGTCAGGTGTCTGTCAAGGACATGTTTGAGCATAAGAAGCCAGTGTCACAAAGTCACCCCCTTGCCCGGCAACTGACAGCTGGCTTGTCTCAACTCTTAGCCCGCCAGCTTTTACCATACAAGCTGGTGGAGTCTGAGGCGTTCAAAAAATTTGTAGCTATTGGGACACCGCAGTGGAAGGTACCCGGACTAAATTTCTTTGCACAAAAGGCAATCCCCAACCTGTACTCGATTGTGCAAAAGGAAGTAATGGCATCTCTGGCACACAGTGTTGGGGCAAGGGTCCATCTGACCACGGATACCTGGTCTGCAAAGCATGGTCAGGGCAGGTATATCACCTACACTGCGCATTGGATAAACCTGGTGACGGCTGCCAAGCATGGAATACGTGGCTCTGCAAAGGAGTTGGTGACACCGCCACGACTTGCATGCAGGCCTGCTGCCACCTCCTCTACTCCTCCTACTCCATCCTCTTCCATAACCTCCTCGGCTGAGTCCTCTTCTGCTGCTATGTCTTGCTCCACATCAACGGCACCCCCCCAGCTCCACAGGTACTATTCCACATCCCGGATACGGCAGTGTCACGCCGTCTTGGGGTTGACTTCCCTGAAAGCAGAGAGTCACACCAGACCAGGTGGATCAGTGGCTTACTCCGCACCAACTGGAGATCGGCAAAGTGGTTTGTGACAACGGAAGAAATTTGTTGGCGGCATTGAATTTGGGCAAGTTGACACATGTGCCGTGCATGGCACATGTGTGTAATCTGATTGTACAACGCTTTGTGCATAAGCACCCAGGTTTACAGGACGTCCTGAAGCAGGCCAGGAAGGTGTGTGCCCATTTCAGGCGTTCCTTCACGGCCATGGCGCACTTTACAGATATCCAGCGGCGAAACAACATGCCAGCGAGGCGCTTGTGCAAATGGGGTCTTTCATGCTGTTGTGCCTGTTGAGGGACCCTCGTATAAAAAGGATGAAGGAGAACGACCTGTACTGGGTGTCCACGTTACTAGATCCCCGGTATAAGCAGAAAGTGGCGGAAATGTTACCGAATTACCACAAGTCGGAAAGGATGCAACACTACCAAAATAAATTAAAAAGTATGCTTTACACAGCGTTTAAGGGTGATGTCACAGCACAAAGGCAATCTAACAGCGGAAGAGGTGAACATAATCCTCCTCCTCCAATGACCTCGCCGGCAAGGAGAGGACGCTTTACAGACGTGTTGTTGATGGAGGACATGCAGAGCTTTTTAAGTCCTATGCATCGCCACAGCCCTTCAGGGTCCACCCTCAGAGAACGTCTCGACCGTCAGGTAACAGACTACCTCGCCATAACTACAGATATCGACACTATGAGGAGCGATTAACCCCTTGACTACTGGGTGTGCACGCTTGCCCTGTGGCCTGAGCTATCCCAATTTGCCATAGAACTTCTGTCCTGCCCCGCTTCAAGTGTCCTGTCAGAAAGGACCTTCAGTGCAGCAGGAGGTTTTGTCACTGATAAGAGAAGTCACCTAGGGCAAAAAAGTCTAGATTACCTCACCTTTATTAAGATGAATGAGGGATGGATCCCGAGGGGACTGACAGTGGGCGATACATTCGATTAAAAAAGGCCTGATGAGATGAGCTGCCTTGAGCTAATAATGGTTCACACGCTGCTGTATTTTATCCCTGAATGCCGGATGACTTGCGTGACTTATCCGCTACCAACTAGGGTTCAAGACGCAATGTTTTAGGGCACTTTCTGCCTGGCAAACTAACATCAATTTTTCTGGTCGCTGCAACAATACCTAATTTTTCCATTTAAATTATTTTATTTTAGAAGGCGTACAGCATGTAATGAAAAATATAGCATTTTTGAAGTCTTGCATAACAGTTGTGCAAAAATACATATTTACAATAGAGACATTTTGTGAAAGTTAGCTGGCTATTCCTTCTTATTTTTACTTTTTAGGTTAATAATTTTTCTTATTTTTTACTGTGATTGTAATTTAAGAGATACCTAAAACATGGTAAAACAGACAATAGTAAAGAGTATATCTGCAGGAAACACCAAAGTCCTATTAGCTATCATCCCTCCAGCAGTATTAGCTTATTATTTACAATATCTAACCTGGGCAATCACCCTTGGGTTACCCTAGGGCAGGCTTCAGTAAGCGACCTCTCCTTTCCTGGGATGATTTTGCCGCCATTTGCTTCTGAAGGGTCTCCAGGGCTCCCCCACTCCGGTCCTTCCCCCAGTGTCGCTTCAACCAGTAACAAATGTTTTATATTTTTAAAGCGACCCAATGATCCCCCTTGATAGAGGTTTATCTTTACAAATTTTGGAGAACCAATTTAAGACCGGTGTCCCCTGTTTCTGGGTCAGGGAGTGTGTGAAATGCCTCAGCCTACAGTAATTGTAATGCTCTGACAGCGGTAGCTCATGCTTGTCCCTCAGTTCCTTATAGGTGAGCATCTGGCCCTTTACTAACCAGTCTCCCAGTCTATCTAGTTTCCTTGACCTCCACCAGTGTTGTGATGTTGTGCTCATGTGTTTCGGGGCCTGAGGTTGGTCAAGAATTGGGGTAATTTGGGTGGATCCAGGGAACAAACCAGTGTGTTTCTTGGCCCATTTCCAGTAAGATAGTGAGTGTCTGATTAGGGGGTTTGGCGAGTTTTTAAGGCTCTGAGGCAATTCTGATAGCCAAGCCACCTTGTCCCAGGTTAAGGGCCTTAAAGTGTGGTTCTCTAAATACACACAGGCCGGTTGATGACATATAGAATGTGCTATTGGGAGGAAAGATAGGTGACGGAACAGGTATTAAACTGATAGGAATGAATAGTACAACTTAATACACCACTCCTATCTGGTGGCACCTTAGATTGCACGTGCAGTGCCCCAAATTCAAAGTAGGAGGTCCGACCAAGCATCTTTTTCCATCTCCCTGTTCCAAAAATCCATGCCATATACACGTCCCCTGATAGGTAACGTTACAGGTATTAAACTGATAGGAATGAGTAGTACAACTTAATACACCTCTCCTATCTGGTGGCACCTTAGATTGCACGTGCAGTTCCCCAAATTCAAAGTAGGAGGTCCGACCAAGCATCTTTTTCCATCTCCCTGTTCCAAAAATCCATGCCATATACACGTCCCCTAATAGTGGACGTAACAGGGATTAAACCGATAGGAATAGTACTACTTAACAGTACACACCTTATAATAACGCAGACAGAGGCAACGCGTATAACGCGTGTGTATAATATTCCATGCTGTGCAGTGGAAGCCCCCAGACTCTGACCTGTGTATAATATTCCATGCTGGGCAGTGGAAGCCCCCAGACTCTGACCTGTGTATAATATTCCATGCTGGGCAGTGGAAGCCCCCAGACTCTGACCTGTGTATAATATTCCATGCTGTGCATTGGAAGCCCCCAGACTCTGACCTGTGTATAATATTCCATGTTGTGCAGTGGAAGCCCCCAGACTCTGACCTGTGTATAATCTTCCATGCTGGGCAGTGGAAGCCCCCAGACTCGGACCTGTGTATAATATTCCATGCTGGGCAGTGGAAGCCCCCAGACTCTGACCTGTGTATAATATTCCATGCTGGGCAGTGGAAGCCCCCAGACTCTGACCTGTGTATAATATTCCATGCTGTGCATTGGAAGCCCCCAGACTCTGACCTGTGTATAATATTCCATGTTGTGCAGTGGAAGCCCCCAGACTCTGACCTGTGTATAATCTTCCATGCTGGGCAGTGGAAGCCCCCAGACTCGGACCTGTGTATAATCTTCCATTCTGGGCAGTGGAAGCCCCCAGACTCTGGGAGTCTGAAGAAGAGGAGTCAGAGGAGGAAGGCGTCCCAGGGGGCTTGTTGTCAACTTTCGGGGACCCTTGGTGGCTGGGTGGAGGAAGAGACCTTCAATGACATCAGTGAGGACAAGGAACGGGACATGGCTAGCTTGGTATCCAACCTTGTGCAAATGGGGAGTTTGCGGTTGTGCAAAGGGACTGTTTGCGGTTGTTTGCGGTGCATTAAATGGGGAGTTTGGTCTGTCACTGTGAAGCGGGTGTAACCCTTACACTACCTGATCGATACAACATCATACCTGATGTTTTAAAGCATGTTATTCCAAACATTTTAGGAATGTTAGGTGATTTATGCCCTTTATGGCTTAAAACCAGACTCTGCATCAACTATGTCCAGGGACCCCCGCATAGAGGGGGGGGGGGGGTTAATTTTAGGTGCCGGGGGGTAGTTGGAGTACCCCCCACGACAGGGTTTATGTGGGGGACTGCCGCGGAGGTCTCGTTTAGGACCCCTGCAGCAATTGATGAGGAGTGGGAGCCTGCGATATCATATCGCAGGCTGTCACTTCTCATTTACATTTACGCAGTGTTGATACGTACGGCCCTGCTGCGTAGCTCATACGTTGCTCGCAGCAGAGCGATTGTAATAGCATTGTAAGTTAGAGAAACTTTTCAGTACGTAGGCTTAAGTAGAAGCCTCTTATTTACGAGGCTGGAATTTAATAGGGCCCTTAATATGTAACCATGAAACTATTACTATGTAACGCTGGACCTCTTACTATGTAACCATGGAACTCTTACTTTGTAATTATGAAACTCTTACTATGTAACCATGGAACTCTTACTATGTATACATGGAACTCTTACTATGAAACTCTTACTATGTAACCATGGAACTCTTACTATTAAAACTATGAAACTCTTACTATGTAAACATGGAACTCTTACTATGAAACTATGGAACTCTTACTATGCAACCATGGAACTCTTACTATGTAACCATGGAACTCTTACTATTTAAACATGGAACTCTTAATATGTAACTATGGAACTCTTACTATGAGCCATCAGCCTTATTAAATTGCGATTCAGTGAATTTAAAAGGGCTCTATATAAGCACACAGCATATTTATTTACAGAAGTTTTTAGTTAGTGAACTTCTATCCAAAAGCAAGGTCTTCACTAACTAAAAACTTCTGTAAATAAATATGCTGTATGCTTAAATAAAGCCCTTTTAAATTTACCGAATCGCAATTTAATAAGGCTGCATGTTTTTTTTTACTACGTAATTATGGAACTCTTATTTTGTAACCATGGAACTCTTACTATATAATTATGGAACTCTTATTTTGTAACCATGGAACTCTTACTATGTAATTATGGAACTCTTATTTTGTAACCATGGAACTCTTACTATGTAAACATGGAACTCTTATTTTGTAACCATGGAACTCTTACTACGTAATTATGGAACTCTTATTATGTATCCATGGAGTGTTGGCGTTACATTTCCTGGCATGAGTGACTATGCCAGGGCAGTGTTGGGGTTACATTCCCTGGGCATGAGTGACTATGCCAGGGCAGTGTTGGGGTTACATTCCCTGGGCATGAGTGACTGAGATACGGCAGTGTTGGGGTTACATTCCCCGGGCATGAGTGACTGAGCCAGGGCAGTGTTGGGGTTACATTCCCTGGGCATGAGTAACTGAGCCAGGGCAGTGTTGGGGTTACATTCCCTGGGCATGAGTGACTGAGCCAGGGCAGTGTTGGGGTTACATTCCCTGGGCATGAGTAACTGAGCCAGGGCAGTGTTGGGGTTACATTCCCTGGGCATGAGTGACTGAGCCAGGGCAGTGTTGGGGTTACATTCCCTGGACATGAGTAACTGAGCCAGGGCAGTGTTGGGGTTACATTCCCTGGGCATGAGTAACTGAGCCAGGGCAGTGTTGGGGTTACATTCCCTGGGCATGAGTGACTGAGCCAGCGCAGTGTTGGGGTTACATTCCCCGGGCATGAGTGACTGAGCCAGTGCGGTGTTGGCGTTACATTCCCTGGGCATGAGTGACTGAGCCAGTGCAGTGTTGGGGTAACATTTCCTGGGAATGAGTGACTGAGCCAGGGCAGTGTTGGGGTAACATTCCCCGGGCATGAGTGACTGAGCCAGTGCAGTGCTGGTGTTACATTCCCGGGCATGAGTGACTGAGCCAGGGCAGTGTTGGGGTTAAATTCCCCTGGCATGAGGGACTGAGCCAGGACAGTGTTGGTGTTGAAATCCCCGGGCATGAGTGACTGAGCCAGTGCAGTGCTGGTGTTACATTCCCGGGCATGAGTGACTGAGCCAGGGCAGTGTTGGGGTTAAATTCCCCTGGCATGAGGGACTGAGCCAGGACAGTGTTGCTGTTGAAATCCCCAGGCATGAGTGACTGAGCCAGGGCAGTGTTGGGGTTACATTCCCAGGGCATGAGTGACTGAGCCAGGGCAGTGTTGGGGTTAAATTCCCCGGGCATGAGTGACTGAGCCAGGGAAGTGTTGGTGTTGAAATCCCCGGGAATGAGTGACTGAGCCAGGGCAGTGTTGGGGTAACATTCCCCGGGCATGAGTGACTGAGCCAGTGCAGTGCTGGTGTTACATTCCCGGGCATGAGTGACTGAGCCAGGGCAGTGTTGGGGTTAAATTCCCCTGGCATGAGGGACTGAGCCAGGACAGTGTTGGTGTTGAAATCCCCGGGCATGAGTGACTGAGCCAGTGCAGTGCTGGTGTTACATTCCCGGGCATGAGTGACTGAGCCAGGGCAGTGTTGGGGTTAAATTCCCCTGGCATGAGGGACTGAGCCAGGACAGTGTTGCTGTTGAAATCCCCAGGCATGAGTGACTGAGCCAGGGCAGTGTTGGGGTTACATTCCCAGGGCATGAGTGACTGAGCCAGGGCAGTGTTGGGGTTAAATTCCCCGGGCATGAGTGACTGAGCCAGGGAAGTGTTGGTGTTGAAATCCCCGGGCATGAGTGACTGAGCCAGGGCAGTGTTGGGGTTACATTCCCTGGGCATGAGTGACTGAGCCAGGGCAGTGTTGGGGTTACATTCCATGGACATGAGTGACTGAGCCAGGGCAGTGTTGGGGTTACATTCCCCGGGCATCAGTGACTGAGCCAGTGCAGTGTTGGGGTTAAGTTCCCTGGGCATGAGTGACTGAGCCAGGGCAGTGTTGGGGTTACAATCCCCGGGTATGAGTGACTGAGCCAGTGCAGTGTTGGCGTTACATTCCCCGGGTATGAGTGACTAAGTCAGTGCAGTGTTGGCGTTACATTCCCTGGGCATGAGTGACTGAGCCAGTGCAGTGTTGGGGTAACCTAACCCAGGCATGAGTGACTGAGCCAGGGCAGTGTTGGGGTTACATTCCCTGGGCATGAGTGACTGAGCCAGGGCAGTGTTGGGGTTACATTCCCCGGGCATGAGTGACTGGGCCAGTGCAGTGTTGGCATTACATTCCCTTGGCATGAGTGACTGAGCAAGGGCAGTGTTGGGGTTACATTCCCCGGGCATGAGTGACTGAGCCAGTGCAGTGCTGGTGTTAAATTCCCCGGGCATGAGTGACTGAACCTGGGCAGTGTTGGGGTTAAATTCCCCGGGCATGAGTGACTGAGCCAGAGCAGTGTTGGGGTTACATTACCTGGGCATGAGTGACTGAGCCAGTGCAGTATTGGGGTTACATTCCCCGGGCATGAGTGACTGAGCCAGGGCAGTGTTGGGGTTACATTCAACGGGCATGAGTGACTGAGCCAGGGCAGTGTTGGGGTTCCCTGGCATGAGTAACTGAGCCAGTGCAGTGTTGGGGTTAAATTCCCCGGGCATAAGTGAGTGAGCCAGGGCAGTGTTGGGGTTACATTCCCCGGGTATGAGTGACTGAGCCAGTGCAGTGTTGGCGTTACATTCCCCGGGTATGAGTGACTAAGTCAGTGCAGTGTTGGCGTTACATTCCCCGGGCATGAGTGACTGAGCCAGTGCAGTGTTGGGGTAACATTACCCAGGTATGAGTGACTGAGCCAGGGCAGTGTTGGGGTTACATTCCCTGGGCATGAGTGACTGAGCCAGGGCAGTGTTGGGGTTAAATTCCCCGGGCATGAGTGACTGAGCCAGGGAAGTGTTGGTGTTGAAATCCCCGGGCATGAGTGACTGAGCCAGGGCAGTGTTGGGGTTACATTCCCTGGGCATGAGTGACTGAGCCAGGGCAGTGTTGGGGTTACATTCCATGGACATGAGTGACTGAGCCAGGGCAGTGTTGGGGTTACATTCCCCGGGCATCAGTGACTGAGCCAGTGCAGTGTTGGGGTTAAGTTCCCTGGGCATGAGTGACTGAGCCAGGGCAGTGTTGGGGTTACAATCCCCGGGTGTGAGTGACTGAGCCAGTGCAGTGTTGGCGTTACATTCCCCGGGTATGAGTGACTAAGTCAGTGCAGTGTTGGCGTTACATTCCCTGGGCATGAGTGACTGAGCCAGTGCAGTGTTGGGGTAACCTTACCCAGGCATGAGTGACTGAGCCAGGGCAGTGTTGGGGTTACATTCCCTGGGCATGAGTGACTGAGCCAGGGCAGTGTTGGGGTTACATTGCCCGGGCATGAGTGACTGGGCCAGTGCAGTGTTGGCATTACATTCCCTTGGCATGAGTGACTGAGCAAGGGCAGTGTTGGGGTTACATTCCCCGGGCATGAGTGACTGAGCCAGTGCAGTGCTGGTGTTAAATTCCCCGGGCATGAGTGACTGAACCTGGGCAGTGTTGGGGTTAAATTCCCCGGGCATGAGTGACTGAGCCAGGGCAGTGTTGGGGTTACATTACCTGGGCATAAGTGACTGAGCCAGTGCAGTATTGGGGTTACATTCCCCGGGCATGAGTGACTGAGCCAGGGCAGTGTTGGGGTTACATTCAACGGGCATGAGTGACTGAGCCAGGGCAGTGTTGGGGTTCCCTGGCATGAGTAACTGAGCCAGTGCAGTGTTGGGGTTAAATTCCCCGGGCATAAGTGAGTGAGCCAGGGCAGTGTTGGGGTTACATTCCCCGGGTATGAGTGACTGAGCCAGTGCAGTGTTGGCGTTACATTCCCCGGGTATGAGTGACTAAGTCAGTGCAGTGTTGGTGTTACATTCCCCGGGCATGAGTGACTGAGCCAGTGCAGTGTTGGGGTAACATTACCCAGGTATGAGTGACTGAGCCAGGGCAGTGTTGGGGTTACATTCCCTGGGCATGAGTGACTGAGCCAGGGCAGTGTTGGGGTTACATTCCCCGGGCATGAGTGACTGGGCCAGTGCAGTGTTGGCGTTACATTCCCCTGGCATGAGTGACTGAGCAAGTGCAGTGTTGGGGTTACATTCCCCGGGCATGAGTGTCTGAGCCAGGGCAGTGTTGGGGTTACATTCCCCGGGCATGAGTGACTGAGCCTGGGCAGTGTTGGGGTTACATTCCCCGGGCATGAGTGACTGAGCCAGGGCAGTGTTGTGGTTACATTCCCTGGGCATGAGTGACTGAGCCAGTGCAGTATTGGGGTTACATTCCCCAGGCATGAGTGACTGAGCCAGGGCAGTGTTGGGGTTACATTCCCTGGGCATGAGTGACTGAGCCAGGGCAGTGTTGGGGTTCCCTGGCATGAGTAACTGAGCCAGTGCAGTGTTGGGGTTAAATTCCCCGGGCATAAGTGACTGAGCCCGGGCAGTGTTGGGGTTACATTCCCCGGGCAGGAGTAAATGAGCCAGTGCAGGGCTTGGGTTAAATTCCCCGGGCATGAGTGACTGAACAAGGGCAGTGTTGGTGTTACATTCTCCGGGCATGAGTGACTGAGCCAGGGCAGTGTTGGCGTTACATTCCCCGGGCATGAGTGACTGAGCCAGGGCAGTGTTGGGGTTACATTCCCCGGGCATGAGTGACTGGGCCAGGGCAGTTTTCGCGTTACTTTCCCCGGGCATAAGTGACTGAGCCACGGCAATGTTGGGGTTACATTCCCCGGGCATGAGTGACTGAGCCAGGGCAGTGTTGGTGTTACATTCCCCGGGCATGAGTGACTGAGCCAGGCCAGTGTTGGAGTTACATTCCTTGGGCATGAGTGACTGAGTAAGGGCAGTGTTGGGGTTAAATTCCCCGGGCAGGAGTAAATGAGCCAGTGCAGGGTTTTGGTTAAATTCCCCGGGCATAAGTCACTGAACAAGGGCAGTGTTGGTGTTACATTCTCCGGGCATGAGTGACTGAGCCAGGGCAGTGTTGGCGTTACATTCCCCGGGCATGAGTGACTGAGCCAGGGCAGTGTTGGGGTTACATTCCCCGGGCATGAGTGACTGGGCCAGGGCAGTTTTCGCATTACTTTCCCCGGGCATAAGTGACTGAGCCACGGCAATGTTGGGGTTACATTCCCCGGGCATGAGTGACTGAGCCAGGCCAGTGTTGGAGTTACATTCCTTGGGCATGAGTGACTGAGTAAGGGCAGTGTTGGGGTTAAATTCCCCGGGCATGAATGGCTGAGCCAGGGCAGTGTTGGGGTTACATTCCCTGGGCTTGAGTGACTGAGCCAGGGCAGTGATGTGGTTACATTCGCTGGGCATGAGTGACTGAGCCAGGGCAGTGTTGGGGTTACATTCCCAGGGCATGAGTGATTGAGCCAGTGCAGTGTTGGTGTTACATTCCCCGGGCATGAGTGACTGAGCCAGGGCAGTGTTGGGGTTACATTCCTGGGGTATGAGTGACTGGGCCAGTGCAGTGTTGGCGTTACATTCCCCTGGCATGAGTGACTGAGCCAGGGCAGTGTTGGGGTTACATTCCCCGGGCATGAGTGACTGAGCCAGTGCAGTGTTGGTGTTAAATTCCCTGGGCATGAGTGACTGAGCCTGGGCAGTGTTGGGGTTAAATTCCCCGGGCATGAGTGACTGAGCCAGGGCAGTGTTGGGGTTACATTCCCTCGGCCTGAGTGACTAAACCAGTGCAGTGTTGGGGTTACATTCCCTGGGCATGAGTGACTGAGCCAGGGCAGTGTTGGGGTTACATTCCCTTGGCCTGAGTGACTAAACCAGTGCAGTGTTGGGTTTACATTCCCCGGGCATGAGTAACTGAGCCAGTGCAGTGTTGAGGTTTAATTCCCCGGGCATAAGTGATTGAGCCAGGGCAGTGTTGGGGTTACATTCCCCGGTCAGGAGTAACTGAGCCAGTGCAGGGTTGGGGTTAAATTCCCCGGGCATGAGTGACTGAACCAGGGCAGTGTTGGTGTTACATTCCCCAGGCATGAGTGACTGAGCCAGGGCAGTGTTGGGGTTATATTTCCTGGGCATGAGTGACTGAGCCAGTGCAGTGTTGGCGTTACATTCCCTGGGCATGAGTGACTGAGCAAGGGCAGTGTTGGGGTTAAATTCCCCGGGCATGAATGGCTGAGCCAAGGAAGTGTTGGGGTTAAGTTCCCTGGGCATGAGTGACTGAGCCAGGGCAGTGTTGGGGTTACATTCCCCAGGTATGAGTGACTGAGCCAGGGCAGTGTTGGGGTTACATTCCCTGGATATGAGTGACTGAGCCAGGGAAGTGCTCACGTTACATTCCCCGGGCATAAGTGACTGAGCCACGGCAGTGTTGGGGTTACATTCCCCGGGCATGAGTGACTGAGCCAGTGCAATGTTGAGGTTACATTCCTCGGGCATGAATGACTGAGCCAGGGCAGTGTTGGGGTTACATTCCCCGGGCATGAGTGACTGAGCCAGTGCAGTGTTGGTGTTAAATTCCCCGGGCATGAGTGACTGAGCCAGGCCAGTGTTGGAGTTACATTCCTTGGGCATGAGTGATTGAGCAAGGGCAGTGTTGGGGTTAAATTCCCCGGGCATGAATGGCTGAGCCAGGGCAGTGTTGGGGTTACATTCCCTGGGCTTGATTGACTGAGCAAGGGCAGTGATGTGGTTACATTCCCTGGGCATGAGTGACTGAGCCAGGGCAGTGTTGGGGTTACATTCCCAGGGCATGAGTGATTGAGCCAGTGCAGTGTTGGTGTTACATTCCCCGGGCATGAGTGACTGAGCCAGGGCAGTGTTGGGGTTACATTCCTGGGGCATGAGTGACTGGGCCAGTGCAGTGTTGGCGTTACATTCCCCTGGCATGAGTGACTGAGCAAGGGCAGTGTTGGGGTTACATTCCCCGGGCATGAGTGACTGAGCCAGTGCAGTGTTGGTGTTAAATTCCCCGGGCATGAGTGACTGAGCCTGGGCAGTGTTGGGGTTAAATTCTCCGGGCATGAGTGACTGAGCCAGGGCAGTGTTGGGGTTACATTCCCTCGGCCTGAGTGACTGAGCCAGTGCAGTGTTGGGGTTACATTCCCTGGGCATGAGTGACTGAGCCAGGGCAGTGTTGGGTTTACATTCCCCGGGCATGAGTAACTGAGCCAGTGCAGTGTTGAGGTTTAATTCCCCGGGCATAAGTGATTGAGCCAGGGCAGTGCTGGGGTTACATTCCCCGGGCAGGAGTAACTGAGCCAGTGCAGGGTTGGGGTTAAATTCCCCAGGCATGAGTGACTGAACAAGGGAAGTGTTGGTGTTACATTCCCCAGGCATGAGTGACTGAGCCAGGGCAGTGTTGGGGTTACATTTCCTGGGCATGAGTGACTGAGCCAGTGCAGTGTTGGCGTTACATTCCCCGGGCATGAGTGACTGAGCCAGTGCAGTGTGGGGTTACATTCAACGGGCATGAGTGACGGAGCCAGGTCAGTGTTGGCGTTACATTCGCCGGACATGAGTGACTGAGCCAGGGCAGTGTTGGGGTTACATTCCCCGAGCATGAGTGCCTGAGCCAGGGCAGTGTTGGGGTTACATTCCCCGAGCATGAGTGACTGAGCCAGGGCAGTGTTAGGGTTACATTCCCGGGACATGAGTGACTGAGCCAGTGCAGTGTTGGGGTTACATTCCCCGGGCATGGATGACTGAGCCAGTGCAGTGTGGGGTTACATTCAACGGGCATGAGTGACTGAGCCAGGGCAGTGTTGGTGTTACATTCCCCGGGCATGAGTGACTGAGCCAGTGCAGTGTGGGGTTACATTCAACGGGCATGAGTGACTGAGCCAGGGCAGTGTTGGTGTTACATTCCCGGAGCATGAGTGACTGAGCCAGTGCAGTGTTTGGGTTACATTCCACTGGCATGAGTGACTGAGCCAGGGCAGTGTTGGGGTTAAGTTCCGAGGGCATAAATGACTGAGCAAGGGCAGTTTTGGGGTTACATTCCCGGGCCATGAGTGACTGAGCCAGGGCAGTGTTGGGGTTACATTCCCCGGGCATGAGTGACTGAGCCATTGCAGTGATGGCATTACATTCCCCGGGTATGAGTGACTGAGCCAGTGCAGTGTTGGGGTTACATTCCCCGGACATGAGTGACTGAGCCAGGACAGTGTTGGAGTTACATTCCCCGGGCATGAGTGACTGAGCCAGGACAGTGTTGCGGTTACATTCTCCGGGCATGAGTGACTGAGCCAGGGCAGTATTGGGGTTAAGTTCCCCGGGCATGAGTGACTGAGCCAGGGCAGTTTTGGGGTTACATTCCCTGGGCCATGAGTGACTGAGCAAGGGCAGATTTGGGGTTACATTCCCTGGGCATGAGTGACTGAGCCAGTGCAGTGTTTGTGTTACATTCCCCAGACATGAGTGACTGAGCCAGGGCAGTGTTGGGGTTACATTCCCTGTGCATGAGTGACTGAGCAAGGGCAGTGTTGGGGTTACATTTCTCGGGCATGAGTGACTGGGCCAGGGCAGTTTTGGGGTTACATTCCCTGGGCATGAGTGACTGAGCCAAGGCAGTTTTCGGGTTACATTCCCCGGGCATGAGTGACTGAGCCAGGGCAGTGTTGGGGTTACATTCCCCGGGCATGAGTGACTGAGCCAGTGCAGTGTTGGTGTTAAATTCCCCGGGCATGAGTGACTGAGCCAGGGCCGTGTTGGGGTTACATTCCCCGGGCATGAGTGACTGAGCCAGTGCAGTGTTGGGGTTAAGTTCCCTGGGCATGAGTGACTGACCCAGGGCAGTGTTGGCGGTACATTCCCCAGGCATGAGTGACTAAGCCAAGGCAGTATTGGGGTTACATTCCCCGGGCATGGGTGACTGAGCAAGGCCAGTGTTTGGGTTTCATTCCCTGGGTATGAGTGACTGAGCCAGTGCAGTGTTGGGGTTACATTCCCCGAGCATAAGTGCCTGAGCCAGGGCAGTGTTGGGGTTACATTCTCCCGGCATGAGTGACTGAGCCAGGGCAGTATTGGGGTTAAGTTCCCCGGGCATTAGTGACTGAGCCAGGGCAGTTTGTGGGTTACATTCCCTGGGCATGAGTGACTGAGCCAGTGCAGTGTTTGCGTTACTTTCCCTGGGCATGAATGACTGAGCTAGTGTAGTGTTGGGGTTACATTCCTCTGCATGAGTGACTGAGCCAGGGCAGTGTTGGGGTTACATTCCCTGGGCATGAGTGACTGAGCCAGGGCAGTGTTGGAGTTACATTCCCCGGGCATGAGTGACTGAGCCAGGACAGTGTTGGGGTTACAATCCAGGGGCATGAGTGAGTGAGCCAGTGCAGTGTTGGGGTTACATTCCCCGGGCATGAGTGATGAGCCAGGGCAGTGTTGGGGTTAAGTTCCCTGGGCATGAGTGACTGACCCAGGGCAGTGTTGGTGTTACATTCCCTGGGCATGGGTGACTGAGCAAGGCCAGTGTTTGGTTTACATTCCCTGGACATGAGTGACTAAGCCAGGGCAGTGTTGGTGTTACATTCCCCGGACATGAGTGACTGAGCCAGGGCAGTGTTGGCGTTACATTCCGTGGGCATGAGTGACTGAGCCAGGGCAGTGTTGGGCTTACATTCCCCGGGCATGAGTGACTGAGCCAGGGCAGTATTGGTGTTAAATTTCCCGGGCATGAGTGACTGAGCCAGGGCCCTGTTGGGGTTACATTCCCCGGGCATGAGTGACTGAGCCAGTGCAGTGTTGGGGTTAAGTTCCCTGGGCATGAGTGACTGACCCAGGGCAGTGTTGGCGGTACATTCCCCAGGCATGAGTGACTAAGCCAAGGCAGTGTTGGGGTTACATTCCCCGGGCATGGGTGACTGAGCAAGGCCAGTGTTTGGGTTTCATTCCCTGGGTATGAGTGACTGAGCCAGTGCAGTGTTGGGGTTACATTCCCCGAGCATAAGTGCCTGAGCCAGGGCAGTGTTGGGGTTACATTCTCCGGGCATGAGTGACTGAGCCAGGGCAGTATTGGGGTTAAGTTCCCCGGGCATAAGTGACTGAGCCAGGGCAGTTTGTGGGTTACATTCCCTGGGCATGAGTGACTGAGCCAGTGCAGTGTTTGCGTTACTTTCCCTGGGCATGAATGACTGAGCTAGTGTAGTGTTGGGGTTACATTCCTCTGCATGAGTGACTGAGCCAGGGCAGTGTTGGGGTTACATTCCCTGGGCATGAGTGACTGAGCCAGGGCAGTGTTGGAGTTACATTCCCCGGGCATGAGTGACTGAGCCAGGACAGTGTTGGGGTTACAATCCAGGGGCATGAGTGAGTGAGCCAGTGCAGTGTTGGGGTTACATTCCCCGGGCATGAGTGATGAGCCAGGGCAGTGTTGGGGTTAAGTTCCCTGGGCATGAGTGACTGACCCAGGGCAGTGTTGGTGTTACATTCCCCGGGCATGGGTGACTGAGCAAGGCCAGTGTTTGGTTTACATTCCCTGGACATGAGTGACTAAGCCAGGGCAGTGTTGGTGTTACATTCCCCGGACATGAGTGACTGAGCCAGGGCAGTGTTGGCGTTACATTCCCTGGGCATGAGTGACTGAGCCAGGGCAGTGTTGGGCTTACATTCCCCGGGCATGAGTGACTGAGCCAGGGCAGTATTGGGGTTACATTCCCTGGCCATGAGTGATTGAGCCAATGTAGTGTTGGGGTTACATTCCCAGGGCATGAGTGACTGAGCCGGGGCAGTGTTGGGGTTACATTCCCCGGGCATGAGTGACTGAAATAGGGCAGTGTTTGGGTTACATTCCCTGGACATGAGTGACTGAGCCAGTGAAGTGTTGGGGTTAAATTCCCCGGGCATGAGTGGCTGAGCCAGGGCAGTGTTGGGGTTACATTCTCTGGCCATGAGTGAATGAGCCAGTGTAGTGTTGGTGTTACATTCACTGGGCATGAGTGACTGATCCAGGGCAGTGTTGGGGTTTAATTCTCCGGGCATGAGTGACTGAGCCAGGGCAGTGTTGGGGTTACATTCCCTCGGCCTGAGTGACTGAGCCAGTGCAGTGTTGGGGTTACATTCCCTGGGCATGAGTGACTGAGCCAGGGCAGTGTTGGGTTTACATTCCCCGGGCATGAGTAACTGAGCCAGTGCAGTGTTGAGGTTTAATTCCCCGGGCATAAGTGATTGAGCCAGGGCAGTGCTGGGGTTACATTCCCCGGGCAGGAGTAACTGAGCCAGTGCAGGGTTGGGGTTAAATTCCCCAGGCATGAGTGACTGAACAAGGGAAGTGTTGGTGTTACATTCCCCAGGCATGAGTGACTGAGCCAGGGCAGTGTTGGGGTTACATTTCCTGGGCATGAGTGACTGAGCCAGTGCAGTGTTGGCGTTACATTCCCCGGGCATGAGTGACTGAGCCAGTGCAGTGTGGGGTTACATTCAACGGGCATGAGTGACGGAGCCAGGTCAGTGTTGGCGTTACATTCGCCGGACATGAGTGACTGAGCCAGGGCAGTGTTGGGGTTACATTCCTCGAGCATGAGTGCCTGAGCCAGGGCAGTGTTGGGGTTACATTCCCCGAGCATGAGTGACTGAGCCAGGGCAGTGTTAGGGTTACATTCCCGGGACATGAGTGACTGAGCCAGTGCAGTGTTGGGGTTACATTCCCCGGGCATGGATGACTGAGCCAGTGCAGTGTGGGGTTACATTCAACGGGCATGAGTGACTGAGCCAGGGCAGTGTTGGTGTTACATTCCCCGGGCATGAGTGACTGAGCCAGTGCAGTGTGGGGTTACATTCAACGGGCATGAGTGACTGAGCCAGGGCAGTGTTGGTGTTACATTCCCGGAGCATGAGTGACTGAGCCAGTGCAGTGTTTGGGTTACATTCCAATGGCATGATTGACTGAGCCAGGGCAGTGTTGGGGTTAAGTTCCGAGGGCATAAATGACTGAGCAAGGGCAGTTTTGGGGTTACATTCCCGGGCCATGAGTGACTGAGCCAGGGCAGTGTTGGGGTTACATTCCCCAGGCATGAGTGACTGAGCCATTGCAGTGATGGCATTACATTCCCCGGGTATGAGTGACTGAGCCAGTGCAGTGTTGGGGTTACATTCCCCGGACATGAGTGACTGAGCCAGGACAGTGTTGGAGTTACATTCCCCGGGCATGAGTGACTGAGCCAGGACAGTGTTGCGGTTACATTCTCTGGGCATGAGTGACTGAGCCAGGGCAGTATTGGGGTTAAGTTCCCCGGGCATGAGTGACTGAGCCAGGGCAGTTTTAGGGTTACATTCCCTGGGCATGAGTGACTGAGCCAGTGCAGTGTTTGTGTTACATTCCCCAGGCATGAGTGACTGAGCCAGGGCAGTGTTGGGGTTACATTCCCTGTGCATGAGTGACTGAGCAAGGGCAGTGTTGGGGTTACATTTCTCGGGCATGAGTGACTGGGCCAGGGCAGTGTTGGGGTTACATTCCCTGGGCATGAGTGACTGAGCCAAGGCAGTTTTCGGGTTACATTCCCCGGGCATGAGTGACTGAGCCTGGGCAGTGTTGGCGTTACATTCCCCGGGCATGAGTGACTGAGCCAGTGCAGTGTTGGAGTTAAGTTCCCCGGGCATGAGTGACTGAGCCAGGGCAGTGTTGGGGTTACATTCCCCGGGCATGAGTGACTGAGCCAGGGCAGTGTTGTTGTTAAATTCCCCGGGCATGAGTGACTGAGCCAGGGCCGTGTTGGGGTTACATTCCCCGGGCATGAGTGACTGAGCCAGTGCAGTGTTGGGGTTAAGTTCCCTGGGCATGAGTGACTGACCCAGGGCAGTGTTGGTGGTACATTCCCCAGGCATGAGTGACTAAGCCAAGGCAGTGTTGGGGTTACATTCCCCGGGCATGGGTGACTGAGCAAGGCCAGTGTTTGGGTTTCATTCCCTGGGTATGAGTGACTGAGCCAGTGCAGAGTTGGGGTTACATTCCCCGAGCATAAGTGCCTGAGCCAGGGCAGTGTTGGGGTTACATTCTCCGGGCATGAGTGACTGAGCCAGGGCAGTATTGGGGTTAAGTTCCCCGGGCATTAGTGACTGAGCCAGGGCAGTTTGTGGGTTACATTCCCTGGGCATGAGTGACTGAGCCAGTGCAGTGTTTGCGTTACTTTCCCTGGGCATGAATGACTGAGCTAGTGTAGTGTTGGGGTTACATTCCTCTGCATGAGTGACTGAGCCAGGGCAGTGTTGGGGTTACATTCCCTGGGCATGAGTGACTGAGCCAGGGCAGTGTTGGAGTTACATTCCCCGGGCATGAGTGACTGAGCCAGGACAGTGTTGGGGTTACAATCCAGGGGCATGAGTGAGTGAGCCAGTGCAGTGTTGGGGTTACATTCCCCGGGCATGAGTGATGAGCCAGGGCAGTGTTGGCGTTAAGTTCCCTGGGCATGAGTGACTGACCCAGGGCAGTGTTGGTGTTACATTCCCCGGGCATGGGTGACTGAGCAAGGCCAGTGTTTGGTTTACATTCCCTGGACATGAGTGACTAAGCCAGGGCAGTGTTGGTGTTACATTCCCCGGACATGAGTGACTGAGCCAGGGCAGTGTTGGCGTTACATTCCCTGGGCATGAGTGACTGAGCCAGGGCAGTGTTGGGCTTACATTCCCCGGGCATGAGTGACTGAGCCAGGGCAGTGTTGGGGTTACATTCCCTGGCCATGAGTGATTGAGCCAATGTAGTGTTGGGGTTACATTCCCCGGGCATGAGTGACTGAGCCGGGGCAGTGTTGGGGTTACATTCCCCGGGCATGAGTGACTGAAATAGGGCAGTGTTGGGGTTACATTCCCTGGACATGAGTGACTGAGCCAGTGAAGTGTTGGGGTTAAATTCCCCGGGCATGAGTGACTGAGCCAGGGCAGTGTTGGGGTTACATTCTCTGGCCATGAGTGAATGAGCCAGTGTAGTGTTGGCGTTACATTCCCTGGCCATGAGTGACTGAGCCGGGGCAGTGTTGGGGTTACATTCCCCGGGCATGAGTGACTGAGCCAGGGCATTGTTGGGGTTACATTCCCTGGCCATGAGTGATTGAGCCAGTATAGTGTTGGTGTTACATTCACTGGGCATGAGTGACTGATCCAGGGCAGTGTTGGGGTTCCATTCCCCGGGCATGAGTGACTGAGCCAGTGCAGTGTTGGGGTTACATTCACTGGGCATGAGTGACTGATCCAGGGCAGTGTTGGGGTTACATTCCCCGGGCATGAGTGACTGAGCCAGGGCAGTGTTGGGGTTACATTCCCCGGGCATGAGTGACTGAGCCAGGGCAGTGTTGGCGTTACATTCCCTGGGCATGAGTGACTGAGCCAGGGCAGTGTTGGGCTTACATTCCCCGGGCATGAGTGACTGAGCCAGGGCAGTGTTGGGGTTACATTCCCTGGCCATGAGTGATTGAGCCAATGTAGTGTTGGGGTTACATTCCCCGGGCATGAGTGACTGAGCCGGGGCAGTGTTGGGGTTACATTCCCCGGGCATGAGTGACTGAAATAGGGCAGTGTTGGGGTTACATTCCCTGGACATGAGTGACTGAGCCAGTGAAGTGTTGGGGTTAAATTCCCCGGGCATGAGTGACTGAGCCAGGGCAGTGTTGGGGTTACATTCTCTGGCCATGAGTGAATGAGCCAGTGTAGTGTTGGCGTTACATTCCCTGGCCATGAGTGACTGAGCCGGGGCAGTGTTGGGGTTACATTCCCCGGGCATGAGTGACTGAGCCAGGGCATTGTTGGGGTTACATTCCCTGGCCATGAGTGATGAGCCAGGGCAGTGTTGGCGTTAAGTTCCCTGGGCATGAGTGACTGACCCAGGGCAGTGTTGGTGTTACATTCCCCGGGCATGGGTGACTGAGCAAGGCCAGTGTTTGGTTTACATTCCCTGGACATGAGTGACTAAGCCAGGGCAGTGTTGGTGTTACATTCCCCGGACATGAGTGACTGAGCCAGGGCAGTGTTGGCGTTACATTCCCTGGGCATGAGTGACTGAGCCAGGGCAGTGTTGGGCTTACATTCCCCGGGCATGAGTGACTGAGCCAGGGCAGTATTGGGGTTACATTCCCTGGCCATGAGTGATTGAGCCAATGTAGTGTTGGGGTTACATTCCCCGGGCATGAGTGACTGAGCCGGGGCAGTGTTGGGGTTACATTCCCCGGGCATGAGTGACTGAAATAGGGCAGTGTTGGGGTTACATTCCCTGGACATGAGTGACTGAGCCAGTGAAGTGTTGGGGTTAAATTCCCCGGGCATGAGTGACTGAGCCAGGGCAGTGTTGGGGTTACATTCTCTGGCCATGAGTGAATGAGCCAGTGTAGTGTTGGCGTTACATTCCCTGGCCATGAGTGACTGAGCCAGGGCAGTGTTGGGGTTACATTCCCCGGGCATGAGTGACTGAGCCAGGGCATTGTTGGGGTTACATTCCCTGGCCATGAGTGATTGAGCCAGTATAGTGTTGGTGTTACATTCACTGGGCATGAGTGACTGATCCAGGGCAGTGTTGGGGTTCCATTCCCCGGGCATGAGTGACTGAGCCAGTGCAGTGTTGGGGTTACATTCACTGGGCATGAGTGACTGATCCAGGGCAGTGTTGGGGTTACATTCCCCGGGCATGAGTGACTGAGCCAGGGCAGTGTTGGGGTTACATTCCCCGGGCATGAGTGACTGAGCCAGGGCAGTGTTGGGGTTACATTCCCCGGACATGAGTGACTGAGCCAGGACAGTGTTGGGGTTACATTCCCCGGGCCATGAGTGATTGAGCCAGTGCAGTGTTGGGGTTACATTCACTGGGCATGAGTGACTGATCCAGGGCAGTGTTGGGGTTACATTCCCCGGGCATGAGTGACTGAGCCAGGGCAGTGTTGGGGTTACATTCCCCGGGCATGAGTGACTGAGCCAGGGCAGTGTTTGGGTTCCATTCCCCGGACATGAGTGACTGAGCCAGGACAGTGTTGGGGTTACATTCCCCGGTCCATGAGTGATTGAGCCAGTGCAGTGTTGTGGTTAAATTCCCCGGGCATGAGTGACTGAGCCAGGGCAGTGTTGGGGTTACATTCCCTGGCCATGAGTGACTGAGCCAGTGTAGTGTTGGCGTTACATTCCGTGGCCATGAGTGACTGAGCCAGGGCAGTGTTGGGGTTACATTCCCTTTCCATGAGTGACTGAGCCAGGGCAGTGTTGGGGTTACATTCCCCGGGGATGAGTGACTGAGCCAGGGCAATTTTTGGGTTACTTTCCGTGGCACGAGTGACTGAGCCAGGTCAGTGTTTTGGTTACATTCCCCGGGCATGAGTGACTGAGCCAGGGCAGTGTTTGGGTTACATTCCCTGGGCATGAGTGACTGAGCCAGTGCAGTGTTGGTGTTACATTCCCCGGGCATGAGTGACTGAGCCAGGTCAGTGTTGGGGTTACATTCCCCGGGCATGAGTGACTGAGCCAGTGCAGTGTTGGGGTTACATTCCCGGGCATGAGTGACTGAGCCAGGGCAGTGTTGGGGTTACATTCCCGGGCATGAGTGACTGAGCCAGGGCAGTGTTGGTGCTTCATTCACTGGGCATGAGTGACTGATCCAGGGCAGTGTTGGGGTTCCATTCCCCAGGCATGAGTGACTGAGCCAGTGCAGTGTTGGGGTTACATTCCCGGGCATGAGTGACTGATCCAGGGCAGTGTTGGGGTTACATTCCCCGGGCATGAGTGACTGAGCCAGGGCAGTGTTGGGGTTACATTCCCCGGACATGAGTGACTGAGCCAGGGCAGTGTTGGTGTTACATTCCTCGGGCCATGAGTGACGGAGCCAGTGCAGTGTTGGGGTTAAATTCCCCGGGCATGAGTGACTGAGCCAGGGCAGTGTTGGGGTTACATTCCCTGGCCATGAGTGATTGAGCCAGTGTAGTGTTGGCGTTACATTCCCTGGCCATGAGTGACTGAGCCAGGGCAGTGTTGGGGTTACATTCCCTGGCCATGAGTGATTGAGCCAGTGTAGTGTTGGCGTTACATTCCCTGGCCATGAGTGACTGAGCCAGGGCAGTTTTTGGGTTACATTCCCTTGCACGAGTGACTGAGCCAGGTCAGTGTTGGGGTTACATTCCCCCGGGCATGAGTGACTGAGCCAGGGCAGTTTTTGGGTTACATTCCCCGGGCATGAGTGACTGAGCCAGGTCAGTGTTGGAGTTACATTTCCTGGGTATGAGTGACTGAGCCAGGGCAGTGTTGGGTTTACATTCCCCGGGCATGAGTGACTGAGCCAGTCGAGTGTTGGTTTTACATTCCCCGGACATGAGTGACTGAGCCAGGGCAGCGTTGGGGTTACATTCCCCTGGCATGAGTGACTGAGCCAGTGCAGTGTTGGGGTTACATTCCCCGGGCATGAGTGACTGAGCCAGTGCAGTGTTAGGGTTACATTCCCCGGGCATGAGTGACTGAGCCAGTCGAGTGTTGGTTTTAGATTCCCCGGGCATGAGTGACTGAGCCCTATCGTGGGCCCTGGGGGGAACCTGGTACCTGAATCGTGGACTCTGTTGTTTGTAATCTCAGCCCGTGTGATGGCTAAATATTTCAATGGACATGGGACTTGCTAAGGAATGTGGCATGATGTTTTCATTAGTAATGTAATGTGGGCCACAATAATTAATGTTTGGGTTACTATATGATGTTTGCACAGGGCAATGTGTGTGTATTATACAGGGCATCATGTGTGTATTATATAGGGCCGCGTGTGTGTGTGTGTGGCATTTGTAACAGGATTTATTATTATACTAGGAAATTGCATGTCAAAAATTACGGGAATGAAATTGTAAGGATAGCAATGTTGGTTGGCATACATGTGAGGATTTTGGTCCTCGTAGGTTTTATTTTCAAAGTCCTACGTGCCTATCATTGTTAGTGTAAGTGTTACTATTTCCGTCGTTGTGTACTTTCTAAGTTCTGCGTGCCTGGCTTTGTAAAGCCTCATTTTCATCCATTTCAGAATTTTTTGGTATTTTCTGCTGCCATTTTTTTCTGCGCTTAGCCAATTTTCGATAGACGAAAACTGCCAAAATAGTGCCTAAATTCACTTGCAACCTCACTCCCAGGCTTCCTGGCTCTCCCCCTGTGCTGTGTGTGAGTGTGTTTTTGGGTGTCTTTCAAGTTACACTTTTGAAGCAATTTCTGACGTTAAATTAGTAAACTGCTCGCCTCGCTTTGCGAGGCGAGCAGGCGTCCCTCAATGTGTGAGTGACGCCAAAGCCTAAGTCGTTTGTGCGTCAACAGCTCACCTCGCAGGCGGCCCTAGCTGTGCAAGTGCGTTACCAACATCTCAAACGTCCCCAACACTGACAACTATATATGCGATAGATTTATTGATGTAAAGGGGATACACAGACATGCTTGGTGCCCACATGATGCATTTTCCTTAGAGAGTTTAGTGAGGTGTATTGCCAGGGTCCCCCGGGCAGAGGAGTCATCAGGTGTGAGGTGCTTGGTTATAGGGGATCCAGTACAGTGGGGCAAGAGGTCTCCATATTGTCATGTTCCTGCCATGAAATGTATTTAGCCAACCTTTCCTTAGTCGTTATTGAGCCACTAGCTATTTGTCATCTGCTAGTATGGGTCAGTCACAGAATTTGTAGATCAGGAGAGCCAAGATACTAAAAAGGGAAAACAATGACTAATTACAGCAAATGGTTAAATCCAGCTGTAACGGAGCTGTGACATCAGAGGTCAATATCTCCGCTAATAAATAACAAAAATAGCCAAGTATAGCACAGCCCGGTCCCACAAGTCCCTCTCTCCACAATGGACGATACACAGTGTGGATTTCCAGAACAGGAATAACTTTAAATTCTTTTACACACATATATATATACAGTCAGAAGGGGGTTGAGAGTCTTCACAGGGACAATGGAATACTCCCACCTTTGGCCATACAAATACTTAATTAGTAACTGGATTATAATCTTATCACATCATCACGGGAGCCGACTGGTTCCATACACAATAGAGCTACAAACAAAGCAGATGGATAATTGGGTTAGCTCTTCCTGTCCCTTGCAGACTCCCATTTCTAAACAAGAGGATGGAAAGCCAAGATTCACCCTTGGGCCTCGTATAGTCCAGTTAACCCTTCCCTACCAGTTAACCCTTCCCTGGCCTGGTATAATGTCCTGGGCAAGGATGCAATGTTCTTGGTATAATAACAGTGATGGGTTTCTGTTCCACCAGCAAATGGTTAAATCCAGCAAATGGATAAACCCTGACAGCATAGTAGTACTCTGGACAGGTAATACCATTTTTTTTGGGACAAATGCTGGTTGCTGAAGGAAGGGGAGTGACACCAACTATTGAGTTCAAAAGTCAGGAAGGAAAACATCTGATTAACTCTCAAGGGTATTTAATAATGCTGACATGACAGTAAGTGACCCGGTGGGAACTTTAATAAACCTTTTGTGGTTGGTCTCTGTATGCTATTAATACTGGATTGTGGTTCAATAAAGAAGGTCAGTTGAACATAAATAATTTGAGGTGTGTGTTTCATTCTGAGGGAATATAAAAATTTTAACCATTGGAATTATTATTATGGACTCTGCCTGCAACTTTGCTCCTAACCACTGAGGGTAGTATCGCTTTCCTGTGTTCCTGTATCATGAGGACTGGTTGTTCCTGGGCTGACTATGTAGGCCGAGCACTGAGATAACCCCCAAAAATCCAAAAACCTAGAGGAATTCCTGTAAACTAAAGCAGGAGAATTAGGGGTGTACGTCTCTCGGGGTTGAGACACACACACATATATATATTTTTTTTTTATTTACATATAAATACTATATAAATAAATATAATTAAATATATAAATGTATAAATATAAACATTATTCAAAATAAATATAAAGGTAAATATAAATAAATATGTAAATAAAAATAAATAAACATGAATTATATAAAGAGAGAGACAGAGAGAGTGTGTTAGGAGGTCCCTTTACTAAACAGGAGGACATAAGTAGAGCGATGGATTTTAATTAAAGATCAGCAGATTGTATAATCAAAATTAATTACTCATTGGTTACAATATATCATATAATAAAATGGATGACGCTGATAATAACCTTTAGAGAGAAACCAGGTCACCCAAAAAAAGAAGAATCTGAATCCAGGAACTAGAACTCTAAAGAAACCAACAAACCTACAACTGGCAGATGTACATGTCACATTCCCATTGTGTATTCAAAGTCTCCTCCTTCTCAAGAATTTGATCAGCTGATATCAACATGCTAGATCAAAGTAATATTAAATGTAATTAATTACAGGCTGTATTATTTCATTTTACATTTTAAAAGCATTTGCAAGTGTAGTTCATCAAATTATGTTATAAATCTATGAGAACTGTGTTTTTGAAAAAATATGAATGCATATAACTCAGTCAATTTAGCAGCTACTTCAAAAAAGGAAAATATATTTATCTATGTTTATCAAGTAGTATTGACATAAATAGCATGAAATACAACTATTGTATTTCAATTTTGCCAGCATCCAAAATGGCCGCCGCTCCTGACGTAACGTGATGTGCTGTACGTGATGACACACCGAGTTGGATCTCAAGATGTCAATTTGAAGTGCGGCGCTGGGCGGGAAGCTTCCTGGCCCCGCCCCCTCACACAGCGCTGCTCCTGAACATGGCGGCCTCTGTGGTACTGGAGAGGAGCTTCACTGAACTGAGTGGAGTGGAGAGAGCGGTCCGGAGAAATTACAGGGACATCAGTCTGAGGCCTGGTACTGAGGGGGAGGCCTGGGGGGAAGATACATCAGTAGGGGTAACACAAATTAGTAGGTGTAACACATAGGGGGCATGGGGTGGAATGCAAGGCAGCACATGGGCTGGAGACTAATGGTGGCAGCACACAGGGACTAATGACAGGGGGTACAGAATAATAACAAGGGGCACTACAGGGAGATCAGTCTGAGGCCTGGTACTGGGGAGGGCGGGGTCTGGGGGCAAAGGGGGAGAGAGACTAATGGGGCAGCACATAGGGGGTGGTCTGGGGGCAAAGGGGGAGAGAGACTAATGGGGCAGCACATGGGGGGGAGGTCTGGGGGCAAAGGGGGAGAGAGACTAATGGGGCAGCAAATAGGGGGGAGGTCTGGGGGCAAAGTGGGAGAGAGACTAATGGGGCAGCACATGGGGGGGGAGGTCTGGGGGCAAAGGGGGAGAGAGACTAATGGGGGCAGCACATAGGGGGGGAGGTCTGGGGGCAAAGGGGGAGAGAGACTAATGGGGGCAGCACATGGGGGGGTGGTCTGGGGGCAAAGGGGGAGAGAGACTAATGGGGCAGCACATGGGGGGAGGTCTGGGGGCAAAGGGGGAGAGAGACTAATGGGGGCAGCAAATGGGGGGGTGGTCTGGGGGCAAAGGGGGAGAGAGACTAATGGGGCAGCACATAGGGGGTGGTCTGGGGGCAAAGGGGGAGAGAGACTAATGGGGCAGCACATAGGGGGTGGTCTGGGGGCAAAGGGGGAGAGAGACTAATGGGGCAGCACATAGGGGGGAGGTCTGGGGGCAAAGGGGGAGAGAGACTAATGGGGCAGCACATAGGGGGGAGGTCTGGGGGCAAAGGGGGAGAGAGACTAATGGGGCAGCACATAGGGGGGAGGTCTGGGGGCAAAGGGGGAGAGAGACTAATGGGGGCAGCACATAGGGGGGAGGTCTGGGGGCAAAGGGGGAGAGAGACTAATGGGGGCAGCACATAGGGGGAGGTCTGGGGGCAAAGGGGGAGAGAGACTAATGGGGCAGCACATGGGGGGAGGTCTGGGGGCAAAGGGGGAGAGAGACTAATGGGGCAGCACATAGGGGGGAGGTCTGGGGGCAAAGGGGGAGAGAGACTAATGGGGCAGCACATGGGGGGGTGGTCTGGGGGCAAAGGGGGAGAGAGACTAATGGGGCAGCACATGGGGGGAGGTCTGGGGGCAAAGGGGGAGAGAGACTAATGGGGCAGCACATAGGGGGGAGGTCTGGGGGCAAAGGGGGAGAGAGACTAATGGGGGCAGCAAATGGGGGGGTGGTCTGGGGGCAAAGGGGGAGAGAGACTAATGGGGCAGCACATAGGGGGTGGTCTGGGGGCAAAGGGGGAGAGAGACTAATGGGGCAGCACATAGGGGGGGAGGTCTGGGGGCAAAGGGGGAGAGAGACTAATGGGGCAGCACATAGGGGGGAGGTCTGGGGGCAAAGGGGGAGATAGACTAATGGGGCAGCACATAGGGGGAGGTCTGGGGGCAAAGGGGGAGGGAGACTAATGGGGCAGCACATGGGGGGAGGTCTGGGGGCAAAGGGGGAGAGAGACTAATGGGGCAGCACATAGGGGGGAGGTCTGGGGGCAAAGGGGGAGAGAGACTAATTGGGCAGCACATAGGGGGTGGTCTGGGGGCAAAGGGGGAGAGAGACTAATGGGGCAGCACATGGGGGGGTGGTCTGGGGGCAAAGGGGGAGAGAGACTAATGGGGCAGCACATAGGGGGTGGTCTGGGGGCAAAGTGGGAGAGAGACTAATGGGGCAGCACATAGGGGGGGAGGTCTGGGGGCAAAGGGGAGAGAGACTAATGGGGGCAGCACATAGGGGGAGGTCTGGGGGCAAAGGGGGAGAGAGAATAATGGGGGCAAAGGGGGAGAGAGAATAATGGGGGCAGCACATAGGGGGAGGTCTGGGGGCAAAGGGGGAGAGAGACTAATGGGGGCAGCACATAGGGGGAGGTCTGGGGGCAAAGGGGGAGAGAGACTAATGGGGCAGCACATAGGGGGTGGTCTGGGGGCAAAGGGGGAGAGAGACTAATGGGGGCAGCACATAGGGGGAGGTCTGGGGGCAAAGGGGGAGAGAGAATAATGGGGCAGCACATAGGGGGAGGTCTGGGGGCAAAGGGGGAGAGAGACTAATGTTGCAGCACATAGGGGGGAGGTCTGGGGGAAAAGGGGTAGAGAGACTAATGGGGCAGCACATAGGGGGAGGTCTGGGGGCAAAGGGGGAGAGAGAGACTAATGGGGCAGCACATAGGGGGTGGTCTGGGGGCAAAGGGGGAGAGAGACTAATGGGGGCAGCACATAGGGGGGGAGGTCTGGGGGCAAAGGGGGAGAGAGAATAATGGGGGCAGCACATAGGGGGTGGTCTGGGGCAAAGGGGGAGAGAGACTAATGGGGCAGCACATAGGGGGCATGATGCACAATACAAGGCAGCACGTTTCGCCAAGGGCTGGTGACTAATGGGGCATTGGGGCAGCACACAGGGGCTAAAGAAGGTGGTGCAGAATAACAAGGGAACTACAGGGAGATCAGTCTGAGGCCAGGTACTGAGAGGGGAGGTCTGGGGGAAAAGGGGGAGAGAGACTAATGGGGGCAGTACATAGGGGGCATTAAGCAGACTACAAGGCAGCACATAAAACAATGGCTGGAGACTAATGGGGCAGTACACAGGGGTTAATGACAGGGTGCAGACTAATAACAAGGGGGAACTACAACTATTCTGCATATTGCAGATCAGAGGATGAGGCCTGGTGCTAAGGGTGGTGGGTAGGGGGAGGCCTGGTGCTAAGGGTGGTGGGTAGGGGGAGGCATGGGGCAATACAGGAGACATAGACTAATATGGGCATGGGGCATCACATAGGGGGCATGGAGTTAGTGACAAGGAGGACTACGGACTAATAACAAGGGAGAAGGCCTTGGGCTATTTCATCGGCAGTTGGGCAATGCATTGCACTTTCCCTTTATCAGTGAATGGGTTAAATGTGCAGTTGAGGCCACTGGGACAGTGAGCTTGCAGTCAGGACATTATAGGAAGGAGGGGACACTGTAGTTGTCACTTTAAAAGGGTGCTGTCATAAGGCCGTGCAAGACCACTTGTGGAAAGTGTCCTAATGTAATGTTCACTATTATCTTATAGAATGTAACTGTACCTTTAACATTTGCTGATATTAGGATTTTTTTATCTACCCACCTTAAAGGTAAAATGTAATAAGAACAAGAAAAATCACCTGTACTGTGAACTTGCAATTAAACCTAGCATAGAAAGTAAGGGAAGATAGTAAAGTGTGATGGACCTCTGGTACTAGGAGCTTGCAATCAGAGTAACTTAGGAAGGGAAGGTTTCATTATATTATCACTTTCTTAGAATTGGTGCAGAAATATTTACCAAAGTATATCACATCTCTGTGCAGGTCTTCTTGAAAACAGTGTCTGGCTCCTATAAAGTCTTCCTGGCTCCATAGATATTTGTCCACCTGACTGGTATTAACTCCGGTAGTGATTTGTATATGTTCCTT